>CM050169.1:123410467-124065467 GCA_027410445.1 Discoglossus pictus | reverse complement strand
TTTTCCTGAACTTAGACTTCCCTGAAATATTTATTATATATATATTTCACAAGGCCCCCCCTGGACCCTCAGAGTCTAGTTGTAACATTATATATATATATATATATATATATATATATATATATATATATATATATATATAATCGTTTACTTGTAATGCTCCAGCATATTCTGTAGCACTGTACATGGGTTAAGTTCAAGGCAAATATTAACATATGGATGGACCCTGTCTTTGAGCTTAAAAAACAGTGTCCATAGAGCTTTCTTCAAAGCACCTTGCAAGATTGAAAACTTGCAAACTTACAATCTAAACAGTTTGGGTGTGGTACAGGAGAGTGATAAAAGCATTGTGGATCTTAAGGTGGAAGGTGATAGGTTTCTTTAAACAGGTGCATTTTTAGTGAACTTTTGAAGGTTTTGAGGAATTGAGATAGTCTGGTGGAGCGAGGCAAGGATTACCAGAAAAGTCTTGAAGGTCGGATTTAGAGTAGATGATAAGAGAGGTGGAAAGAAGAAGGTTGTTATCAGAACGAAGAGGATGGGTAGGGGAGTATTTGGAGATAAGAGTAGAGATGTAAGGGGGTGCACAGTTGTTGAGAGCTTTATTCATTGGGGTTATGATTTAACCTTTTATTCTGGAGGCTACAGGAAGCCAATGGAGTGACTGACAGATAGGTGCTGCAGACACTGAGCTTTGAGTATGGTAGATGAGTCTAGCCGTGGCATTCATTGTGGATTGGAGTGTAGACAGATGGGTGGTGGGAAGGCCAGCAAGAAGTGAATTGCAGTAGTCGACATGAAATATAATGAGGGAATGTATTAGAATATTAGTTGTGTCTTTTGTAAGGTAGTGGTGCATTTTGTAAATGATTTTTAGATGAAGAAGGCAAGATTTTGTTAGTGACTGTATGTAAGGAATGAAAGAGAGGGCAGGGTCCAGTAGAACCCCAAGCCAACGAGCTTGGGAGGTGGGAGTGATGATGGCATTGTCGACAGTGAGAGAGATGTGAGGAATTGAAGCTGTAGTAGTGGGTGGGAACATTAGGTGTGTGGTCTTGGACATATTGAGTTTGAAGTGGCAAGCTGACATCCAGGAGTACATTCTTTATAGGCAGTTGAAAACATGTGTTAGAAGAGAGGGGGTAGATCTGGTGCTGAGAGGGAGATCTGAGTATCGTCTGCATAGAGATGATACTGAAATCCAAAAGATTTCATTAGGATACCAAGTGACGATGTATAGATGGAGAAGAGGAGGGGGCCTATGGCTGAACCTTGGGGTATGCCAACAGACAGAGAGTGAAGAGAAGAAGAAGTGCCAGAGAAGGAGACGCTAAATGCTCGACCTTGTAGTTATGATGTGAAACATTTGAGAGCAGTGTCTCAGATGCCGAGGGAGCAGTGGATTTGGATTACAAGAGGGTGGTCAACTGTGTCAAAAGCAGCGGAGATATCTAGTAATAGTAGAACAGAAAAGTGACCTTTTGGCTTGGTGGTGAGTAAGTCATTAGTGACTTTGTGAGAGCTATCTTAGTGGAGTGTTAGAATCAGAACCTGGATTAGAAGGTGTCAAGAAGGGACTCAATCACTTCTCTGCCTTTTAGCTAAGATCAAGTGTAGTACCTCCTCTGAAAGTGCAGGTGGAGCTATGGCCCCTGGCACGTAAGAGGGAGGAAACCTTGGTCTAGGCAGGGGCCAGGTTTAGGGAAGGTTTGCCCGAGGCTTAGGGAAGGTTTGTCTCCACCTCCCCCCATACTAGCACTTAGCACGATAGCTTTTTATTTTGGGCCCCTGGCCAAGACCTTTTGGTTCGTAGGGGGTTCCCTTATTTTTGATTTTGCCCCCAGTTTAAGTTGGAGGGGTACAGCAATGTGCACTCCAGCACTTAGCCGGCAGTCCAGGTGAGAGCTGTGCCTCCAGCCTCACCTTATGTGTGATCATGCACTGATCATGACAAGGAAACTAAATGAGCCCAATTTTTTTTGATTTTGGCACTGCACATTCCACACACCAGTGAAGCCAAGGGGTAGGTGGCAGCAGCAGCTCCGCCAGAAGTCAGAGTCAGGGAGGACTGGTGTCAGCTGTCCCCAGGTGAAGATTCAGTCTAACGTTGGAGGGCTTTGGCCGAAGATGTTGGAAAGACCCCCCTCATTCCTAGGGTGAGGGGGGAGAATCAAAGATCTTCTGGTATCCTAGTACCATATGGTTGGAGCCCAGAAGACAAAAGGGGTCCTCAAGCCCTCACAGCGGGGGGACCTGAAGGCTTCATTGGTGCTTAGGCACAAATGAGCATGGATGCACTCACAGCGAGTACTACCCAGGCATTCAATTTGAAATTAAAAAAAAAGAGTCAGATGAGTGTTTCTTAATAATGGGTGAAATTATGGCATATTTTGAGAGGATGGAAACGTACCAGTATTTAAGGAAAGGTTGAAGAGATGTGTGAGTGCTGGGATTAGTGTGGTAGATAATTTAAAATAGAATAGAATCACAGTTTTTATTCCTGTACTCATGTATTACTTGAAACATAACTTTTATTGGTTTTAGTTTTTAAAAACACATTAGGGTGGACTAGAGTCCCCTGAAAAGAAACCTTTACCCCGTATTATATCTACTCTAGTTTCTCATATATACAGTAACAAAATTCAAGAACAAAAAAAAGATATATCTCTCAGTTAAAGTTTATATTTAAGACCTATAGAATTTGAAAACATAAGAAGAAACAATAGAAAACAAGGAAAGTTTGGAGGAATTAGTTTACCATGCAAGAATTATAGTTAGAAACCATAGAGTAGAAAATTCATATGGCAAAGTCCAGGAATGAGTGAATTAACCAAATAGAAATAATTTTGGTTAAAAAATTGTATATTATATTTTTAATGTGGCAAGGTTTCAAGAGAATTAGTGTGCATGCATGCAAAGATTTTTTCTCTTGCGATATATAATCCTTGTATTTTTGTTAAATGTTGTTTTTTCACCTATTTGAAATGAAATACATGCAAAAAGAAATGAAGATCAATTAATTTTTATCAAAACCAATAAAAGATATGTTTTAAGTAATACATGAGTGTAGGAATGATTCTATTCTATAGGTTTTTTTTCAATTATCTAGTAAATTAATCACAGAATCCTAGCACCAATGTTGGCATATTTGAAAAATAATTGGTGATATTTGTCCAAAAAAAGTTAATATTAGTTCATATTAGTGTGGTAGAGACATATATGTGTGTGTGTTATACAGCTTTGATCCCAGCCAGTCTAGATGTATTTGAATTATTTATTTGAAATCATTTTTCTTAATGGATCCGTTTTGTGTGCTGTACAATAATACACATTAGACTTTATTTGTTTAATATAATGCTCCTTTCCTGCTAGGAGGATTAATGACACTATCAGCTGACTGAAGAGAGGCACTCCCTATCATTTTGTTAATGGAGTCTGCTAAAACCAACAAAAAAAAACATATAATTCCCATAGTTCAATGCTCCTGTAAGGCTCGCTTCTGGCAAATTGGTACCAAGGTGTTTCAGAAAAAAGTAGAAAAACGGGGTAAGATAAGAGAACACACCCTGATTCAATACTTGGTGGAAGCACCTTTTACTTGAATTCCAGCCTTAAGTCTGTATGGATACATCTCTATTGACTTTGCACATCTGGGAGGGGGGGTTGATTTGTTTCATTTGTCCTTACATGATTGTACAGTCAGACTGTCTTATGACCATTGGACGACTGCTCTTTTCAAGTCATTCCAAAGATTTATATCAGGGTTCTGATTAAGCTGCTCAAGGACATTCACTTTCCTCTCTTTCAATCACTGTACAGTTGCTTTGGTGGCTCATTGTCTGGTTGAAAGATGAGCCATCTTCCTATTTTCAACTACCTGTCTGAGGGCAGTAGATTGTCTACAATAATTTGCTATATTTTGCATTGTCCATCTTCCCTTATGTTCTTGAAACTGTCCCAGGTAAAGACAAACACCCCACCGCAGGATACTACCACCACGTTTTCTGTAGGAGTGGTGTTCTTTTATAGATATATTGGGTTTGCCATATGTACTATTTTGTATTCTAGCCCAAAGCTTCGTTATTAGCCTAATCTGAATCTTTAAGGTTCTTTTATCAAGGGATATACAATACCTAATGTGACTTTTTTAAAGGAATTACATTTTTATTGACAACACAGGTCTCTAGCTCTAGTTGCCATTTGGTACACTCAGGTTCCTTCTTGTGTGATCAACCAGTTTGGAGGGACGTCCTGATCTAGGTAAGGTCTGAGTGGTTCCATACACTTCCTACTTCGTAATGGTGGTCTAGACCAGTGGTTCTTAAACCTCTCCTCAAGACTCACCAGGTAGGTCATGATTTAGGGGAAACACTGTGTGAACAAGCAGTGGAGCCTGACACTGCTTAACATGTGTATTCACACAGTGTTTTATCTAAACCATGACCAGTCTGGTGAGTCCTGGGGAGAGGTTTGAGAACCACTGGTTTAGACTGTGCTCAATATGATACTTAAACTTTTTTTTTATGAATGTACTGTCTTTACTTGACGATAAATCGGTATAATACAAAACAAAACATACAAAGAAGAGAAAGGGAGAAAAAAAAAAGAGACATTCCCGGGCAGTGATTTAAAGGTATTGCTTATATCGTGACTAGATATCAAAAACGTTACCTATAATAAAACATTTTTGATAGTTAAACTTTTGAATTCTTTTTAGACACATCTCTGGATTTGGGCTTTTCCAAAACTGAAATCTTAAAGTTTCATTTGAAACCAATTTCAGCCCTAGTGGTTGTTTTTTCTTAGAAATGCACTTCCAAGCAACGGAACAACCTAGACTTTTATCAAAATCACCATAACTCCATAAATCACCAATTAATTTGCTGTGTGATCGGTAAGGTGATTGGTTATGCCTGAAATTCACAAATACAAGTTGTCTTCACTTATCCAATTAAAGTAGTTCTACCATTAAATTTCACAATGTTTTAGAATTTTATTTGCACTTGGCTAATGTGGGTTATTGTGTGTAAAAAAAATAAAACAAACCTAAATTAATTTTTTTTCAAAGTCTCATACAAAAGATACATATTTTGAAAGGAGGTGGCGACTTTATATTTATATATAGAGCTACTAGAAGGGTCTCAAGGTCTCTAGTTAATCAGACTATATTGCACCTCGTCAGCTTAATTATGGACATCTATTGCCAAACTCTTGAAGACTCTTATAGCTCGTGTCATGATATGGCAGCTGAGAATTCCTAAGAGCAAGATCACTTGCCAATACAGTAGCTCTGCTTCTGAAAGCCGAGGTTTTTTTTTTTTCATCCTTCATGTCGTGGTTAAAAGGCCACTTGATCTGTACTTTAGGCATAATGTTTCCTTCCTTTTAGATCTACTGAACTGGAAACAACAAAACAAAACAGAAAAAAAACCTCTGAACAGCAGAAGTAGACAAAAGAGTGCCCAGGGGTCTTTTTTTTATGAATTTTTGATGAACAGAAGGAGAAGTTGCCCTTGGAGTAAGATTGGGTGCAATGTCATTATTGTTAGTTTAAGTAATTTTGCACGGTTCAGTTGCTCTCTGAGAGCATGTTTTATTCAGCTTGGCCTTTCTAACAAGCCCCTTTTGCTCTGGGCAGCTTGGCAATGAAGGCTGCAAACAATAGATGCTTTCAGTGGTTGGAGTCTAAGGAGAGTCTGTCTTTCTGTAATATTAAAAGCCTGTGGGTTTCACTTGAGTCAGAGTTTATTTTATTATAGTAATACATAAAAAAACTGCATAGCCAAAGTCCAAAGGTTCTCTGAAATTTGTGCACAGCATTAATACATATATAATATATCTACTCCGACACTTCCAGAAGGTATCCGTTAAAGAACCGCTCATACAATAGGGTTTCATCTGATTCAGTTACTGATTAACAATAAAATCAATGTGGCTTTATTTCTGAAATCAGCATTCTTGCTTCCAGCAGATATGTTTGTCTCCGCCCCCTGTAAGGAGTACAGAAAGTGAAAGAAGATCTGTCCAAGAGGCTGTCCTAATTTTTTTTTTTCTGATCTGCGTAGATTTTTCAGTTAAAGATCTTGCAGATAAAAACTGTTATTGGGACAACAAATAAAGGCTCATATCAAGGTAGACCTCCTGGGCAGATGCTATGGATAACTGATAGGGGTGGAGAGCAGCATATCTGCTGAAGTTCAAAAAAATAAACTACAAAAGCAAAAGTAAAATGTACAGTGATGCTTTTTTTATCAATAAATAATGATTTTATTGCTAATCAGTAACTATATATATATATAGAGAGAGAGAGACAACAAATATATATATATATATGTATATAAATCTATACATATATATATATATACTGTATATACTCGAGAATAAGCCGAGTTTTTCAGCCCTTTTTTTAAGGCAAAAAAGGGCCCCCTCTGCTTATACTCGAGTCACTCTCCCCCCGTGTCTCTCTAACTCCCCCCCCTGTTTCTCACCCCCCCCCCCGTGTGTGTCTCTGTGTCTCTAACCCCCCCGAGTGTCTCTCTACCCCCGTG
Organism: Discoglossus pictus; assembly: GCA_027410445.1. Taxonomy (NCBI): domain Eukaryota; kingdom Metazoa; phylum Chordata; class Amphibia; order Anura; family Alytidae; genus Discoglossus; species Discoglossus pictus. Next base: position 124,058,919 of record CM050169.1, on the reverse strand, counting down.
TCTCTTTCCCTCCCCCGTGTCTCTTTCTCCCCCCCCTCCTCAGCATAAACACCCCTCATCCCCCCTCCTCCACCTAAACCCCCCTAAATACCTCCCCCCGCTCCTTGACCTGGCGCGCACCCGGTATATGCTAATGACGCGACGTGCATGTGACATCACATGCTCGCCGGCGCTGGGTCAAGGAGCGGAGGCCGGAGCACAAGCAGGTAAGTGAGGGGAGAGGGGGGGAGGTATTTAGGGGGGTTTAGGTGGTGGAGGGGGGTTTAGGTGGAGGAGGGGGGTTGGGGTTGAGGGAGGTTGAGGGGGAGGTTGAGGGGGGTTGAGGGGGAGGTTGAGGGGGGTTGAGGAGGTGGGTTGGGGTTGAGGGGGGTTGAGGTTGAGGAGGGGGGTTGAGGTTGAGGATGGGGGGTTGAGGATGAGGGGGTTGAGAAGGAAGGTTGAGGATGGGGGGTTGAGGATGAGGAGGGAGGTTGAGGAGGGGGTTGAGGATGAGGAGGGAGGATGAGGAGGAGGGGTTGAGGAGGGGGGTTGAGGGAGGTTGAGGGGGGTTGAGGAGGTGGGTTGGGGTTCAGGGGGTTGAGGTTGAGGAGGGGGGTTGAGGGGGGTTGAGGATGGGGGGTTGAGGATGAGGATGGGGGATGAGAAGGAAGGTTGAGGATGGGGGATTGAGGATGAGGAGGGAGGTTGAGGAGGGGGTTGAGGATGAGGAGGGAGGTTGAGGATGAGGAGGAGGGGTTGAGGAGGGGGGTTGAGGATAAGGGGTTGAGGATAAGGGGTTGAGGAGAGCGGATGAGGATGGGGGGTTGAGGATGGGGGGTTGAGGATGAGAAGGGAGGTTGAGGATGAGGATGGGGGGGTTGAGAAGTGGGTTGAGGATGAGGAGGGAGGTTTAGGATGAGGAGGAGGGGTTGAGGATGAGGAGGAGGGGTTGAGGAGGGGGGTTGAGGAGAGAGGATGAGGATGGGGGGTTGAGGATGGTAGGATTGAGAAGGGGGGTTGAGGTTGAGGAGGGTTGAGGATGAGGATGGGTGGTTGAGGAGGAGGTTGAGGATGGGGGGTTGAGGAAGGGGTTGAGGAGGGAGGTTGAGGATGAGGAGGGAAATTGAGGAGTGGGGTTGAGGTTGAGGATGGGGGTTGAGGATGGGGGGTTGAGGAGAGAGGATGAGGATGGGGGGTTGAGGAGGGGGATTGAGGGTGGGGGGGTTGAGGAGGGAGGTAGAGGAGGGGGGCTTGAGGGGAGAGGATGAGGATGGGGGGTTGAGGAGGGGGATTGAGGATGGGGGGGTTGAGGAGGGAGGTAGAGGAGGGGGTTGAGGATGAGGAGGGAGGTTGAGGAGGGGGTTGAGGATGAGGAGGGAGGTTGAGGATGAGGAGGGAGGTTGAGGAGAGAGGTTGAGGATGAGGAGGGAGGTTGAGGATGAGGAGGGAGGTTGAGGATGACGAGTGGGGTTGAGGAGGGAGGTTGAGAATGAGGAGGGGGGTTGAGGAGGGTGATAAGGGAGGGGTGAAGAGACACAGGAAAGGGAGAGGGGAGAAGAGACACGGGAGAGAGAGGAGGGGGGTTGAGGATGGGGGGTTGAGGAGAGAGGATGAGGATGGGGGGTTGAGGAGGGGGATTGAGGATGGGGGGGTTGAGGAGGGAGGTAGAGGAGGGGGGCTTGAGGAGAGAGGATGAGGATGGGGGGTTGAGGAGGTAGATTGAGGATGGGGGGGTTGAGGAGGGAGGTAGAGGAGGGGGTTGAGGATGAGGAGGGAGGTTGAGGAGGGAGGTTGAGGATGAGGAGGGAGGTTGAGGATGAGGAGGGAGGATGAGGAGGGTGATAAGGGAGGGGGGAAGAGACACAGAAAAGGGAGAGGGGAGAAGAGACACGGGAGAGAGAGGGGGGACACAGAGGGCACAAGAGGGACACAGGGGGCAGCACATTTCCCACCCTCGGCTTATACTCGAGTCACTCATTTTACCCAGTATTTTGTGGTAAAATGGGTGCCTCGGCTTATACTCGGGTCGGCTTATACTCGAGTATATACAGTATATATATATATATATATATATATATATATATATATATATATGCACATATGACGTAGGTTTCCTGGCTAGTGCTTGTACAGTGGAGGGCTTCTATCGCTTTTTTGCCCACTATAAATTAAATGATTAAGTATATGCTTTACATATGTTTTCCTATAAGAAACACTTTTTCCTTTGGCAGAATATATAATCTTATATAATGACAAATATAATTACATCGATCTTGTTTTCAAATCTTCAATTATATATTCAAGTAAAAATAAGTCACTATACTAAAATGTACAGTATCCTAACATACAATTGCTTATAACATATTTTTGGCAGTCGTGCAGGCTCTTTTACCCCATCAACATGTATTAAGCTGTATAGTGCTCAGTCTGTTTATATATTACTGGAGTCAGTGGAACCAGACAGGAGAATTACATGACATAAGATATATATGTCAAGAGATGATTGCCTGTCTTAAAATACAGCAATAGTTTGACTTTTATTGACATATTTATATCATATGACAACAGTTATGTGAGTGCTTACTATCACAATATATTATGTTTTATTTTAAGAGTTCTGCATGAGCACCCAGGTTTCATCATTAAATCTGCTGAACAAGATCAAAGAAATGTAGTGGTCCTTTAATGTGGGAATTATTCTTAGTGGGTATCTTAATTTCTAAAAAGTATGTTATGGTGTCAATTGCCTGCTAACATATTTTAGTTTGTTATATAGTCATGGAACTAAAAAAAATCTTGTACTATATGTAATGCTCTATCTGAAATCACTAGTGCATTAATGCTTGAGAGTCATTTACATGGCCACCTTGAATCCTGGCAGTGAACTTCTAGTACTGTGGCCTGTTGAACAATATCTTAAAGGGAAAGCTCTTTGTAACTATTGTTTGTGTGAAATCAATAGACGGGTTTCCAATGTGACCTTCGAATGTGTAGTTTGCTTGTTCTAAAAAAAAACATGAACTGTACTGAAACAAAACCCTGTGTGGTTTAATGGGTGATAGCCTATAATAGATGCCTCCTACCCTTATTTTAGATAGGGAGACTAGAATCTCCTGCCATCACTTCTAGTGTTAAAACTGCTGTCTTCACAAAATTGTGTTCTATTATTTTTATTTATTCTGAGTTTGAATACTCTTCTGGCCTTTTTTGTCTGGAGGTGATTCATCTCTGTTTCACAGCGGATTTGCATAAATTATGTGCTTTTTTCTGGCTGGTTGAATGGAGCACCTTTTCACCTCCTGACATTACAAAATCGAACAACAAAGAGACAGATTTGGACAAACAGTCTATAAAATAAACCACCCTTCCGAATACCATGGAGGGGGAATGTTAGAAGCAGAAAAGCCAATTAAACACTTAGCATGTAGACCATTACATTAATGAGTGGCAAAAATTCATGATTGTAAGGAGGGCTGTAAATCAGTTGAATCAGATTCTGAACTATGATTATTAATAATTTGCTTAATACAAACCATTAAATATCAATACATGATGGGATCTATATTTATATATAAATATATATATATATATATATATATATATATACCGGTATATAGCTTTTCTTACTCTAGTGCTCACCATACACTAAATTATTGTTATATATTGTAGGTCAAAGAGCATAATTTGACAGGGAAAATATCATAAAGCTAGATTTTAATAAAAAAAAAGTGTTGATGCCTCTGTTAGTCCCTAGAGGCATCCATGACACTTTGTGCAATGTTTTATGTATGAAAGATGTGTTTACATTTCTGTAGGCGAATGTTTGACGTTATATTTGCAAGCTGACAGCTTTGAAAATGTGCACAGCAAGGTGATGGGCTTCAAACATTTAGAAGTTCAATCATTTACCAAATATGCATGTAAAGTAATAGTAATAGTTGTTTGTTGTAAAAGTTTAAAATGTTTTATTAAGATAAGACTTTTGATCCATAAGTACGATGATTCAGCGTATATGCAGATACATGTCTGCTGTTTTAAATGGACTTATAAACTATCAATGCTGTTCTACATCATCAAACAAGCTACTGGAAACCAAGTTTAAAAAAAAAAAAGTTTTAAATGTTTTAAAACTGATGCATAATTTACAGTTTTATTTAACTTTATTAACATCCCCCACTGCCCCCTGGAGCTTCGTTTAAAGGCCAATACCCTGTCTTTATTGCAACAACAAAAACACATTTGTAACCACAAAGTTTAAAAAGTAATTTATGGACCTTCCAGGATCTGAAACATTGATCTGAATGGCAGTGAAGCTGAACTACAGATAAGACTCAAGGTAAATAAGAACTTTCATGACTTTGAAAGCAATAAAAAAAAGAGTGAACAATGACAAAATGTTCTCCAGCTGATTTTGAACAGGTCACAGTCCATTTAGATTGTAAAACACCATTTAAACCTCATTACTAGAATTTAGTAAAAGACCCTATGATGCGTTTCAGTTATAAACAGGTCCTGTACGCTGGTGGTTTTGTGGTCTATCAACTCTGCTTTAATGAGGCCTCTTTCGTGCCCAGATCCTGAATTTGGGTAATGAGGAGAAATTTGTTCTCATCTTTCATCTGTCAGCAGAAATAGGAATTTATTGTTTAATTACTTTGGATGCGCATGCATGATTTTTTTTTAAAGGCCAACTGCTTAAACATACGCTGAAATGGCCTAACATGATGCGTTAATTGTTCAAATGAGGCATTGTTTGCTAATAACAATTCTATTTATTAATAACAATAATCAATATTAAATTCACTTTCAAAACATTAGAGTATCAGTCTCCAACTGAGCTCTTTGTCTCCATCTTCATAAGGTCGTCATTGGGGATGGGGGTTTGACCGAGAGACTGATCTAAAGGGCTTTAAGAATTGTTTGATTAGATAAGAGGGAAAACAATATTCATATATATTTATAATACAGTAGGCATATGCTTAAATGGAGCCATTTATAAAATAGTATTGGATTAAAGAGGGAAAACATTGTGAACTCATTTACATGTCCCTGTCTGGCTTCCCAGAGTACAGTGCAATAGTTGTATTTCTCAGAATATTTTAGACTTTCAAAGTGAACACAAATGTACAACTTAGTATACTGTATATATCAATCCTCTCCAATGTCTTTGCCAAGAAAACCTTATAGATAAGCACAACCAGAGACATAACGGTAAATGTGCCTTGTGTGCTGAGTCCATAAGGTCATGGAGAGTTGACATGACTGAATGACGCAATAACAATATATATACTAGCGACTTGCCCGGCAAAAATTATAGCAATAAAATTTGAAGGCTGGCAATGCTGTTTGACACACAATACGAGGCTCTCAATGAGCGCCTAAGTGTTACTGCCTTCGGCCTCGTTTTGAGCCTTTTTTTAAACAATTGCTGGTTTACGGCTGCCATTTTTTTCCTCGCTTAGCGGATTTTCAATCTCCCAAAGACGCCAAATAAACCTCAAATTAGCTTGCAACCTCACTCACAGACTCTCTGGCTCTCCTGCAGTGCTGTGTGTGAGGTTGTAAGTTAATGTTTTGAAGTAATTGGCATCTTTTGGCGGTCTTTGACGGCTTCCGACATACTGGCTTGAAAAAAATGTCCGTTAAAGTCATATTTTTTGCGTGTCTCGCGCTCATCATGTGCCTGGTAATGAGCGCCTTTGGCACTCATTACCAGCCTTTCGCTGAGCACCAAAGGCCTACGACCATCGGCGCTCATGTTGGGCCTGGCAATTAGCGCCTTTCAAACGTTCATTATTAATAGTAGTAATGTCCATGTAAGCAGTGTGCCTAAGAATGAGAATTGAACATATTATTAAAAACATAAATGTAGTCATTTTTAAAATGTTTTATTTTTATCACATATGTCTCCATTTGCATCTGATCAAACAGTAATGTCCTGATCAGAGCTGTAAGTGGAGCCACATGAAATACAAATAAAATATTTTATAAATAAGTACATTTACGTTTTAGCGCATACTGGCTTTAAAACATATTTTATACAGTGGACCTTTAAATGCATAATATGCTCTTTTGAAGAACTTGATTTGATAATGTTCAAAATGTTTTTACCACTTTAGTTTTTAACTGTTGCATTCATTTTTGCTTTAAAGATGACAGACATTTTGTATTTATCATCACAGTATGAGATTTTCTATAAAAAATGTTTTTATACTGAAGCCTTCCAAACTGGATAATGCTATTAGTTTGTTAAATACCACACAAGCATGTGACGTTTTTCCCAAGCTACAGTGATTCTTCAATAATGGCACAAATTTGCTATCAAATCTGGACTGATAGGTTATTAGGGAATATACATTGTACTAGCTACTTTTTGCTACAATAAATCACCCTTTAGATACAGGGAGTGCAGAATTATTAGGCAAATGAGTATTTTGACCACATCATCTTCTTTATGCATGTTGTCTTACTCCAAGCTGTATAGGCTCGAAAGCCTACTACCAATTAAGCATATTAGGTGATGTGCATCTCTGTAATGAGAAGGGGTGTGGTCTAATGACATCAACACCCTATATCAGGTGTGCATAATTATTAGGCAACTTCCTTTTCTTTGGCAAAATGGGTCAAAAGAAGGACTTGACAGGCTCAGAAAAGTCAAAAATAGTGAGATATCTTGCAGAGGGATGCAGCACTCTTAAAATTGCAAAGCTTCTGAAGCGTGATCATCGAACAATCAAGCGTTTAATTCAAAATAGTCAACAGGGTCGCAAGAAGCGTGTGGAAAAACCAAGGCACAAAATAACTGCCCATGAACTGAGAAAAGTCAAGCGTGCAGCTGCCACGATGCCACTTGCCACCAGTTTGGCCATATTTCAGAGCTGCAACATCACTGGAGTGCCCAAAAGCACAAGGTGTGCAATACTCAGAGACATGGCCAAGGTAAGAAAGGCTGAAAGACGACCACCACTGAACAAGACACACAAGCTGAAACGTCAAGACTGGGCCAAGAAATATCTCAAGACTGATTTTTCTAAGGTTTTATGGACTGATGAAATGAGAGTGAGTCTTGATGGGCCAGATGGATGGGCCCGTGACTGGATTGGTAAAGGGCAGAGAGCTCCAGTCTGACTCAGACGCCAGCAAGGTGGAGGTGAAGTACTGGTTTGGGCTGGTATCATCAAAGATGAGCTTGTGGGGCCTTTTCGGGTTGAGGATGGAGTCAAGCTCAACTCCCAGTCCTACTGCCAGTTCCTGGAAGACACCTTCTTCAAGCAGTGGTACAGGAAGAAGTCTGCATCCTTCAAGAAAAACATGATTTTCATGCAGGACAATGCTCCATCACACGCGTCCAAGTACTCCACAGCGTGGCTGGCAAGAAAGGGTATAAAAGAAGAAAATCTAATGACATGGCCTCCTTGTTCACCTGATCTGAACCCCATTAAGAACCTGTGGTCCATTATCAAATGTGAGATTTACAAGGAGGGAAAACAGTACACCTCTCTGAACAGTGTCTGGGAGGCTGTGGTTGCTGCTGCACGCAATGTTGATGGTGAATAGATCAAAACACTGACAGAATCCATGGATGGCAGGCTTTTGAGTGTCCTTGCAAAGAAAGGTGGCTATATTGGTCACTGATTTGTTTTTGTTTTGTTTTTGAATGTCAGAAATGTATATTTGTGAATGTTGAGATGTTATATTGGTTTCACTGGTAAAAATAAATAATTGAAATGGGCATGTATTTGTTTTTTGTTAAGTTGCCTAATAATTATGCACAGTAATAGTCACCTGCACACACAGATATCCCCCTAAAATAGCTAAAACTAAAAACAAACTAAAAACTACTTCCAAAAATATTCAGCTTTGATATTAATGAGTTTTTTGGGTTCATTGAGAACATGGTTGTTGTTCAATAATAAAATTAATCCTCAAAAATACAACTTGCCTAATAATTCTGCACTCCCTGTATACAGCAATGTTGTGTAACTACTATGTGCCGCTCAATAAGTTAATTTGTGGCAAGTAGTGCTTTATAAGGGTGGAGTAGGGTAATGTGCTGTTTTGGCCAGTACAGCTACACCACAATCAGTCTGTTCTCCTAATTAGGAAATCAAAGCAGCTAATTAGTGTTCTGGGGCCCCTGCTTCACCCGCCAGTGCAATACAAACAGTGCTGAATATCTCATGAATTAACTTTGGCACTTTCCCTTGGGCTGCTTTACTCCAGCCACAATACTTCATTCATTGGGTGGAAAGATCTGGAGATTATACAGCCTAGGGGATCATTGAAAAATAAAACATAATTGTATCAATGCAAAGTAAAATTGTAATTATAATTTTTTCTTGTCAAGCCCTAAATAACTCTTTTTTAGAGACCCCTTTATAAGTGTATGTATTATTTTATTAAAGATCTGTATGTACAGTTACATATTAAAGTGGTCCTTTAATTCAGACTCAACATTTTAGAGGATATTTTTTCGTCTTATAATTGATGCTTTGTCTCAAACTGTATTTCCAAGTTCTTCTACACCAGTAGGATTTATCTATCTCATTAAAAACTAAATTCACACTCCCATTACATGGAAAGTGGTTGGAGCCTCTTTTATAGGTGATGAGGGTCTCAGTTCACAGTCGTTTTTGTGGATTCTCAAGGGGGCAAAAACCCATCTGTTATTCAGAGCTACCAGGTTACCTACTGAAGAGGCTGCAGGGATGATGACAAGCGGAGAATGAGGTTATATATATATATATATATAAATATATATATAGTATATATAGTGTGTGTGTGTGGAGCTCTCTTACGGTTCACTGGCTTTCAGCTGATCCACAGGGAAGAAAATGTTAAACACTGTAAAGTACTGATTATTTGTACTGTGTAAACACAGCCAGCCACAGTTTACATTGCTGTCAAGAAATCCTCAGCTTAGCACTGAATAGTCACAGGAGCCCTTGTAATGTGCTAAGGAACCACAAGAACTGCAAGAGAAACAGCCTCTTACATTGGAGGGGTGATTACTATGGATGGATACATGTGGAGTGGGATTTATATACGTAGGAAACATTGGGAGCCCCCCTCTCTCTCTATATATATACACATACACACACAATGGTGGAAAATTACTAGCTACAAACATTTGTACTTCTGACTCATATATATATATATATATATATATATATATATATATATATATATATATATATATATATATAATTCCAAAGTTAAATGCATCTCTGTGAAGAATTATTTGTAAACTCTCTCTCCCTCATATATATTTATCTGTCTATCTATCTATCTATCTATCTATCTATCTATCTATCTATCTATCTATCTATTAATGTATCTATATCTATCTATAAATCTCTGTTACACACACATATATATATATATATATATATATATATAGTTGCTGTTTAGTAGTTCAATCATATACGACTCTCCATGACCCGATGGACTGCAGCTAACCAGTCGCATCTTGTGTCTGGTTGTGCTAATCCATAAGGTTTTCATGGCAGATATACAGGAGTGGGTTGCAAGTTCCTTCTCCAGTGAACTTTGATTTGTCTGACCTCTCTGCTATGACCCGCTATGAAGCTCACAGCTTCCTTGAGGTACACAAGCCCCTTCACCATGGCAAGGTAAAAATCCAGAAGGGGATATATATATATATATATATATATATATATATATATACTTATATATATTTATACGTATCTATTTATATATATTTTTATACACACACACAGTCATATAAGTATATACTATATATATATATATATATATATATATATATATATATATATATACTGTATATATACACACATACAGTGGACTTCAGATTATAACGTTTATTCATTCCGGACGGGATGTGTAACACGAAAAATTGTGTAACGTCACGTCATTAGCATATGCCGGTACGGAAGACGTGCTGCGGCGTCAGGCCCAGCATCAGCTCATCGGAGCATAGTAGCAAGTAAGGAGAGAGGGGCATAGGGATTGGAGAGGGTGCAGCGAGGGGGAGGTTATGGGGGAAAGAGGATGATAAGGGGGGAAGGAGGAGAAGGAGGATGATAAGGGGGAGGAGGAGGATTTTTTGTGGACCATAAAATAGGAGAAAAGGTAAGTGGGACCTTGACTCGAGTATAAGCCGAGGGGGCCTTTTTCAGTATGAAAAAATGTGCTGAAAAAGTCGGCTTATACTCGAGTATATACAGTAATCTAATTCAGACCCCAGATGTTTAACTCCTAGGAACAGGCTGGGTACATTGATACAGGCTGTTTGGGCTCTTATTGACACAGGCAAATTGGGCTCTTGCAGACACAGGCGACTTGGGCTCTTGGAGGCACTTGCAGGCACAGACTATAAGGCAATCACGATTACAGCTTGCTTTCTTCTTTGGTCGCGTGTAGAGCAGCATTTGCTTTGTTCCTTCTTTCATTTTCAATCTCGTCACCCGGGGTAGTGTTGTAACCTGAGGCAGAAAATTGCACAGGAGAAGCGGAGTAGCCCGAAAACCTGAGGACGTTGTAACCCGAGGTACCACTGTATATATATATATATATATATATATATATACTAGCGACTTGTCCGTCAAAAATGACTGCAATAAAATGTGAAGCCTGGAAATGCTGTGTGCCACAAAATGAGAGGATATGGCCCCTCTGAGCACCTTCGGCGCTCATCGCAAGCCCAGCACTGAGCACCTTTGGCGCTCATCGCGCGGCTCGGAATGAGCACCATCGGCATTCATTTTAGCCTCTTCTGCGCTTATTGCAGTTTAAGTCCCGCGTGCCTCAACTGCTTGCCTCATAGATGGCAGTTGGGCCACAAGTGTGACAACAACTCGCAGATTGACAACTATTATATGGTGATATATATATATATATATATATATATATATATATATATATTTTATTTATTTATTTATTTATTTTTTAAACTACTAACGTAACACACATTTAGATTATGTTAGTGGGAAAAGCGTAAGAGAAGCCATTCATGCTACAGATTACATAATCAATTAATTAATCTACTTAAAATATCTATATAGACAATGTTTTGCCTTGAGAGTCCCTTTAATATAACCTCTTTTTGTACTTCTCTTCTTTATTACTTTAAAGCTCTGGGGTTTGTTTTTAAGAATTATTTTAGTACATTGTTTCCTTGGATGCCCATTTCCATTTAGTTGCTTGATCCATACTTTTGGCAGTTTTAAAAGGTATTAAATTACTCCAGATTTTTTCCACTTTTGTTTTATAAATTAATGAAGTGTGATGTGGCCTTTTAAAGATAATTGCACCCCATCTAATTTAACAGTCCCTTTGCTAGCTAATAAAAACAGATGTGTTGGCCTTAGTGGCATTTCCATCCATTAATGGGTGACAGTACAAATAAGTTTATTTTTCCTGTCAACATAATGTTTAGATTTTATTTTATCCATATATTCCTGGGAATTTTTAAAATGTAATGTGATGGATGGGGAAGGGGAGATAGACACATCAGCCAGGTAACCATTCTATTTATATATGACTTTATTGTATGTGGTATGAACACACACGTCTTGAACTAACAAGTGGTGAATTATATAGTCTCATCCCTAAGCTCTGAGAACAAGGCCCTCAACACCTTATATACTAGTCATGTCTTATTTATTCACTGCCTCCTGTGTACTTAGTTAATATGCTGGCATAATAATAATGTGGTAAGACAAGGAGAAGGACATTTTGGAAGGAGATAAGAGGGACAACAGAATGAGACTTGAAATCAGAGAACGTGTAGGACAATACATAAGAGCACTGGGTTGACTTATTCTCACAAGGCCTCAAAAAGATTTAGAATGGAAAATATATTTTTCGTGTAGGAAACATATAGTGTCAAGATGAAAGGAAGGGCATACAATTGTATCTTCCTTTCAGCCTTGATGTTTGTTTTTGTGTTTACAATAAGTGTGTATAATCGTAGGATGATCCAGATTGCCTATTTTAAACCTTGAGTCATCCGGTCACCTTAGCTGACCACTTAATGCAATGTAGCATGACCTTCAAGGGCCTGTTTAACAAGACCTTTAGGCATCGTTCTTTCCCCATCTGGAAGACAGACCATCCTTTGAGTATAATGACGCATCTGCCGGCCAGATGTTGGGTACCAGATAGGAGAATTTATCCAGCTGTTCAGAAATGTTGTTTTGGCTTATTAAACCCCTGGAAAATCATATTTTCTCCATCCTTGGAGCCTATTAAATTGTGAGAATCTTCAGCTCACATTCCTTCTTCTCAAATAATAACCATTTCCTTAATTATTCAGCAATGCGTTCAATTATTATATTTTCCTTAAATTATAATTGTACTGAGTTATGCCAACCTGTAGGCATTTAGGATGACCAACATCAGTACAAAGTAGATTGGGCTCAGAAGTGGGGAAGATGAAAGAGACTCATTAAATATTGGCATCTGGAAGATGTCCATTGGACAACGTCTGCTCTACATTACTTGTTGGAGGAAGGGAACTTTGTTGTATAATAAACCTTTATGATGTGCAGATTGGAACTCCAATGTCTTACTCATCATATTGTTTAGATTAAAGATTTCTTATAGATTTAATGATTTCAGACTTGTAAGATTCCTATTAAAAACTATTAAGCATACTGTATATCTCTAGGCATTAAACCAAGGCTATCATTAGTGGGTTCTATAGTGGTGTGCGGATTTTCACAATTGATTGCTTGGTAAATATATTTCTAATTCTGTAGTGTATTGGTAAAAAGAATCTCTGTACCATATTGATCAATATTGCTGGGATAAATATCAACTTCAGATACGTGGATGTTACTGCTCTGATGGCTGAAAGTGAAGAGAAACCAAAGGGCCTATTGATGAAGTGTAAGAAGATTTAAGGCAATCGGACAAGGGGATGACAGAGGTGGAGATGAATATGAGCTTGAGGAAGCTCAGGGGGGTAAAGGCTGATAGATGTGTCATGGAGGATCACAGAGTCAGACATGACTGAATGACTAAACAAGAACAAAACCATAATAATATTTTCTATAGCCTTTGTATTATTTGGGAAAGATTCAAATCACTGCATTGTATATGAACTACTAAATGTGTGACAAAATGTCTGAAATCTACCTGAACAGGGGGGGCTCACCTGGCCCTGTAGGCAGGACATTATCTCCTGTAAGAGAAGTTGACTATTACATTACCATAGCATTTCCATGAGAGTTCTAGATTAGCACCCAGTTTTTTAATCTATAATTGTCTGCCTTAACCTTTCTTACCAACTATAATGATTAAACCCTGTAAACCAAAAACAACCCTACAGTAACGTGACGTCTGTAGGTGTACAGAGATAGAGCATGTTAAATCATTTATTAGGTGTATAAAGTACACAAATGAACAAAACAATTGAGGTTGAAAAAATGACTTTTAGTCCATCAACCCAAGTCCCATTGAAACATTGCCAGTTTCAGTGATGGCAAACCTGTTACATTTCAAGGGCCTTAAATGCACCCCCAGAGGCCTTAAAACTAATTTTCTTGCTGCTATATCTATGACGTATTGAATATCTTCATAGAACTAGACAACTTCAGCCTCTTTAGCATCCATGGCTGGAGCATAGCCTTGGATCACTGTGATGTTTAAGGCCATGCCTTGATTTCACACTGAAATCATTCTGTTATTATTAGGCTGTAACCGAGCATTGCTTTGGCCACACTTTGATTGACTAGGATGGCTACTCCATTTCTTCTGCAGGATTCTTGACCACGGTAGAAGATCTGATGGTTGTCTGATGTGAAATGTCCCATTCCAGTCCATTTAAATTCACAAATTCCCACGATATCAATGTTTAACCTTGTCATCTCATGTTTGACCATTTCCAGTTTGCCTTGGTTCATAGTTCTAACATTCTAGGTTCCTATTCTGAATTGCTCTTTGCAGGATCGGACTTTCCTTTCCCCTCCAGACACATCCGCAGCTGGGTGTCCTTTCGGCTTTGGCCCAACTACTTCTTTAGATCTGGTGTTACTTGTACTTGCCGTCTGCTCTTCCTCAGTAATGTGGTAGGCACGTTCTGACATGAGGAGCTAATTTTGTTGTGCCATGTCGTTATGTCTATGGTTTTGCTTGTCTATAACGTTATCTTAGCAAAGTTACTGGGTGGGTTGCCAGTTCCTTCTCCAGTGGATTGTGATTTGTCTTATCTCTGCCATAACCTGACCATCTTGGGTGACCCTACATGGTATAGTTTATAGGTTCATTGAGGTACACAAGCCCCTTTACCATAACAAGGTAGTGATCCAGAAGAAAAAGGCTAGTGCAATGTATAGCTAGTTTTATGGCTCTTTGTGAAGAAACAAATTTCATGATGGGATGGCAGTGTCCCATTAAATCAACTGATATATTTTTTATTTACTATAAACATGATGTTACAGAAAGCGCTGTTTCTAAAATGAAGATACTAGATAGGTTTTTTGATCATGGAATATAAAAGTATTGATAAAAATATTACATATCTGAGATATTACATGTTCTCTGAAGAATAAACAATAAAAACAACTCAAGCATTTTTTAAAGGAAGTTACATTGTTTTTAAATATGTTATGTGTGTTTAAAAAAGAATGCAAAATGGTTTTTTAACTACCACCTGTAATATAATATTTTTTTGCATACAGTGGGATCTGCCATTTTGTTTTCCGCTGTACTACTTCATGTGGTGGGAAGAGATTTTGTATACACAGGAGAGAGATCAGTGCATCTCTAATCAGCCTGAATGACTTTGCAGATAAGTGCCTATATTTATAATAATGCTAACTGGTTATAGACTAAAATGTGACATCTACAACTGCTAGTGCATTCATTAGGTCTAATGAAAAGCAAATTTACATGAACACACTATTCTGAGAAAGTAACAGCTTTTATCAGCTGTTAAAAACAAAGATAAGTGGGTAAAAAGGAGTATAAAAAATGTATAGGTTGTGTTTATGTTTTGCTTTGTAGACATTATCAAGTAATTGAGAGCTATACATGACTATATAATGGAAACTGCTAATATTAGATTGATTGCATGAGCCAGTTTTAGAAAATCCAGTTTAAAATATATAGGTTGATAAACACGTTTCACTGCTATTTAGCAGCTTCCTCAGTATCATAAATATACTTAAAAAGACCAGCGTTAAGCCCTGTTGTATATTAAACTGGATCTTTTTCACACAGCTCTAATGAATTTGTCCTGTGTGTTTTGATTTCTGATATTTTATATTAATATATATATATATATATTTTATTTTTATTTTTTTTATTAAGCCATATCGGAGCAATAGAGCTTGTATTATGCAACAAGTTACCAAAGTGTATAGACATTTTTCTATAGGGGTCCATCACGGTTATTAATACTCCAAGGTGTAGCCCCCATGCTAAGGACAAACACAACAGTGCTACTCAATCATAGGAAATTATCACCAGGTGTCTCACACTCAATACAGAACAAGATGGGCACTCTGTTCAACTGCATGAATAATAATTCATGTCCATTTGAGGTCACTCCAGGGGAAAGTTGACACAATTTTGTTCTTATATCCATCACAAAGTTTGTGATCTCTCTTTTTTTCATCTTGCAATGTAGGTGCTGTAAATAAGCAATTAGGTTGTCAGGTCACTCTTTAAATTATCTGTATCTCTTCTCTAATGAAGTAAGAGCCCACCTTTTACTCCAAGCAGTTGCCAGTAATACAAGGCTCCTACCCTGGTGCTTTGCACCTGCTGCACCAACCGTGCCTTTACTTCTACATTTCTGACTCCATATACCATGTGCTATTCATGACATGGGAACAAATTTCAGTGTATACAATAATTTATTCGTGGCCTGTCCTCGCTCATCATTTATATACCTGGCACAAATCCCATAATAAATTTACGTCACTTTTCCAGTACATGTTTTCACTTAGGAATACTATTTAATGGCATTTGTTTTATTAAACATTCCTTTTCCTATTATAAAATGTTGCTTCAAAGGGCATGTAAAATATATACACTGAGCTTGTTGTTTCCACTTGAAGCTTCAGAAAATCTTCAAGCATCCTACTGACTACGAAAAGTCAGTAGGATACTTGGAGGCTGTCCTGATAGAAGTCTTTATTTGTAGTAGTCATTGCAGGGGGAAAACATATTAATTCCTAAATTCCTGCTGTACTTCCAGAGGTGCTGATGCAACATAATTACTGTATGTCAGTATTGGCCTAACCAAATAGACATGGTAGCAGTAATCACTATGGAGTTGTCACTACGCGTTTCACCTATTATAGGGCTACCTCAGGACACCATCATATTGCGACTTCACCTGAAACTCAACATTTCATTTATATACATGAGCAAACAAATGAAACTAAATCATTATTGTGCTATACACCATTATTTCTGATAGACTCACAGCCCTATTAAATTCCAAGTCTTTAAGTGCAACGTGAGACCCGCAATCTGCTGCATTACAGAACTATTAAATTAGAACATGCCGTGAGTTACGGGCTTGAGACACAATCCCGTAAACCATTTTTCCGTGAACATGATCAATTAGTCAAACCCGTAGTTACCGGTTTAGATGCAGCCAATGGCAGCAGAGATCGTCATCATTACGTCACTGAAAAATGGAGGTTGGATTTCAAAGTCTTCAATTACAAGTTACGATCAGACCCATATTACAGAAATAATGCAATATTGATAAAGCCGTAAATATGATATCCTAGTCCATGCGAGTTCTATTATATGTATTAACACATTGATTGCCGGGATCGTTATAACAAGGAAATTAAACAGAAATAAAAGTGTTTTATATTGCAGATTTGTGAGGTTGAGAATGTTGTGCTATTAATTTTAATACATAACATCACTTTCCCTTTTATTATAAGTACAGTAGTGTGTGTATATTTGCATTTACAGTGCTATGGATAGGGCTTTAACCCACTAGCGGGTTCTCTCTGTTACCTGTTGGCCTTTTGGCTCCATTTGGGGGTTTCGGGCTTGAACACCAGTGAATTCGCTGCAATTTAATAGCGTGATTGGAAACATGGCAGTTACGGGCTTGACAGAACAAAGGATTTACAGGTGCGCAATTCAAATTTTCACGTCCAGTAGGCTTTTCTCTCTCATAACCCGCAGATCAGCAGCAGCATACATTACGGGCTACGGTGTTACACGTTAGGGGAATGTAATAGGGCTATATGTCTGCTAATTTGTTGCAATTGTGTTACAAAATGGTGTATATTATCAGAAAATCCCCACCCTTTTTTCACTCCACTGGCGTATCAGTTAAGCACATGCCCTCAGGCTCCAAGCCGTCAGGAAGTGCAGAAACCAAATTTATTAGCATTCTGTACACCAAAAATTAAAAAAAGATCTAAAAAATGTTTTATGCTCATGCTTTACATATATGCTATATTTGTTTGTTTATTCAATACTTTACAAATATATTAGATTTTCCCCAACTGGCCCTTTAAGACCCATAACAATTAGGAATGTCAAAATGTAGTAATGGTGTGATTTAAAAAAGAAAAAAAAAAAAATATATATATATATATATATATATATATATAGATATATATTGTTATTGCTAAAAGACTCACTATTTAGTTTTACACTGATTAACAAGATATATATAGACAGTGCATGGATCAGAAAGGCTGACTAACAGATAAAAATTGCAAACTTAAATGTTAGTTTACTATAGGATTTTTTTTTTAAATAACTCAATTTATGAAGTACACATTATTATCTATAGTTTAAATGTATTCCATGTTTGGAACCTGTGCTGTGTCAATAGACTGTACTTTTGAATTCATATTTTACTGTTTTATTTACTTGGAAGCTAATTTACCAGCTTTGCTTGTATTGTATCGCAGTCAAAAAACTTGTAATTTCACTTAATTTCCTCCCAGTCTGTTTATGTACAGGTGAATAAACATAATAATATACATCTGTGCCTCACCAAACAACTCAGAACATGAGTCAAAGTACTATTTACAGGCAATATAACCTTGTTAATGGAAAATGTGTATTTGTCAAAAATGTCTGCAGTGCTCAGTAATTCTTAGAGTTGAATTTAAAACCCAAAAAGTTGAACATTTTATAATATCTCAGGCTCATTGTCTTGGGGTACTACTGGGCCTCTCTCTCATTCCTCACATACAGTACAATCAATCACAAAATAATGTCATTTTACGCAAAACACAAATAAAACTCAAATTTACTTTCATCATATCTCGCTTTAACTCCAGCAGCTTTACATGCTGACCTTCCCATACCCATTTGCCTCCACTCCAATTCATAATGAATGCATCTGCTAGACTCTATACCAGTGGAGGAGCAAGAGAATGGATGGTCCTGGTGCAAAAAAACATTTTGGGCCCTCCCGTGGGGGGTTGTAAACATTTTTGTGCTGGGCCCACCTCAGGACCAACTCACTCAGTGTCCCTCTTTAAGACCATTTCCCATAACAGCATTCCTCCTCAAGACCCTTTTCCATAGCTGTTGCTCCAAAAACCATTTCCATAGCTGCTCCCCTTCCCTTACATCCTGTGAAGCTCCTCTATATAAACATTATCATGATCACCAGCTAATATCCTGAATAACTGCTGTGTGCAGCACAAACACCAGCTAGACGGCATGGTAGTGAGTCAATAATATGCTGGAAGGTTGGCAAGTGTATTCAAAGTCATGCAGACTGCAGTGCATCTGGCAGCAGCTAAAGGGTGCATGGTGGAGGATCCTTACAGCGAACATGGAGATCGAGATGGTCTCACAGGTGCTCAATTGGGTTCAAGTCCGGGAAATTTGGAGGCCAGGAAAGTACTTGGAAGTCTTTGTTGTGCTCTTCTTACCACTTCCAGACAATTCTGGCCATATGACAGGTTGCATTGTCCTGCTGGAAGATCCTATCCATTCCATGAAAGACAGACAACATGTACGGGTGTAATTGATCTGCAAAGATGGATAGATAACCTAATCGGTTGATAGTGCCTTCCATATGTATGAGTGGACCCAGTCAATGGCAAGAAAACATTCCCCAAACCATAATGCTGCCGTCACCAGCTTTGGTTCTTACAACAACGGATGCAGAGTGCTTGTTCTAGGAGGTTTCGAGCCTGACATGCCAACGTCTGTCCAGTCGATGGAGCAGAAAACGTGACTCATCAGAGAATGCAACCCTTTGCCAATCAGAAGAGGTCCAATTTCGGTACTGTTGGGCAAATTGAAGCCGTTTCTGGCGATGAACTCTCATCAGCATGGGTGCAGTGACCAGCCATGTGCTTCGGAGCCCCATGTGCAACAGGTGTCCTGTACTGTCATTTTAGAGACACGTCTGGTACCTCCTGATTTGTTTGAATGGTGAACTGTAGCCTGCTGGTTGGCCCTCACACATATTCTAAGCCGACGTTCACCTCTGACATCGCTCCTTCAGGACTTTTCTCGTGCTGCCCCATCTTTATGGAACTCCTTGCCTCGATCCACTAGACTATTTTCATGCCTCCAAACTTTCTAAACCTCAAAAAAGCACATTTGTCAAAGAAGCTTCTCACCTTCAGCATTAACATGCACAACGTATCTTTCACCCTCCTGTATCACACCTAAAACCTTTAGATCAGTGGTTTACAAACCTCTCCTCAACTATTACTGACTCTAATTGCCTCATCTGTATTCAGTGTTAAACTTAAATCATGACCTGTCTGGTGGGTCTTTAGAGGAGGTTTAAGAACTGCTGCTTTACATTGTACGTTTGCGAGTTTTCAATCTTGTAAGGTGCTTTAGGGAAAGCACATTCATTTTTAAGCTCAAGGATGGACCCTTCATCTTTTGCAATACGTTAAATAGTTTTCCCCTTGTACTTAAACAGTAGAGGTGCTCATCTTAGAACAAAAAATACCTTAGTGTTTTTTTTCTATAGGTCTGGTGACCTACTCAGAGAGCAGACTCTTTTAGCTCACTTGTGCCCTTCACAGGGAGAAATATCCTGTAGCATACCAGTCTGGTCTTACTCAGAAGAGTGATCCAGTCCTTAAATACCAGGCAATTTTCCCTGAACAGGAGAAACAGCAAATCCCAGACGTGTTTCGGCCTCTATGGGCCTCGTCAGTGAGGTGCAGCTGTACTACCTAAGGCACAGTGAGCCTGATTCCCCCTATCACCCATAAGGTGAGAAAATCTAAGCAAAAAAAGTAGAGGTGCTCATCTGAGACTTTTTTTGTTTTGTTTCCCTTGTACTTAACCCATGTATAGTGGTACGGTATATGTTGGTACGTTACAAATAAGGATAATAATAATAATCATGGACCAAGAGCACTCAACATTGGCTGTAATATTATTTTAGAAGCTTTACTATCCATCCAAATCACACTTTATAGTGATGTTTCAATATGATAACTCGTACCTCAAGTTTATCTAGCTTAGTTAATAGCATTTCCCTTTACATGAATAGCTAATCTGAAATCATATATTATCTGCCTTTATAATATAATATTGTATTGACTTTAGTAAACACATGACAGCTGTTGTAAAAGGCGCTCATCATTATTTATATTAAAAATACAAAAGAAACACAAATTTTAAGTAAAAAAATCTATGACTTTTAACCAAAAAAGTATAATGAAAAAAATCCACCTTTTTTCATAGAAAAGAAGCAAAAATATATGTATCCATTGTAATACTCATTTAATGATGTTAACTGAATTATAATTTCTGATAATTATTTTATATCTGTATCCAAATGCAATGACAATTCATTAGAAAATGCAATTCCTTGGAAGGAGCTATAAGTCTATATTAACAACCAAAGTCTTGGGACATCTGAACAAAATTTTAAAAATATTCCAATTTTTTTTTGCTTGGTGAGAAAAGTAATTGTGTAGGTCCATAGATCATAATATCAATTTAAATCAATTCTGTCACCCAAAAATCAAGTTTTGTGGGTTATTTTTAAAGAGCATGAAAAACTGTCTATATGTTGTGTTATCAATTATTTGAATCAATCCTGGGAATTTTTATGATGTTGTTGCTACATTTATATGCAAATGAGTGTGTCACGCATATTAATCAGCTGCTTAAATGTACAGCGACCCACAATAGCCTAGTGAACCACACATTAGCATAGTGAACCACATATTAGCATACTGAGCCATACATTAGCATAGCGGATTAGCAAAATCAATTCTTTGATGCTAATGAACCATAATTACCCCTAATTATTTTATACCTATATGCAAATATGCACGAAAATGAAGCATAAAGAAAAAAAAAAATCACAAATACTACTATTTCCTCAAACTAAGGTAACATTTTTAAAAATGGTTCCTTTGTATTTTAAGCCAACGTCCTGGGTCTAGCAATATGAGAAGACTATTTGGGCAGATAAACGTTTTGTTGCATTGAGGGTTTCAGTATTATTGGCGTGGCATATCATAATGCCCAGATGTGTTTGAAGAAATGGCAGTCAGCCAGTTGGGGTGCCCTGGACTTTCTGATTGCACTTGAAGTGCTGGTTTCCCCAGCCAAACCCATGCTGAGGGCTGACTCTTTATTCCAGACACTGGCTAAATAATTTCGTTTTCTTAAAAAAAAAAAATACCAAGGACTATAGACTGTTCACAGAGCATAATAGTGGCAAGAAAATTACATGTTTTCATTTTGTTGTAATGATTTATGACTAAGTAAGCAAAGCTGGAGGGCCCCGTGCTTTTCTTGGTTGGAATCCAAGGCAACATGGTAACATTATAGTAGACAAATGTTGAAGTTAAAAGTATTCCTCTATACACTAACGTCTCCGAGAACTCAACTTTTTTTGAGACAAGGGCCTCAAGGAAAAGCTTTCCTTAATCCAACCAAACGCCACCTGAAACAGAACAGTCTATGTTTCCTACACTCCATTTTCTTCATTATTTTTTCAACATCTGCTTCTATATTTGTTTATACTTTTTTTGTGTTGGACGGCTCTCCTCACTTTATACACTAGAGAAGTTTTTGGCTCTTATGTTCTTATCCTGTGAATAGAGCACCATAGGATGTCATCCGGCATTTCAACACATAAGGTTTTTGAAGTTTATATATTCTGCCCATTTTATTTTGGACCTAAAATTGGGAAAACTTTTTATTTTTTCCAAAAGTGGTCAAATTCAATTTCAGGATTAACAGCTACCACTAATTATCCATGGCATTTTTATTAATATATTACTTTCTCATGTTACTTTTAACTCAATAAAATTATAAAATTATAAAAGTTGTAATATTATTTCCTGAGTTTGGTAACCAACTAATGCATTGCAACTAAGCAAAAAAATTGCAGAATTCAACCAAAAAAATCATAAAAGTAGTCGAATTAAATGTTTTGATTAACAGCTACCACCAATTCTCCATAACATTTTTATTAAATTATTTTCTCATGTTATCTTTAACTCAAAAAATAATATTACACATTTTATAATTTTATAATTTCATTGAATTTGACAACCAACTAATGCAAAGCAGCTAAACAAAAAACAGAATTCAAGCTACAAAAGGTAAATTACTCTTATAAAAAAAAAAATATAACAAAATTTAAACATTTTTAGGCAAGAAAATGTATATGTCAATAGATAATATTATAAATGTAATGTGCTAATTTGATGATAACCATATTTCTATGCATTGAGTTATACCTTTCATACAGTGTAACTATATATTTTTCAGGCATTTTAATAAAAATATGATTATTATTGATTATATTTACTAAAATCTATTGTGAATTAAAAATAATTTACCTCATGCCTTCTATTATTATAGCCTGTAATGTAGCCCGTAAACTAATTTGCATTCAATTGGTGCCTTTTAGCTACCCGTAAACAATTTGCGGGTTACAGGCTGAAAATCCCTGCAGTTGTTAAAATTGTAACTTACAACCCATCTAAGCCTTTGTTACAATGGCAAATTGCTATTCAATTGCTACAATTCCTCAAGCCCGCAAATGTTTTCACACCCATAAATGGCAAATGTAGAAGAAAATCCTACAAGTACCAGATAGGACTCACAAGGGGGTTAAACACCTGTTCGTAGTTTTGCAAATAAAAAATCAATACTGCACGTTAAAAGACAGGGAAAGCGATGAAAGACATTAGAATTAATTGCACAATAGTCTCAAGCTCACAAATTTGCAAACATTTTTTTAACATTTTATTTTCATGTTATATTGATCCAAGGAATCAAGGAATTAATACTTAGCAGGCCACCCACATGGACTAGAACATTTCCTTCATTCAGTTTAATAATATTTTACAATAACGGATTGCGAGTCTGATCGCATATCGGACTTTTAAACGCTAATTGATTGACGTTTAACCTCCATGTTTTACTGATGTCATGAAGACGGTCTCATTTACTATTGGCTGTTTCTAAATTGGTGGTTACGACCTTGCTTAAATGATCATGATCATGCTCTGAAATACTACTTACGATTGCATGGTTTACAGTTTCGGCTTTCGGCCCTTAAATTGCGGGTTTGTTCAATTGAACCACTCTGTAATTGCAGCAGATTTCAAGCCCGTCGACTTACGGCCTGTATAACATATACTGCAGGCTTGCAATTGAATAGAGAGTTAGGTGGCTTGTAGCAATTTGTACTGGAGGAGGTTGGGGATTAAAAATAAGTGCTTGTGGCACCAGTATGGGGAATTCAGTTACAGCTGATACAGGGAAAGGGTTTAAAAAGGAACAATATAGACCCCCTTTATAACAGGATATTCCCTTGTCCATCTTCAAGTGTAGTGGGAAGGGGCTAATAAAATTTAGATAAAAAAGTAAACCCCTTATTGATAGAGGATCTTAGACACAGCCTTCCCCACTTTCTGCTTTGGTTGGCATTTGTGGAAAACATAATGAAATAAAACAGAATATTTCCTACAAATCTAGCCCACACTACAATCTATTTTGAAAATCCCTCACTTTCTCTACTTCCGCTACCAAATATCATTATATGGTGTATGGGTGCTGCTGGTGTGAGGGATATGTCTTCATATTCAATTTCTACAATTTCCCATACAGTTTTTCCATGTCTTCAGATTTAGAGAACCCCTAAATCTTTATTAGAAATTATTTGGTGGTGTCGGCAGGGTTCTCCATCACATATGATAAAGGTGAGGGTAGGAAGGGTAATAGATAACTTTAGGCTACTAGTCTTCAACTCTTACAGCAAAGAATAACATACAGTTTACATATAAAATACAATCATACTGCTATACCAAACACTGTTATAGCAGTGAACATTTCTAAAATTAAATACTAAATTAAATATTTTTATATGAACATTTCTGGCTAAAGCAGTGTTTTATTGTTTTTCAATAGAGACCTGAAAAGTAGATTTAACATGAAAAGCACTTATACTGACCCTTTAGGTTTTGCAAAACATAGAGGGCATACACACGTCAATCCTACAATCTGTTCTGGGAATACAATATTAAGTTTCTGTACATGACATGATAAGGAGGATCATTTAATATCTTAATTTTGTTTGGAGCAGGGGGATATTGCCTCCCACATCAAGGAAACAAATTACAGTTCCTGATAGTTTTCATCAAATTTACTGTATAAGTGAGAGGACGAATATAGTAAGTATTGTAGCTTTTTCTATGAGTGTTTGTTTCAACCTCTTTTAGCTCGACTTTCAAAGGAGAAGTATTCTGTAGAATATCAATCTGGTCCTATCCAAAAGGATAGTCCAGATCCAACATGTAAGTGATTCAATATAAAACAACTAATTCTAGATGTACTTTTTGGCCTTCTACCAAAGCAAATACCCATATTGTTTTTGTCTTTTAAATGCCCAGGGCATGCTCTATGGAGTGCCTCAAATCATTTTGCTCTTCTTCTGTCACATATTGAGTGCTTGAGGACCCCTTTATCTTCTGGGCTCTTGCCAAAAGGTTCAGTAAACCAAGAAGATCTTCACTCATTCCTGGGAGGGGGGGGTTTCTTCATCTTCACACCTGAGCCTTCCAATGAGGACTGGATCTAACTCCGTTCATGTGCTTTCAAGGGTCCTCGGACAAAAGGCCACTTCCCTTAAGGAATTGCGAGATCTCTTGGTTTCATTGAAGTGAAGTGCAAAAGTGTCCTAATTGAAATACTGGGCTCGTATCCAAAAACATTGCCGTGGTCAGGTGCAAAAATCTCACGTGACCCTCTGGACAATTGCTGGGGTGCATGTGAACATGCTCCCAAAAACCAAAGGCTGGGTGTGGGTAAAAAAAACAAAGGGAACCCCCACAAACAAAAAGATCTTGGCCATGGGGGCCCAAAATGTGCTTTAATAGGCAGTGCACTGGTGCCATTCTGGGGGAAGGTGTAAGTTCTTCCCCTAAGCCCCGGATATTAGGGCCTACTCAGCCCTTGGCCAGACCAAGATTTGCTGACTCTTACTTGACCAGTGTTGCTCCGTTCACTTGATCTTAGCCAAAAAAACAAGAAGTGATTAGGTATAGTCCTCCAAAAGGTTGTAAGGGGGACCTTTCTTTATATGGCCAGGGAGTGAGGTCTAGGAAGCCAGGTCCACCAGTTCACTTAAAGAGACTCTGTCACCCCAACAGAACCTTAATTTAATTTTAAATAGCATTAAAAACAGGCTATACATTGTACTAGAAGTTGTTCTCTACAGTAAATCGTTTCTGAAATACTTAGTATTGATTTGCTGCTCCCATATGTTAACTAGCAATTTGCCCATCAAAAATGACGGCAATAAAATTTAAAGCCTGGCAATGCTGTTTGCCACACAATGCGAGACTCTCCCCCCTCTACTTTACGGGCCTCCCTTCGCTGCTCATTGCAGACCTTGGCCAACCCGCAACTTTCGTCATTGCAAGCCTCTCTCCCCTCTACTTTCCGAACCTTGTGATGAGTGTCTTTGACGCTCATTGCCGGCATCGGGCAACCCACAACTTTCAGGCTTTGCCGCTCATTGCGATCCTCCCCCCACTCTCTCACCCCTGTGTCTCTTTCCCCACTATCCCTCCCCTGTGTCTGTTTCCCCCTCTCTCCCTCCTGTGTCTCTTTGTTCCCTCTCAACTCCCCTCAGTTTTTTCCCCCTTATATCGCTCCCCTGTGTCTCTTTCCCTTGCTTAGCTGTTCTGAGACCTCCCCAAAAAGCAAATGAGCTTGCAAGCTAAATTCCAGTCTCCCTGTCTCTCCCCCTGTGCTGTGTGTGAGGTTGTAAGTTAAGTTCCTAATTAATTGGCGCCTTTTGGCGGTCTCCCAACAGCTGCCGAGTTCGGGGTTCAAAAAAATGGTGGCTGCTAAACACGTAATTCTTTTTAAGCCTGTAGCTCAGAAGCCATTTGGAGCCTCTCCACCCCTCTTTGTTACGGGCCTCGCGATGAACGCCTTCAACTCTCATTGCAGCCCCGTCAAGCCAGTCACGTACTGGCCTCATGATAAGCGCCTTCAGCGCTTATTGCAGCTTTGTCAAGTCAGTCACGTACGGGCCTCGAGATTAGTGCCTTCGGCGCTCATTGCAGCCCCATCAAGCCAGTCACGTACAGGCATCGCGATGATCGACTTCGGCGCTTATTGCAGCCCCCGTCAAACCCATAACTTTCAGGCCTTGCGATGAGTGCCGAAGGTGCTCATTGCGCAAGCCCGTAAAATGTAAAATTGTGTGACGACAACTCGCAATTAACACAACTATTATATGTGATGTGCAGCTTAGTATGCTAATGTGTGACTCAGTATGCTAATGTGCGGCTCATAGTGCTTGATTAGAGTTGGAGATTGATCTAACTGTCTGATAACATTGGGAGTCCCTGTTTTGGCCACTACAGAAACAGATACGCAGACGGTAATCCTAATTAGCACATCAAAACAGCTAATTAATAATGTATGAGACGCTTATTTGCATATAAATACAGCCACAGTTTCCCATGATTGATTCATATTAGCAAAAATGGATAACACAACATGCTCTTTAAGAATAACCTTGAAAAAGTTTGATTTTTGGTAAACCTTTTAAGCTGTTGATATGACAGATTTTATTTTAGAGGACCCCTATAGTGCTCATACAATAGAGGTTAAATTGCATTATTTGATAACTGACCGGTAAAAAAAAATCAGGATTTGAAGAACGCAATTTGCGTGTAACATTTAAAACTGTTTCTCTCGGGGGGGGGGGGGGGGGGGGGGGGAGAAGAGATCTACCTAGGAGACTAATAGATGTTGTCACTGAAGCCAAGCCTAGACTATTTTAGTAGAAAGATAAGCCAGCCAGATCTGCTGTATTATGCAGATTTGTTTTACAAAGGTGTAGAATGACATATATATACTAGTACATAATGAGTTAAGTGTGAGCTTATACTATTTATATTCTACATTGGGCTACTAAATGATGTCCCAGCTGTCTCTGTGTGGGATGCTCATTTCCCGGGTTGGTATTTACTGCATGCTGGATATTGTTAGAGCAATGTATGTGTAGGTGTACAAGGGAGACAATTATTTGGCGTCCAGCATCAGTTCAGTTTAAACACTGGGCGCATTGATACAATGGGATGTTAGCAGGTCTGAGGTTAAGAAAAAGAGGCTGCCCTTTGCTCAACCAGTGTTTAGTTGTTCAGTCATGTCCGACTGCTCGTGATCCTATAGATAGCAGCATGCCAGGCACATCTTGTGTCTGGTTTTGCTCATCCATAGGATTTTCATCGCAAAGATATTGGAGTGGGTTGCCAGTTCCTTCACCAGTGGATTGTGGTTTGCCTGACCTCTCTGCAATGATCTGCCCAAGTTGGGTGACCGTACATGGTATAGCTCACAGCTTCTCTGAAGTACACAAACCCCTTCACCACAGCAAGGTAGTGACCCAGAAGGGGTGCTCAACCATTAGACATCTATTATTTATTTGAAATCTTTGGCCAAATACAAAAGTAATAGCTACCCCCGAAAAAGAAACAACACACACCCATTTTAAATGATCTCCCATATCCAGCCTTTACGTTAATTAATTGGCATATATATATATATATATATATATATATATATATATATATATATATATATCACACATATATAGTTGTGGATCTTACGAATGTTGGTGACGTTTGCGATGTTGGTCATGCAATTGCGGCCCACAACTATATATGTGACTGCAATGAGCGCTGAAGGAGCTCATTGCAGGGCTCGCAATGAGCGCTGCAGGTGCAAATCGCGAGGCCGCAGGGCTTGCATCACCCCCGTCTGCATTGCGAGGCCCGCTATGTGCAATCATCTGCCTATCTCTTTCATCCCTCCTCTGCCTCTCTCTTTCGCATCTCCCATCTGGACTGGAAGGCGCCATTCACTGTCCGTCACGCCTCCTCCCAACTTCCCCCTTATCCTTCTCCTTCCCCCCTTATCCTCCTTGTCCCTTTCCCCCTCTCCAATACCTCCCTATGCCCTCTCCGCTTACTAAGATCCGATGAGCTCCTGCTGCTGTTCCCTCCCCTGCAGCGCGTTTTCTGCCTGTTAACGGAACAGGCATATGCAAATGACTTGACGCGCTGCAGGGGAGGGAACAGCAGCAGGAGCTCATCGGATCTTAGTAAGCAGAGAGGGGAAAGGGCATAGGGAGGTAATTGGAGAGGGTGAAAGGGAGGAGGAGATTAAGGAGGGAGGAGGAGAATGAGGGGAAGGAGGGAGGAGGATAAGGGGGGAGGAGAAGGATAAGGGGGAAGGAGGGAGGAGGATAAGCGGGAAGGAGGGAGGAGGAGGATAAGGGGGGAAGGACTGAGGGGAAGGGGGAAATGGAGGAGGAGGAAAATAATAGAGGAAGAAGGGAGGAGGAGGATAGGGGGCAAGGAGGAGGGGAAGGAGGGAGGAGGAGGGGAAGGAGGGAGGAGGATAAGGAGAAGGATAACGGGGAAGGAGGGGGGGGAAGGGGGAAAGGGAGGAGGAGGAGGATAAGGGGGGAAAGGGAGGAGGATAAGGGGGAAGAGGGAAGGAGGGGGGGATGGGGGCAAAGAGATTGAGGGGAGGAAGAGGGGGAAGAGAAACAGGGGAGAGACAGTGGGGGGAAGAGAGATATGGGAGGGAGAGGGCTGAAAAGAGACAAAGGGGAGGAAGGAGGGAAGGAGACACAGGTGAGGGAGAGGGGGAGAGTCACAGGAGAATGGAGAGGGGGAAAGAGACACATGGGAGGACATGGGAGGGGAAAGGGTGAAAAGAAAAAAAAGGGGAGGGAGGGTGGTGAAAAGAGATAAAGGGGAGGGAGGGGGAAGAGACACAGGGGAGGGACAGGGGGGAAGACACACAGTGGAGGGGGAAAGAGACACAGGGGATGGAGAGGGGGAAGAGACACAGAGAAGGGAGAGGGGGCAAAGAGACACAGAGGACGGGGAAGAGACACATGGAAGGGAGAGATGGGAAAGACAAAGGGGAGGGGGGAACAGACACAGGGGAGGGAGGGGGGAAGACACAGGAGAGGGAGGACAGACACAAGGGAGGGGGGAAGAGACACAGAGGAGGGAGAGGGGGAAGAGACACAGGGGAGGGGGAACAAACACAGGGGAGGGAGAGTGGTGGGAAGAGACACAGGAAAGGGAGAGGAGGGGGGAAATGAGACACAAGGGAGGAAGTAGACAGGGTAGAGGCTCGATATAAGCTCCAAAGGCGCTCAGCGCGGGGCTTGCGATGAGCGCCGAAGGTGCTCACATTGAGTGGCAAACAGCATTGCCTGGCTTAAAATGTTATTCCTGTCATTTTTGACAGGCAAGTAGCTAGTATATAAGTATTTAACTATATTTATATACACACAGCATTTATATACATATTGTATATAGCATGGGACCTCCTTAAAGAGTAGATCACTCACAACAATAACTCCTCTCCCCTTCAACAAACCTGGTAATTTGTTAATTATTATTTTCATAAATGTATTTAATGCTAGTATATTACACAGCACTGCTTAATTGGCTTATAAATAAATATAAATAAACAGCCACTATAGTCAAGTTTTTAAAATATGCTGTTTTGTGAAATATTGTTACAATATAAAACATGCAGCTATTCATTTATTATTTTTCTATATAATTATGCTGCAGGGGAATCCTTTGTTTTAGATTCTACTGATCAGGAGATGAGGATACTTTGCATGCAAAGGAAGCTTCTATTTGCACAATGTGACAGCTACAACTGCCAGTGCTCTCATCAGGCCTAACAAAATCACATAACCAGCTAAGAAACCAAAACTCCTTGGACACCTAACAGGGGGCGGAGAGAAGCTCATCTGCTGGAAGATATGATGCTAAATTGAAATGTATTTTATAACACTATATTGAATTTATATATGTTCAAATACTATTGCTAATCAGTAACTAAACAAACAAATGAAACCCAATTATTTGACCACTGCAGTGACCCTTTAATGAAAATTTCGACTGTGAGTTAAATTGTATCCTGAGATAAATGTTTCCTTTCCACTATTTCCTCTGTATCTGTTTTGACAATGGACTTAATTAACCACAAATATTATTTTCAGTCACATATAAATAATTGCGAAGGAACTTCCCATTCTGGTACTGTTGTAACCTCTTACATATTTTAACAATGTAAGTTTTGTGGACTAGGAAATCCACTTTCAGGAGCTTGTTTTGTAATTTGTGTTATTATAAATAGTTCATAATATCATTTAAAATGGCTTCTGCATAAACCAAAGGTTTATTTTTATGAGAAACATTGGCAGGATGTGGATAAGCAGCATCTGCCATAAGTGTTTTTATTTCCAAGATAAAGAAGTGTGGGCCAAGATGCGTATTTAGCAGAACACATGGGCCTGGTTGGAAGTCAGACAAGGATGTTTTGTGTTGTTCTATGAAGACGTCCTTCCATTCCCAAGAAGATGGAGATCAGGGAGGTATTTCTGCCTAGGCCCACGTGGCCCAGGCCTGGGGCAGCATAAATTCAGGGGGCAGCAGACTGCCTGAAGTTGCAGTACTGTACATTAAAATATGTTTGTGTATGTTCAGAAATATCTATATGCAGTGATGTTTTTTGTCTGTAAGTGTATTTGACACATTCTGGCATACCATATATATATACATAAACCCACATAAACTTATGATCTGATATATATAGAGAGGAACGTGGAGGCTGCACAAGTCTGAACGGCCTAGGGCAGCATAAAACCTAAATACACCCATGATGCAGAGATGAAATACAACTCATTCAAGTATTTGTAATTTTTTCTACTGCTGGCCTATCTAGATATTCTTCAAGAACACCCCACTTCACGCGTGTCCTAGGAACACAACCACTCAGAGCACACACACAAACCATATAGATTAGTAGTGGGAAAATCACTCTACCAAGAGTCTAGAATTTCATTATCTATGCTTGTATTTCGGATCTCTCTTGACCAATCCAACCCAGGTCATTTACTTAGATAGATAGATAGATAGATAGATAGATAGATAGATAGATAGATAGATAGATAGAGTCCAAGCCTGGCTGGCAGGAGAGTCATCAACATAATAAAAATAATCAGAGGCAGGAGCAATCAAGTTTGTGGCTACAGAAAGAGGGGCTAGTGGCAAATAGTATGATCAGGATCATATTCAAGGGGTGGAGGTGATGATTACAGAAAATGCTGGGCATATATACAGAGGTCAAAATCAGGAAATGAGAACAATGAATAGTATTGCATAGGATCATGGAATATTGCTCTGGCGCCTTAGACCAATGCCTTAACAGGGCAGATCAAACTTTGTACTGAAACTGGTGCCGACTGGGTCAGTTTCGTTCTCTCGGGATAACACACTCCATGTCCACAACATGATGTGCAATAATGTACATCTGGGAAGCCTAGAGGTGATGGAATCTAAACTCAAATATAGAAAATGGCACCTAGGGATGAAGCACGAATTCTCACAGGTCCACATAAGTCTTATCTCTAGACACTTCCCTAATTGCCATCTTCACTCTGTCCACGATATTTGTCTCTGTTCACCCATCATCACCTTTTCACACTCTTGTCTCCAAGCCCCACCTAGTTGAATCATCTCCTGTGCTCGATCACACTCTCTCCCACTCTGTACAGTTTCAAACCCTGTATCAAAAACCCATCTATTCTGAGGAGCCACCAGTTCTCTAATTTCCCAACAAGACTGTGACCACCTCATGTACATGGATCCTACTAGTTCACCTAAACACCAACAAGTCACCCCTTCCTCTTTTGTCAATAATAACCCTTGGATGCTTAGATTATACGCTCTTACGAGATCACAGCCATTTTCTCTGGTACCAATATGTAAATTCTTGTTATGTTTCATAGACTTGAAGGACTAAAAGCCCTTCTGGTCAGTCCATCTGGCCAGCTTATTTTAGGTACCTAAACATTTGGCTTAATTAAACCACAGGATAGCCTTGTGCTTCAATTCCTTAACTGTGTTGACCCTACCGCTTCCACTGGGAAGTCTACTACTCTTTCTTTAAAGTTGTGCTTTCACATCAAACTTCAAACTATGACCTCTCGTCTAATTTATTCACTGTAAACTAATTTGGTGCTTCATAAATAATAATAATATTTGGAACATAAGATTGTCTATTTATTGTGTATTTGATACCAGGAGTGAAATAGTTAACCCCATATTTTGCTACTGCTGGAGAGCATTACTAATGTTGTTTTTCTACTTAGGCCATGGCGCAGCCAAAACAATGCGCATAAACATGGCTGAGTCAGCAGCTTGTTGTGCTAACAATGCAACGTGATACATAGTGAATAATACATATCTTACAGCAAATCACTGGGAACTGGAAACACTAACTCCATGAGGAAGAAGGAGGATGAGTGGCTCTGCCAACAAAGTCTGAAATCAGATTACCCAACATAATGTTCTTATTTTCATTGAGCGCAGTCAACGTGCACAAAACTGTACCAAGTGCTTTGTTGTTGCAGAGCATTAAGAACGGCCCAAGAGTGGAGTCACTTCAAGGATGGAGCCAAGAAACTAATCACAAAACAAACCATGAAACAAACATACAATTTAAAGAGCACTGGCCGAGTTTGAGAAATAGGTGGTTCTTTCCAAAAAGCATTAAATGGACATTGAAGGTTTCTGGGGTTTACTAGGTATATAATATACCTGTGTATCTATTTACTTTTATGTACTTTATTTTATTAAGAAGAGCTTATAAGCTCTGTTGTTACTGTCTAAAATCATACAAATATTCCCAATTTGGGTTTGCCCTCATCAGCTCATGAAAACACAGGTTCTGTAGTATTTGCTGTGCAGTGTCTCATACTAGCCAATCAGGGATCATCTCTCAGCAACATTCTGCAACATGCTGCTGAGATGTGGTCCTTGATTGGCTAGGACATATGCTGCAGGCTAATAAGCACTTCTAATAAAATAAAGTACATAAAAGTAAATAGATACACACGGATATTATATAACTAGTAAAATCCCAAAATCCCTTTCTTAAGGCACAGTATTTGGCGTCTTTTCTATGTAAAATAATTAAGTTACTACTAATCAGAATTGATAAAGATTATAATATTATAGACAATGAAAAGAAAAGAAAATGAATTACAAATAAAGCATGTTTTTTCTTAAGATCCAACAATGGGGGAATTTGTTAAGCATTTCCCATCATCCCTTTATTCACTATATACTAATTCCTATGTGACTCCTTCTGGATAACTACCTTGTCACGGTGAAGGATCTTGTGTACCTCAATGAAGCTGTGAGCTATACAATGTAGGGTCACCCAAGATGGGCAGGTCATAGTGAGAGGGCAGACAAATTGTGGTTCACTGGAGAAGGAATTGGCAATCCAGTATGAATAAGCACAACCAGAAACATAATGATATGGCACCGGAAGTTGAGCCCCCTCAGGTCAGAAGGTCCCTACCACTTTACTGAGGAAGAGCAGATGACTAGTATGAGTAGCACCAGATCTAATGAAGTGGTTGGACCAAAGCCAAAAGGACACCCAGCTGCAGATGTGTCTGGAGGGGAAAGGAAAGTCCGATGCTGCAAAGAACAATTCAGCATAAGAACCTGGAATGTTAGACCTATGAACCAAGGCAAACTAGATGTGGTCAAACATGAGACGGCAAGGTTAAACACTGATATCCTGGGAATTAGTGAACTTAAAATGGACTGGAATGGGACATTTCAAATGAGACAACCACCAGATCTTCTACTGTTGTCAAGAATCCTGCAGAAGAAATGGAGTAGCCCTCATAGGCAATCATAGGGTGGCCAAAGCAGTGCTCGATATAGCCCAATAAATTATTAAATTTCAGTGTGAATTCAAGGCAAGCCATTTAACATCACAGTGACCCAAGTCTACGCTCCAACAATGGATGCTGAAGAGGTTGAAGTTCTCCAGCTCTACAAAGACATTCAGTACGTCATAGATATAGCACGAAGAAAATTTGTTTTAAGGCCTAAGGGGGTGCATTAAAGGCCCTTGAAATGTAACAGGTTAGCCATCACTGAAACTGGCAATGTTTCAATGGGACTTGGGTTGATGGACTAAAAGTCAGTTTTTTCAACCTCAATTCTTAACATACACGATATGTGTCTGGCATGCTGCGGTCCACAGGGCCATGGGAGTCTGACTCGACTGAACGACTAAAGAACAAGTTTCCTATGGGGTGGAGGGAGCCCTTCTCATCTCATCTCAAATGTGAAAATTCTTAGTAAGTTCCCCCAATTTGTTGAGTTGTCATGTAATCTACTTCTTAAGCACTAAATGTTGGAAATGTTTTTGGTCTTATTTAATAAAAGTAATTTGGCAAATGTATGTCTTTCCATTAAGCAGTGATTAAAACTCAGGCAGCACTAAAATACATAATATTAGTTTTTAACAAAATTCACTTCACTAATTCATTTATTGTACTATAATTAGTGGCTAATGATTTATTTGTGGATTGAGGTGACATTTACACAGTGGTGTAAGCCACTATTGCATAATTAGTGGACATATATATTTTTAGAAGAAGTATTATATATTTGCTGTAATGGTATTTCATTTGAAGTGGTTAATCCTGTTTAAATCCTGAGGTCAATTATCCGTGACAAGTTATTTTAATTCATAAACTCTCCTTGTTGCAACTGGTAAGATAAAAGGTGAGATAATTCCTCTTTAGACTTTCTAAACTCAAATGAAAAAAAAAAAACATTTTGAGGGAATTTATAATTTATGGTCAATTCATGACCAGGTAAATAAACAGTTTGGGTGCTGTAAAAGCTAACCACAACAGCATAATTAAAAATAATAAATGAAAATAGCTTCAAATTAAAATGTTTTAACACTTTTTTTTTACTTTTTAATGACTTTAGTGGACCTTTAACATCTGGGCTGGAACAAACTGATTGAACCATACAATGAACTAAGAGGGCATTCTCTACTAAAGCATTTTATTTTTTGAATTGTTTGTCATTCTTTTTATTACTCTCTGAGAGTTTCTAAGACAGAATGTATCTATTTTCTATTTATTTTTTTTGTAAATTGTTCTTTGTGTTACGCCAGGAAATTTTCCATGCTCCAAATTCCTTTCCATTTGCAATGGAGTATCCCAAGGCAGTGTGCAACAACTGGCACACATCTGGCCCGTACACCCAGCCTCATCTGGGCTCAATTCTTGCCGTTACCTTCTCAGCTCCTTCTAATATGTTTCGTTTGATCGTGTTGGTTTTGAAAATTAAAGTGTAGCTTAAAAAAAAACACAGATGGGGTGAGATCTAAGTGTACGGATTTATAACAAATCCCGCTCTCTATTACAGGACACTTCGCAGGGCTTATTGCATTTGCGCTGCGCGGCTGCAAGCAGCTGTTGGGGGAACAGGTTTCTGTGATGCGGTGGCAGATGGGGGGATTTACACGTTAGCCTCAGCTTGGCTTAGTTGATCCCTTTGTGTAAGATGAACCCATGACTGGGTTTAGATTTCAGTTTAAGTGCTAAAATTCCTTATTGTAATCTATCAGAACTGAGCTGGAAGTAAATATGCATGTGAATGGACTGAGGAAATTAGGTATAATATTATTGTGCATTTTATCAATAAACTTCTGTAGTTTAGGAAAAGTTTCTCATGGTTGTGAAGCACGTAATAAAATGATAAGCCATATAAGCCATGAGCATGCAAACATCTATAATTTTAGCAGACTTGTTTCCATGTTTGGGTCTTCTGGACTTGTCACTGGCTTGGAGATTGAGCGGTGTGTTTTACTAATTATTTATTCTGAGGTGGGAGGAGGGGGAGCTTAGTGAATTTGTTGGCTCATTGGTTGATATAGATAAGCTTTATCTTAAAATTTCACAGCTCCCTCCTCTTCTGCGCTTGAACAGTAGATGAGAGTTGCAAGTAAAATTAGAATTAATGCTTGTTCTGTTCTGTATCCTTCCGATCTTGTAATATATATATATATATATATATATATATATATATATATATATATATATATATATATTTATATATATATATATATATAAATAAATATAAATGAAAAAAATAAATATATATATTAATACTGTATTGTTATCCTATATTTGTAACGCTCCAACATATTCCACATGGCTAAGTACAAGGCAAAAACAAATTTAACACATTGCAAAAGAATGGAGGACCCTGTCTTTGAGATTAGAATCTAACGTACATAGCGTTTTCCCAAAGTACTTTATGAGATTGAAAACTCGCAGACTTACAATCGTAAGGGTTTGGGTGTGGTACACGAGGGACATAGATGCATTGTATAAGTTAAGGCTGAAGGTGATAAGCTTATTTAAACAGATGCATTTTTAGTGAGTTTTTGAAGGTGTTGATGCAGGATAGTCTAGTAGAGTGAGGCAAGGAGTTCCAAAGAATAGGGGCAGCACAAGAAAAGTCCTGAAGTGAGAGGAGCTGATAAGAGAGGATAAAAGAAGTTTGTTAGCAGAACGGAGAGGGTGGATGGAGGAGTATGTTTTCACATTTTAATTTTGGAGGTTATGGGAAGCCAGTGGAGTGACTGACAGAGAGGTGGTAGATGAATCTAGCAGAGGAACAAGTTGCAGTGGTTAAGTCAAGATATGATCAGAGAATGAATTATAATTCTAGTCTTGTGTGTCTTGTGTAAGGTAGTGGCTTGGGCCTCATTCAAGATGGCCAAATTGCAATTACTTGAACCCGTAATGTAGCCCCTAAATGTTACGTATATTCAATTGGCTAAATTTACCAACTCGCATTCCAATTGGACTTGCAAGTGGGTTAAACACTTGTTCGTATAACTGCAGCAGCAATTAAACACACACTACTGTACTTTAAAATAGTGGGAAAGCAATCAAAGACATTAGAATTAATTGCACAACAGCCTGAAGCTCCCAAATTAGCAATACAAAATAATAATTTGTAACGTTTATTTCTGTGTTATATCGTTCACGGGAATCAAGGGGTTAATACATATCAGGCCACTCACATGGACTTAAACAGATGATTTAATGTATTTCAAGATTGCTTGAGTGCAAACATTACTTACTTGCTTGTATTAATGCTTGGCCTGCAATTGCAGGTTAATTGTAACCTCCATGTTTTACTGATGTCTCATTTACTATTGGCTCCATCTAAAAAGTAACTTACAGGCTCACATGATCATGCCCCCTGAAATGCTACTCATGAGTTCATGGTTTGTGTATGGAGGCGGTGAGCCTGTAATTATGGATTAGAGACAATTGAATATATCTAAATGTTTAGAAAAAAATGTAACACACAACCAAAATGTCAGGTTACAGGTAATTACGGGCTTGCAATTGAAGGAGGCTCATATTCTGTTTTTTTAGGTGAAAATGACAATATTTGGTTAGTGATTGTATGTGAGGATTGAAAGAGAGGGCAGGGTCCAATAGGACCATAAGTCAACGCATCTGTGAGGTGAGAGTGATGACGTCATTGTCAACAGTGAGAGATATGTGAGGAGTGGAAGCTGTAGTAGAGGGTGAGAAGATTAGGAGCTCAGTCTTTGACATGTTGAGTTCGAGTTGACGGGCGGACATCCAGGAGGCTATGCTAGAGAGTCAGTTGGCAACTTAAGCTAGAAGAGATGGGGATAGATCTGGTGCTGAGAGGTAGATTTGAGTGTTGTCTGCATAGAGATGATACTGAAATCCAAAAGATTTTATGAGGGTACCAAGTGAGAATGTGTAAATTAAGAAGAGGAGGGAGCCTAGGGCTAAGCCTTGGAGTACGCCAACAGACAGAGTGCGAGGCCTAGTAGAGATGTCAGAGAGGGAAACACTAAATGTTCGAATTTCCGGACTTTATAACTTCTTAAATATCAGAGCAATGAACGTTAGCTATACAAATATATATAAGAATATAAAAAAGTATACATTTATATATATTATAATTGTCGTCACACCATATTAAGTAATCCGGCCTTGCACAATGAGCGCCATAATCGTTCATCGCGAGGCACGCAACATTGCGTGAAGATAAGTGGGGCTTGCGCATGCTGCAATGAGCACCATAGGCGCTCATTGCAGGGCTCGCGATGAGCACCATAGGCGCTCATTGTGAGGCCTGTACGGCTCCCCTGCCCCACTGATGCTCCCTCTCACCCCCAGCTGCAATGAGCACCGAAGGGAAGAGACAATCAATGAAACGGTAAAAAGATTGATAGTAGAATTTTTTTTTATTCTCTGCTAATATCAGCAACTATTTTATACATCTGTTATTGTTTATTACCAGTATTATTATTATCCTTTATTTATAGCACGCCAACATATTCTGTAGCGCTTTACAGGTGTTAAGTACAGATCAAAACAGATTTAACAAATGAAGCAATGGAGGGCCCTGTTTTTGAGCTTAAAATCTAAAAGAATAGAGGCAGCACAAGAAAAATCCTGAAGGCGGGAGTGAGAGGAGGTGATAAGAGAGGAGGAAAGAAGAATGTCTTTAGCAGAGCAAAGTGGGCATTAAGAGAGTATTCTGCGCCACAGAAAGCCCAATATCTGCATAATTCGAACCAAATTCGAACTAATCTCTAATCACTTTTATATCAGTCTGCATTTTTAAACAATTTATGTTTTAGTGATTTACTATAACACCCCATAGCACCCTTTATATGCATTACAAAGGATTGCAAATACTTTTAAACAGACAATGTAAAACAGTGACTTTTTAAAAAAAGTGCCATGTTAATAAAAGACTTTGAGTATCATTTGGTTATATTTCAGTGTAATTACTTACATTTTGTAGTATTTTGTCTGCTCTACTATAGGTATCTCCATCCCCTTCCTTTGTGCAGCGTCACTGTTGTTTGCTCTTGCTCCTTTAAATGCTCTTATCCTAAAGTAAATATTGCCACTGTGGTATTTCTAGGTAATGTCCTCCTCCCTAAATAAAACTATTTAAACTGCCACAGACCCTACACTGATGGCGGCAAGGAGTAGATCAAAGAGGACAAGATGGATGCCTACAATATCCTTGAGAAATTATTACAAATTAGTAATTATATTGAAATGTAATCAATTTTATTCAGATCTGCACTTAGCAGTACAGAATATCAGTAGCGGAGATATTGCAAAGCAGCGGGGCCACGAGAGAACAGGGGCCATACGCTACCCTAAAATAAACGAGGATC
Organism: Discoglossus pictus; assembly: GCA_027410445.1. NCBI lineage: Eukaryota > Metazoa > Chordata > Amphibia > Anura > Alytidae > Discoglossus > Discoglossus pictus. The sequence continues at coordinate 124,019,358 of CM050169.1, read as the reverse complement.
TCTTAATTTATTTGGTAGGAGGGACATTTACTTATTTTTATAGAATGGTGACCTGGTTACCCAACATTTATATATATATATTTTATTGAACGTTACAGGCAATAAATAGTTTGGTCATATCATAAGAACACAGGATTCCGTAGAAAAGACTCTGATGCTGGAAAAAGCAAACAAAGAAGGGGCGGTGGAGGCGTAGTTGGATAGATGAGGTAACTGAGCTCCCTCAAGCTCACATTACATAGTTACATAGTTACATAGTTACATAGTAATTAAGGTTGAAAAAAGTATTTCAGTCCATCAAGTTCAACCTTTTAATATTAATTAATTAGTTGTTAATTCATTATTGATCAATTATTTAGTTGTTTTTTTTTATTATTATTAATTAAACCAGATAAGGCAAGCAGAAAAAAAAATAAAGTGAGACTTAGCCAATCGGAAAAAAAAATGAATTCCTTCCTGACCCCAGACACTGGCGATCGGATTTCTCCCTGGATCAATACTGTCTCTCTAATTATCCATGATAAGCCTGAATTCCCTTTTTAATTAGAAATAAATCCAGTCCCCTTTTAAAGTTATCTATCGAATCCGCTGTCACCACCTCCTCTGGTAGAGAATTCCACAGATTAACCACCCTTACTGTGAAGAACCCTTTTCTTTCTTTAAGTTGAGATCTTTTTACTTCTAACCTCAAAGGATGTCCTCTTGTCAGTAGAAAACGCCTTGACACAAAAAGCTCCCTTGACAAATCTTTATACTGACCCTGGATGTATTTATATAAGGTAATCATATCCTCTCTTAGATGCATTATTTTTAGAGAAAATACGTTTAATTTGGTTAGTCTTTCTTCATAACTTAGCCCCTCCATTCCCCTTATTAGTTTTGTTGCCCTCCTCTGTACCTTTTCCAGCTCTAAAATGTCCTTTTCATGAAGTGGTGCCCAAAATTGTACTCCATATTCCAAATGAGGATGTACTAGAGATTTGTATAGTGGCAGAATTATATTTGCTTCCCTTGCTTCTATACCCTTCTTAATACATGCTAATATTTTATTTGCCTTTGCAGCTGCTGCTTGGCTTTGAGCACTGTTACCTAGGTGGTTGAGCACAAGCACTCCCAAATCCCTTTTAATATCTGAAACACCTGGATTTGCTCCATTAAGATTATAAATTGCATGGCTATTTTTCCTTCCCAGATGCATAACTTTATATTTATTCATATTAAATCTCATCTGCCATTTAGATGCCCATTCCTTAATTTTATGTAAATCCTTTGGAGGGAAAGCACATCATTATTTGATTTAATTACCTTGCACGACTTCGTGTCATCAGTGAAAATGGAGACACCACACTCCATTGCTACCTCTAAGTCATTAATACATATGTGAAAAAGGAGAGGACCTAATACTGAACCCTGACAAACCCCACTTACCACATTAGTCCAATCAGAGTATGTTCCATTTACAACCACCCTTTGCTTCCTGTCTTTTAGCCAGCTCTCAATCCATGAGCAGATATTTACTGCAATTCCTGTATCTCTTAGTTTGCACAATAGTCTCCCATGTGGCACTGTATCAAAAGCCTTTGCAAAATCCAAAAAGACTACATCCACTGAGTTGCCTTGATCCAGGTTCCTACTAACCTCATCATAGAAACGAATTAGATTTGTTTGACATGACCTATCCCTCATAAACCCATGTTGACTCCTACTTATAATCCTGTTCACATAGATATATTCTTGTATTTTATCACTTATTAACCCTTCTAAAAGCTTCCCCACCACAAAAGTGAGGCTCACTGGTCTATAATTCCCCGGATTTGCTCTTGCTCCCTTTTTAAATATAGGTATCACATCACTGCTTTTCTCCAGTCATCTGGTAGAGACCCTGTGTTGAGTGAATCTTGAAAAATTAAATATAATGGTTTGGCTATTACAGAACCCAGTTCCATCAGTACATGTGGATGTATTCCATTAGGACCCGGGGCTTTATTAACATTTATTTTTTCCAACCTCTTTTGGATTACTTCATGTGTTAACCAATTAGTTGGCAAAGGTAGTGTAGCCCCATTATGTTGCAGTTTCCCAACCACTGGTACCTCCCTTGTGTATACCGAAGAAAATAACCTATTTAGCTCATCTGCCAGACGGCCTGTGTCACATTGTAATGTTCCTATAGCTTCCTTCCTCGCCTTCTTCCCATTAATATACTATATTAATATATATTTTAAGGTTAGTCTTACTCTCTTTTGCAATTAATTTCTCATTTTCTATTTTAGCCAGTCTAATAGCGCTTTTGCAAGTCTTGTTGATTTCCTTGTACTCCCGTAGAGCAGTCTCTGTCCCCTCTTGTTTGTATAATTGCAATGCCTGTTTTTGACTCAGTAACTTGATCTTTAAATCATTGTTAAGCCACATTGGATGGGATTTACTCCTTTTACTTTTATTCCCACATGGTATATGCCGATGTGTATGTATATTTAGTAAGGATTTAAATGTTGTGCTCTAAAAACCCAAACCCCTCCTTAGTGCACCACATCTTTAGCCATGCATTAACCTCCCTAAGCTCCTTCTGCCTCCCTGGGCTAGCACGTGGCACTGGTAGTATCTCAGAAAATACTACCTTGGAGGTCCTTGCCTTCAGCTTATTACCTAGTTCTCTAAAATCATTCTTTAGGACACTCCATCTTCCACTGACTTTGTCATTGGTACCAATATGTACCAAGACCTCCGGTTCATTTCCAGCCCCTCATAATAATTTGTCTACCCGATCCACAACATACCGAACCCGAGCACCCGGGAGACAGCAAACTGTTCGATTGCTGGGATCTGGGTGACAAATCACCCTGTCTACCTACCTAATAATAGAGTCCCCTACAACCAAAACCTGTCTGTTGCTCTGCCTATTCTGCCCACCCACTCCTCCATTAGAACTGTTCTCCCGGCTGTTAGAGGGAACAGCTCTATCTGGCATTGCCATTCCTGAATGGACATCCCCAACAGTTTCACTCAATCCTGTTCCCCCTGATTCCCCTTCTAACTGTAACCCAGCTACCTCCCTGGACATCCTCACTAGCCCCAGCTAAACTGTGCTCAGCGAGCATTAACCCCCTTTCCAGTGGAGCAATATCACTAAGTACTGCAATTCTCCTCTCCAGTTCTCCAATTTGAGCTTCCAGAGAGGCAACATGCTCACACCTCTCACAGAGGTATGGACCCTGGATCAGCTGTTCCAGTATTGCATACATATGACAGGATGTACACTGAATAAGGTTGTTACTGGACTGACTCATAATTATCATTATTTAATTTCAGTGGGAAAAATAAAGAATATAAATTAATATATTTGTATAAGTTTTCCTCCTTTGCACTATAAATCTGCCCTCCCTTTTCTTTGAAGTCACTCCTTTTATTTAAACTCCTATGCTTTTACTAGAATTGCACTTGATATTGAAAATGTTCTCAAGCTCACAAGTTCGCCCCTTCTCCTGTTTATATTAACTTCTGCGTTCTCACCTGGACACAATTAGTGCACTCTGCAATTTATCAGCCTTTACTTGTAAGGTAAATCCACTTGCGAACATGTTCATTGCTTCAGAGAGGCAGTGACTGACAGGTATGTCTGTCAGGCTAAGGTCATGGAGAGTTGAACATGACTGAACAACTGAACTACAATGTTGTATAGAGAAGTTGCAATGGGGGGGCCCAAATTATTTTCTAACTGGGCAATCCATTCACTAGCTCCGCGATTGCAGAATTGATAATAAATTATGCTTTAAAATGTAAACAGTGACTTAATTTGCATGTGGGTGCCAGTGCTGGGTAATTCTGAATCTTTATATGTTTCTGTTCTTGTATATAAATGTCAGCCCAGGATTACAGCCACACACGCAGCTACGCCCTAGAAGTTTTAAAGGTCACCTTGACAAAGGGTGTTGTGCTGTTTATCGGTCCTCAGATATTCTAGCCATGACACAGATAGGCCCTTAGTTGTAAAACATGTCTATTCTGAGAGTTCATGTGTGGGAGCAGAGAGTAGTGTGTAAACCACTAATATCTACATAGATTAAATACCAGGAATGATGGGAGTCTGCTTTTTGTCAAAACACAGTAAAAAAAATATATTCCAAGCCTTTTTATCTCTGTGAGATCATTAATTTATTACTCCACTCTTCTTCTAGATTTATCTTCCCTTATCATGCTCACTGCAAAGCTTTTATGAGCAGAAAATAAAATGAAAATCAATATATGGTTTGTCATAAATGGTTCAATTTGGCAAAACTTTGAGCATAATTAAGCAGAAAAAAAGTAATGCAGCTTGTTTTTAATTTAAAAAAAAATTATGCCTCTGCAGGGCCGTGGAGGGAACCATGATACATTGGTTTTTATGTATGTGTGTGATAGAGCATTTACATTTATATATATATATATATATATATATATATATATATATATATATAGTTGCATTGAATGAGGAAAGTTGTTTGCTTCTAGGCTGTGGGGCGGTGTGTGGTGGCAATTTCAATCTTATCTAGTTTTCAAACAAAAGCTCTGGAATTCTGCCTGTTCCCTCCTCCTCCACCACTTCCTCCACTTATACACACCTCCATCATCCAGGTCTCAGGAATTGATGAAACAAACGCAAAATGGATTCTTGTACTCATAAACTCAAAATTCAGATTGTCCCTAAAAATGTTTTATTCATATGACTTACACAGTTGCTAATGTTGTTGTCGATATAATCACAAGACTGTGAGTTGTCTATGAGTGGGTTGATAATATTGTTAGTTTGGTACAAACTCTTTTCTCCTAAACTGCAGTGGACCAGATGTCATTGTTCTTCTGTACACTATATCTCAACTTGGAGTCCAAAAAAAGACAACTAGAAACTGCTTAAACCAGTTATATTTCTTCATAGACCATGACTAACACCCCAGGCATTCCTCCTCCATTCCATAAATACAAGGAACAAATGCGAATGAAAAAGTGTAATTTGTACCAGACCTCACCACCGTAAGCCACCATAACCTTCATGGGTATAAAGCAAAAATAAATGGAATTTGTCAACTTTCACAAATTTACACCAAAGCTGGATGAAAAAGACTTCAGAAATGTGTCTAGTTCCACAATAAAAAGAACAACATGAATTAAACTTTTGGAACATGCCCAATGGCAACATTTGTGGATTCTACAATGGTTGTATATGGTCCAAAGTTGGTTAAATATCTGAATGTTCACAATCAACAGGCAAAAACGTAACACAATAAAATACATATAAGAGAAAAACATATACACAGATTTAAATGAATAGTAAAAATATACCCACAAGTAGAAATATTTTGAAAGACTGTGGGCAGATAATGTGAATCTATAAGATTGGTAAACTAATTAAGACCTGTGAAGAGTACCCCAGACTATCACAGACAATGGCGATTAGGGTGATATTAGCAACTTTTGGATAATAACTGCTGTTTACCAAATTACAAATTAATTATTGCCCCTCACAACTATGTTTTATATATTAGGAATGATATAGTGCACAACACTTGCATAGTATAATACTGTACATAGCTAGGTTTTAAGACTCACTCTAATGGCCATACATTAGGGATCTTTTTCCATCAGCAATAAAATCAATATTGAAGAAAAATATAAATGTAGCATTTAAAACTTACCTAGGAATTTTAGTATTTTTGACTTTAGTAGACATTTTTCTCTCTATTCCTATCAGGTGTCCAGGGCAGGAGGGGAGGTGATCTTTATCAAAATCCTTCCCTATAGGTGCCACTGCAGGCAAACAAAAATAGGTCAACAAATTATGACAGCTTCCTGGACAGATTCTCTCCCATTCCATGAGCACCTAATAGGAGTGAAGAGAAGCATCTCTGCTAAACCTTAAAGCACTAAAATTTATTCTAAATGGTCCAGCATTTAATAAATTTTATTTAAATACTGATTTTATTACTAATCCATTACTAAATAAATACATTCAACTCTAAGATCACTACAGAGGCCATTTAATGATCTCGAAAAATACCAATAATTAAAAAAATAAAATGTTCACTCTAGGAATAATTTATTTAAATAATTTTAAACATTGCAATAATAATATTTACAGTCCATTCAATTGCACTTCTTCTACATTCAAAGTGTCCTCCACCTCAGAAGTCCATGGAGCAACTACTCCTCCAACTAACCGGACGCCACAAGAATCTGACATTTGTTTAACCCTCTTCTTCCAAAGGAGCCTGGTAGTTTTTTGGGGGTTTTTTGTTTTTTTTTCAAAGATTTTTATTGTCACAAGTGTCTGTTTCTTTTAGATATGGCAATTTTGACACGCAGGTCAAAGAGTAAGTTTATGTGTTATATATAGCAAATCTGATATGTAGGTCACAGAGTATATTTATGTATTCTATACAGTACTGGTTTCTTAATTAATTGGGTAATACAAACAACATTGTGACTTCTCCAAATCCATTTTCCTTCTTCATCAAAATCCAAATAAACATATACAATAGTAAAGACACACCAGCTTTAAAAATTGTAGCCATTTATTTTTATTTTTAATGATGTCGGGATTAGGTATACCTAAAAGGCAAAGGTCTATTGAGGGCTTGATTGTGGTGTTTAGGTTTGTGGGTGCTACTCTGGTGATATTAGACCACATGTTTTGGGCTAACCGGCAATTCCACCAAATATGATGGAAGGTACCTTTTTCTTTGCAGTTTCTGAAGCATTCATGGGGGAAATGTGGGTTTGAGTTTGTGCAGTTTGTGTGGGGTAAAATATGCTCTATGTAGGACTTTCGTTGCTGTTTCTAAATAGCTAAAGTAAACTGATCTTTAATTAAGTTTGAACATATGTTTTCCCACTTTTGGTGGTCCCATGTGATTCCTAGATCTAATTCCCATTGTCTAATTAATGTTGGTTTTTGGTTAGTCAGAGGATGATTTAGAATTGGAATAAAGGATCCCCAAGATTCCTTTGGTTAGTGGGGCTTTATTGCAAATACGAGATAACCAGGAGGATTGAGGCATTCCCCAAGTCCTGATCATAGAGGTGATATGATGTCTGATTGTGTTAAAGTTGTAGATTTCTTTGGGGGGCAATTTAAATTTGGTTTTAAATTGGTCTATTGAGAGTAGTTATTCATATAGGAGCCAAGCTTCTAGTCTATCTAGTTTATTAATATGCCACCATGCTTTGGATTCTTCTCCGATATTTTTAAGTATTTGTGATGAAGTGATAGTGGGGGTCAGAGGTGAAATTTTGTGTTTTAGTTGAGTTCTCGAGTTGGCCCTAGACCAATTTTTTAAGGAAAATATTAATCATGGGGTTGGTAAGTCTAGAGCCTATGGTAGGAATTGTGGGGGTTCATATTAATGAATCCCAATGAAATGGTGTAATTTGGAGATTTTCAATAACGACCCATAATGGTTGATGTTCTTTTGAATGTGCCTGAGGGATAAAGGAAATTTGTGTGGCTCTAAAATATAAGTTAAAGTTGGGACAGGATAACCCTCTGATTTTTTTAAGTCTATGCATAAGAGCTTTGTTTATCCTTGGATGTTTATTTTGCCAGATGAATCTAAAGGCTTGTTTTTGAAGTTTCTCTATATCTGTTACATTAATTGGAATGGGTAATGATCTGAAATAATATAAGATTCTAGGTAATATGTTCATTTTAATGATGTTTATTCTTCCTGTCCAAGAGATCTGAAATGTATGCGGGCAGATGGTTTATTATTTGGTTTGGGATTTGAGCTCCTATAACCTCTGTTTTTTCAAGGTTTACCTTAAGGCCAGAAATCTGACCAAAGGTTTCAAGGGTATCCATTAAGGCTGAAATGGACTTTACACAATATGTCGTCGACGAACAGACAACATTTGAATTTATTTAGACCTGTTTTAAAACCCTGTATTTTAGATTCGGTCCATAGCCTGGTAGTTTGAAGTCTTACCCATTGTTCTCTGGATTTAATTGCTACAAAGTATGGAATCACATATATAGTTGATCATCTTACAAATGTTGGTCACGCTTACAATGTTGGTCACGCAATGTTAAAAGTTATGGACTTGCGCCAAAGGCGCTTATCACAAGGCCCGTAGAGTAGACGGGGGAGAGGCATGCGATGAGCGCCAAAGGTGCTCAGAGGGGGCAGAGCCTTGCATTGTGTGGCAAACAGCATTAACAGCCTTAAAATGTTCTTGCCGGCATTTTTGACGGACAAGTAGCAAGTGTACATATATCCACTGCTGAGTAGAGAATACGTAAGAGTGGTCTTGTAGGGAGCATATGCGATACTTGGAAGAGGATAGTTTTTGAAGGTATTGCCTATGCATCTATCACTCTTGTGGTAAGGTGGTTAGTTGGAGTAGTCATTTTCCCATGGGCTGCTAATTGCCCTAAAATACATATATCAATTATGTGCACCTGTCGTTATCTCCCATAACTACAATGAGGAATGATGAAGAATTACCCCTCACTTCATTGGAATCAGCAAGGGGCATCTTGAATAACTACAGAATATTTTGAACATTCTTTATGACTATTACTCGTATTGGATCGATTGCTAATTCTGGACTAAGTGTTTTTCTAACAGGAGTAGTGACTGCATATAAACCCAGAAATATTCAAATTGGTGTGTGCATTTTCTGATTTTTGTGGTAATTATGTGTATGATTGACCAGGTCTCAATTTTGTGTAATTATATGAAAAATAAATTATGTATGTACAAAATGGTTTCTTAGTGGTGTGTTCTGAGTATGCAGCGGCCAGTAGAGAGGCACTTCCACCACATATAGCACACTGATATCTCCTTGTGCTTTAGACAATAAGCAGAGAGTTTAATGCTGGCAAATGCCAGGCAGATAGACAAGGATTTACCAATATTTGTTTCCCATCTGGCCACACATGGGTGTTTATAAAATATATTAAATTGGGTTAAACTGCTTTACAGAGAGATGAGGAGAAATATGCTTAGGTATAATGGAATAAAAATGTAAATCTGTGAAATTCTATATATACCTATTTTTCAACTTCAGTAGTAGGTTAAGGTCAGGGTCCAGGTCCCAAAGTTTTGGGAGAGGTGAGATGGATGTTGGCTGAGAGGTTTAAGGGACCTTTGAGAGAGGTATGAGGAATATTGTGGGAGATAGGAGAGGAATGTTTTTTGAGATGTGAGGAACATTGGTTCAAGGTGTGAGGCATCTTGAGGAAAAAGTATGAGAAAGATTGAGGGAGAGGTAAGAACAATAAGAGGTGTGAGGAATATTGGTTGAGATGTGTGAGGAACACTGAAAAAGAGGTGTAAGAATATTGAGCGAGAGGTATGAAGAACATGGGACAGGTGTAAAGAGTATTGGTGGGAGCTGTGAAGAATATTAAGTGAAGAGTGTAAAGGATACTGGAGAGTAGTGTGAAGAACATTGAGGGAGAAGTGTGAAGGATTTGTATAAGAAAATATTTGGGGAGAGAGAATATTGTGGGAGGAGTGTGAGAAATATTCGGAAGAGGTATGAGGAATTTTGGGGAGAAGTTGTGAGGAATATTGGTTGAGAGGTGTTAGTATTATTTGTAGGAAGTGTGAAGAGCATTGATTGAGGATTTGTAAAGAAAGCTATGGAGCAGTGTGAAGAACATTGTAACGGAACCCATCACTGTTTTACCCTGTTTTATGATTATTATGGTTAAAATATGATCCTACTATTATACTGCATGTATGTTGGTTTATGCTCTGCAGAATATTGGCCCAGACTAGTGCAGACCTTGGCATGGGAGATAATCCTGTTACAGAGACTCTGCATAAGATAAAGGAAGTCTATTGTATAAAGTGTTTTCATTCTCAGATAAGAACAAAGAAGTGTAATTGAATCAATGTCTGATTGTATCAAAGTTGCCAGGTAGCCTCGGGGAGGTGTGACCCACCTATTGTTCTCTTTATGTGTATTGTGTGGCCAAATATGGGCATGTGTATTGCCTGTGGGAAGAGATGTGTATAAATATTTCTGCACAACAAAATAAAGTCAGTTCACTACTTGACCCTTCAAAACGTAGCCTCGTCTCGTTATTGGAGGGGATCGCTATATCATACTGGGGATTGCTATGCTTTTGCATACTCCCTTGAGCTGTAACGAGTCTGTGGTGGTTGTGGTGTCCGGTGCGGTGCTTGTAGGCCTCGACGCAAACTAGGACGCGTCTATCAACGGAGGTGCCCGGTCGGGGTGCCAGGAGATCCGTTACAAACATTGAGGGAGATGTGTAAAGAATATTGAGAGATATGTGTAAGGAATATTGAGGGAGGTATGAGAGGTATTTTGGGGAAGAGATGTGAGGAATATTAAGGGAGATATGAGAGTAATGTCGGGGAAGAAGTTTGGGGAATATTGGAGGAGTGGTTGAAGGATTATCATAAAAAATGAAAGTTGAGGTAATAGGATGGGAATGAACGATGCAAACCTGTGACTCCTGAAACATTCCCTCATGTTTATAATGAACAACCTTCTAAGACTGTCTTATATTAAAACTCTCATAACATAGACCAAGTCTTTGCAAAACAAATAGCTAAACCCCTGTCATAAAAAGCCTGGTGGGACATAGACATTTCTTTCTTCTGTGTCACACGCAGCTGCATAAATTCCTAAAGTCACTGCCAAGGTTTTTTCTCAACTATTTTCCTTGACTTGATAAAAAAATGGATACTTTATGTGTTTCAGATTTCATTAGGTTAATTGTATATTGTCTTATGAACCTCAGATATGCCCAATATCCATCAATACTGTTCTTTATCATAAAACAGAAAACAAAAATCACAAGCAAATGGCAATAAAATGCTGCAACTAAAATAATGTAATCTTATTCCTTTACATTCTCTAACCTCAAACAGAAAAATAATTGGAATTTATTATTAAATGAAGACGAATATTAGCATTTATGAGCATTTGTAATTTTTAACCTATTTAAGGACTCAAAGGAAAGTGCTTATTATCTTGTGGTGCAGAGGCTCCTACTTACAGCTAGTTTAAAGCAATAGTTTAAGTGTCATAATGTAATGTTTTTATATGTTTTAATTAAACTTGATAACTGACATTTTTTCAGCTTTATATGGACTTATTTTTTAATCGTACTTTTCTGAGCTCGCTCTAATTTGTCACTGGGTGTATCCTGGTAAATTAATGATCTCTCCATTAGTACGGTTGAAAATGCTGTTTCTCATCAATTTATGATACAGTCTGCCGCGTTTCACTCTGTATAGTAAGATTTTGTGATGTGATAACCTTATTTAAGATGGGAGCTACATACCTGTAAGCCTCACCTCTGTAGTGGGAAAGCTCGATAAGAGGAATATATCCATGTGACCAAGATAATAAGTAAAAGTCAACACAAATTTATGAGGGATAAGTGTGCAAAACAAATTAAATTAATTGCTATGAGGAGATTAGTAAGAACTCGGTGTTCAGTATTAGGTCCTCTCCTTTTTAACATACATATTAGTTATTTGGAAGCAGGACTGGAAAGTAATGTCTTAATGTGCTGATGGCACTAAGTTGTGCAAGGAAATTAGATAGATCAGTTAGAAGAATGAGCAACTGAATGGCAGATGATATTTAATACAAATAAATGTCAGGTAATGCATTTGGAAAATAAAAATAACCATGCAATTTCTAATCTTAATAGAGCATATCTATGGGTATCATAGATATGGATTTAGAAGTGTTTGTGGACAACCACCTATGTTACAGTGTTCAATGCCAGGGAGCAGCTGCAAAGGCAAGTACAATATTAGCATGAATTAAGAGGGGTAGGAAATATAATTCTGTTACTTTGTAAATCCCTAGTTTGCTTTCAATTATACAGTTTTGGGCATAAAATATGGACATTGTAGAGATGTACAGAAAAGGGCAGCAAAACTAATAAGGGGAATGGAGGGGCTAAGACATGAAGAAAGACTAACCAAATTGAATCATAATTTCTCTAGATAAAAGGTGCCTAAGACGGAGTATGGTTACCTTATTTAAATACATTCAGGATTAATATAATGTCTTGTCAGGGGAATTTTCTGTGCCAAGAGGTTTTAAGCTTATAAGAGGACATCCATTGGATCTATCCTCTTATAGCTACAGCAGCAGTGACAGCAGCAATTGCAGCAAGGAGCTGCTAGATGGTGCTGCCAATATTTGACAACGCTGACGATATTTGAGAGAAGTTCTGACCTTAGAATATTACCCTAACCCTTAAACTAAACCTAACCCTCATGCTAACCCTAACAGTTTACCTAAGCCTAACACTATGATATCGGCGCTGAAATTTCGTAAACGCCATCTAGCAGTTGGTCTCTGCCACTGCTACTGGCACTGCTGGCGGACTGCTGCAGTAATATCAAAGTACCCATCCCTTGAGATTAGATGAATAAATGTTACACCTTAAGGAAATAAAAGGCTTTGTCTTCTTCACAGTAATGGCAGTCATACTCTCTACGACAGATAACTTTATTAAGGGGTTAGTTATATCTTTTACTAGAAGGTGGGGTATTGATTCAGGGAGTAATCTGATTGCCAGAATTGGGTATCAGGAAAGAGTTGTTTCTCCTTATGAGACAATTAGCAATGCTTCATTGGGTTGTTTATTTGCCTTCCTCTGTACCAATTAACAGTTCACATATTACAAGGATCAGAGGAGATCTAACAAGGCTGATTTTGATGTTTCCAATCTCAATTTCTATGTTGTTATTGTTCAGTTTTTTTCAGTCATGTCCAACTCTCTGGGACCCCTTGGAACACAGCAAGCAAGACACATCTGTCAGCCATTTCCCCTCTGAGCTCCCTCAATCTCATATTCATTGCTTTAATGTTAGTGTAGCTGTGTACTTCCGCATTCTGTAAGTTAGTGTTGTAAAATGGCGGCGATTGTGTATATGGTACGTGGGTGTGGATGATTTTGCACCCTTGCTAATAGTGTATGTTGTACCTTGTACGGGTTTTTGTAAAAGTCGTATGTGCTTGATGGTGTTTTGCGGCTTTAGGGGTCGTTTAGCCTCGTTTTCCTTTTTTTGTGAGGACATTTTTTCTCTCGCTTAGGGGATTTTCGAGTGTCTAAACTCTGTAAATTGGAGTCAAATTGAGGTGTTACCTGTCTTCCAGACGTCCTTGGTGCCCCTCCTTGCTGTGGGTAAGGTTTTTATTTAATTTTTGTGTGTATTTTGTTTGTTTTTTATGTTTTCCGATGTGCGCCGGTCGGCCGTTAAGGTTGTATTTTTGCGAGTTCGTAATTTTTTTTTTCTAAGTCCAGTGGCTTGTATTTTTTTGTGTAAGTCCGTAATTTTTTTATCATAAGTCCTGCGTCTCGTATTTTTTTGTGTAAGTCCGTATTTAGTCATTGCGTGTTTTTTTTTTTTTTGCAAAGTCTCGCTTCTGTGGCTGTTTGTAACCGCTTATGAGGCGCCGTAGAGCCTCCACCTACGCAAGCCTGCAAACGTTAGCAACGACCCACATATATACAAATTATCATAACACAACCATATAACAATATAATAACTGTTAAAAAAAAACTTCAATGCTATAGCAACCTGGGAGGGAGGGAAACATCACACTAGTCAGCCGCGGAGTGAGGAAAATGGCGCCAACGTCCCCCTGTGTCACCTGCGCGGGCCGATCAGCCAATGAGGATGTGCGCCCAAGCTCCGCCGGGTCATAGAACACTCGTGGCTTCCCCAGGGAGCCTGGGCCGGCCTCTGTGTCTGTCAATAATATATTGTCTTCAGGGCCCTATAATATCTTTCAACTCCTTTGACATCTTAATATAATATAATAGCTAAGGGGCTCATTTACAGATCACAAGATAGCATTGTCAGTCAAGGATATTTACCTTTTTTCTTGCTCTATATAGGTAAGGTATAATATATTTAATTTAACAACTATTTAATATTATGTACAGAGAGATAATAGTCTTCGTGTAACATTTTTAAGGTCATGCTGTAGTCCAACAATATCAATCGTACATTTTAAAGATTACTTTTGAACAATAAAAAAAGTTTTTGAGAAATAGTTGATATATAGTGTAGAACATTTATATTATTTGGGATTGTTTTCTCCTCCTCTCTCCTGATATGTTACAGGAAACAGACAGGCAGTGAGCCTTATAGCTGTCTGAACTGTAACATATTGGGATTTTGTTCTCAATGGTTGTAATGTAAAGCAGATAGGAAAACATAATAAACAGGGTCTCCTTGAAAACACTCCCTCTTAACTCACTGGTAAGATAAAAGTGGTTTCTTATACGCATGTCTGGCAGTGCTAAGTTTCTTTAATAAATATAATTACGTTTTAAATGTGAATTTTTTTTTGTAATATAGAAAATATGCTCTTTTAAATGCATGACAGAATGTTTTAGACCACAGTAAAAATGAAAGTATAGTAAAATGAGTATATTAAAAATAATAAGTATAATAATAATAATTATTATTATTATTATTTCTCTTTATATTATTTATAATATATTTACTCTACTCATAAATATTATTTGTATACTATTAAAAGTACTAGCAAATTGCCCGTCAAAAAATGACGGCAATGAAATTGTAAGTGAGCTAATGCTGATTGGTGTATAATAATAAAATAACTTATAGATTAATAAATAATATACTTTACCTATTTTGAAGCATTGTGTTGAAGAGCTGTCAATCTGTTCTGATGTTGCTGCAGCATTAGTGGTGTGGAGCTGCTGTGTAAGCGTGGTGAATGTGTGCAGTGTAATACTGTGCGTGCGCGACACCAAACCGTTAGCGTTCTCGTGTACTTCCGCATTGTTCTAAAATGGCGGGTAATGTGTGGTATACGTCTGTAGCGGAAGATCCATAGGTGTTTTGTGGTGTTTTGCGTGTTTCTTGGGGTGTTTTGCGTGTTTAGAGTGTTGTAGCCTCGTTTTCGTTTTGTTCGGCGGCCCGCAAGCGTGAGCAATGGCTCGAGCGGGCTCGCATGCTCACAACTATATATGTAATACACACACACACATTATATACACACACATTATATACACACACACACAATATATTGTGTGTGTGTATATATATATATATAATGTGTGTGTATATATAATGTGTGTATACACACACAATATACACACACATTATATATATATACACACACACACACACACAATAAGATGGAGATGAGGCACATATACAATGACTGACTGTAATGTACCGTGCAATATATGTTATACATGCACATATAGGTGTATGCACTGACTGTATATCTGTACACACACACTATACACACACACACACTGTATACACACACTATATACACACACACACACTATACACACACACACATACACATACTGTGTGTTTTTTTTTATATATATATATATATATATATATATACTCTCTGTGTTTTTTTTAATATATATATATATATATATATATATATATATATATATACTGTGTGTTTTTTTTTATATATATATATATATATATATACTGTGTGCGAGCCCGCAAGCGTGAGCAACAGGCCGTACGCTGCGGGCAAGGGCCTCAGTTGCTGGGATGGAGCGACTTCGGCGCTCCATCCCAGCAACTGAGACCCTTGCCCGCAGCCCTCGCTACGCGAGGGCCGCGGCTCACCGCTCGCTGCGCGAGCAGCGGCCCTCGCTACGCGAGGCCCGTACGCTCACAGCTATATATGTGATTATTATAAATATCTAATACAGTTACTATATAATATATTTTTGCATTAAACACTTAAAATATGTCATGTTTTATGTATTTCTTATATTAAAAAGTAAACATAGAGATCTAAATAATATGTATAGAGCATGTCAACGAAAATTCATAGCTGGAACCAGATGGCCATAATCTAGGGTAGGGATATGTGTGACGATCAGGAGGTAGGGGCTATTACTGCCCAGGGCCACCTGCTATAGACTACAGGTTAACTACCCACAAGAACCATTTGGGTTCTTGGAAATCTTGGCACTAGCACCCTAATATCTAGCTTCTGTATTGGTCAGAGTCTCTCCATCAGGAATCAGCACTTCCAGGAGTCTCAGTAACCTTCCTGTGATAGTGACCAGGACAAGTTACTTGCAGGGTGGAGATGGGATCAGTATCGCAGCCACCAGGAGCAAAATAGGAGACACAAAATTTCTATATGTCTCCAGAAGTCAAATGTTTTGTTTTTGGAAAATCAACGATATTCATAGAAGTTAGATACAAGGGGGTGTACACAATGTAACAACGAGAGGATGTGGCAGACAATTACAGGAGATGACCCCACATGGGGTCTAGCAGTACCTTGATGGCTGGCACCTGAGAACTATTACACATCCTGCCATCATCAGCTGTCTAGCACATGGGAGAGGTAATTAGCTTATCTGGGCAAACAATGGGACAAAACAGATAAAAGTTCAATAGAGGTGTCTGCTCACTGCAGACTCAGCATGTCCTGTTTAGCACATCAGAGATGTACTTAGATTATCTGCCAACAATGGGATAAAGCAGATTACAATACAATGGAGTGGCTGGAGCAAAGCTGTCTGTCCTTTAATGGGCTAAGATCCAGGAACTGGAAAAATGGGTCCTTGACACTACTCCCCCATTCCAGACAGCAGTTCTGGGGCTATGATCCTTAATGGATGATAGTCTTGAACTGCAGCCCATAGCCCAAGTCCCCATCCAAAGAAAAAATGTTGGCCCAAGTGGCCACTGCATAAGTCCCAAGGTCTCAGGAACTACAATCTCATCCAGGGGCATACTGCTACCCCCTTGGCTACAAGCTCTGGGGTTTCCCAACTAGGTAGCAGCTCAGGCAGAGGTAAAAAGCAATTCCCGCTGGCACAATCTCCTCAGGGTCGGTTGTCAAGACAGGGTTGGGGAAAAAACAGAGCAGGACTCAGGATAAGGGTCTCTGGATGGAGGCCCGTTCCTTGCTGAGGCTCACCCAGGGTAGTACACTTCACTGGGGTCGGTAGCTCCTTTGGGTGAGTATCCTACAGGGCTGGTAAGGTTGGGGTTACCTCTGCAGCTAGGGTATGCTGTGTCAGGTTCTCTGGTACCGTGGGACGCTTGCCCATACTATTTAACTCTACTTGGACTGAAGCAATCCCCGTCAGCCCTGCTGGTAACTCTGCAGGGTTTGGGAGTGGAGCCTCAACTTGCTTCTTCCTCAGGGTCTCAGGGCCAGTGCCCTCACTTGAACTCCCATCCTTATTTGAATCCACCTGATCCATCCTGGGCAAAAACGACAGGGTCTAAGGGGACACCCCCTCTCATGCCCCAATCTGGCATCACACTCTCCACGCCTGGACATCAGCAGTCTGTGGTTCAGGACAACTAACAGTCCGTGGGTAGTTGGGCAGACTCTCTGTCAACTGTTCAGTCTCCAGCTCCTCGCCCTTGGTTAGCAGCTGTAAGTTTTTTGGTTGTTGGCCATCTCCCAGTGGCTAGTGCTGCTTTACACTGCTCCCTGTTCTTGCATCTACCAGGGCCTGGACTGTTCTCCCGGCCTCCCTGTCCTGGTGAATTCCCAGCAGCCCCTCTGATCTTACCTGTTCTGTAGTGGTCAGATCTCCTGGAACCTTCTGATTTCCTTCCTCCACCTTATAGGGATATAGCGAACATTCCATTTCCTCTGGCAGGGTATCCTTTGCTAGCTCAGCTCAGAAGCATGGGGTAACGCCAAGTACTTGAGCCAGGTCCCACCTGGGCCCACCTCCTCAAACAGTTCCTCATACTCTTTTTCCAACTTAATTTATTTATGGATCAACGATTTGAGCAACTTTTCTTCTTCTGCACCTGGGTCTATTTCCACGTCCTTTTGGCGTTGTGCCAATAGGATTTCCCAGCGCTCTGCGGTTCCAAGGCCACACTTTGAATTTCCCTGCAGCACATCCGGGAGCCCTTCCATCAGTCCATGCCTGTAGAAGGAGGGCCCTTGTGATGCAGAAGTTGGAAGCATTAGGTCCACATACTCATGTTCCAAGTCGAGCTCCAACCACACCAGGTCCTCAAGCCATTTTGCAAGCTTCTCATCTGGCTGGAGCCCAAGGGAAGCCATACGCTGATTTAGAATAGCTGTCCACCTATCGTTGTCTGTGGCAATCCGTTGCCTTCGCCGCTCCAGCATGCTAGTGATCAGACTCCCTTTCTCCCTGATTACCTCTGCTCTGCAGGCCTCCATGTGGTCCCATATACCATCTATCCATTGCTGGCCTTCTTGGACTTGGACCTGGATTTGAAGGTTTGGCAAAATCTCTGAATGGTTTTTGCTTCCCCGCCAAGCCGCCGAAAGTACTGGACTTCAAAACTTCTTAGATCACCATATCTCATCCTTGCTGCTGGTTCTTGCACAGAGTTCCCATCACTGCCAACCAGTTGTGATGATCCGGTGGTATGGGCTTTTACTTGCTAGGGCCACCTGCTATAGACTACAGGTTAAGTACTCACAAGGAACGTTTGGGTTCTTGGAAAATCTTGGCACCAGCACCCTGATATCTGCCTTCTGTGTCAGTCAGAGTCTCTCCATCAGTAACCTTCCTGTGGTAGTGATCAGGACAGGTTACTTGCAGGGTGAAGATAGGTTCAGTATCACAGCCACCAGGAACAAAATAAGAGACACACGATTTCTATATGTCTCCAGAAGTGAACTATTTTATTTTTGGTAAGTCAACAATATTTATAGCAGTTAGATACAAGGGGGTGTACACAATGTAACAATGAGAGGATGTGGTGGACAATTACAGAAGGTGACCCCACATGGGGTCTAGCAGTACTTTGATAGCTGGAACCTGAGAACAATAAGGCTAGCTTCTAATACACATCCTGCCATCTCCAGCTGCCTAGCACATGGGAGAGGTAATCAACTTATCCGGGCAAACAATGGGACAAAACCGCTAACACTTCAATAGAGGTGTCTGCTCACTGCAGACTCAGCATGTTGTGTTTAGCACATCAGAGATGTACTTAGATTATCTGCAAACAATGGGATAAAGCAGATACAATACAATGGAGTGGCTGGAGCCAAGCTGTCTGTCCTTTAATGGGCTAAGATCCAGGAATTAGAAAAAGGGGTCCTTGACAATATGCAATACCAATGCTCAGGTTATAGGATTTCCATAATGTGCACAGGTTACTGATTCAGCTTTATCTACGCAAGATACAACTCTCCATATTTTATTAGATAAATAACCCCTTCATAAATTTATTAAGAGTTTCTAGAGTAATCTTACTTGTCCAAAAGTGCTAAGGAAAATGTTTTTTTATTTTTTATTGTAATGATACTAATAGTAAAATTGTGCTTACCAATTACTGAAGCTAGGTATATTATGCTTCACTCATATCATACGTTTTATCTATAATTTACAGATTTTTCACAGGTGATATTCATAGGTTTTATATATTTGTTTGGGGAAAAATGTACTTTAAATACATCATGTATGGAGTTTTGGTTATTTGTTGACTCAAGTAAAATGTGAATATTTTTCATTTTTGTGAAAAAAGCACACAGTGGATTGTGGGAGGCATGTCTGTCATCCTTTAATGTAAGAAAAACGTATTTTGTTATCTTTCAGTACCACAAGGTATCCAGGCTATGTGTAGGCCAACATTACTGGAGAATGTCTTAGCTCCGCCATGGCAGCCTAGCAGTGAACATTCCTGGCTAATGTTATCTCATAAGGAATGCAATACGCCTTGACGACCAGTTGACAGATTCCATGGATTTGGGTGAAATTTGGCCTAGTCATTTTCAGAGAGTGATGAGACTGATAAGGTTCTTCTCTTTCCTGCCAGGTTATTTGGCTGAGACATTGAATTCCAGAGGAAGGAATTTCAAAGACTTGTTAGAAGCTGCAAATCAGTACCAGGTTCCATATTGGGTGAGGATACAATAATGAACAGGGTGCTTGAGATATTTATGAGGTCAAGGCTTCATGGCTTGTAGATGGGAGTTTGATGAATGCCAAAGGGTTTAATACTGAAACTCCTAATCTCCCATGTTAAATTAACTGTAAAAACTTGTATTTTATGAGACAAGTTTCTAAGCATCAATCAATGTGTGACATTATTTTTATGATATATGATCCATTCAATTTTAATGTTCACACCCGTGGATATAAACAGTATCCAAAAATATTATATGTTGCAATATAATATAAAAAGTTCAAATATTCACCACAAATTGCATCATATATATAAGAATAATGAGTAATTAGGTGCTCTTATTTAGGTTTTCTATACTGAAACTATTACTTTTACTATAGTAATCTATTACTTCTACAATAATTGTCAATTTTTTAAAAAGGAGAAAATGTATAGTTTGTGTTAATTTGGTCTTACAGTAAAATATAACTTGTATTTCAATTAATGGTAAACAATCTTAATTATTGAAAAATTACAAAATGATTTAAAGATGTCTCGTTCAAAAGTGTCATGGGTGCCTCCAGGGTTCAGCAGAAACTTGCAAGAAGCAGCCAAGTAAAATAAAAGCGAAAACATTAAAGGCCTTTTTTATTTTTATTTTTTTATTTTACATTTTATAATCATGATTAATAATTCAATGAACAATATAGAAAAGATGGGTCATTGGCTCAGTCTTTTTGAAAATGTAGCTTTTTGACATTTGTCCTATCTAATTACACTCTTAGTTTCAATTCATCCCAGTAAATCAAAAAGACAGAGCCAATGACCCATCTTTTCTATATTGTTCTTTGAATTATTAATCATGATAATAAAGTGTAAAATATAAAAATAAAAATAAACAATGCCTTTAATTTATACAGAGCAGTGGAAACTAAAATGGCAGCTTCCATATTAAAGGTAATACATTTATAGTTATAGAAATATAATAACGTATTATATTTTCACATTCTAAAAACATGTTGCCTATTTTCAAGTGTAGTTCTTCAAAACAGGATATTTTAAAAATATTTCTACAGTTGTCCTTTAAAGCACCACTGTAGATTAGCAACATTTTCACAGGTTTGTGAAGTACCGTATTTTTTGCCGTATAAGACGCACTTTTTCTTCCCCAAAACTGGGGGAGGAAAGTTGGTGCGTCTTATACGGCGAATATACCTTTTCAAACTGCCTCTGTCCTCTTGATCTCACCCCAGCGCTTCCTACCAGCATCGCGTCGGCCGGTGCGTCCTAGTGACGTCACACACGCAACGCTGCAGTACACGAGGAGTGCTGGTAGGAAGCGCTGGGGTGAGATCAAGATGGCAGAGATCAGAAGAAAGGTGAGGATCAGGGGGGTCAGGGAGGATCAGGACGGTCAGGGAGGATCAGGAGGATCAGCAGGGTCAGGGAGGGTCAGGGAGGGTCAAGGGCTCCCAAATGCTCCCAAATGCTGCAGTATATGGATATGTATGTGTATGTGTGTATGTATGTGTGTATGTGTGTGTATGTATGTGTGTGTATGTATGTGTGTGTATGTATGTATGTATGTGTGTGTATGTGTGCATGTATGTGTGTGTATATATGTATGTATGTGTATCTATATATATATATATATATATATATATATTTGTGTGTAATGTATGTGTGTATCTGTGTGTAAAGTGTATTTGTGTTTGATTCAGATTTTTTTTTTCTTGTTTTCCTCCTCTAAAAACTAGGTGCGTCTTATCTGCCGGTGCGTCTTATAGGGCGAAAAATACGGTATATAACTAACAACATTAGCAGCTGTGTAAGTCATAGACGTAAAACTATTTACAGAGAAAATCTTTACTTATTGCAGACCCTGCTAGAGCATGGAAGCTGCCATGATAGTCATACTTCATTTTCGAGGCACAAAAGGGAGGGTACAGAGCAGGGTAAGCAAGGTTTAGAAATATGATTGCAAGCTCTCTCTGCAAAAAAAATTGTGTAGAAGATCTAAAAATATTTTAATTTTTTGTTGTTTTCACTATTTTATAATTGTTTTTAAGCATTGTAGTTAAAGCGTCTAAAGCCCTCAAATTGTTTACTTTTTTTGGTATTATCGCAGGTTCTCTATTTTTGTTTTCTCTCATGTAGGGTGCTATCTCACAGCTGTGACCTAAGACAATATGCAAATGGATGAGGCTTAATACTATAAGTGTAATGCTGCTGCATGCAGACACAAAGCATGTTACTGCTTCATAGCTCTGAATCATGGCACCCTACACGAGAGAGAGAGAGAGCAAGAAGACAGGGGGAGGATATAGAAGCTTGGAATCTGTATTCTGGGGGCTTCTTAGAAGTAAGTGAAGTGTAAATGTTATATAATAAGTACACTGGGGAATATAAAATGACTGAAGCCACCTACTTAACACATTTATATAAAATTAAAAAATGGCTTATGAGTCCCTTTAATTACCGCCCAATATTATTAATTATTTGCTGGTCAGTACATCAGAGGGTGGATTTTTCAGTCCATTTATACATAAAATAACTATATACCAAATTAAAACCCTTCCATTTGATTTTTGTACTTATAGCCAACTGGAATTAATCAATAATTAATTTATTCATTAAATTTACCCTTTTCTGTTTCATTTTAAAGGGTTCTCTAAACAAACGCTTATTAAACTTTTACTGTGAATTTAAACAATGAATTACTTTGTTTAAATAATGTCCCTGGATATATACGCTCCAGGTCTCTGAATAATGTATGGTCTCTGTAGTGGGAGCCTACCAGGGGGAAATAACAAATTGAAATATTTTGAGACCACTCTGTAAAACAGACATTGGTAGCAGGACGTTGTGTAACATGAGCTGCTAGAAATATACACAAATACACGTTCTAGTCACCTCACACTATCATACTGTAAGTACTGTAGTCCTGTTTGGGGAGCAATCGCCTCTGGGCAGATTCAACTGCAGAGACCATACATTATTCAGGGAGTGGAGAGCTTATACTGCCTGGGGCATAATTAAAAAATAGTAATTCATTATTTAAATACACAGTAAAAGCTTTTTCATATTACCATGACCCTATGGACCTCAGCACGCCAGGCACATCTATCGTTATGTCTCTGGTTGTGCTTATCCATATGGCTTTCTTGGCAAATATACTGAACCGGGTTCCCAGTTCCTTCTCCAGTGGACCGTGATTTATCTCTGCTATGACCTGCCCATCTTGGGTGACCATACATGGTATAGCTCACACCTTCATTGAAGTACACAAGCCCCTTCACCATGATAAGTTAGTGATCCAGAAGTGGAATTATTCTTTAGAGTGCCCTTTATAAGAACACTTAAGTGACCCTTTAAAATACTCACTACACTCATCATGTAAAAATCCAGCCCAATGAACATAGTATTTCTGCTGATCCACTCTTGAGTGTTACTGGATCATTCTCGTGTATTAAACCTATTTATTTCTTAACACATAGCATCTATCACTAGACGGTGCCTTCAGCCTCCTCCTAATTCCCTGACCCTCCCGGGTTACAATCTGCAGTCATTTATTTTCTTTAGAGCTTAATTTGAAACAGCAGAAATAAATACAAACCTCATGTAACCCGTTAGCCTGTGGTACAGTGAGGTATTGGATGGACTGTCAGGTACCCTTGCATATTTTACCACTCCCTCCCTAAAATGTCATATATGATTTAGTTTGTTTTCTATAACGAATATTTAGGTGTCAAACATAATAAATGGTCTCTTTTTCCATATTGCCATCAATGTCCTGAGTTTCTTATATTGTCAAAATTGATTAATCATTATCTTTTATAGGTCCAGGAACCACCAGTCAGGAACCAGATGTACTAAATGGTGAGATATTTGCAAACTCCCCATTCCTTTATTATAGTATTTAGCTTAATGACTAAGCTTTGACGTTTGCAAGACTTTTTAAAAACTTGATGCATGAATTTTCTTTTATATTAAAGAGTCCTCTTAAAGAAGGTTAAAGGCATATGGAAGGTTCCTGCATTTCACTAGTTATATAATATACCTATGCATCTATTTAATTTTAAGTTCTTTATTTTATTACAAAGTAAATTACATTTGCACCCAATGATGACAAGCAATCTTGCTAACCTGTATGCCCCACTATCACATATATAGTTGTTAGCATACGAGTTGTTGCTAACGCTTGCGGGGCTCGCTTAGCGAGCCGCGGTCCTCGCTTCGCGAGGGTCGCAGATGATGGCAAGGAGCGCCAAAGGCGCTCCTTGCCAGCAACTGCGACCCTCGCAAAATTTACAAGGAGCGCAGTTGCTGGCAAGGAGCGCCAAAGGTGCGCCAACTGCGACCCTCGCAAACTACAAGACACGTTACCACCCATTACGACCTCACAAAAAACGGCTGCAACACGCGCACATCAAAACATCAAAAATCCAACAAATACACACAACAAATACATAAAAAGCTTACCTACAGCAAGAGGGAGCATCCAGGACCTCGAAAACTAAAGTTACACCTCAATTCAAATAAAATTAAAGCAGTTTAGACACTAAAAAATTCTCTAAGCTAGAGAAAAAATGGCCACCGAAAAAACGAAAACGAGGCTACAGCAGTCTAAAGACGCAAAACACAACCAAACACCTACGGATTTGCCGCACAACACCAAAAACATTACAAACACAACAAATGCAAACAACAAACCCATAAAAAGGTTACTCAAAGCAAGGGGGGGCACCGGGGACCTCTGCAAGTGAAGTTACACCTTCATTTAACCACAAATTTCGGAGTTTAGAGACCCGAAAATCACCTAAGCGAGAGAAAAAATGGCCGTCGAACAAAACGAAAACGAGGCTAAACGTCCCAAAACACTATCATAAACAAGCAAACCACCACCAAACACCTACGGATATTCCGAAAAAGCCCACCAAACAGCTACGCATATTACGAAAAACTCGCACAACATAGAAAACTAATATTACGAAAAACTTGCACGACATAGAAAATGAACGACTCTACATCAGACACATTATATACACCAAACACCCTTAGCTCACTTACACTTTCATTGCCGTCATTTGACGGGCAATATTCTAGTATACTATATTTATTAAAAAAATATTCTGTCAACCCAACATTTTTTTTAAAGCCCTTCATAAAAATCAGGGGAAACTATCTATAGATTATAGTAGCAATGTATTTATAAAAGTAACCAATTCCTCAGCATTGTTTCTGCTCCACTGCTTTGTAAATGAGTGATGTCATGAACCCTAATTGATGTGCTAATTTCTACCACAATTGACTTCTTTGTTTCTGTGGTGCCAAAAGTAAAGTGCCCTGGTGTTATCATATAGTTAATTTCCTCTCCACACCCTTGAAGAACTCAGAACTACAAATTAGCATATTGAGTTGCATACAGTTGGGCTCAAAAGTTTGCTCACCATTAGAGAATTGATAATATATATACTATTTTTAAATGAGTGAGCAGGCAAAACACATTTCTTTTATTTCTTATAGGATTCATATTCAACTGTCGGTTATGAAAGGCACAATCAGAAAACAAAACATAGCAACAAAGAAAATAAGGAAATGTCCCTGATCAAAAGTTTACATACCCTTAGTTCTTAATACTGTGTATTGCCCCCTTTAGCATCAATGACAGCGTGCAGTCTTTGTAATAGTTGTCTATGAGGCCCATAATTCTTGCAGGTGGTATAGCTGCCCATTCGTCTTGGCAAAATGCCTCCAGGTCATGCAAAGTCTTTGGACGTCTTGCATCTCCCCAGAGTGGCTCAAAGATGTTAAGGTCAGGAGACTGTGATGGCCACTCCACAACCTTCACCTTTTTCTGCCATAACCACTGGAGGGTCAACATGGCCTTGTGCTTAGGGTCATTGTCATGCTGGAAAGTACAAGCGTGTTCCATGTGCAGCCTTCGTGCAGAAGAATGCAAATTGTCTGCCAGTATTTTCTGATAACATGCTGCAATCCATCAATTTTCACAAGATTCCCCGTACCTTTAGAGCCCCCCCTCCCCCCAAAACAACAATGAGCCACCACCATGCTTCACAGTGGGGATGGTATTCTTTTCACTATAGGCCTTGTTGATCCCTCTCCAAACATAGCGCTTATGGTTGTAACCATAAAGCTCCATTCCAAATTACAGTGTACCAGAAGCTGTGAGTCGTGTCAAGGTGTTGTTGGGC
This sequence comes from Discoglossus pictus, assembly GCA_027410445.1. Lineage (NCBI taxonomy): Eukaryota > Metazoa > Chordata > Amphibia > Anura > Alytidae > Discoglossus > Discoglossus pictus. Next base: position 123,993,293 of record CM050169.1, on the reverse strand, counting down.
ATATTGTAACTGGGCTTTTTTGTGGCATTGGTACAGTAAAGGCTTCTTAATGGCAACTCAACCATGCAACTCATTTTTGTTCAAGTATCGCTCTTTGAAACAACCAAATTGTCTTTTTCCAGAGTAGCCTGTATTTCTCCTGAGGTTATCTGTGGGTTTTTCTTTGTATTCCGAGCGATTATTCTGGAAGTTGTGGCTGAAATCTTCCTTGGTCTACCAGATCCCTGAATTTTCCACTTCTAAATAAGTGATTGAACAGTACTGACTGACATTTGCAAGGCTTTGGATATCTTTTTATATCCTTTTCCATCTTTATGAAGTACCATTACCTTGTTACGCAGGTCTTTTGACAGTTCTTTTCTGCTCCCCATGGCTCAGTATCTAGCCTGCTTAGTGCATCCATGTTGGACTGAACAAACTCATTGACTATTTATACACGGACACTAATTGCAATTTAAAGCCACAGGTGTGGGAGATTAACCTTTTATTGGCATTTTAACATGTTTGTCTGTAATAAGGCCAAATATTCAAGGCTACGTAAACTTTTGATCAGGGCCATTTAGGTGATTTATGTTATCATTATGATTTAAAAAGGAGCCAAACAACTATGTGATAATAAATGGCTTAATTTGATCACTATCCTTCAATAAAATACATTTTTTTTTTTTGCATGATCAGTCATATTTTCAAAATAAATGCCAAAATTCCACAATTTCTGACAGGGTATGCAAACTTTTGAGCACAACTGTATTACATAAAGGAGCCCCATGAATATCTCAGGCATTATTTATTGTAAAATAAAAAGTTGAAATTGTGGGGAATCTTTGTAGAAGTATGTCAGTTATAATCAATAGAGTTATATCTGAGAATAACTTATTTCTTTAAGTATCTGTGTAAATTATACAATACTTTTTCTTGATACAAAATGACTACATTAGATGATGGATACGGGTAAAAACATAGAAAAATGGCTTTCTTAGAAATTATAATTACACTTGTAGCTTGACCTACTCATTAGTTAGTCCCTGACTTTTTGAATGAATCAGATCATGCTGTTCAGAATTCTAAGTGTCAATGACAGCTCCACTCTGTAACTGGCAAACTAGGCAAATCGCATAACTATGACATTGATAAGGGAGTAGTCCGTTATATTTTTACAAAATTCAACAAGGTTCAAATGTTCTTATGAAAATGATGTTGAGTTTCGGAACAAGTATTTTTTAGAAGGACACAGGAAGTAAACATGACGTAGGAATAGAATAACATGTAATTCATAGTATATTTAAGCATTTAGAAGTTTCATTTGACATATATGACAAATTTAATAAGGCTATGGAAGTCCAGAAGAAAAGATCATGGGGACCTGACTTGGATCCAGGTCCATCTATTGACTACCCCGGACATAGATTCTTAACAGGTTTATCAGTGTGCTCTTCATTGTCTCCAATCCATCCTGAATACTCCTGCCAAAAACATCCACCTCAGTCAATGCTCATCATCTGCTGCTCCCCTTTGCCATCCCCAACACTGGCTCCTTATGTTATCAAGGACTAAATTCAAAATCAACACAAAATGTACAATATACAAAGCCCTGAACTACATTGCACCTCCCTATAACTCAACTTGACTCCAAATACACCACAACCACCCTTCCCCACTCTGTCCATGATCCATCATTACCTCCTTATCAGGTACCTTATAAACACCCCAGGAGGCGTCAACTTAATCATTATAGGGATTTTTAGATATTAATAAAAATTAAATGTTTTATGTAATGTGCTGTTTATATGAAGGAGGTTTTTCTCTAAGGAGCGCAGGAATGTGATAACCCAGGAAACTTAGATATGCCTTTAATAAACTGATAACAAATATAAAATCAATAAACATTTGTTTTAAATGACACCAAGGCTCCTTTTTTAAGTAGTGTTGTCATAAGACATGTTCAGGCAAAGTAAGTATATTTTCTGGTTCATTGGCTTCTCGCCCTCCCTGAGCTGTGCTAAGTGTAGCATGGCGGATGATGCGAGGGAGGGGTGCAGTGAAGTGTTGCAGGGGGCTGATCTCTTCTCATCCTGTGAGAAACTAACACTAGAAACTACTATATTAAGTCCAGTTGTGGAGTACAGCTGGTGCAGCTGGTGCAAAGCATTGGGACCCACAAAATGGTAATGGCCCTTTGCTACTGGTAACTACAAAGAGTAAAGGGGAACTATTTATTTATTAGGGGAGAGGGGCAGATGTTATTTATTTTTATTTTTTATAAAAAAAGAGATCTCACCACTCACATATATTTGTCATTTTTTATTAACCTGTTCAAGTACCTCACAGATTCCCTGGTGGTCCAGTGGTTACGATTCGGTGCTTTCTCCGCTGTGACCTGGGTTCAATTTCAGTCCGGTAACCAAGAGGTCACACCACACTGAAGCCAAGCAGGGTTGGCCCTGGTTAGTACTTGGATGGGAGACCACCGTAGAATACCAGAAGCTGTATTTTGTGGCCCACTGGAGAAGGAACTGGCAACCCAGTCCAGTACCAAGAGGATCAGCATGGTCTTTTGCATTCCATGAGGTCATGGAGAGTCAGACACGACTGAAAGAAGCAGACAGACACAAGTACATCCCCTTCTGGATCTCCATCTTATTGTGGTGAAGGGTCTTGTGTACCTCAATGAAGCTGTGAGCTACACCATGTATGGTCACCCAAGATGTGAGGTTATAGCAGAGAGGTCAGACAAATTGCAATCCTCTGGAGAAGGAACTGGCAACCCACTCCAAGAAAACCTTATGGATTTTCACACCCAGACACCAGATGTGCCTAATGTTCTGCAGTCAGTACGGTCACGGAGAGTCAGACATGACTGAATGACATAAGCACCTACATTGTGAAAGGTTGCAAGTGGAGGCCCCAATGATTTTGCATCAAGGCCCTCCATTAACTAGCTCCTCTATTGATTAATTCACAAATATAGTCAGTTTGGTGAGATATTAACTGACATCTTCTCTGCAAACTAAGATGTTCTGGGGTAAATCTACTTCCTTGTAACTTGAAGCCTGAGGGTGTGCTGTTAAATACTGAAATAGGGAGGCAGCGATGGGGGCACAGACTTTAGGGGATTTGTTAAATAATTTGATACCTACCTACTTCCCCCATACAAGCTCAGAAATAGGCAGTTTGTGGGCTCATTAGCATGTCCACACCCACTTTCCCACAGTGCAGCACAAACACTGTATTTTATGAGACTCTGAGCAGTAAAGAAGTTTATTAATTTTTTTTAAGACGGGTAAATCTTCAAACCAATTTACTTTTTCGCTTAGAGAACTCTGTAAGGTGATTCCCTTAATTTTTTTCCAACCATAAGCTAAATGAATTTGTGGTTGACAACTATAAATTACAAACAAAACACTTGGCATGCTCAGACCCCATGGAGTAATTGATCAAATCAGCATAGTTACTTCCTAGGAACGGAGCATGCCCATTTTTAATTTGCAACTCAATTCAAAAGTATCAGAACCCCAGGGGTTAACCCAAAATATTCGTCTGTCATTAGGAAGAGATATATGTCTGAAACTAGTGGGTGGATCAGAAAGGCTGAGTGGGCTAAATTGCAGTTAATTGTTAAAATACTGTTTAATAGCATTACGTTGATATAATACCTTTAGTCTTAATTAATATCATATATGGATCCTCAGCCATGTCACTTTATCAAAGCCTAATTACATCAAGGACCATTATAGGCTGAATTTTTCTAGCAAAATATGTGTTCAATGGAATAAAATATATAAATGCTCCGATGTGCCTACCATACTTATGAACATATTCTGACAGTTAATAAAGCCTAATAATAGTAGGTAGATATAATAGACCGGTTAGATGAACCAACTGGCCGTAATTCCATATTTCTGTATTATCGTTCTGTCCTCTGACCTCCTTTTAAGAATACCACAAATAATTGCCTAATATTAAAGCAGTATTTAATTGCTATGAATACAGAGCCGACCTAAATAAGAAGTCCAATGTTTTTATGCTAGTAGAGTCCTCCCTTGGCCGGGACCAATTTGGTTTTAGTCCAAAGAATTCACAAGTTAAATATTTGGAACGAAAGAAACTCTTTTACCACTCAGCATGTAAACAACTTTATCCTGACGTCCAGGCGTAGATCACAGAAGATAAATGGATTATGTTTGCTAGACATGGAAGCAAACAGTAACCAGAAGAGTGCAACACCTTGCCTTGGTTACGTCGTAATTGTGTGTACACTGTGCCAACTATGCGCTTATTGCTGTAGTTTAAGAAAATGTTCACATTTGTGAAGTATGTAAAAAGCTAACACAAACCAGTAGTTGGGTAATCCATGAGCATGTAAGTATTTTCAGAGAAAGTTTTCATTTTAGCAGCTTGTGTATGAGGGCATCCATGTTGGATGTACTCAATACTTCCTGTAGGCTTGGAGGGGGTGCGTTCTGCTCATTTATTTATATCTTATCAGCATCGCCTGAGCATCTTTACATTGCTTTACTGCCAGTTACAACACTAGCAAATTATTTAAAGCATCACTGATGTGTCATATTTATAGTAACTCTTGTGGATAACTTTATTTGATTTGTGGTTGTTGGTTAGTCGTTCAGTCGTGTCTGACTCTCCATGTCCCTATGGACTGCAGGACACCAGGCACAACTATCGTTATATTGTGGTGCTTATCCATGAGGCAAAGATACTGGAGTGGGTTGCCAGTTGCTTCTCCAGTGAACGCGATCTGTCTGACCTCTCTGCTATGACCTGCCCTTCTTGGGCTCACAGCTTCATTGAGGTACACAAGCCCCTTCACCATGACAAGGTATAGACCCAGAGGGTTTTTTTTTTGTTTACAGGCAAATTAATTATATTTTTAACTATTTTAATAAATTTAGCTTTGCATTGGTTCTTAAGGTGATTTACACAGTGATAGGCATCATGAATGGAGATAAGATCTCTATTATTGTCTGTTGAAAGACTGCCACTACGAATAGACGCTTGATAATTGAAATAGATAGAAAAACAACTCACAGCGGGATAATCCTCCTCTACAGGTTAACCAGCAGGAAAATAAGAAACATAATATTACAGCTTTTAATTTATTACTTTTATATGAATTATGCTGCTGTTGAATTTATTATTTTAATTTCAAGAGATCTAGTTCCTGAGGTAGAAGCTTTAAATTGCACTATTGGAATGTGGCAGCTACAACTGTCAGTGATCGCAATAGGAGTAATTCAAACTCGTTACTTTATAAGGATGAACCCTATTTAGACAAAAGCTGCAAGAAGCAAAACAGTGACAGACATTTAAAGGGAAGGTTTCTGGATTTCACTAGGAATGAAATGTACCTGTGTATCTATTTACCGTTATGTACTTTATTTTATTAAGAGTTGCATAAAAACAATGTCTGGGACCACCTCTGTAGCTCATGAATACACAGACTGTGAAGTGCAGTGTTTCAAATGAGCCTGTCAATGACCTCTCTTAAGTTACATACTTTTTTGCATTGATTGGTCTTGTTGAGATGGTGCAACCCCCATGCCCCTTTAATATTTTATATTGTATTATATTTACAATTATAAGTATGAATTTGTATTTTGAAAGGTATACATTAAGTCAACCAAACCAATCAAAATCTGGCATAATACAATGCAAGCTTAATTAATTAGGGCTCGATTATGTGGCTCCCGTAGGAAATCTTACTGGTCAGAAGGTCACATAAGCCCTGACATAGATATTACAAGCGACCCATAACAAACCCTTATATATAAAGCCTTACATGTGATCTCTATATGTGACGTATTCCCTGCTTTACCTAAAGTGCAATTACATGGCTCCCGTAACATCTTACGGAAAATGCTACATGTTCTCTGAAGCTACTGTGAGTGCTTGTTGTGAGCCAAAACCTTATGTGTAAACCCAACCTCCCATAAGAGCATATAAACACCTTACAAGATACATTAAGAACCTGGTAACAGCAAAAAGCTTCTGGGGAGGAAAGCTATGGCAAGCTTGGACAAGCTAGTAAAAAGTAAAGATATTAAACTATCAACAAAGGTCCACACAGTTAGAACTATGGTATTCCCAGTAGTAACATGCGGATGTGAGAGCTGGACCGTAGGTTGAGTGCCATAGAATCGATGCCTTTGAATTGTGGTTTGGCGAAGACTGCTTAGAGTCCCTTGGACTGCAAGAAGATCCAATAAACCAGTACTGCAGGAAATCAAGACAAACTGTTAACTGGAAAGTATGATCGTAAGGCTGAAGCTTAAATATTTGTTCATATCATGAGATAGCAGGATTCCCTAGAAAAGACTCTGATGCTGGAAAAGATTGAAGGTACGAGAAGAAGGGGACGACAGAGACGGAGATGGATAGATGAGGTCACTGAAGCAATGAACATGAACTTGATGGAGCTCAGATGGGCAGTGACAGAGATGTACCTGGCGTGCTATGGTGAGACGAGAGTCGGATGTGACTGAAAGATTAAACAACAACAACAAATACATTTTTTTTCTTAAAGAAGCATTGTACGGGACCCTATTAAAATAAAAATGAGATCTACACATTTGAAGCACAGTATATAAATAGTAGATTTGTGTTCACGTTTGTATGTCTAAAAACAAATTAAAAAACGTATTTTCTGCTCAGAAAAGAGGCTCAATCTGACAACACCAAAGTGATTCAAATTGTATAACTTGATGCAGATCTTATCTTTTTCTACATCTACTCTTCCTGATGCAGCATGCTTCCTTCTTTATAAATGTATGGATTGTAATGCCCTATTCCCATGTATATGTGTGTCCTCTATTTAAATCACCATTGCCCCCTTGGGTACTCTTTTTATTCCAGTGAAACTACACACTTTGCATGGTTAATTATCAATTCAATAAATTAAACTTGTATGAAATTGTCTCATTGGTTGAGGCAAGGCGAGCGATGCCTAATGGTTAATAAGAAACCAGACCTTCCATAACTAACAAGTGGTCCACAACACCCTCTGTAACTTCCTCCAAGTAGTTTATTAGGACCAGGAGGGAAATGTCCTGTATCATACAGGGACTGCAGCTCTCACAGTCCCCCCGAAAGTGAATACATTGGTGCAACCTCAATAAAGTTTATTGAAAAAAAACAACTACCAGCTCACAGTGCATGCAGATAGAGGGAGCTGCGTGTAAAGCTTCAGTTTTCTCAGTACTCTGGTGGTCTTATTGATTCTGACTATCCTGCTCCACACACCAAGCTTGTGAACTGTCTGTCACCACCCTGGCCTATACCAGACAGAAGTAGCTGCAGAGCTCAGGTGAGTCCATATCCCTCTCTGTGTCTTGTAGTTGTTGTTCTGTCCTTCAGCCGTGTCTGACTCTTAGTGACCACATGGATGCAGCACACCAGGTACAACTGTCTGGGTTTCTGGTTGTGCTTATCCATATGGTTTTCATGGCAAAGATACTGGAGTGGGTTGCCAGTTCCTACTTCAGTGGACTGCATTTTGTCTGACCTCTCTAAAATGACCTGCCCATCTTAGGTGACCCTTCATGATATGTGTGTGTATATATGTATATATATATATATATATATATATATATATATATATATATATATATATATACTTAATATTAATTATGTAAAGGCAACCTATAAACTGAATAAATATATTTTTAAAATATGTTTTACAAACACATAGATTTATTCAAATGTATTTTTTAAAGATAATAATGTTTAAAATGGAGGGAGAAACAAAACAGTACTGAATCATGCAAAACCAACTTGGGGTGCAACTTTCTTGTTCTTGTCTGTTGTTGGGCTGTCCATCTGTAGGTGCAAGATGTTCCTCCCACATGCGGTTTAGTCTCTGTCTGTTTAATTAATCTGTTTGCTCATTTAACAAATTATTTATTTATGCAGTTTTACTCTCTCGGTATATTTGTTGCTATCATAGTATCTGCTTGTATCATTATTAGCTCAGTTGTAAAATACCTGACCTAGGCTCAGAGGGGTAGACTGAGAGGTATGGAGATGTATTGAGGGAGGGAGGTTAGGGGTAGAAGGAGATATGGATAGAGAGGGAGAGACAGCGATAGAAGAAGAGGCATATAATATATCTCTCTATCCCCTTTTCTCACTCTCTCTATCCCTTCCTGTCTCTCTCTACCCCTCTCTTTAACTCTCTATCCCCCTCTCTCACTATTCCCCCCTCCTATATCTCTATCCCTGTATTTCTATATGGGATCACTTTTGTGGGTGGAGACTGTGTCACTAGACAGTGTCTATACAGGTAACATGTTGTGAAGGGGAGGGGTTTATATTGTTAGGTGGAGTCAATGTAAGGGGAGGGGCCAGGTCTCTGTTTTCCGCCCCACCAAGTTGGAAAGTCACCCGCCACTGTGGACAGGATAGTCATAAAGAGCATGAACAGCAGGTTCTATGCAAAATTGTACTTCATTGATGGTGCCCCTCATACAGGATCACCCATTGGGGTTGATCCTTGCCTTCTAGCCCCTAATACATCATTGCTGCTGGTTTAGGTATGCTCCATCTCCAAAACCCAGTATTGTTGACCACAAATGGATAAAACAAGTGGACAAACGAATACAACAGGTGGACAAAGACACATCCAGTGGGAAAAGTACACAACAAGTAACTGAATAAAGGCATTTTTCACGGCATTTGTCTCATTTGGCCATGAAGGCTTATTCAATAAAATAAATCACACAGCAATAAAGTCGTTGTTTCACAGCCCTCAAAATAGCCAATTTCCATCATTTGTAGAACTTTTCTAGTGATGATAAATGAGTGGTCGAGCTGTTTTGACTGTTAACCACTAGGCTACACTTACACCGCCTTGTTATGCTTTCCTTTTCAGGAGGAGGGGTAGGTCCGTGGATTCAATCGTTTTTCAGTTCTTTAAAAGACAGTTATAGTCACATTGTGTTTATTTTTCTAAACCCCTCGCAAAAACCATAACACAGCGAGCAGACGGCTTGCTGAGAAAACAGCCGGATGCTGGGAGCGTTGCATTATGAATGATGGTTCTGCGTCCCATCTGTACAGCAGCTGTTGCTCACGAGTTTGAGAGCTGAGGTTGCTGCATAGCTTTGCTGAGTGCTGGATTAATAGGACACGGTGGGATTAAAACTCACTTGGTAAATTAAAAAAAAATTTGGCTTTATCTTGTGCCAAAAAAAAATCGGCTGCAAATTTTTCTATTGAGCTGCCATTTTTCTTTTAACATTATTGTGTTTACTTGTTATTCACTTGCTTTTGAGCAATGCGTTCCTACACACTTTTGTTTTCTTATTTGGATATGTCTAAGTAAAATAATTACTAATTTTAATGGTTAAAGAAACATTTCATTCATCATAGCTGCCTTACATTATCAAAGCACCCATGGAAAAAAAAAACTTTTTTGATATTTGCACTGGTTCAAGGTAGAATTACAAATAAATATATATAGTATAATGTATAATAGGTCCAACACAATTCGTCTGGATATGGCTTCATCAAAGCCCTGAGGAAGTCCTACCTGGATGAAACGTGTTGGATTTTAAACTCTCTCTATGTGGTGTTTCATTGGACCTATTATAAAACTGTAAGTGTAATTTATGTCTCTGGTCATGCTTGTCGATAAGGTTATCTTGGTAAATATACTGGAATGGGTTGTCAGTTCCTTCTCCAGTGGATCTCAATTTGTCTGACCTCTAAGCTATTACCTGACAATCTTGGGTGACCCTACATGGAATAGCTTGCAGCTTCATTGAGGTACACAAGCCCCTTCACCACGACAAGGAAGATGTATTATTGCAGTGAAGAGACTGTATAAGCGTCTCAGAAGTTTTTAGATCTGCCTCTCACCCAATCCCCTTTTAATTACCTTATCAGGATGGAGACAAACACTTGCCTGCAGGCTGATACTCTAATCTTCAAAACATCTATTTAATATTGAAATTTGCTATTATAATATATTAAGCAGGAATTCTATTAATGATCAATGTATTAAAATTGGAAATAACTAGTTTTTGCTAGGTCATTACAGTGACCCTTTAATATATATATATTAAATGTATAGGCATTTGAATTGGAAAAGTGTGTTAGGCTTTGGAACATCTGGATTCACTCACCAGTGAAGGAGGTGCACACACTATGTAACACGGGTATGTGTTTATTTAAAAAGTGTTAATCACATCTTGTGTAATCTCATAAACCGCTGGATATCTTAAGTGTCAGATATGGTGCAGAATTACATCTGCTTAGTTGGTGGATAAATAAAAGTTGATCATAAGTAATTCTAAACAAGTGTTTTAGGATTGCTAAAACATCTTTATTTTCATTATTATAGATTAAAATATTTTTTGTATAACCTTGTTATTCCCAGTGATGAGACCCCGGTGGAAAATTGAAAATTTGGGGCCCGATAGGTGCCAACTCACTCATTCTCCTCTTCCCCTGGCACCACTCACAGTAGACCCCTTCCTAAAGCAGCTCCTTTCCCCCAAGATCCTAGCCCCTTTTAACACCCCCATAACCCTTTCCCAAAGCAGCAACCTTCCCCTAAGATCCCCCTGCCCCAACCACTGGCTCCTCTTAATTGCCCCCATAACCACTTCCTAAAGCAGCTCCCTTCCCCAAGATAACTAGCCCCTCTTAATACCCCCATATCCCCTACCCAAAGCAGCTCATTTTCCCCAAGATCCCCCTCTCCCAGTCACTGGCCCCTCTTAATATCCCCCCAAAAAACCTTCTCAAAGCTGTTCCCTTCCCCTCAAAATCCCTCTCTGCAACCATTGTTTCCTCTTAAAACCCCTAAGACCCCTTCCCAAAGCAGCTCCCTTCCCTAAAAATCCCCTCTGCAACCACTGTTTGCTCTTAATAACTCATAAGACCCCATTCTCAAAGCAACTCCTTTCCCCTCAAGACCTCCTCTTCAACCACTGTTTCCTCTTAATACCCCTTATGGCCCTATCCCAAAGCAGCTCCCATCTCCCCAAAATCCCCTGCCCTAGCCACTGCCCCCTCTTAACACCCTCTCAAGACCCCTTCCCAGAGCAGCTCCCCTCTCCTCCCCAAGACCCCTTACCAAAGCAGCGATGTAATGGGGGGGTCCTTCCCTACACTAAAGAAAAAAAATCTTGATAGTGCAGACCCCCTGCAGAGGAGGACCCTGGTGCATTACACCGCCTACACCAGTGGTAACTTCTCCCCTGGTTCTTCCTCCCTCAATGCAGCATGCCTTTTTGTTTGTGTCTGCCGGTTCTGAAAGGACCAACAATGATAAGTTCCCTGCAGATGCTTATAAACTTTGGTGCAGCAAAAAACTTTTTCCTTTGTTTTTTCCAGACAAAAGCTTAAATAAATTGTTTGTTTTTATACCTTTAGATTGTAAGTAGCGAGTTTCCAGTCTTGTAGGGTGCTTTGGAAAATAAGTATTTTCTACAAAGATTCTAAGCTCCAAAAAGGGCCCTTCATTTTCTGAATTTGTGAATATTGTATTTCCTTGTTCTTGTCCCCTGTACAGCGCTACAAAATATGTTGGTGCGATACAAATAAAAGTTAATAATAATAAATAATAATTTTATTAATGTGCCAAATATTTTTAGAAATAAATATAAAATTATTTTTTTATAATGTTTATATGCCATTATTATTTACATTATTAGTATTATTTCACAGCAATACAAGTATTAATACTTTTCTATGTTTTTCAGCACAGTGCCATAGTAGCCTGGCTACTGATTGTACTTAAATGTAAATATCAGTAACATTGTGGTTCTTTAGTGTTAGTGTATCAGGGCAGAGCTTCTCTCCCTTTAGTGAGACCCCCAGCTGTTTCACAGATAAATCTACGTATTGAGACGCCCCTGACATTGCTCATTTTCACAGGGAGCTGGAAATTGCTGCCTTTTATTATTTTACTTTGAGCCTGTGTTTATTTAAAACGTGTGTCTTGTGCACTGAACGTCAGTCACTTAATGGGATGGGGGATATGGGGGAGGGAAGGGGGACTAGGAAGGAGTGGGGGGGGGCAAGGAAAGGATCTCACACATGGAACTGCAATGTAAGTGCTTCTGGTGGATAGGGATCTACATTCTTTTATATAGCTTAAAGTCACATGTTTCTGTGTTTCATTGGAATACATTTAATAATACAAAATATATCTACATAAAAAACACAACCTTTAAATATCAATCTTTTTTTTTTTACAAAATTATTTCCTACTCTTTTTTCTTTTGGTTACTATCTTAGAAAGTTGTGTCCTTGTAAATGTGGCATTACCAGGGATGGAACTGCTCAGGTGCACTCCCCTGCAGGCATGTCTTCTGGCTACGGCAGGGAATCCCGAATGATGTCACACACACATAGGGCCAGGAGGGGTCGGAGTGGTGGAGGCCAAACTGTGGAGATACCCTGGGGCAAAAAAAAAAAAAAATATATATATATATATATATATATTTATAGAAATATAAATATATCGAAATATATACAGTATATAGTAATCCAGTTGAATAATCAGAGTATTGCAGAGAATAGTGATACCTTTTTTATTGGACAAACGTATTCATAATAAAGTGACGAGCTTTCGAGAGATAATGCCTCTCTTTATCAAGTCAAAAAGCGATACTCCTTTTTTTCTGGGGCCCTCCATTCACTAGCTCCGCCAGTGGCGTTACTGTTTCTCAATGATCTGGCAGAAATACCACATTCCCATTTTGCAGATAGAAATTTTCTCTCCAATCAAAGTCTCCTATCGTCGCAGGAAGTTGATTATTATTATCCAAAATAGTAGATTCTACAGTATAATTACATATAAATGGTAATATATTAAAGGCTTACCCTTTACTTTGTAAGTTTGCAATTTTGTGAGTTTTCAATATTGCTAGGTTCTTTAAGGAAAGCGTACTTTTGATTTTAAGCTCAAAGACAAGGCCCACCATTCTATTGCATTGTGTTAATATTGTTATTGTTTTGACTTACCCGTTTACAGCACTATGGAATATATTGTCGCGTTACAAATGCAAGAGTAATAATAATAATAATACTAGACCTATTGAGTAATAGTGTCTCCATGTATCCTGTCCTGTAGGCTGCCATCTGGCACACCTGTGATCTGCAGCATTGCATTTTATGATCTAAGGATACTCCCACATAGAGGATTTTTATCATAATCAATATTTGTAATCATATATAAATGAGAAAATCCTGTCGTTTTTTGTTTTTGTGCGTTATTGCTTCTAACACACAGCATGACGCTGTTGCAGTTAAGCCCCACCCCTGAGTGAGAGTTTTTAGCTTGCAGTAATAATTGCTGCACGACATAGATGAGCAAGATGGCAGGGTGTAGGAGAGTATAAAGGAAGAAAGGGCAGTTCCAGAAACTGTTACTATAGGGGGAAACTGTGAAGGATATATATGAAAAATGAGAGGGATCAAATTAATTACTTAAAAATAATGAAAGGGCCACTTTGATGTTCTTATAAATGGCTCTCTAAAGACTATTTAGTTAGGACATGATAAGAAAAACCTTTTATTAATCTATTTCTGTGCATTTAAACAGTGAATTACTATTTTTCAATCATGCATCAGGCAATATGAGCAAATAATCTCTCCACCCCCTGGATGATGTGTGGTCTCTGAAGTGGGAGCTGCCAAGAGATGAATGCTCCCTAAACAGGCATACTGTACTTGCAGTATGATAATGGGAGGTGACAAGAAAGTGTATTTGTGCATATTGCTAACAGCTCATGTTACACAATTGCCTGCTACTAGTGTCTTAAAAAGGTTTTACATTTTGCACATGCCCCTGGGCAGGTCCCACTCAGGAGAAAATGCATCAGAAGGTGAACAGATCTAGAGCTTATATAGCCTGGGGCATAATTTACAAAAAAAGTAATTAATAGTTTTAATTCAAAGTAAAAGATTAATAAAGATCTTTTCTTATCAAGCCCCCACCCTTTATAAATACACTAAAGCGTGTATTTAAGAAATATACAGTAGATATAAAAAGTCTACACACCCCTGTTAAAATGTCAGGTTTCTGTGCTTTAAAAAAATTAGACAAAGATAAATCATTTCAGAACTTTTTCCACCTTTAATGTGACCTATAAACTGTACAACTCAATTGAAAAACAAACTGAAATATTTTAGGTGGAGGGAAGAAAAATAAAAAATAAAAATAATGTGGTTGCATAAGTCTGCACATCCTCCTATAACTGGTGATGTAGCTATGTTCAGAATTAAGCAATCACATTCCAAATCATGTTAAATAGGAGTCAGCATACACCTGCCATCATTTAAAGTGCCTCTGATTAACCCCAAATAAAGTTCAGCTGCTCTAGTTGGTCTTTCCTGACATTTTCTTAGTCGCATCCCACAGCAAAAGCCATGGTCCACAGAGAGCTTGCAAAGCATCAGAGGGATCTCATTGTTAAAAGGTATCAGTCAGGGGAAGGGTACAAAAGAATTTCCAAGGCATTAGATATACCATGGAACACAGTGAAGACAGTCATCATCAAGTGGAGAAAATATGGCACAACAGTGACATTACCAAGAACTGGAGCTCCCTCCAAAATTGATGAAAAGACGAGAAGAAAACTGGTCTGGGAGGCTACCAAGAGGCCTACAGCAACATTAAAGGAGCTGCAGGAATATCTGGCAAGTACTGGCTGTGTGGTACATGTGACAACAATCTCCCGTATTCTTCATATGTATGGGCTATGGGGTAGAGTGGCAAGACGAAAACCTTTTCTTACGAAGAAAATCATCCAAGCCAGGCTACATTTTGCAAAAACACATCTGAAGTCTCCCAAAAGCATGTGGGAAAAGGTGTTATGGTCTGATGAAACCAAGGTTGAACTTTTTGGCCATAATTCCAAAAGATATGTTTGGCGCAAAAACAACACTGCACATCACCAAAAGAACACCATACACACAATGAAGCTTGGTGGTGGCAGCATCATGCTTTCGGCTGTTTTTCTTCAGCTGGAACTGGGGCCTTAGTTAAGATAGAGGGAATCATGAACAGTTCCAAATACCAGTTAATATTGGCAAAAAAAACGTCAGACTTCTGCTAGAAAGCTGAACATGAAGAGGAACTTCATCTTTCAGCATGACAACGACCCAAAGCATACATCCAAATCACCAAAGGAATGGCTTCACCAGAAGAAGATTAAAGTTTTGGAATGGCCCAGCCAGAGCCCAGACCTGAATCCGATTGAAAATCTGTGGGATGATCTGAAGAGGACTGTGCACAGGAGATGCCCTCGCAATCTGACAGATTTGGAGTGTTTTTGCAAAGAAGAGTGGGCAACTCTTGCCAAGTCAAAATGTGCCATGCTGATAGACTCATACCCAAAAAGACTGAGTGCTGTAAAAAAATCAAAAGGTGCTTCAACAAAGTATTAGTTTAAGGGTGTGCATACTTATGCAACCATATTATTTTATTTTTATATTTTTTCTTCCCTCTACCTAAAAGATTTCAATTTGTTTTTCAATTGAGTTGTACAGCTTATAGGTCACATTAAAGGTGGGAAAAGTTCTGAAATAATTTATCTTTGTCT
This sequence comes from Discoglossus pictus, assembly GCA_027410445.1. Classification (NCBI taxonomy): domain Eukaryota; kingdom Metazoa; phylum Chordata; class Amphibia; order Anura; family Alytidae; genus Discoglossus; species Discoglossus pictus. The sequence continues at coordinate 123,977,724 of CM050169.1, read as the reverse complement.
CATTTTTTTACAGCACAGAAACCTGACATTTTAACAGGGGGGTGTAGACTTTTTATATCCACTGTATATATAAAACAAAAACAATAACCCAAACAGTCTCTTTAAATTAGAACATAGCAGTAAAAATGTAAGTGGTGCTTCATAAACAGATCTTGATTCACATGGGATAAAAGGGTTGGTAAAGCATGAAATTCACCCATTGTGCATTTTATGTATCATTTCCTTTCTCATTGTTTGCGCAGGTTGTGATCAGGCTTGGGTCACGCACTCAGGCTGCTGCTGTAACGGATTAACTGTAATTTGTCTTTATGACGTACTGCAAATCTGTTGAAATTTAATGCAAAGAATCCCAGAGCACTACATTATGACATATGCACTGCTTGTAATCTAAGGTTACCACCATATAATAGTCTGGCTCTCTGTTACACATAAATATGTAGCACCATATTGTACAATGATGTAAGGATGGATAGGTTTCCAACCAATTTCAATGTACGTTTATCCTTCTCTCAAAGAATGTTTGTTGAACAAAATATTCAATAATTATCCTAACCCCCTTCTGCACCTCGTTTTAAAAGGGCCACTTTAGGGAATGCTCTCTATGTTGTTGTTTTTTAGTCATTCAGTTGTGTCCGACTCTCCAAGGCCCTATGGACCACAGCTCACCAGATACAACTGTTCCCTGCCGCTCTGAGCTCCACCACACTCATGTTCATCTACTGCCGCCTTCTGTGTGCACCTTCAATCTTTCCCAGCATCAGAGTCTTCACTAGGGAAACCTGTCATCTCTTGATATGGCCAAAGTATTTGAGTTTTAGATTTATGATCAAAACTTCCAGTGAACAGTTTGACTCTTTGTGTGCATCAATCTTTCCCAGGATCCAAGCTTTTTCTAGGCAAATGTTTTTTTAGTGAGCAATAAATACAAACACATATAGAAGTCAAACTATGTCAGAGCATCAGGTCAACAAGAGCCTGTTTATAAGACCTTCTTAATAACTTAGGCCTCCATGTAAATCAAGTGCTCTAAGTTAGGCCACTGTCGTAAATCGGCTATGGGAGCTTTTTTCCCCTAACTTCTACACTAATGTGAATATTTTGATTCCCCAGGTTAGAGCACTCAGTGCACAGCCATAAATCCTGCCTGGGATATAACAGATGTCCGTGCAGGGAGCAGCCAAACCAAACTTTACGGATGATACAGGGTCCTAGGAGCCAACAGGAAATGTGAATGTCATGAATATTATAATGAGTGTGAAGAGCAGGAACAACTGTCGTAACTGCAGCTCCAAGGAAATATTAGAGATATATAGATAATAATTGTTTTTTAATTAAAAATATATTTTGTTATTATAAAGATGTGACAATTGTATTTATAGCTTCAATCAGTAAAAATGTGTTTATTTTGTTAAAATATGATATAGTGATAGACAATGTATCAGAGCATTAGTTCCTAGGCAACATTATTTTGTGACGTGTACTAACCCTTTGAGTACTGGGTTGTGTGGTACCCTGGATTTTGTATCATAAAATGGGCTTAATACTAACATATCATATCTTTTAATAACACATATGTTGATATCGGATTGTTAAGTGTCAAATAATGACCCTTCATAATTCCTAGTGCTTTTGTGCTATACTGTGACTTTAAATGCTTCTGGGAGGCTCAGCAAAGGTTTGAAAACTACTTGGGAGTGGTATATGGAACAAATAAATGTTTCCATTGCTTTTTGCAGTTACAGCAGTGCCCTGATTTGCGAGTGATCCATAAAATCTTATTAGCATCGGTTTTGGGTGTCAGAGTGTCAGGGAGTAACTCGTAATTTATTGTCAGTACAAAAATCAATGGAGATTTATTCCTTGCTTTTCGGCTTTGTCTTTAAGTTCACTGGTAGCAGTGACTATTAGGAGTTCTCTAGCAATGTTTTAGTGATGAATGATTAACATAGCTAGGCAGGGTTTACTGTCCTTCTACGGCACTCATAATTGATTTTTCAGGGGATAGCACAGGGCTCTTAGTTATATTAAACTGTGAATTGGAAGAAGTTCAACATTTTATTTAATCTGTTTGTTTTTTATTAATCAAAGAAGCAAACTGACACTGAATTTAATTCACAATAAACATTGTTTTTTGGTAGAAGAGCTATAGGTTGATCTGTACTGATCCACATTTGGCTGTAGAGCCATAATGTTGGCCATGGCTGTATGAAAGTTTTCATCCTATCCAAACAATAAATCAGGGGTGTAGGTACTGTGGCGACGGGGGGGACAAATCCACCCCCCCCAAGAATATATGAACAGGGGACACAAAAAAATCAAAATTAAACATTTATATTATGGGGCATTGAGAATTTAAATAAACAAATAAAAAAACGTTTTTATATACTGTACAGTATATATATATATATATATATATATATATATATATATATATATATATATATATTATGGGGCATTAAGAACAAAAAATAAACACATTTTGAAAAAAGTTTTTGCGGGGCACTACAGTACTGGGGTCTAAGTGCATTGCAGCGGGTGCACCGACGGTAGATCCACCCCTTCTGCCTGTCCTGTGAGTAGAGTTGAATTGCACCACTCAGGGCCACAGTTTTATGTCTCTTTAAACGTTATCCCCCCTAGATTTTGTTGGGCTCCTATGCCCATGCTATAAATGTTTCAAAAGGAAGCCTCTCGGTTCCAATATTGCTTCTGACTTGATAAAGAGAACTACAGCTCTATAAACATTTTTTACAATTACTAAATTGAAGACAGGAATACAATGACACCTCATATGATCTTTATTCCATTTTTGGGCTCATGCAGAATGCATCACACTAAACTACAGCTCCTAAAATCTGCAGTAATGGGCATTAAAGGGCCATGTTAGTATCTAAACAATAGTGATTAATTTGTTTATTTAGTAACTTATTAGCAATAAAATCAATATTTGTGTAACTTTTAAAACATTTGAACTTTAGCATTGCATCTTCCAGCAGATATGGTAGTCTCAATCTGATTAAGTGTCCTGGCGTGGCGTATTTTGTTCTCACCAGTGAAGGACAACCTCCTTCGCAACTCCTCTTCCATCCTCTGTTTAACTGAGAGGGGGAGGCAAGAAAAAGATCTACTCAAGTGTAACAAATAGACCTCAAATATAAGTTTTAAAAGCAATATGGAATTTTGCTCTCTAGCATTGATTTTATTTATTGCTAATTATTTATGATATAAACAAATGAAACACTATTGCATGAGAACTACAGTGGCTCTTTAAGAGTATGTAAGAAACTGGATAAAATCAGCTGCTTTGGAAGTTGAAGAAGACACAGAATAAAATAATCAATTATTTGGTGTCATGAAGTTTATATGCACAAGCCAACTACCATCACCTGAAGCTTTGATCAACTGTAGCATTATATGAAGGTGAAATATGTTCCTTCACGTTTGGAAAGCTTAATTCATAAATGGAGTCCAGCCAGATAAGCTCTTTTGCTGCCAGATGTGCTCAGTGAAGCAGTTTTAGTTGCTCTTAACATGAAGGATTGGGGTAACTCCGATATGGACCATTTGTTACAGCCTCAAGTTTCTCGTCTTATTACAGCTCCAACACATTTGTTTTACTCATTTTTTTATAGTCTATGTCTTGCAGGAACTAAATATATTTATTTGTGGAGCCAATGTGGCTCCTCATTTAATTACCATTTTAAGAAGCACTGAATTATGTAAAAAAAAAAAATCTATAAATATTAGCCTTTATGTTCTCAGACCATGCAGCAAATATTTAATGTTGGATAGAAAGGTGATTTATAAACCCTCCACTGTATATAGAGTACGGAAAGAAAAGTATATCTGTATATCTTAAGCATACCTGGAGATCTCAATCTGGTTTTGTTGGAGTATTACTCTGTAATTGCTCCAAAAAATACCATGTGTTGCAATGAAACGTTTTTCGAGTTCTAATGTATTTATATATGGTGTCCCCTCAACAACAAAAAATACTCAACATTTTGGCCTTTGTCTAATAATGTATTAGTCCAATCAATATTACACAATAAGTAGCCATGAAAGAGCCATGGATAATATTTATACTGGAATTTGTATAATATTTTTTTGACTGTTGCAGAGAACATGGTACTGTATAATAATCATATGTTTTAGGACTGCAAATTATTGCCCATTCTGGGCTTACTATGAATGCAATATTAAATATTTCAGTACAATAGTTTCTGACACCTCTCCATAGTTTTTTAATGGGTGGGCACTTCCATAAGCAGTAAAATAAAGACCAGCCTTAGGTATACAACACCTTTGATTGTGGGCTGAAAGTGCTGTGATAAATTTGTGCCCAAGTGTTGGAGTATAATACACAAAGTCTAGTATCCTATAGGTTATCAAATAGTATCTGTTGGAGCCTACATCTTTGTTAGTGCGTAGAGTCTCTGTAATGATATCCTTCAGTGAAAGCCTTGGAAAATATTGTAGCCACTTAATGAGTCCTATAATTTGTTTAGTTGTTGAGATGTGTCCATGACAGGTAGTCCAGTAATACAGGTGTTGATATTCAGAATATGGTGTACTTTTGTCTATGGTATATTTTTGTAAAATGTTGATAAGGAACCTGGCATGGGGCTCTCCACTTGCATCAATCAGGTTTTAAAGGCATTTTAGTGTCTTATTCAAGACAGGGTCATCCCTAAAACAATTCAAGATTGAATTAAGTCATTAATGGATACTCTACATGTAACCACTGAAAATACTTCTGAGATCAATACATTGAAATCTTTCAGTTTTGATGGGACTTTATCTGCACTTCTTTTTCCATATTGAAAGAATGAATTAAATTGGATAAAGGCAACAAAAGAGACTAACCTGATTTTAGGTGAAAGTATTTTCTCGAGATACGCCAATTTTGATTTGTCCGCCAAATAAATATATCATTTTTTAGTTGGAATTTTGAATTGGGTTTAAGGTACAATAGCACCTATCTGTCTGGACTGAAGGCTTTGTTCAGTTGTAAGCAGGGCCGAATCTACCTTTTTGGAGCCCCTAAGCAGTGAAGTGGAGGAGCTCCAGTGAGTGAGTATGCAAGATATGCACAGCCCCATTTTTGCCTTTTTTTGTGCATGTAAGTTCCTTTTCCTGTTGTAATTCTCTTGTTCTAGGTGGTTACCCCCTAGTAAACAGTCTATGAACTGCAGCATTTCTTTTTTTTTAAGCCAGGAACCATTTTTTTTTTAAAAAACTAGGCGGCTGCCTAGTTGGCCTAATGGGTCATCCGGCCATGGTTTTAAGTGGATATTTTGTTAGTTCAGTCAATTATATATCTGTTCAAAGCAGCTAAGTTATACTTGTACATATTTGGAAGATTTAGACCTCTCTTCCACGAGAAGCTATATATTAGTAAAGGTAATTCCTGGGCACTTTCCTAGCCAGGTAAATCGCTGAAATTTAAGCTAAATTTAAGACTGGTAAAATTTGAAAAGCTTATAGTAAAATAAGAAATTAAACCATATTAATGAGATGACTTAGGCCTAAAAAGGATAAATGGTAATTTTGTTTTCAACTCTACAGATCTCCATAAATGTATTGGTTAATGGGTGGGAAACAATGAGCACATAACATGTGTGGGTGAGTTGTAACATTGAGCTCTAAATATTTAGGAAAGGCACTGGCCAGTTTGAAGGTGATGGATTGATTCCATTGGTGAGTGAAAGGGATTAATACAACTAGTTTAATAGCTTAGAATATTAGCTGCAATCACTGCCATGATATTAACAAATATTTTGATATTTTGATTTAAGAAAGAAAAAGGTTGATAAAAATGTAATTGAAGATGATCTTTGTCTGGAGGGATGATAAACCTAGCAGTATTACAATTGTTGTCTATTTTTATATTATAACAATTCTTTAAAATCTATATTGACTGGAATTTGGTTGTCGCTTTATAGAAAAAATTGGTGGGTTGGCCTTAGACCAAGAGCTCAAAATGACCTTCAACATCTAAATATACAATATATGCTCAACATTATCTCTAAATATTAATCTCTTTTTGTATGTGTACGTGTCATCCCCATTTACTGGTGTCTGGCACAGTCATGGCTACTGGTTTTGAATCTCTGTGTTGGGATAAGTCTCTGAGCTTCTGTAATGAAGTATTTAATTTCCTCCTTGTTTGGTGGGGTAGTCATTGGAACAGAAGTGCTTCTTTACTCATTGTATCTATTAAATGATTGGATTACAACACTTAAGTCTCGAAAGCCGACACAAAACTGCAAGAGGATTGCTGGAGTGAGATCTTTTCTAGTGCAAATGGCCACTGCATGGTATTTGGCTGGGATTAACAAGAAATCATTGGCTCTCTGGAGATTATCTGGATTAGTTGTAGATTCTTCTCTTTCGTTTTAATATTGAGTGCTGTACTTGCCTGATTATAAGACAATCCACTCAAATTTGAATCATAAAGAAAGAAAATACTAAAGGCATTTAGAGGTACACCATAGTCCAGCATGTACAGCACACTTTTTTAAAGAACTACACTTGCTAATGAGTTATTTTGTACAGCTCTTAGTTTATTAAATGGGCTTTCTAGGCAAAAAAATCTTGTTTTGCTTTATGTAATTTTTTTAAACTGATTATTTACTTAAATTATCCTCCTTGGTGTAATTGTAATTTAAATTGTATGTTTTGAATTACATATAATTCTTAATATTTGCTCTAACTCAGGGCTGTTGGCTTACCAACTCCCAGTCAGCTATAAATTATACATGGCGTTGATATAAGGACTGCAGATGGGTATTTTATGAGTGTGGAGCTATGGGATGTAGAGTATATGTGAGGAAGGGCAGAAGATGAGGACAGACAGGGATTTTCACCCCAAGGCTCTGACTCCTTAGTTGACGCATGGCTTCATTTAAAGAGCTTTACCCCCCACAATCCTGTTTGCCCCCAAGCAGCTATAAAACTAAGAAATTAATTATATTTGCAGAAGTTATTCTACTATTACACATATGGACATACATGTTATGCTAGACATATGGCTAGATGTACTAAGGAATGAAGTTTGGAGAAATATTAGAGATGTCAGATCTTAGTACATCTACCCCATAAGCCCCTTAGGAAAACAAAGAACTAGAGAGATTCTATCAAAGTTATCCAAGGGTCTGAGCATGCCTAGACAATGAACCCAATGCTTAAGAGTGTTAATCAGTAATAAATGGCAATTATCTCTCATCAACAAAACATAGGGATCTCTGTTTGTGGGTGGGTCAGAATAGTAAACTGACAACTCAACATGGTAAACTTCAATGTTTAATAAAGTACTCATTATCTTTTAGTTATAAATTACGAGAGGTCCCCGGGTTAAGGTCTAGATATGTTCCTGAAAACATCTTTAGGTCAGATTTGTATGTAACTCGGATCCCTGATGAATAATAATAATAATAATAATGGCTCATATGTGGTAATAAAAATACAGTGTAATACTGTAATAATAATAAAACCCCAGTATAATAATAGTAAGTTACAGAAACTATTGTGCTCTCTCTTTTAATTTAAACAGAACATACAAACAAACAAATAAAAAAAAACTTGGCAGCCCGTTATTAAGTACGGGTCGTCTATAAGTCGGGTCGCCTGTAATCCGGGACCTCCTTTATACTGTATTTGATGCTTACACTGTGTCACCTTAATTACCTGTGTAATAAAGTGCAGCAGGAATCCCTGATAACCTGCAACACAGTACATCAGGGAAGATATATAAGCAGCAGATGGAGCAAAGCCATATACCCTGGACTGACATAGAAAAGGTTAATCCAAAATATTCAGCCTAATTAAGCCAACACCTGACCCTGCTCATGAGCAGTTAAAAAGGCTGCTCAGTGAAGTTTGCAGTCTCTGCCTAGCAGTCTGAGGAGGAGGGTGACACTGAGAGACTTTCCTAAAGGAGAGAGCGGCCCACTTCTGTTCAGGATAAATCAAGCTGAGTAAGGAGCCATCCAAAAGCCCCCCCCCCCCCCATTGGTGCCAAATACATATTATTTTCATCATCCCCAGAAGGATTACAAATGCCCCAGGGAGAAGAGAGTATTAAGAGAGAGTAATCACCCCTCATCACAATAGGGTGACAAGGGTTCCTGGGGTGAAGCATAAGGGAGAGAAGGGTGGGCCCTATGCTTCACCCGCTATTGACAGAGAGAGAAGAGGTAAAAGGTCCTCAAGAGATCCAAGAAAGAAGCAGAGAGCTTACACTGTAGACTGTATAATTTTACCTGCAGGCCGAGAAGCGGTCTCAGGGCGAGTCAGGGTGTTCCAGGTTATAGTAAGCCCGTTTATGTAGAATTGTATTTCGTTGCTGAGGATAAGCACTAAGCACTTCGTTGCTGAGGATAAGAGAAGAGAGAAACGGATGCAACGCCCCCCCCCCCCCCCGTCAGAAGGGGGCGCTCTGTTACACCTGTTTGTGTGGTCAATGAATACTCCAATATTTGCCATTATTTCATATATAGGTTAGGTGTTTGACAGAGGGCTATCCCTCAAAATATCACTCACATTGTGTGAGGCTCCAAACATAAAAGTTACTTTTCACATGCACTATTCAATTCCTGTGAGGTGCTGTTATGGTTTATCAATGCATGTGAGGTGCGTCCTAGCAGTAAAATGATGAGGAAAAGGACTTGGTAATTATTATATTACTAGCGACTTGCCCATCAAAAATGACGGGGCAATACAATTTTAAGCCATGGCAATGCTGTTTGACACACAATGTAAAGCTTTTTCTACTCTGAGGACCTTCGGCATTCATACTTTACCTATTTGTAATTGTTTTATGCAGCAATGAATAGCCTGAAGAGCTAAGTATCTATTTCTACTTTCCTGCAGCATACAATGTACATTTGGCCTGTTGCTGCCCTGAGGAGATAGTGTCATCAATGTCCCAGCTGTGCATAAGAAATATCCTGGGTGCGCGACAGCAAACCGTTGCTTTAGTTGTGTAAGTCACCATTTTAGATTCGTAGTGTTAGTGTTGTAAAATGGCGTCGTTTGCCTATGTGCTACGTGGGTCGCAAGCATTTTCCGTGCTGCCTAAGTGTGTATTTTAGTAGCTTGTACGTCCCTGGCAAAAGCCGTACGTGCCTGGTGGTGTTTTGCGCATTTTGGGGTCGTGTAGCCTAGTTTTAATTTTTTTTTGTCCGCCATTTTTTCCTCGCTTTTAAATTTTACAATTTTCTAAACTTGTTAAATTGGTCTTTAATTAACGTGCAGCCTTACTGAAAGATGTCATGGCTGTCCAACCCCCCCCCCCCCCCATGTTCTGTATGTTTTTGTTTTTTTTTGTTGTATTTTGTATTGTTTTGTGTAGTATTTGAATGTACGCATTTCGGCCGTTAACCTCGTATTTTTGCGACCTCGTATTTTTTTTTCTAAGTTACGCGGGTTGTAATTAAAAGTTGTACTTCCTTGTCAGTGTTTTCTGTGCTTTGGGGTTGTTGAGCCTCATTTTCATTTTTTTCGCCGATTTTCAAGTGGTGAAACTGCGTAAAACTTAAATTTGCGTGCAACCTCGCCCAGGTCTGGACTGTGTGATGTTTTTGTAATTTTTTTATTTTCGTTGTTTTTTGTGTTTTTTGCTGTACGCGTTTTTGGCCGTTAAGTTCGTATTTTTGGGACCTCGTATTGTTTTTTTTTCCCTAGGTCCCGCGAGTTGTATTTTCTTTGGTGTAAGTCCGTATTTCCTCTTTACGCATTAGTGTTTTTTTCTAAGTTCTGCGGGTCGTATTGATTTTTTTCTCAAAGCGTGTTTATTTTGCAAAGTCGTTTTCTGGGTTTTATTTGTCCCGGGAGTAAGGCGGCGTAGAGCCTCCACCCCTGCAAATGCGGCCCCTCGCTTTGCAAAGCGTGATGACGATTCGCAGTTTGACAACTATTATATGTGATATGATTTAAAATTAGGCAAGTAATACAACAAAGTATCAAGACAAGTCAGTCGATGCCTGGATGTATTAGCAGAGGAATTAGAAGCAGAAATAGATTGGTACTAATGACACTCTATAGATCCATAGTTAGACCTCACCTAGATACTGTGTCCAGTACTGAGAGCTGGTCTCCAAAAGGGTATTAATAAATTAGAAACAATTCAAAAAAGGAGACTAAAATGGTGCAGGGTCTAAATGATAAAACCGATAAGCAGAAGGACATTTTGGTGCAGTCAATCATTTGGTCTATGTCTCTAATACAACCTAAAAAAGAAGCATGGTCCATAAATACACACATGTATAAGAATGTATTATATTATTTTGTATATGTATGATATTGCTTACGTATGTATTAGCTATTTATATGCATATATTTGAGCAATCTTTAATATAGTAAAGCCTGTTAAACATAGTCAAACAGTGCAGTACCAGACACTATAATAAATCTATTTTAGCTCCATAAGGAGTAGATAGATAGATAGATAGATAGATAGATAGAGTAGATAGACCCCAGATACTGGTGATTGGATTCCTCTCTGGATCAATACTCCCTCTCTAATTATCCAGGATAACCCTAAATGCCCTTTTTATTTAAAAATATATTCAATCCCATTTTAAAGATATCTATCGAATCCGCTGTCACCACTTCCTTTGGTAGAGAATTCCACAGTTTAACCACCCGTACTGTAAAAAAAAAACTTTTCTTTCTTGGAATCTTTGCCCATCTATCCTCAAAGGATGTCCTCTTGTCAGTAGAAAACGCCTTGGCACAAAAAGCTCACTTGACAAATCTTTATATTGACCCTGGATGTATTTATATAAGGTAATTATATCCCCTCTTAGATGCATTATTTTTAGAGAAAATAAGTTTAATTTGGTTAGTCTTTATTCATAACTTAGCCTCTCCATTCCCCTTATAAGTTGTGTTGCCCTCTGTACTTTTTCCAGCTCTAAAATGTCCTTTTTATGAAGTGGTGCCCAAAATTGTACTCCATATGCTTTCCTTGCATCTATACCCTTCTTAATTCTTGCTAATATTTTATTTGCCTTTGCAGATGCTGCTTGGCATTGAGCACGGCTACCTAGGCGGTTGTGCACAAGTACTCCCAAATCCCTTTCAATATCAGAGATACCCCTAGATGTGCTTTATTAAGATTATAAATTGCATGGCTATGTTTCCTTCCCAGATGCAAAACTTTATATTTATTTGTATTAAATCTCATCTGCCATTTAGTCGCCCATTTCCCAAATTTATGTAAATCCCTTTGAAGGGGAAGTATATCATTATCTGATTTAATTACCTTGCACAACTTAGCGTCATCAGCAAAAATGGAGACAATACTTTCCAGTCACACCTCTAAGTCATTAATAAATGTTAAAATGGAGAGGACGTAATACCTAACCCTGAGGAACCCCACTTACAACATTAGTCCAATCTGAGTATATTCCATTTACAACAACCCTTTGCTTCCTGTCTTTTAGCCAGCTCTCGATCCATGAGAAGATATTTACTGAAATTCCTGTATCCCTTAGTTTGCACAATAGTCTCCCATGAGGCACTGTATCAAAAGCCTTTGCAAAATTCAAAAAGACTATATCCACTGAGTTGCCTTGATCCAAGTTCCTACTACCCTCCTCATAGAAACTAATTAAAACATTTTTACATGACCTATCCCCCATAAATCCATGCTGACTCCTACTTATAATCCTGTTTCTTTCCCACTACAGAAGTGAGACTTACAGGTCTATCATTTCCTGGATTTGCTCTTGCTCCTTTCTTAAATATAGGTATCACATCTGCTTTTCTCCAGCCATCTGGTAGAGACCCTGTGATGAGTGAATCTTGAAAACGTATTTACAGAACCCAGTTACCTCAGTACCCTTGGACCTGGGGCCTATATTAACATTTATTTTTTCCAACCTCTTTTGGATTTCTTCCTGCGTTAACCAGTTATTTAGTGAAGGTAGTATAGTCCCATTTATTAAGTGACCCAGATATATAATTAAATTCACCATAAGCACATATAATTAATATATGCTAGTTCACCCAACATAGTCACTCAAATTTGGTCATAAAATATATTTTGTTTTTAATTCCATTCCTTTGTTTAATTACCTTTTTTGATTAACTACTTTGTTGTGTGGCTTCAATGAGAGTTAACATGCTACATAACATGCATAACATGCAAGGAAGCCAACCAGTCAGTCAGTGATTTATTTAATTATGGGGAGGAAAGCCATGGCAAGTCTGTACAAGTTATTAAAAAGTAAAGATATTAAAATATCAACAAAGGTCTTCATAGTAAGAACTGTGGTATTCCTAGTAGTAACATACGAATGTGAGAGCTGAACCATAAAGAAGGCTAAGCACCGTAGAATTGACGCCTTTAAATTGTCGTGTTGGAGAAAACTGCTTAAATTGGACTGCAAGGAAATCAAGACAAACTATTTACTGAAAGGTTTAATTATGAGGCTGAAGCTCAAATATTTTGTCCATATCATGAGAAGACAAGATTCCTTAGAAAAGACTCTGATGCTGGGAACGATTGAATTCACACAAAGAAGCGGGCGGCAGAGGTGGAGATAGAAAGATGAGGTCATTAAGCAATGACATGAGCTAGAGGGAACTCAGAGGGGCAGTGTCTGACAGATTGTGTCTGGCGTGTTGTGGTACATAGGGTCATGGAGATTCGGACATGACAGAATGACTAAACAACAACAAAAGTACCTTCAGGGAAGGGGAGAGCCTGACTACGCAATAGCAGTCCTGGGTCCTTTTTAACTCATTCTAAGTTTTTGTGGCTTCAGTGTGGAGGGAACAGAGAATGAGATTAATGACAATGTGCTTGTCTGGGGTGCAGAACTGCCATACTCAGTGTTTTTCTATGAACACACTACACCTGAAAGCAAATTTGCAGTACCTCATCCCAAAAAAGCATTCACCCAGTAGGTGGGTAGAAAGCGCAGTGGCTACACGTACAAAATAAATAAGAAGCTAAAAAAATTATGTAAATGAAGCATTCACTTCAAAGTCCAATTCCTAGACACTTGCCTAGTTTGCCTAAAAAGAAATTCGGCCATGGAAACAGAAAAACATGCCACGCTTGTAAAGAGTTTTGCAAATAAGTCTCTGATACACTGTTGCAGCATACATGTCTGATACAATGCGCCAGATATATTTTACAACACCATATCAGAGATCTGTCTGGCAACATTATATCAGGGATTATCAGAGATAACTGTATCAGAGATGATTCTTGCCACATTGTATCAGATAATATTTTGCACCACTGTATCAGAAATCTCTCTGATACAATGTTGCAACATACATCTCTTGTGTTGTTTAGTCGTTCAGTTGCGTTAGACTCTCTGTGACTCTATGTACCCCAGCACGCCAGGTGTATCTCTCAGTCACTGCCCCTCTGAGCTCCATCAAGTTCATGTTCATTGCTTCAGTGACCTCATCTATCCATCTCCGCCTCTGTCGTCCCTTTCTTCTTGTGCCTTCAATCTTTCCCAGCATCAGAGTATTTTCTAGGGAATCCTGCCGTGCCATGATATAGCCAAAATATTTGAGCTTCAGCCTCATGATCATACCTTCTAGTGAACATTTTGTCTTGATTTCCTGAAGTATTGATTGATTGGATCTTCTTGCAGTCCAATGGACTGTAAGAAGTCTTCCCCAACACCACAATTAAAATGCGTCAATTCTACACCGCTCAGACTTCTTTATGGTCCAGCTCTCACATCAGTATGTTACTACTGGGAATACCATAGTTCGAACTATGCAGACCTTTGTTGATAGTTTAATATCTTTACTTTTCACAAACTTGTCCAGACTTGCCATAGCTTTCCTCCCCAGAAGCAAACATATTTTAATTTCATGACTACAGTCACCATCTGCAGAGATCTTGTACAGTGCTGAAAAAACATCTCTAATACTATGTTGTAACATACCTCTGATACAGTACTATGAAACACATCTTGCAGGCTACATGTTGGTTAACCATGATATAAAATAAATAGATTATTATATTGCCCTATGAGTGCCTGTACGTTTGTGTAACTTTGAGTTATACATTTAAAACATATTTTAAGCACCTAACATAGCAGTGAGTGTTTGTATAATTAATCATACTGTATTACATAGTTTTAGAATAACTATATAAAACTTTAAATATAATAAAAAAAATAACAGAATAGACAAGAGGGGGTTGACCTCATGGCAAATGTTAGTGTCATAATAGCCATATATTAATTTAAAGGCTCTCAGCTGTGGGCCGGGAATGAAGGATTTAATTTAAAACAAGGAATTATGTTAGTTTGTTGAACTGATTTGAACCACTCATGGGGAATACCACATACATATGTTTTTCAGTAAATTAAGTCACAGTCTGGATAGTGCCCGATTCTGGAAATCACATTTTTGCGGATTATTTTTTCGCTGTGGTTGGGAAATAAAAATGAACATAATTAACTGTACTATAGTAAAATAAGAGTTTATATACAAAAACTGTAATCTATATTTTAGGGAATATTTCTATGTTACCTAGTAATTGTAGCTGCAAAAAAAGTTTTCTTCTCAAATCCTTATATTTTCTGAATATTTAATTAACCCAGAGGAAGGAAAACAATACTCCCCACTAAAACATTGCCAATTGTCTCAGCAGAAAAATATAATAACCACAAGAACTGACAATTGGATAATGCCTTGGATATATATACTATCTGTTCTAGTTAAATGACATAAACCTTTATGCCCTTTTTATTCAAAAAGCCTTATATTAACCATAAATATATTTATGTAAGGTAACCATATTACCAACTGAATGCAGAATTCCAGAGGATACAGATTGGAAAAGTCAAGAGATCTCTTCAAGAAAATTGTGAACCTAAAAGGCCCCTTTCATGCCAAAGTGGGCGTGATCAAAGACAAAAAATGGTAGGGCCTTAACAGAAGAAGATCAGATAAAGAAGAGGTGGCAGGAATACACTGAAGATCTATAAAAGAATGATCTTAACAGCAGTGATGACCACAATAGTTTCTCCAATGAGCTGGAGCCAGACATCTTGGAGATCAAAGTGAGATGGGCCCTAGGATGTCTTACTGATAACAAGGCTGCAGGAGTTGATGGAATCCCAATTGAAATATTCAAAATTCTACAGGATGATGTTGTGATAGTGTTGCTTGTCTCTTGCCAACACAATTGGAAAACTCAGCAATGGCCAATAGACTGGGAAAGGCAGTCTACATCCCAATCCCAAAAAAAGGCAGTGCCAAACAGTGCTCCATGTAGGCATTTGAGGCTCATTGCGAGACCCACAAGGCTTGAAAAAAAATCGTTGCCATCTTTTTTTCAAGACTGTAACTCGGAAGCCGTTGAGGAGACCGCCAAAAGACACCAATTGAAAAGAAAATTAGCTGCCAGGTTGAAAGCTAATTTGATAATTAATTGGCGTCTTTTGGCGGCCTCCCAACGGCTGCCGAGTTACGGCCTTGAAAAAAAATGGCAACATTAAACCCGTAACCTTTTTTCAAGCATGAAAAGCTTGGAGCCATAAGGATATAAGCTTCAAATCTTGTGCCCTTGAAAAAAAATTACAGGTTCAACCGCCACCAAGCCCGCAAATGAGAGAGGGAAGGGGGCGGGGGGGGGAGAGACACAGGGGAGGAAGAGCGGGAGGAAAGAGACTCTGGGGAGGGAGTGGGGGTTAAAGAGACTCTGGGGAGGGAGAAGTGGGAAAGAGACACAGGGATGGGGAGAGGCTCTCATTGCAAAGCCGCTGTGAGAGCTAAAGGCGCTCATTGCGAAGCCCGTCATGAGTCACAAAGATACGAAGGCGGTCATCGCGAGGCCCGCAAGTTAGAGGGTGGGGAGTGGCCAACAGCATTGCCAGGCTTAAAATATTATTGCCGTCATTTTTGACAGGCAAGTTGCTAGTATATACTGTATGTAAGATTGATCTATTACTTTCAGGGCAAATAGAATATTCTAAATTAAGCACTTTGAATACTTAACTAGTTTTTATTTATTTTTGATTTGAAGCAGAGCACCATTTCAGGTCCCCTTCTGGATTCCTACCTTGTCATGGTGAAGCTGTGAGCTAAACCATGTAGGATCACACAAGATGGGCAGGTCATAGCAGAGAGGTCAGACAAATTGCAGCCCAGTGGAGAAAGATCTGGCAACCCGCTCTAGTATCTTTGCCATGAAAACTTTACAGATTAGCACAACCAGATACAAGATGCGTCTGGTGTGCTGTTGTCTATAGGGTCACAGAGAGTCACACACGACTGAATGACTGAACAACAACAACCATTCCAGGTATAGTTGAGTGAAGATTTTTAAAAAGGGTTGGTAAAGGACACCTATTACCAAACCTCAATAGCTAAATTCTCCTAGTGTTATCTTTCTGAGAATATTTATTTTAAAAAATGAACATAATCAGCCTTATTAAATTGCAATTCGGCAAATTCTAAAGGGCTCTATATAAGCACAAAGCATATTTTTTTACAGAAGTTTTTAGTTAGTGAAGACCTTGCTTTTGGATAGAAGTTCACTGACTAAAAACTTCTCTAAAAAAATATGCTCTGTGCTTAAATAGAGCCCTTTAGAATTTGCTGAATTGCAATTTAATAAGGCTGCATATTTTTTTCTAATGCCAAAGCCCTATTTCGGCTACAGAGTCAGGAATGTCGAAGCCAGCGTGGGCTTTTGATAGGTTCTGCAAAGCCTTTTCATGCACATAGACTTCAGAGAAGTATGGTGCTTGGGGACTATATATTACACAATACAATTTAGAAAATAGAGTTGTGTCGGAGATGAACCCTTCCTTCCTGAAATAAGGCGTTTCAGTTAGGAGATAAGATTAAATGAAACTCATCTGTCCAACACTAAGACAACAAAGCTCCCTATTCTGTATGTGTCACTGCTCTAATATTTTAACTTCCTGTCCATATGAATTTGTTGTATTTTTCTTGGCTTGGCCAACAAGTGTTCCATTTTGGCAAGATGATAGCTGAAGTTTATGACACATTTGGGCAATTAAGTTGCCAAGTGAGGCTGACTATACAAATAAATACTGTATTTTCTTTGATACATGCTGGGCTAGGCCTTTCTGCCAACTGGGAACCGTCTTATGTATGGTAATAAAACTGACAGGAACAAGTGACAAAGCAATGGAAAACTGGGGTTCTTTCCAATTTTATCCTCCCAACAAATTTGCCATCTGACATCCCTTATGGATCCAGCGTTACACTGTTTTATTACTGGGAGCACAGGTCACTACTTGGTCAAAAGTGTTTTCAGATGTGGCTACTGGATTATTTTAATTGATATTCTCAGATTTTAAGGATTATTCAAATTATATTATAATTAAAGAATGAATAGTGGTAAATAGCCTTCCCAAAAGATCTAATGCACAAGCTAGGAACCAGCCCCACATTGATGAGATCTATTAGATGGAAACAGCTGTCTGTAGGTAGGTCTCCTGAGTTGTGCATAATCTACCCTGTGTTATGCTTCAAGGCTGTCTAATGATGTGAGGATATGCTATAAGGAGCCATGTATAAAATGGTGTGTAGATTCTGAGAGTGAAAACTAATTGTGGACTAATTTGCATGCCCCTGCCCAGTTTCTTGGATTACAATACAATCAATGTATTTCTGGGAATTCCAAGCAGAAAATATGTTTTTTTAACTTATTTTTAGACATTCAAATGGGAATACAAATGTACTATTTATTTTCTGTACATATATATATATATATATATATGTACAATGAACATGAACTTGATGGAGCTCAGAGGGGCAGTGATGCACCTGGTGTTCTGTGGTTCATAGAGTCACGGAGAGTTGACGCGACAGAACGACTAAGCAACAACAAATATATATATATATATATATATATATATATATATATATATATATATATATATATATATAGATAGATAGAGATAGAGACAGATATACATAAATTAGATCTCATTCATTCACACCATAAGGTTAGTCCAACCGCCACTTAAATCTCCTCTAGAGGGGAAAGGTTAACCCTAAAACATAAATTTCAGTCAAGGAGGTGCAACTGATCCTTCTAGGAACAGTGAATAAGAAGTCTGAATCTGAATCCTATATCTTTAGAGTGACTAAACTCAGTGGTTACATGATTAACTAAATGTCATAAATTCTAAAAAGAGCAGTCTTCAAGTACAATCACTTTTAGCTCTGTGTTCCCATACACTCAAGTGATATACAAAATACAGTCCAGCACCAACATACTAGGCAATACCCCTCTATTTAGCATCAACTGCTAATCCTATGATTTTTCTTAATTCTTTATGCCAAAAAAAGGAGAGACATAGAGGTGCATTTCTAGCTAAAACTAGTCTACAAGACTTTATATTGTTTATATGCTGCTCTTTTGAGCCCATTTATAGTAAGAACATTTCATAGACTTCCCTTTTTTTTAATCTTTATAATGTTATACCGTATTGTTCTAAATTATATCTCCCTGTCTCATAATATTCTTACTAACAAGCTCACTGTAAATATTTTCCAGAGATATTTCTAATATTTTCCAATTTTGAACGTTTTTTACACTAGTATTTGGCCCAAACTCTTTTATTTTCCACTCTTTCATCATCATTAGCCTGTCTTAATTTTTTTATTCATTTTATTCCAAAACAAGGTACTTGATCAGGATTTTAAGACTGATTGCCATAAGCTGTTCACATTCCGCTAATTAGGAGTTATAAGAACATTACAGATGTTAATTTGTATTCCTTAAAAAATGTCTTGGGGTTCTTCCAGACATCTGACATTTCCCAAGTTAAAATTCAATTCTAGTTTAAATTTCTGAGTTAAAGGAAAAGAGATAATTAAATAAATATATTTTTATTTTAATTATAAATACATAAATATATATATATATATATATATATATATATATACACATATGCATATATATACATATAAATATAAATATATATATATATATATATATATATATATATATATATATATATTCACCATTGCAAAATTATGTTAAAAACATACTTTTAACAAGAATAAAACTTATCTTGGTCTTAAGCACCACAATTTTGTGTGAGATTAGTTATTGTGAAGTGGGAATGTCTAAATTATTGTTTGTGTGGTTGGGGCAACCATATTTGTTTTGTTGCTACTAATGTTTGTAACATGGGTGCAGCCACCATAATTGTTACTGGCTCAGTAATTGTTACATGTATATGTGATGAAGTGGGGTTGAAAGTTGAATAGCCTTCCAGTTTACATGGTTGGAAATTCAAGAATGCCTATGGTAACCATAAAACCATTCAGATAGATAGAATTGTCTAGTCTATCTATTTTCCAAGATCTCTTCAGATAGTGACTGTGGCTATTAAATTAAGATGTTTGCTTCTAGGGAGGAAAGCCATGGCAAGCTTGGACAAGCTAGTAAAAAGTAGAGATATTTCACAATCAACAAAGGTCCACATAGTTAGAACTATGGTATTCCCAGTAGTAACATATGGATGTGAGAGCTGGACCATAAAGAAGTCTGAGCGCAGGAGAATTGACGCTTTTGAATTGTGGTGTTGGAGAAATCTGCGTAAGGTCCCTTGGACTGCAAGAAGATCCAATCAACTTGTACTTCAGGAAATCAAGACAAACTGTTCACTAGAAGGTATGATCATGAGGCTGAAGCTAAAATCTTTTGGCCATGACATGATTCCCTAGAGAAGACTCTGATGCCGGAAAAGATTAAAGGCACACAACAAAGGGGACAGAACAGGTGGAGATGGATAGATGAGATCATTTAAGCAATGAACATGAACTTGATGGATCTCAGAGGGGCAATGGCTCACAGATGTGCCTGGCGTGCTGCGTTCCATTGGGTCACAAAGAGTCAGACACAACCGAACGGCTAAACACCGGTCTAGCCTATTCTTGTTATTTTACTTTGTTTCTACGTACACAAAATGATAAATGGAAAAAAAATACATTGACTAATCAGAATAATTATATATCATATTTCATTAATTACATTATTACTTTCTTGTTATTCCTTGTTCCTTCAACCACAACATTTCCATTAAAAACAATTCTACAAAAATGATTCTTCTTTTTTCCATCCACTTTCCTCAGTTGGCCCCCATTGCTACATAAAAGAACTAGATAATCATTTTTGTTTCCTTAGAAGTTTATTAATTGGCATCTAAATACCATTTTCTTCTAGAAAACATGTGTGCATTGGCTGAATATATATTCTGCATATTGTTATTTTTTAATAAAAAACATTTTCCTATAGTACAACCTGTAGCCAATAAAATGCCATCAAAGACAAACCTTGCATAATGTATACGCGTTGCCAGCTCTGTTCCTCTTCGGGAACATTCGCCAGCGCACAATGTTTGCATTTCTGCCTTGTTTTTGGATAAACAGAACTGTCCTGGTTTGGCCTCTGGACTCCGTCATCTCTAGATGGGCATCATTTTGGCACTGGAGTAACGTACATATATTCTCACTTGTAAATGAACGTCTACACACCCATCTGACCTTTAGTCTTGGGATTATACAATTGTTAGTGGCGTCTGCTTTAAATGTGTTTTAGCGTAATTTATTATTATTTTAACGTTTTTTTCCTGCTTCTTGACCTTAAATGGATTATTTTCTTGAAAAAAAAGGGATATTTTTACTCGGACGAACACAACTTATGGATGAGTAGTAATTCAATAAATTAATTTGTGTTTTATTTATATGGACCCGTGAGATTTCTGAATTTCGGTAGGTATATAATCTAAATTTATGTTTATTTATTTGTATGCAGTTTATATTATTAAGAAGTGCTTATAAGCTCTGCTAACATCATAACATTAGCTGTCTGCAGCTCATGAATACACAGACTGTGAAGAGCATTGTTCCAAATTACCCTGTCAGTGACCTCTCTCAAGCAGCATGTTGCAGAACATTGCCACTGATTGGTTACTGTGCACACCCCTGTACTTATATACATGTACTTATATAAGTATACTGTCTTCATGAGCTGCATAGGGTAAAACCAGTTAGCAACTATTTGTAAGATGTTAAGCTTTTAAAGACTTCTTAATAAAATAAAGTACATAAAAGTAAATAGATACATGGGTATATTATATTCCAGTGACATCCAGAAACCTTCCATGTCTCTTTAAGAAGCTCACACTTTCCCATCTATTGAAGAAATGCATAAAAATAAACATATTTGCAAATTAGTTGTAATTAAATAAATTATGTGGGTAAGTGCCTTAAAATTGGTATAAATGTAAGTTAATAAATACGGTACATCTGCCAGTGTTTTAACAGATCTATATGGAAGTCAAATCATAATCAGATCAGAGAAGAAAATGGTAACCCATAGTAAAGAATAATTCTATATAGAAGTAAAAAATATATATTTTTTATAATGATCAAGTTTTTTAAGGTAGCCAGAGCCACCTCTAAGTGCTCAATTGTTTTGCTCTGTGCTACAACTCCTATTTCTCTGTATGTTGTATTGCCATTATGGCCCTGAACTTACATAGCTCATGGCAGAACATATCTCCACTACTATGTTATTTTATGAGGTCTTTGAGTATTTATTACCTTAGCACAATAAGAAACCATTAGTGGTGGCTGATGAACGTTTAAACTGGTGGGCCAGAAGACTTAAGGCCAACTTCCCCTCATCACTGCCCCCCCTTAATACCTGCCCAAGACACCTTTCCCAATGCAGACTTTGTTACCCCTGTGAACCCCCGGGACCTCCTAATCCCTGAGGTGCCCATGGAATCCAGAGGTTCACCATAGCCCAACAAGCTCTACTAGGCTCACCAAACCTGACGGAGATCCCCACTATGCCTGCAAGGCCAGTTTTGACCCCCAGGATTCAGCACAAGGAACATGGAGAACCCAATCTAGGCCTGCAGGGCCCTGGGAGATAGATTAGCCATAGAGTTGTAAAGTTGGACTAGCATGGCCAAAACCAGGGGTCTCCAAACTCAGTCTTGTAGGGCCGCACCCAGGCCTGGATTTGTGGATATCCTTGCTGCAAGCAGGTGCAACTATTGCTTCTTCAGTCATCCTGATTGACTCACCTGTGCACAGAAAGGAAATCCTCAAATCCAGGCCTGGCTGCGGCCCTCCAGGGCCGAGTTTGGAGAACCCTGGCCTAAACCATTGGTGGGCTACAGAAAGCCATCTAGGTACAAATCTATTTTCTTCAGTGGTACACTTACTTCATTACCCATGAATCTATCCCCTTAAACTCCTTCTACACATTGAATAAGGTGCTAGTTATTAATTAAATGTAATATCTAATTTTTAAAGAAGAAAATACATGACCCGTGAAAGGCCCAGTGGGTATGTACGTATGACCCTTTGGGATAACTTCTCCTAGAAATAATTTGTTAGGCACAAACACTTCCTAAACCCTCTAATTAAATAATTAGACACAACCACTTTTTTGGGGAGATACTGGCCACAGCGTTTATTGGTAAACCCAAATTCACATAATAACAATACCATTTGTTTAAATATACATAAAGAGAGGGGAGGAGCCTGACGACCGAGACAGTACACTCTGCGCCCTGACCCTCGTCCAGGGCCTACCTTGATGGAGCATCCGTACCCCCGTAGGGTAGGATCACCCCCACTTTACCACTGTCCCGGCGACTCCCCCCACCACCGCCACGCTGTGACAACAACAAATACAAACACATCATAAATCAAACTGAAAATGAAAGCATATACAACTGTTAATGACGTAGACAGATCAAACTAAAATACTTGACCGCTTACTTTATTTTTCCTTTTTTTTTTTTTTTACATACTTTCCAATCCTTTTTTTTTTTTTTTTTTTTTTTACATACTTTCCAATCCTTTTTTTTTTTTTTTTTTTTTTTTTTTTTAACACATAATTTTCCATTTACAATAGATTAACACCTATGCTCCCAATGTTAGGGATGGGTGGGTGGGATCTAACTTCTTGGCTAGCTGGGGTCATAATGGCCAAATTGGGGCCAATCCCCTAGGTGGCTCTGCCCCAAGCTAGCCCCTCCTACTCTCCCATACTCCCGGGCCTGCACAGGTCACGTGGCCCTCCGACCGAACCCAGTACATGGGTAGGTCTCCAGCCCGTCAATATTACTTGTGTTACTTCTGTGGGAGGGCTTCAACAGCTATACAAGCTAAAAAAAAAAGTAAATTCTTTGTTATTATAATAAAATATGCAACTTTCCAATATGATTTCAGTATTCTACCTGATTGGGGACTTCCACATCATTTAATGTTTAGTTTGATCTATTTGTATTTAACATGAAGACATTTCTGAAGACCTACACAATGAATAATTCTGGAGTTCTTCAGATCAGTTGTGGTCTCTCCAGCTGGGAGGTCCATAAAACGCCAGTACGTTGACTCGAAATAAAAGAATTTTTCGAAAGCGTGCCTCAGTTCTGAGTATTTTTACAGGGCTGGCAGGCTGTGATGCCTAAGCAGACAAGCGGATGGATTAATAGTAACAACAAGAGGAAGCCACATAGAGATTGTATTACAGAGGAAAGTTACCTCTAGCCTGTTAAGAAAACATATGGTTTGTGGCCATGTTGAATTTATTGGCAACTATGGGACATATTTGGGCAAAGTCATACAGCTGCTGTGGAAAATTGTATTTTGGAAATATGCACCTTGCACAGCTAACTCCTCGGTTCTTCTTAATTCTGAGGATAATCTGAAAATATTGCTGGAGCAATTGGAGGCATATTTATTAAAGGGATATGGAAGGTTTCTAGGTTGTACTAGGTATATAACATACCTGTGCATTTATTTACTTTTATGTAATTTATGTTATTAAGAAGTGCTTATAAGTTCTCATGTTACTGCCTGAAATCAAACAAATATTCCCTGTATGGGTTTGCCCTGTGCAGCTCATGAAGACACAGATTCTACTGTACTTGCTGTGCTGTGTCTCATACTAACCAATCAGTGACCATCTCTCAGCAATAGGCTAGTACAATACACTGCACCATTCACATACTCGTGTTTGTGGTTGTGCTCATCCATAAGTGAGTTGCCAGTTCCTTCTCCGGTGAACAGAAATTTGTCTAACCTCTCTGCTATGACAAGCTTGTATTGGGTGACCCTACATGGTATAACTCACAGCTTCATTGAGGTACACAAGCCCCTTTACCATGACAAGGTATGATCCTGAAGGGGGCAGTAAATTGGCCCAGACCCAAACATGGTGCCACCAGTACAGTGAACCACTTAGTCTAGAGACCCAGTCCAAGGAGGATGTTTCACGCAGCCCTGAATGGCACCCGATAGTTCATGACAATTTTATTCTACCATCTTAGAAAACTATTTTTTGAGTGTGCAAAGCTGTACCCGCTGCACTCTTTTTCTAGATGGGGCACGTGCATTGCTTGGGAACCCATCTCATACCCTTATACCACACACTGCACATGTATCCTGTTACCTGAGCATGAAACTAACCCTGAGATGCCAGCATGCTTTTGTTAGCTGGAACAGAAATATTTACCCTTCAGGCTTCCCATCAAAGCACCAGGTGCTGTCACTTTAAGCAAAAGAGGTCAAGGATCATTGTGTATTGGGAAAGGATGAGACTGCAGAAAGGAAAGGTGAGATGGAACAGGGTGAAAGGTCATAGAGCATAGGTCATCCCCCTAACACTCCTGCACAGGTATGTACAGGCTGGAAGGGTCACTAGCTCATTGTAACTTTATATTATAGGGATAACTGAAACCCTAGCACCTAAGGGTTTAATAACAGGGTGATGGCAAAACATGTATCAGGGAGCTTGTAATTCTGAGAGGGCAACAAGTTAAACTTGTTTTTGGCAGAATTCTCTGAGCCAGATTCAAATGAGGTTTGTGCGATCCGGTAGCCCGTAAGTGAAGTCGCAAGTTAATTTCCTATTTCCGTTTTTTTTTTTGGCGTTTTTTTTTTAAATACCAGCTTTTAATGTTTAACTGGCATATTCAATTTTGTTTTAATGGTGGCAGATGTTTACTTTTTTTACTAATAGGATTAGACATTTAAAATGAATGAGATTAACCTTGGATGCATATAGCTTTCCAATTTAGTTCTATTGAAAGACTGCTAATTTGAATATATATACAGTGATACCTTGGTTCTCATACACCTCAAACACCTCGAACTCAGCATTTTCATCTTGTCTGGATGAGCAAAAAAACATTGGTACTCATTGCACTATTTTAATAATCCAGAGCGGATTAAGGTTGAGAACCAAGGCAACACTGTATATATATATATATATATATATATATATATATATATATATATATATATATATATATACAGTGGATATAAAAAGTCTACACACCCCTGTTAAAATGTCAGGTTTCTGTGCTGTAAAAAAATTAGACAAAGATAAATCATTTCAGAACTTTTTCCACCTTTAATGTGACCTATGAACTGTACAACTCAATTGAAAAAAAAACTGAAATCTTTTCGGAAAAGGGAAAAAAATCTATAAAAATAAAAAATTATGGTTGCATAAGTATGCACACGCTCTTATAACTGGGGATGTAGCTGTGTTCAGAATTAAGCAATCACATTCAAAATCGTGTTAAATAGGAGTCAGCATGCACCTGCCATCATTTAAAGTGCCTCTGATTAATCTCCCAACATTTTTAGCTGCTCTAGTTGGTCTTTCCTGAAATTTTCGTAGTCGCATCCCACAGCAAAAGCCATGGTCCACAGAGAGCTTCCAAAGCACCAGAGGGATCTCATTGTGAAAAGGTATCAGCCAGGAGAAGGGTACAAAAGAATTTCCAAGGCATTAGATATACCATGGAACACAGTGAAGACAGTCATCATCAAGTGGAGAAAATATGGCACAACAGTGAAATTACCAAGAACTGGAGCTCCCTCCAAAATTGATGAAAAGACGAAAAGAAAACTGGTCTGGGAGGCTACCAAGAGGCCTACAGCAACATTAAAGGAGCTGCAGGAATATCTGGCAAGTACCGACAATCTCCCGTATTCTTCATATGTCTGGGCTAATATTATTATTATTATTATCCTTTATTTATAACGCGCCAACATATTCCGCAGCGCAATACAGGGGTTAGGTACAAGTATAAACAATGCCCCACAATGAAAATAATGGAAGACCCTGTTATTGAGCTTTCAATCTGATATACACTGTGCTTTCCCTAAAGCACCTCACAAGATTAGAACTCGCAAACTTACATTCTAAAGGGTATGGGTAAGGTACAGGAGAGTGAGAGATGCATAGTGAATGAAGAGGCTAAAGATGATAGTCTTTTTTGAATAGATGTGTTTTTAAAGAGATTTTGAAGGATCTGAGGCAGGAAGATAGTCTGGTGGTGCGAGGTAAAGAGTTTCAAAGAATAGGGGCAGCACGTGAAAAGTCTTGAAGCCGGGAATGAGAGGAGGTGATGAGAGAGGAGAAGAGAAGAAGGTCATTAGCAGAGCGAAGAGGGCGGGTGGGAGTGTATTTTGGGATGAGAGCAGAGATGTAGGAGGGTGCACTATTGTGGAGGGCTTTATATGTTAGGGTCATGATTTTGAATTGTATTCTAGACGCTATGGGAAGCCAGTGGAGTGCCTGACAGAGAGGTGCTGCAGACACTGATCGTTTAGTATGGTAGATGAGTCTAGCGGATGCATTCAAAATGGATTGGAGTGGAGACAGACGGGTGATAGGAAGGCCAGCAAGAAGAGTGTTGCAGTAATCGAGGCGAGATATGATGAGAGCGTGAATAAGAATTTTAGTTGTGTCTTGTGTGAGGTAGTGGCGTATTTTGGATATGTTTTTTAGGTGAAAGTGACAAGATTTTGTGAGTGATTGGATGTGGGGAATGAAAGAGAGGGAAGGGTCCAGTAGGACCCCAAGACAGCGGGCCTGAGAGGTGGGAGTGATGATGGCATTGTCAACAGTGAGAGATATTTGCGGAGTGAAAGCTGTAGTAGAGGGTGGAAAGATAAGGAGCTCTGTCTTAGACAAGTTGAGTTTGAGTTGACGGGCAGACATCCAGGAGGATATGCTCGAGAGGCAATTGGCAACATGAGCTAGCAGAGAGGGGGATAGTTCAGGTGCAGAGATGTAGATTTGGGTGTCATCAGCATATAGATGATACTGAAATCCAAAAGATTGTATAAGGTCACCAAGGGAGGATGTATAGATAGAGAAAAGGAGGGGGCCTAGGACTGAGCCTTGGGGTACACCGACAGTTAGAGGGTGAGGAGATGAAGAGGTGCCAGAGAAGGAGACACTAAATGTTCGATTTTCTAGATAAGATGTGAACCAAGAGAGAGCAGTGTCACGGATGCCAAGAGAGTGGAGAATTTGGATAAGAAGAGGATGATCAACTGTGTCAAAGGCAGCAGAGAGATCCAGGAGAATTAGGATAGAGAAATGACCCTTTGATTTGGCGTTGAGCAGGTCATTAGTAACTTTTGTGAGAGCTGTCTCTGTAGAGTGTTGGGGCCGGAAGCCAGACTGGAAGGGATCAAGGAGGGAGTTGGAGGAAATGAATTGTGTAAGGCGAGTGTAGACGACACGCTCAAGTAGTTTAGAAGCCAAGGGAAGTAGAGAGATAGGGCGGTAATTAGATGGAGAAGCTGGATCAGATGTGGGTTTCTTAAGAATGGGTGTAATTGTGGCTTGTTTCAAAGGTGATGGAAACTTGCCAGTGTCTAAGGAAATGTTGAATAGATGTGTGAGAGCTGGGATAAGTGTGGTAGAGAGGGGGGGGGATCAGCTGTGATGGAATAGGATCATGTGGACAAGTTGTGAGACGAGAGGTTGATAGAAGGTTAGCAACTTCATCTTCAGTTACAGGGTTAAAGGAGTTTATAGTGGCTATAGGTTTGGGAAAGGGTGAAGGCAGACTGCTGTTTGTTTTTTGAGGAGAAGGTGTGATATGGGCGCGTTGAGAGGAGAGTTCATTATGAATATTTTCAATTTTACTATTAAAGTATCTAGCAAAATCTTCAGCTGTAAGAGAGGAAGGGGCGGGAGGTGGGGGAGGGCAGAGGAGAGTGTTAAGAGTGGAGAACAAATGTTTGGGGTTGGAGGCCAAATTTGATATTAATGATGAGAAGTAGCTCTGTTTGGCAAGATTGAGGGCATAGTGATAGGAGCGTAGGATAAACTTGCAATGAAGGAAGTCTGATGAGGAGCGAGATTTCCTCCATAGTCGTTCAGCGCTACGGGAGCACTTCTGGATGTAGCGAGTTTGTGTAGTGTGCCATGGTTGTTGATGAGAGCGGGGGCGTCTGCCTGCGGTTATGGGGGCTAGAGAGTCCAGGGTGGAATTTAGAGTCAAATTGTATTGTGTGTTAGCAATATCAGGGCAAGTGAGGGTAGTGAGAGGACTGAGACGGGGTTGCAGTAAATTGGAAAGGTGTTGTGAGTTAAGTGTCTGCAGGTTTCTGTGGGTTCTGGTAGTTGGGCGTGATAAAGGGTAGAGATTGGAAGGGGTAATCGGGCTGTAGGTTAGGAGATGGTGGTCAGAAAGAGGGAGTGGGGAGATTGTAAGATTGTAGATAGAGCAGTGATTGGAGAAAATTAGGTCCAGGGAGTGTCCATCCTGGTGGGTAGGGGATTCTATCCACTGTGAGAGGCCAAGGGAAGAGGTAAGCGCAAGTAGTTTTGTGGCTGTGGGAGAAGTGGGAGTGTCAGTGGCAATGTTAAAATCACCAAGAATGAGTGAGGGTATGTTAGAGGAGAGAAAGTGAGGGAGCCAAGTGGAAAAATGATCCAGAAATTGAGAGGCTGGACCGGGCGGGCGATAGATGACAGCCACTCGCAGAGAGATGGGTGAAAAGAGACGGATAGTGTGAACTTCGAAGGAAGAGAACTGGAGAGAGGGAACTGGGGGAATGCAATTTAATGAGCAACGGGAGGAGAGTAATATGCCCACACCCCCACCTTGCTTATTCCCAGGTCTGGGTGTGTGACTGAAATGTAAGCCACCGTATGATAGTGCAGCAGTGGAGGCAGTGTCAGATGGAGAGAGCCAAGTTTCAGTTAAAGCTAAAAGGTTGAGGGAGTTGGAGATGAATAGGTCATGAATGTATGTGAGTTTGTTGCAAACAGACCTAGCATTCCAGAGGGCACATGAGAAGGGCAAAGTGGAGGATTTTTGACAGATGATGGGTATTAAGTTATGAGGGTGTCGGGTATTTGTTGCCCTGTGTGCTGAGCGTGACTGATAGAAGGTAGGAATGGATGAGGGGCCTGGGTTAGGAGATATATCTCCAGCAGCCAATAAAATAAGCAATGAAAGAGAGAGGATGTGAGAGAAGGACTTACAGAAATGTTTCTGCTTATTGACCTTAGGGGAGGGAGGAGATAGTGACTGGAGGAACGAGAGGAGCTCGTGGGAGCAAAGAAGAGGGGAAGAGAGCAGGGAGGGTGAAATGGTGATACAGTTTGAGACATGAATTGGAGAAAGTGATGAGAGCCTGAGAAACAGACAGGAGATGATGAGGAAGAGGGAAGTGAGAGGAAACATTGTTACACTGTGTGTTCTTGAAGGAGTGGTTAGGGATAATTAGCAGATGTCACTGATTGGACAGGTGCAGGTACTTAGTAGGCCTCAATAAATTAAGTGTAAGCAGGGGTGGGTGGGAAGAGGGGAGGGAGGGAGGGATTTGCTTCAGCTGAGGGGAATTGTGAGCTCTGAAAGGGCAGTATGTGTTCTTATATGCCCTAAGAAAAAAAAACAGACAGATGTAGAGAGAGATATTTAGTGGGGGGAAGCAGGGACAATAAAAGAGAAAAACAAACACACAGGCCTATTCTAACTAACAGATAACAACCATTAATAATGAAGTTACAATTAGCAGTAGAATTACATAACACCAAGAAGAAAAAGAGAAGGAAAATGACTCAGCAGTTATCATAAACAGATATTAATAATATGAAAAGGTCCAGTTGAAGACATTGATGAGATGATGTTCTTCTGCAAATTACCTATGGGGTAGAGTGGCAAGACGAAAGCCTTTTCTTACGAAGAAAAACATCCACGCCAGGCTACATTTTGCAAAAACACATCTGAAGTCTCCCAAAAGCATGTGGGAAAAGGTGTTATGGTCTGATGAAACCAAGGTTGAACTTTTTGGCCATAATTCCAAAAGATATGTTTTTTGGTGCAAAAACAACACTGCACATCACCAAAAGAACACCATACCCACAGTGAAGCATGGTGGTGGCAGCATCATGCTTTGGGGCTGTTTTTCTTCAGCTGGAACTGGGGCCTTAGTTAAGATAGAGGGAATTATGAACAGTTCCAAATACCAGTCAATATTGGCACAAAACCTTCAGGCTTCTATTAGAAAGCTGAACATCTTTCAGCATGACAACGACCCAAAGCATACATCCAAATCAACAAAGGAATGGCTTCACCAGAAGATGATTAAAGTTTTGGAATGGCTCAGCCGGAGCGCAGACCTGAATCCGATTGAAAATCTGTGTGGTGATCTGAAGAGGACTGTGCACAGGAGATGCCCTCGCAATCTGACAGATTTGGAGTGTTTTTGCAAAGAAGAGTGGGCAAATCTTGCCAAGTCAAAATGTGCCATGCTGATAGACTCATACCCAAAAAGACTGAGTGCTGTAATAAAATCAAAAGGTGCTTCAACAAAGTATTAGTTTAAGGGTGTGCATACTTATGCAACCATATTATTTTATTTTTATATTTTTTCTTCCCTCTACCTAAAAGATTTCAGTTTGTTTTTCAATTGAGTTGTACAGTTTATAGGTCACATTAAAGGTGGAAAAAGTTCTGAAATAATTTATCTTTGTCTAATTTTTTTACAGCACAGAAACCTGACATTTTTACAGGTGTGTGTAGACTTTTTATATCCACTGTATATATACAGTATATATATATATATATATATATATATACTAGCGACTTGCCCGTCAAAAAATGACGGTCAATAAAATGTTAATGCTGTGAAAACGTTTGCCACACAATATGGGTCTCTGACATTCTTAACCTTTTTTTTTATTATGTGCCAAGAAATACTAAATTTGGAATAAAACTTTTTATTTTTTTAACTTTCAACTTGTATTTCACCAACAGGTATAGAATATATATTTTTTTAAGTTTTCATGAATACATATTGTAAACCATAACATAAAAGTTTGTAACATGCAGGTTGTATTTTAATCAATGTTAAAGGTTGTTTTTTTTAACAATACTAACATTTAGAATTGATAGTTATCCATGAATAACAGACGACTATGTAAACTTTCTATAAATAACTATTTTGAACAAAGAGATGCTTTGTAACATGCATTTTTTGTTTTTAAAACACTTGTTAAAGTAAATTTGCATTGAATCCAGAGGAAGGCAAACAATAAAAACCCCCATTGAAACTTGAAGAATTGTATCAAAGAGGGGAAAAAAATAATTCCTTCCTGACCCCATTAACTGGCGATTGGATCAATACTCTGTATTTAAATTATACAGTTCAATGTATTAAGAAATTATGAAACTTGTACTAACATAAAAAACTTTGAAAATACAATGTTAACATAAAACAATAGCATTTAACCTTGAAGTTAAAGAAAATGGCACCTAATTGTTTTGTGGGGCCAATCATGTAAAAAGGTAACTTCTAACATATTCCATTTTGTATAACCACTGTTTAATGTTGATGGAATTTTTTTGTCCATTTTTTTGTTCTTGTTGTACTTTGTGCAAATGGCACATAGAGTTTCCTAAGTGAAATAGTAGTCTCCTATTTAAAGAGTCCCAGAGAGCTAAAATTTTGACCTGGAAGTGAAACCACTGTTCTCTATGTTTTTTTGCCATTGTATAGAGGTTCTTATTGAAATAGTGGTCCTCTAAAATCAGTCCAAGTAACATAAAATGTTGTTGTTGAAATGAAACCACTGTCCTCTATATTTACAGCACGTCATAGTACACAATACTTTTTTGTAAAAACGCATCCATCTTCCAATAAATCCCCCTGAGTTGGGTTTTCTTCGACATGTACTTTAATTTCCTCTTGATTATTGAATCTTGAAAATGCAACATATAGTTGACCATGTGCAAACACAGGTTCCTTCAAAAAAATACCCACAGACTTAAAAGTTTGTTCTTGGGATTTATTGAAGGTCATGGCAAATGCCATGATAATTTTAAATTGTCTCCTTTGAAGGACAAAAGGCAAGCCACTCTCACTTGGAGCCAAATCAATTCTCAGGATAAGAACTGGTTTGCATTTATGGGTACCATTCATAATTTCTGCATGTATAAAATGATCCTTTAAATCCTTCACAATTAATCTGGTCCCATTACAAAGTCCTTTTTTGGGATTCATATTTCTCAATAGTATGACAATTTCCCCTTTTTTTAAGTTGCAAAACATGTGGTGGCATTCCAGAGGGAGTTAAAGAATTAATTAATCCCACACTAAAGTTTGCTTCACTATCTTTGTCATCAGCCAGAACAGAATCTTCACTGTAATAGTTTTTTTTGTGGAGCATTGATTAATTTTAATATTTTGTTGTTTAGATTCAAGGCATCTTTATTTTTGGATGTCAATATGACTTTACTTGTAATGTCTGAGTAATCCTCGTTATTGATGGTATTGAGGAAGATTGTCAAAATTAGTGGTTCTTTTGAAATCATTTCTGGTGGAATATGTACAGCATCATCAGGTAAATGATTTATTTTTGGCTGTTTTCCTTCTCCAATCTGAATGAGCCAATCATTGAATTGATTTTGGCCTTCATATCTCATATTTACTTCTAATTTAAGGTGTGTAAATATTTTCCACAGCTTACTTCTTTTTATACACATTTAGACAATGTCATTGTCCGATTGCCGTGTGGCACCACAGGTAATGTTTGCCTGAAATCTCCTCCTAACAACATCACCTTTCCACCAAATGGCAAATCATTAGCCATAACTTCTTTTAATAATCGATCAATACATTGCAGGGCATGACATGACATCATAGTTG
Source organism: Discoglossus pictus (assembly GCA_027410445.1). NCBI lineage: Eukaryota > Metazoa > Chordata > Amphibia > Anura > Alytidae > Discoglossus > Discoglossus pictus. The sequence goes on along the minus strand of CM050169.1, from coordinate 123,944,748 downwards.
CCTCATCGATTATAATTAATTTACTCTTGTGCAATTTTTTGGCTTGTAATGAATTCATTAGAATATCCTACACTGATGTTTCTAGAATGGGAACTGGCAGTTTAAATCCACTATGCACAGTGTTTTTTGGTATTCAATGTCAGTGTCATACTCATCAAAGTTAATTTCATCTATAATTCCAGGATCAGGCAGATTAAAATTGGCACAATTTAATCCATGATAAAGAAAGATTTCCTCTATTTCTATTAATGCTTTCAATTGTGCAATGGTCTCATTGTAACGTTTCAAGAAATCTTCATACATATGTAATTTAAATGTTTCCCACAAAGTTAATGCATCTGGTACATTGCAAAAGATACAAATAAAAGCAAATTGTTCTCTCATTTGCTTTGGCATTTAACATAGTGCTGCTTCCTCGAGACATCTCTCCCATTCTGTATCATCTGCCAGAAAGTTTTGATGTCTTGCAGCTAACTGGAAAGTCTCATAAACTATGTCATTGACTGTGCGTAAATGTTCATAACTTTGTGCACCGGGAACATGTAAAAGGAGTAATCTTAAACTGAAGCTTTCAATGTCTCGTGGACTGACGGTATATATTCTTGGGATAATTTTATAATTATGTTTCTTTTGTTGTATCCATTCACCATTTACAAATACATAGTGATTAGGAATGTCAATGTATAAAAATTGTCTGGCCTGAGTGTCCTGACAATATAATTGAAACCAAGCAGTAAGCGTTGTTGCTCTATGTTCACTTTGTGCTAAAGCATTTGTTTCATTGCCTGCAGTGAAGCAAACAAATTGACTTTATGGCAAATGGACAGCTAATCGATACACAGCATGTGAACAATCATGCAACTCAAATTTTAGAAGACGCCACATTGCTTCTGGAGCATTTACATAGCGAGCATCTAAATAAGAAGAAAGTTCGTCATGTAAAATGGGGTTGTCTTTTTCCTTTTGTGCACCTTGCACAACAACAGTTGCTGCATCATATCCTTTATATATGTATTTATACACATATTTGATGGATTTGATAGAAGTGCAAGCTTCCACATTGATATGTGCATTGTACTTCATGAGCAAATGTGGATTGTATGGAGCCACATATCTATTATCAACCTTTTGTCCACCAATAATAGTTGTTTGTCCTTCTCACCTTTTGTCCACGGATAATAGCTGTTTGTCCTCCTCTTCTTTTATACAAAGGGTATCCATCACAATTAACATAAGTCTGCTTTTGAAATTGTTTGGGAAACTATTTTATGCATTTTTTATTTTCCATACATGGTGAATTTGGATTGCTCTCTCCACATGGACCATGTATCATTTTATGAGTTACAATGTCATAAAGTTTGGAATGTTTCTCTGGATGTGGCAGTTCAGCAGCAATTACTGAATCCACTCTGTCTGCCGTATTCAATTTATCTTCTTCTTGCAAGATTAAAAGTATATGTGCATGTGGCAAGCCTCTTTTTTTAAATTCAATGGTATAAACAAAAGCCACACATTTTCCAAATAAGTCTGCTTTAGTTATATCATGAATTAACGAATTGAGTTTTGGCCGGTCAGAAGTAGTTTGTCCAAGCAGTAAATTTTCTTTGATCTCTGGCCATTGTGGATTACATGTAAATGTAATGAATAAATCCGGTTAGCCAAATTTAGTGACAATAGCCATGGCATCATTGTATCTTTCTCGCATTTTGCGAGGAGATCCTTGGAAAGAGGATGGCAAAATCATTGCTCGTCCAGCAGGAATGTCTCTGTTTGCAGCCAATTCAGCGACATAATCCATCAATCCACAATATTGTTCTACTCGAAACTTGTTTTGTTGAAAGTTGAAAAAATTTAGATTATTTGCTTCGACTTGTAGATAGGAATCAATAATCCATTGTTGTGTGAGTTTACCCCCACATAAAATAGGATTATAATGATCCCGAACAGCAGTTTTTGCCACTTTATATTCCAACATGGAAATATTGTTTCTAACACAAACTTTACTATTGGGATAACTTTGCAACTGTAATTTTGGTTGCCATCCTGGCTCCCCATTCGGAAAGAAAATGGGATATGTCATAGGATCCAAATTACTTCTTAAAATATTTATGTTTATAAAAGGTTGTTCTTGATTGCATGGATAAAATTCGAATATCCCGCTCAAATGGTGGTTCCCCATCATCATTTTTAAATACCATGGCAATCTCATTTGCTGTTGGTAGCGTCTTTGATCAGTATGGCGATCTCTTTTGAGAACTATATTTACTCTTGGCATTGGCAATTGATTTATTTGCGCATGTGCCAGTTGTTCTTTTTCAACCTCAGCTAATGTTTTGTATGCTTTACTTTATGGGTTGTTGGCCATAATGTTATCAAGCTGTTCAAAGACTATGGGTAAGCATTGTTTATTTTCAGGAAGCATCATTTGTTGTTCAACAGCTTCCATTGTATCAAGTACATATAACTGTGCAAATTTCCTTTGTTCTCCTGTTTCTGGGTGTAAATGTGAAGTCCGGTGGTATATTTGCCCTTGGACTTTAAAACAATAAGGACCATGTCCTGGAACATTTTCGGCTAATGTTGCACCCATTGAAGCAAATTAAATTGCACTGTTATAAGACTGAATGTTTTTCTTAAAATTGGTGTAATCACTCATGATACTTTTTAAATATTCTGGAAATGTGTGTCTTTCTGGAAGTCTTACCTTTCCTTTCTGACAGCAACTAATAAACTATCCATCGGTTGGTCGTTGTTTCAGAAAATGATAGGCCCCACAAAACTGACAAACCACATTCATTAATCCACAATAATGAGTGTCTACTGTTAGTGCTCTAAATAAAGGACTATCATAACCTTCCTCAATATAGATCTCAGTTGAACTTTCTATATCTACATTGGTGTTATCTATATAAACATTGGTGTCAGGAGGCAAAATAGGTTCATTAGAGAATGTTTTACAGACATTTTTTTGTTTACTTTTTCTTTTCTTTGAAACTCCAGCAGACTCATTTTGTTGTTTTTTAGCCATTTTTCTTTTATTTAGAAGTCTCTGTCGATCTTCTTCTCTAAAACGTTGTGAAGTCTCAGGGGTTTGTGCATCTCTCCATCTCTGCTTCATTTCCCTTGCCATTCTTCTTTTATATTCTTTCTTTTCTTCTGCCTTGTCCGCCATTGTAATCTGTTATTGGAAATAGAGTTGTAAGAATTGCATTAGATTTATTATACATATTTTTTTAAACCTGTCATATATTTCAAAAAAATGCAATGGTAATCTGTCTCTATCTGTCTCTCTGGATGTCTGTCTCTCTGGGTGTTTGTAGGTGTCTTTCTCTCTGGGGTTCTCTCTGTCTGTCTCTCTGGGTGTCTGTGGGTGTCTGTCCGTCTCTCTGGGTGTCTGTGTCTGTCTGTCTCTCTGGGTGTCTGTGTGTGTCTGTCTCTCTGGGTGTCTGTGTCTCTCTGTCTCTCTGGGTGTCTGTGGGTGTCTGTGTCTGTCTATCTGGGTGTCTGTGTCTGTCTCTCTGGGTGTCTGTGTGTGTCTGTCTCTGGGTGTCTGTGTCTGTCTATCTCTCTGGGTGTCTGTGTCTGCATGTCTGTGTCTCTGGGTGTCTGTGTCTCTGGGTGTCTGTGTCTCTGGGTGTCTGTGTCTCTGGGTGTCTGTGTCTCTGGTTGTCCATGTCTCTGGTTGTCTGTGTCTCTTGGTGTCTGTGTCTCTTGGTGTCTGTGTCTCTGTGTGTCCGGGTCTCTGTATCTCGGGTGTCTGTATCTCTGCGTGTCTGTGTCTCTGGGTGTCTGTATCTCTGAGTGGCTGTATCTCTGGGTGTCTGGCTACATGTGTCTGGTTGCGTATGTTTGGCTGCCTGTCTGGCTGTGTGTGTCTGACTGCTTGTCTCTCTCTATGTGTCTGTAGGTGTCTCTCTGTAGGTGTCTCTGTGTAGCTGTCTCTCTGTGCCTGTCTGTCTGTGTGTGTGTGTGTGTGTGTCTCTCTGTGTGTGTGTCACTCTGTGTGTGTCTGTGTGTGTGTGTCTCTCTGTGTATGTGTCTCTGTGTGTGTCTCTGTGTGTGTGTGTCTCTCTGTGTGTGTGTCTCTCTCTGCGTGTGTCTCTGTGTGTGTGTGTGTGTGTCTCTCTGTGTGTCTCTCTCTCTCTCTCTCTCTCTCTCTCTCTGTGTCTCTCTGTATCATGAATACAAAAACATAAACAGGTAATCATGTGTTCCTAAATAAGAGCTACGCAAAGAGGTATTAGCAAACTATAGATTGACATGACTAAACATCTGAAGTGTAATTCTCATTCATATAAACATAAATGTGTTTTCATATATGTATTTTTTAATGAATGACAACCTGTGAATAATGTTGATGATAAAATAGTTAGACTTATTAAATAGCGTCTTAACATATTGAATAGCGCTCTATATAACCACATAACATATTTGGTTTCTGTAAGGTTGTAGCTAGTTATCTTCTGTCCAAAAGCAAGGTCTTCAGTAAGTAAGTATTTTTGTTCCAAAATATGCTATGTGGTTATATCGAGCTCTATTTCATAGGGCAACTTGCAATGTAATAAAGCAGTTAATTCTGTTTTTGAAAATAATGTCATCAAGAATTATACCTGTCAATTAGATGTGATATGTACTGAAATACTGCAGACGTCACTTTGTGTGTTCAGGGAGGTGCAGAGATGATGGATCTGTAAAATGACATATAAATATTTAGTAAATAGGCATTTTAATTTGCATACATATCAAACGTAAATCCTAATCATAAAGATATGTTAAAAGCATTTTCAAATGTTAAAAAGTGACCTAATATAATACCTGAAATTAAATATTTAACTGCTTCTAAGGTCCTATCCCTGACAATGAGCAGTAAAGAATACACATGAATAAAATATCTAAATAGATATTTATTTATTTTTTCCTTCAAATGATTTCATAATTTGTAAAAGAAATGACTTAAATGAATGAAGCAATATCTCTCATCCATGGGCTGTAAGAAATAGTTAATCCTATATTTGTAAAGATTGTCATCACGAAATCATATACAGTACCTGTGAAGTAGATGTTGTATAATGTAAAATGCTCCTGTTTTGAGGAAGGTGGAGGTGTGAGAAATCTGTGAAAAGGTGTAAAAATCATATTAAATTTTTTGATTGAATGAATGTATTAAATAAAATTGCTCAACTCAAATCAATAGTTAATACAATATTTTGTCACAAAATGTCATCACAAAATCATATACCTGTCAATTTGATGTTCTGTAATCTGTGAAATCTGTGAAAAGATGTAAAAATCATATTTAATATTTTGTTTGAATAAATGTATGAATCATTGAAAGTACTTGTTGTCCTTTTCATACATGCATGCAGTAAAGTAAATATTTAAAAATGATATACCTGTGAAGGTGATCTGATTGCAGATTAAATGCTGCAAACGGCCCTGTGTAGTCAGGTGGACAGATGATCAAACTGTGAAAAAAAAAATGGAAAAAAGGGCTTGTTAATGTTTGCTATGATTTTAATTGGCATAGATGGAAAATATAAGTAAATGCACTATAAAATGTAAGAAAGTGATGTAAATATTTAAACGGTTTGAGGATCATATTCCTTTAAGACAATGAGCAGCAAGAGATACATATGATAATGTAAAATCTACCTATTTTGTAAAGCATTTTAGCACATTTAATTGTAAATTCTTTAAAATAAATGACTAATGAAATGATTAATCATGAAGATTAATAATTAAAAATCAACACATGAAAACAATTGCATTAATAATGAATGCTGAAAAGATAAATATAACAGCAATGTAGTAATGAAGCAGCAACACTAAAATGTAAGTTCAGTGCAAAATATACATATGTTTTTATGGATTTTTGACAAAATATTTGTTCTATGAATGATCAATGAAGTAATTAATGAACATTAATAGTTGAGCAGCAACCATGAAATGTAAATCCACTATGAAATATCCCTGTTTTTTTATATATGTTTGACTAAATTTGATATTATAATTAATAATTAATTAATGAACATTATTAATCTTAATGATGAATAAAGTAATAAATGAACATTAATATTTGAGCATGAACCCTGAAATGTAAGTCCAGTGAGAAATATACATTTTTTTTTAATAAACTTTATTACTATTAACAATTAATTATTATTATTTAATTAATGGATATTACTAATTAATCAATTACTAAATGTATTATAAAGAGTTAATGACAATTGTATAATTCTTTTTAAAATAATTACTCATTTAAATTAATGTCCATTAAAAAATAAATTAATCAATTAATAAACATATTTGAATTGGTTAATGATTAATACTGTGCTAAAGTACAGGTATTGCAAAATGTATTCATTTTTTTTTCTTTATTAATTTTTTTTTTGTAATTAATAAGTAATCAATTAATTAATATATTTTACCTATCACTAATAAATATCCAGCAATCAATATCCTGAAGAGCTAACAATCTCTTTGGATTTTCCGGCAGCAGAAAATGTCCAGTCAGACTGTCATCACCTGAGGAGAAAGTGTCAGCAGTGTGGCAAGTGTGCCCTATACATAGGCTGCGTGCGCAAGCCAGAACCGTTAGTTTAGGCGGGAAAGCAGCCATTTCATATGCGTTATTGTGTAGATCGTCGTAAAATGGCGGCGATATTGTATGTGTTACGCACATCGTAAGGATTTTAGTAATAGTCCGTTGTAATACCTCGTACGTGCTTGTCAAAGTGCTACGTGTCCGGCTATGTTTTGCGCGCTTCATGGTAATGTAGCCTCGTTTTCATTTTTTCCGGCGGCCATTTTTTTCCTCGCTTAAGTGATTTTGAGTGGCAAAAATCGTCTAAATCGAGTTAAATTTGTGTTCCAGCTCACTGACAGACGTCCTGGCTGTTGCCCCATGCTGTCTGTGATGTGTTTGTATTTTTTTCGGGTGTATTTAGTGTGTTTTTACTGGTTTTTGGTTTACACGTTTTGGCCGCTAAGTTCGTATTTTTACGACTCGTATTGTGGTTTTTCTAAGTGTTACGACTCGTATTTGGAATTGTAATTGTTTTTTTTTCTACGTCCCACAGTCGTCATGTTTGATGAGCTAAAAGTTCTGCGAGTTTTGTCCGGTGGTGTGTGGCGCCGTAGGAGTAAGTGCTGCGACTTAAGGTTTGTGTGTGGGAGTTTTGTGGGTTTGTTTGAAGCGCCGTAGGAGTAAATAGTTGCGAGTTAAAGTGTGTTTGGGAGTTTTGTATGGTGTTTTAAGGCGCCAAAGGAAAAGTGCTGAAAGTTAACAATGCGGGGGGTTGTGTTGTTAGTGTTTTGAGGCGGCGTAGGACAAAGTGCTGCAAGTTAAGGATTATGCGGGGTTGTGTTGTTCCAAAGCCATGCGCCTTAAAGACTCCACCTTCCGCAAATGCGGCCCCTCGCTTCGTGAGGGACGCAGTCCGCAGTTCTTGTATATATATATACGCAGTTCTTGTATATATATATATATATATATATATACAGTAAAAATGTAGGGAGGCTTATGGTGACTTCAGTGTCCTTAAAAGTAGCATCTCTGTAAGTACTAGTTAGAAAAATGTTTAATCACGTGCCATGAATTTAAGGTGGGTGATGAAAAATCCTTGCCTTCTGAAAAAGTTTTATTTGTAAGTAAAACACCATAGTAATTATTAAAATAACAAAAGTGATGGTGGCAAGTTGATGGAAAAAAACACTAGAACATTCAAAGTTTTCACTATTTTTTGGGGGGGGGATTGCCAATAAACTAAACACTAAAACAATATATATATATATATATATATGTATGTATGTATATATATATATATATATATAAACACATACATACACATACATATGTATATATATATATGTATATGTATATAATGTTATGAGAAAGATAATTATTTAAAATACAAATAAAATTTAAGGAAACATATAAAGAAGGAACTCAAAGCAACTACCACATTATTCGTCTTAACTTGTACACTACATTCCTTACCTTTCTTACATATTTGTGCCATGTAAGTGCTGGAAGAAGAATCTACTTTATATACATGTTTTCAAAATACATATTTTAGATTTAAATATTGTCTGCATGTGAAGAGATTGGTATAAACAGACATTGGAGGAGGACATAAAGCTTACATTAGGTTGGGTCTTGATGAATGTAATATCCGTTCTCTAGGAGCCAGGTGTGCACAGGCTGTGTTTGTAGAAGCTACCAGCAGCACCACCGTACAATACATGGTGGTTATGTTTAGGAAATATCTCTGAGACACAGATAATGTGATATCAGACCAGACTAAATAAGGGTAGATTCCATTAATCGCTGCTCATGCCAATACTGAATAGCTACTGTCCCTGGGAAGGGGTTTTCTTGTCTTTGTAATTGAGGTTGTACCTTAGATTTAGGTCAAGTTGAACCCAACCTCTTCTTCATTGCTACCTTGTCGTGGTGAAGGGGCTTGTGTACATCAAAGAAGCTGTGAGCCATACCATGTAGGGTCACCAAAGATGGGCAGGTCATAGCAGAATGGTAGGACTGGAGAAGGATCTAGCAGCACTCTCCAGTATCTAGCAACCCAGTCCAGTATCTAGCAGCCCACTCCAGTATATTTGCCAAGAAAACTTTAAAGGACACGTGAGGTACATTTCTCCAAACTTGGTGGGAATGCCCGATAATTCAAAACATTTGGACCAAAGGCATGGAATTGGCATCTACCATTTTGAAGACAACACCACACCCTTCAATAGACATTTGCCTATTGGGAGACTATTCTCCCCTACTACAAAAGTGACATAATAAATGGCAACAATTCCTGCTTACGGCCACGAAAAGCCACATTGCAAAAAAATGGAAGACGCCACAACTTCACCTCCAAGAAATAATACATAAACTAAATTTCATAATGATTAATGAAAACATTTAATTATGAAATACGGGATGTATGGATCAACTTCCCATACTCAGTCACAATCATATCAAAGGTACAAATATTACAAAACAAATACTAAAAAAGTATATTAAAACTGTCTGAATTGATAACTTCTCTGAGTGGAAAACGGAAGCTGAACAGGTACGTATTCAATGACAACTTTATTGACAAAAGTGTAATCCGGAGTTTAAACTGATTAGAGATAAAAGAAACTAAATCAACTAAGACTCACTCAAATGTACCCCCTCACACCTGAATGTTAGAGTTAGATCAGTTTAATTTAATATGTTTTAGGTTAATTTAGTTAATATGTTTTACTGTTTTACTATCTACAGCTACAGTTAAACAGAAAAAAGAAAAAAAGGAAAAAACTGAAGGAAGGTAACAGTTAAACAAAAGAACTACAACAACAAAAACATTTTATACAAAGACTTTCAGATTTTATTAAATGCAGTTTATGACATGTGTGTTTAAATTTACAAGTATGAAAAATGTTATGACATATGACTTTGAAAAATAAAGATTAATGATTTTTTTTTTTTAAAAGGACACAGTGAGTCAGACACGACTAAACAACAACAGTTGAGTGCAAAGGCAGCAGAAGTAATGAGTAGTCATGCAGACCAGATCTTGGGCAAGCAGAGTCCATGTAGAGCCAGACAGGCCAATGGATAGTAAGATAGGAAGATACAGCAAGGTGTACACAGACTGGCTGGCACATCAGCTGACACAGTTGGAAGGTAGAGAGGTGCATGTCAGCACTTGCACAGGCAGCTGGCAGGTACATGGCGACATTGGCTCAGGTAGATGTCAGATGTACGGAACAGGTAACTAACAACAGGTGCAAGGTAGGGCTGGCAGAAAACCAACAGCCAACAGTGGACCTGGGAGTGTGAACCAGACACAGGGAACACTTAGAGCAGGCCTTGTGGATTTAAATAACAGGGACAGTTTGGGATGAGCCATGTGCTTGCAATAAAATCCCTTAAAATCTCATGAGTAGCTCTCACTCTAGGACCCATATTAATTGGTGGAGACTTCAGGACAGTCCACAATGTAATAGGTAGTGGGACCCCCAGGATAGGTGACTATATCTAAGGAACCTCATGGTGGCCGTCAAAAGGCTTAACTGGTCATGTCGGTTGGTACGCATTTTGGTATGAGTTGGTTTGGGACTCGTAGATGGCAGATGTACGGCACAGGTAACAATCAAGCAGGTTCAAGGTAGGGCTGTCAGAAAACCGAAACCAAACAGGTAACCTGGCCATGTGATTCAGACACAGGGAACATTTACAGCAGGCCTTGGGCAAGTGCAGAAATGGATTTAAATAAAATGGTTTGGGCCAGGCCATGTGATTGCAGTAAAATCCCTTTAAATCTCATAAGTAGCTTTCACGCTAGGGCTCATGAAAACTGGAGGAGACTGCAGGACAATGTCCACAATGTAGTAGGTAGTGGGACTCCCACTATAGGTGACTATGTCTGAGGAACCGGGTGGTGGCCTTCAGAAGAACTAACTGTTCATTTGAGTTGTGTTTTATTTTGGTTTGAGTTTTTTGGGACTCATTTTGTTCTATTGTTATGTTTGGAGTTCAAAAGGTTCCATTGTGAAAGTACTTTGCAAAGCACTTTCATGTCTGTGCTGACAAAAACAAACATATGGGCTTTCTGGCATGTGTCATGGGCAATAAATGTAACCAGCGAGAAATAGAAAAGAAAGAGCATGCAGTTTGTCTAATCTTCATACTAACATCCAGTAGGCCAATGAAGTTCTCTGCACTATAATAAACTTTCCAGAAATTAATTTCTACATATTGTACTAGACAAAGAACACACCAGTTAATAAATGTATTTTTGTTTAATTTGAGGCCTTCAATTAAGTTGATAATTCCCGATGAGCAAACTTACCAATACACCACCAAATAATCACACTTTGATTACATTTTCAAAAGGTCCAATAATAATAATAATAATTATTGTCTCTCAACAAAATGTTTGGTCAATAATCACCTTGCTTTGATCCTGCCTTTTCGTGGTGGCTGTATCCTGCTCTGTGGCTGGTCTTCATCTAGATCCGGAGGCTCACTGGGTAGAGGTGAGATGGGTTTCGTTAGAGGGGGAATGCTAACACCACACAGGGTTCCACATTGATAATTTGACTATGGGTAGTATAGAATATGTAGTATTAGCTCACAATGTACGTGGATTCAACACTCCCTTTAAAAGGCATGAAGCTTTCCTAACTTCCAGGCCAACAATACCCCCAAATTTTTACATAAAAGTGATTCCTCCTCTTATTCTACGTGCAATCCCCCCCCAAAAAAAGGAGCAGCTATACTGCTACATAATAACTTTCCTCTTACATTAGAAACAAAATGGGTGGATTCTAAAAATAATCACATTATTCTAGTTGGTAGGGTACATGACATGCCAATAACTCTTGCTACTCTTTATGCGACACCTAAGAATCCTCATAATTGTCTTTTACAACTGCTTAGAGCCCTGAAAAATGTCAAGAAGGGCCAAGTTATCTTAGGAGGGGATTTTAATCTCATAATGAATAATACTCTGGATAGATCTCAAGCCCCCCCCCCCCCCCCCCTAGAGATCTATCCAGAGTATTATTCACTAAGAATATGAGGAGGATCACAACCCTCCTAAGGGAGATGGAAATGGTAGACATTTGGAGGGGAACTTATCCACTTGAACGGGAATATACTTTCTTCTCTCATAAAACATATTCTAGATTAGATTACATTTTCACACAGTCTGGCTTGATTGATGGTGCTAAAAATGCTGAAATAGTACCGTGCCCATGGTCAGATCATGGTGTAGTAAAAGTGGTGTTTGACCTACACCTCAATGTTAATTCTCAGTATAAATGGAGAATCAATGAGTTCCTTCTATCCTCCCCTCCTCATAGTGATCAACTTACTAAAGAGTTGAAATATTATAGGGCCGTCCAACTTTCTTTCATACCACTTATTAGCGCCATTCTCTTAGGACATTCATATTTGGCTAGATACAATTCCAGATTGGGTCTATAAGACACCCAGTTATACATCATACAATACAATGCTGGAAATGGGAGAGGGTTCACTCCACATTGTTCTCATACCCTTCCTGTCTAACCCCTACTCTTCATCACCCACAATCTCCAAAGGGCTTTGATGAAGATGCACTTTCTTGGTGAAAACCGAGGGAGTTGGACAGGTTAGGAACCTGGATCAAAGATGATAAGCTATTGAGCAATAAGGAAATCATAGACTCCTTTAACCTACCTCTGCATGAACATGATAACCTGTGTAGGATTCAATAATTTATTGACTCTATGGTCAGAACCCAGGGCCTGGTTATCTCGGATCTGTCTCAAGAACCCCACAGCAAAGGGAATAATAAGTGGTATATACGATCTATATAATTCCCCGGATCCATCAATCAAATATAGCTACATGCAGGAATGGGAGAAAGTTGGGACATGGAAAAATGGGAAGTATCCTAGGGGAGTATCTATAGGGGGTTTCTTAATCATAATATTCTTGAAACAGCTGTAAAGGTGCTAAACCGTACCTATCTCACCCCAGAAAAATTAGCGAAGTGGAAATGCTCGGCGGATCCAAACTGCTTTAGGCTCCTTTGGCTCATTTATTCATATATGGTGGGACTGCCCGAGAGTGAGACTAATATGGGAAAGTATTTCTAAATTGGCATCTAAACTATTTAATGACGCCCTGCAAGAGACTATGGAAACTTGTTTATTGGGAATTCCGGTGAACTCACTTTCACCCACTCAAAATAAACTTTTTAAAATGTTTGTATTTGGCTACCAAAATTCATATAAACAGCTAAACAGTGGAAGCGGGGGGACCTAAATTTACGAGTAATCATAAATAAAATAGACTATATAGCTACAAATAAAAGAATTACACATTCTCTATAGGACTCCATGAGTCGCTTTATGGAAGTATGGGGGCCTTAGTTGGTATACAGGGTAAGGCAGATTACTTAGGAATCTTCCCTATATACATACATAGAGGGGGGTGGGAAGGGGACCTGGGTGGAGACCAGCTTCATCGGGAGACGCAGAGGCCCGGAAAGTGAGAGGACTGGCAAGACTACCAAACACTGGCAAAAGGTATTGATGATGATCTGTACTGTTTAATGTATTTTGTTTTGTTTGTTCTCTTTGTTACTACTGATTTTTTAAGGGTAAAAAAGAAAATAATTGACCTAAGATGGTTCCCATATAAACTAAGTAGTGACTCTAGATATGGGTAATTATATAGAGTCAATGGTAAGACACAAGAGATAACGACTGGCTACAATAGGGAACCATGTTAGTCAGGAGTTGGGTTACCTAGGATTACAGCTAATTGTATAATACTTCAGATAACAGGTTATATGTTATGGAAATATATATCATTCTGATGTTTTTAATGGGTACTTAAATGATGTCAATGTGGCCAACTCCTTAAATTGGGCCAAATATCTCTAAATGATCCAAAGTACGCCTTACAATACAAAGAGCAAGACAATGGTAGTATTATAGACTATAGCTTCTTCTTCCAAGTGTCTGGTTTTTATATCACTTGTACATTACTACTTCCATTATATGCAATGTGTTTTCTTGTAATAATAGAAGTATATCAGCTCTCATTTTATATTACTCTGCTTTTCCCTTATCTGAATTTTGGACTTGGATGCCAAGCCCTATTTATATTTTCCACTCCTCATTACCTCCATGGAAAGCCCATTAATCCTTTCTTTAGTGTGCAGGATATCACCTCTGCCTCTTTATGCTATTTGGAAATCTTAATTTGTGACAGGGGACTTAATTACAGTACCAAGCACTTTCTCTTAGACGGGTTAGAAGCTGATTGTGCAATTGGCTTTTTTCCTGTCGTAGAAACACAAGATTTTATGGTATCAATTTGTACACTAGAGAGCTTTTTTTTCTTTATTTTACGCATTATTAAATGATATTGATTCCATTTAGAGGAACCTCTTGATTTATATTTAAAAGGCCTGTACGGACTCACATGATATATAAAAATGTTATTAACACCCCAAAGACGTCTTCTTGAACAACATGGTATTACTGAGTGTTTATGTCTCTTTAGCAAAATATTATTTTTTTCTTGTGCTCCATCATGTGTTGATTGGTTGTCTGTCAACTTGGCTGTGGACCAACATGGATGTAGTAAGACAGGATCACAATGGCCAAAAGCTTTAGATCTATATCCAGACTGTATACAATAGAATACAATATAAGGTCAATGTTGGAGTAGTAAGGCTTACAAAAAGAGGTCAAGGTTGGAGTCAACCAAAAAGCAATCAAGACATTCATTGCATTCATCCCCTAGAGTAGGAACAGGTAAGACTGGTCCTTGAGTGGGGAACACAAGTCAATTAGAGCTAGTGAGACAGTGATTGCCATCAATGACACATTGATTGAAAATAAATTATCTAAATCTGTGGTCATGCCAGTCCTATGAGGGCTGCCAACAGTCCAGGATTTAAAATGTTCTCTGTATTCAGGATCTCTCTGTGTTAGCACACCTGAGTTACTCAGCTTCATTCTGAACGATCCACCTGGGCTCCTGCAGAGAGAGACTAAATCCTGGACTGTTGTGGCTCAGAGTTGCCGACCACTGATCTACGTGATAATCAAACAATGCCTTTTGTGACCAATATAACATTTCTCTCCTTTACTTCCTCTACAAGACTTATTATCAGTGGTGGAAACAATGAATGGAATATATATATATATATATATATATATATATATATATATATATATATATATATATATATATACAGTGGATATAAAAAGTCTACACAACACTGTTAAAATGTCAACTTTTTGTGCTGTAAAAAAATGAGACAAAGATAAATAATTTCAGAACTTTTTCCACCTTTAATGTGACCTATAAACTGTACAACTCAATTGAAAAACAAACTGAAATCTTTTAGGTAGAGGGAAGAAAAAATATAAAAATAAAATATTATGGTTGCATTGCACACCCTTAAACTAATACTTTGTTGAAGCACCTTTTGATTTTATTACAGCACTCAGTCTTTTTGGGTGGCACATTTTGACTTGGCAAGATTTGCCCACTCTTCTTTGCAAAAACACTCCAAATCTGTCAGATTGCGAGGGCATCTCCTGTGCACAGCCCTCTTCAGATTACCCCACAGATTTTCAATCAGATTCAGGTCTGGGCTCTGGCTGGGCCATTCCAAAACTTTAATCTTCTTCTGGGGAAGCCATTCCTTTGTTGATTTGGATGTATGCTTTGGGTTGTTGTCATGCTGAAAGATGAAGTTCCTCTTCATGTTCAGCTTTCTAGCAAAAGCCTGAAGGTTTTGTGCCAATATTGACTGGTATATGGAACTGTTCATAATTCCCTCTATCTTAACTAAGGCCCCAGTTCCAGCTGAAGAAAAAAAGCCCAAAAGCATGATGCTGCCACCACCATGCTTCACTGTGGGTATGGTGTTCTTTTGGTGATGTGCAGTGTTGTTTTTGCGCCAAAGATATCTTTTGGAATTATGGCCAAAAGGTTCAACCTTGGTTTCATCAGACCATAACACCTTTTCCCACATGCCTTTGTGAGACTTCAGATGTGTTTTTACAAAATGTAGCCTGGCTTGGGTGTTTTTCTTCGTAAGAAAAGGCTTTCATCTTTCCACTCTACTTCATAGCCCAGACATATGAAGAATACGGGAGATTGTTGTCACATGTACTACACAGCCAGTACTTGCCAGATATTCCTGCAGCTCCTTTAATTTTGCTGTAGGCCTCTTAGTTGCCTCCCAGACCAGTTTTCTTTTCGTCTTTTCATCAATTTTGGAGGCAGCTCCATTTCTTGGTAATGTCACTGTGTTCCATGGTATATCTAATGCCTTGGAAATGCTTTTGCTGTGGGATGCGACTAAGAAAATTTCAGGAAAGACCAACTAGAGCAGCTGAACTTTATTTGGGGTTAATCAGAGGCACTTTAAATGATGGCAGGTGTATGCTGACTCCTATTTAACACGATTTGGAATGTGATTGCTTAATTCTGAACACAGCTACATCCCCAGTTATAGTTAAGTGTGCAGACTTATGCAACCACATTATTTTTCTTTTTTTTTCTTCCCTCCACCTAAAAGATTTCAGGTTGTTTTTCAATTGTGATGTACATTTTATAGGTCACATTAAAGGTGGAAAAAGTTCTGAAATTATTTATCTTTGTCTAATTTTTTTACAGCACAGAAACCTGACATTTTGACAGGGGTGTGTAGAATTTTTATATCCACTGTATAAAAAATATATATATATAAACACATATATAAACAGATAGATGATACATAGGTGAATCTGTGTCTTTAAAAGGGGTGTTTACCTTTCTGCAGATCTATGGATGCACTGAATGATGCAAAGTATCTGCTTCTGGGCCGCGAAGAAGGGGTGTGGTGTGAATGGCAATTATTATTATTATTGTTTATTTGTAATGCACCAACATAATACGTAGCACTATACATGGGAACACAAGTTCCAGACAAAAACTCGCAGACTTAAAATCTAAGGGTTTTGTGTGTGGTACAGGAGAGTGAGAGAAGTGTTATGTGCATGTTAGGGTGGAAGGTGATAGGCTTCTTTAAACAGATGTGTTTTAGTGAGGTTTTGAAGGTTTTGAGTCTGGGTGATAATTGGGGCAGCGCAAGAAAAATCATGAAGGCAGGAATGAGAGGAGGTGACAAGAATGTAAAAAAGACGAAAGTCGTTGGCCGAACAAAGAGGGCGGGTGGGGGAGTATTTGGAGTTGAGAGCAGAGATATAAGGAGATGCCCTGTTGTTGAGGGCTTTATATGTTAGGGTCACAATTTTAAATTGTATTCTGAAAGCTAAGGAAAGCCAGTGGAGTGATTGAGAGAGAGTAGCTGCCGACACTGAACGTTGTGTATGGTAGATGAGTCTAGCTAAGGCATTTATTATGGATTGAAGTGGGTGGTGGGTAGGCCAGCAGAAAGTGAGTTGCAGTAGTCAAGACGAGAAATGATGAGAGAGTGTTTTAGAATCTTATTTGTATCTTGTGTAAGGTAATTACTTATTTTGGAAATTATTTTTAGATGGAGAAGGCAAGATATTGTTAGTGACTGTATGTGAGGGATGGAAGAGAGGTCAGGGTCTTGTGGAATACAAGAGGTGGAAGTGATGATGGCATTGTTGACAGTGAGAGAGATGTGAGGAATTGATGCTGTAGTAGAGGGGTGGGAAAATTAGGAGTTCAGTCTTAGACATGTTGAGTTTGAGATTGTGGGCGGACATCCAAGAGGATATATTAGAAAGGCAGTTGGAAACAAGTGCTAGAAGAGAGGGATATATATCTGGCGCTGAGAGGTAGATTTGAGTGTAATCTGAATAGAGATGATACTGAAAGCTAAACAAGTTTATTAGGTTACCCAGTGAGGATGTATAAATGCAGAAGAGGAGGGGGCCTAGGACTGAACCTTGGGGTATGCCAACAGAGAGAGGGTGAGAAGAAGAGGTGTCAAAGAAGGAGACGCTAAATGTTCAGTGTTGTAGGTATGACGAGAGAGTGAGAGCAGTCTCGGATGCCAAGGATATGGAGTACAAGCAGATGGGCAACCTTCGATAGCTAGATGCAGAGTCAAATTAGTTTTTTTTAGAATGGGTGTAATTATGGCATGTTTTAAAGAAGATGAAAACCTGCCGGTATTTAGGGAAACGTTGAAGAGGTGTGTGAGAGCTGGGATTAGTATGGTAGAGAGGGGAGGGATGAGCTGAGATGGAATAAGATCAAGAGGACAGGTAGTAAGGCAAGAGGATGATAGTAGTCTGGAGACTTCGTCCTCTGTTGCAGGGTCAAAGCAGTGCATAATGGCTGTGAGACTGTGGAGACTGGGTGTTGTCAATTAGTTGAGAGGAGGGAGTGTATGAGCCATGATGAGGGGAGAGTTTGTTGCAAATATTTTAAATTTTGTGCATAAAATGGCTGGCAAAGTCCTTAGCCGTGAGATAGGAAGGGACGGGAGGTGGTGATGGGCAGAGAGTGGAGAAAGTGGAGAACAGGCGTTTGGAGTTGGAGGACAGAGTTGATATTAATGATGTGAAATAATACTGTTTGGCAAGGTGGAGGGCAGAGAAGTAGTCGTTCAGCACCTCTGAATGTATTGTCTTTGTGAAGTGTGCCATGGTTGTGGATGAGAGTGAGGGTGTCTTTGTGTGGTTATGGGGGCAAGGGTATCAAGGATGGAAGAAAGAGTTGAGTTGTAGTGTGAGGTGGCAGTGTCAGGGCAGTTGAGGTTGGAGATGGGGCTGAGAGGGTTTGTAGTGCAATCTTATTCAATTGTCTAAACAAAGGCTCCCTGTTGCCACACCCCTCTCTCCACTTTTACTCTCAACACACACCCTCATGATGCAGATCAGGATGCATTCCTATACTCATAAATGGGGTTTTAAAAATTCACATTTTCCTAAAAATGCTTTATGCCCATAGTTTACACAGCTTCTTATAATGTCATTTTTTTACATACTTAACAAACAAGTGTCTATTTTCTTGAACTGCAGTGGTCCTTTAAAGGAGAATTGGTCAGGTTGGGATAGATTCACATTTAACACTGTTTAAATCCTTACTTTAGTCCAGTTCAAGCATTTCTAAAAAAAATGTACGTATAGATAATGAATAGACATTACATATTTTATTTTTCCATGCTGATTTGTGTCATGCTAATACATCCTAAAATCATATAAAGCATAAATATATGAAGAAATGACATCACTGAATTTAATTTGGACATGTTAGGCATCAATAGATTCTAAAAAAAAAAAAAGATTCAGAACAAAAATCAATCATAAGACAAACATTCGGTTTACAAATCTGCACCAGATGGAAGAATTTCAAGGGACAAACTCGCTGAAAGATGTTCCTCTGAGAATGTATGCAGATTTTCCTCTTGTGTTGATGCATAAACTCATTGGGGATTTTTATTAATTAAAGAGCCCCAGTCTACAAAAATGGAAAAACCAATTGGAAGAAATGGTGATTTAGTATCACGACTTGACTGGCCAGTATAGACTGCTCAATGGACAGCCCAGTGATTTTGTATAATTTGAATAAATAGAGAGGAAAATATGTTTTAATAGCTGAAGGAATTACGTTTTCATTTCACATCTGTCATGAGCATTTATATGCAGTTCTCTCAGCTGCATTAACAATACAATTAGTTAAGGTAAATAATTATAATTATTCATTCATTATTAAAGGCAGGCTTTATTGAGTTGCTAGAAAATATATTGTAAGATTTTATGAATAGGGTTAGGGTGTAATAATTATACAAATTCTTTGTATCAGAATGTATAACAAACACTATATTTATGAATATACACTATATAAACAGTGCCGTGCAAAATTATTCACCCCCCTTGGCATTTTTCATGTTTTGTTGCCTCCCAGCCTGGAACTAACATGGATTGTTTGAGGATTTGCATTGTTTAATTTACAGAACATACCCACAACTTTGAAGATGTTTTCTTTTTTATTGTGAAGCAAAAAACAAATAGGACATAATAACAGAAAAAGTCAATGTGGATAACTATTCACCCCCCTAAAGTCAATACTTTGTAGAGCCACCTTTTGCGGCAATCACAGCTCCAAGTCGCTTTGGATAAGTCTCTATGAGCTTGCCACATCTTATCACAGGGATTTTTGCACATTCCTCCTTGCAAAACTGCTCCAGCTCCTTCAAGTTGGATGGTTAGCGATGGTGAACAGCAATCTGTAAGTCTGACCATAGATTTTCTATTGGATTGAGGTCTGGGCTTTGACTAGGCCACTCCAACACATTTACATGTTTCCCCTTAAACCACTGAAGTGTTGCTTTAGCAGTGTGTTTGGGGTCATTGTCCTGCTGGAAGGTGAACCTCTGTCCTAGCCTCAAATCACACACAGAGTGGTACAGGTTTTGCTCTAGAATATCCCTGTATTTAGCACCATCCATCTTTCCCTCAACTCTGACCAGTTTCCCAGTCCCGGCTGCTGAAAAACGTTCTTTGCGTGATGTGATGTTTTGGGTTTGCGCCAGACATAGCGTTTTCTTTGCTGGCCGAAAAGTTACATTTTATTCTCATCAGACCAGAGCACCTTCCTCCATACATTTTGGGAGTCTCCCGCATGCCTTTTCGCAAACTCAAAAGGTGCCATTTTGTTTTTTGCTGAAAGTAATGGCTTTCTTCTGGCCACTCTGCCATAAAGCCCAACTCTATGGAGCGTACGGCTTATTGTCGTCCTATGTACAGATACTCCAGTCTCTGCTGTGGAACTCTGCAGCTCCTCCAGGGTTACCTTAGGTCTCTGTGCTGCCTCTCTGATTAATGCCCTCCCTGCCCGGTCTGTGAGTTTTGATGGGCGGCCGTCTCTTGGCAGGTTTGCTGTTGTGCCATGTTCTTTCCATTTGGTTATGATAGATTTGATGGTGCTCCTGGGGTTCATCAAAGATTTGGATATTTTTTTATAACCTAACCCTGACTTGTACTTCTCAAAAACATTGTCCCTTACTTGTTTGGAGAGTTCCTTGGTCTTCATGGCAGTGTTTGGTTAGTGGTGCCTCTTGCTTAGGTGTTGCAGCCTCTGGGGCCTTTCACAAAAGGTGTGTATATGTAATGACAGATAAAGTAACACTTAAATTGCACACAGGTGGACATCATTTCAGTAATTATGTGACTTCTGAAGGTAATTGATTGCGCCAGAGCTTTTTATGGCCTTCATAACAAAGGGGGTGAATACATACGCATATGACAATTTTCTGTTTTCTATTTCTAAAAAATAGTTTTATGTATACATTTTTCTCATTTCACTTCACCAACTTAGACTATTGTGTTCTGGTCCATCACATAGAATTCAGATTAACAAAACATTGAACTTAAGGCCATAATGTAATAAAATAGGTAAAAAGTCAAGGGGGGTGAATACTTTTGCAAGGCACTGTATGTATTGATATATATATATATATATATATATATATATATATTTATATATATATATATATATAAATATATATATATATATATATAAAATATATATATATAGTATATATGTGTGTGTGCATACATGAAATACTTCTTATTTAATGAACTCCCTAGGCATACTAACTCACATTGGTTGCCTGGAACCCATTGCAGTCATCTAGTAGCTGTTTAACTATTCAGGTGTTGTGACTTTTATCTGGTTAAATACCCATTGTTTCAACATTTTGATAAATTATGCTTACTTGTTTACCTTGTGCTGAAGGCAACAAAAGGGGTTGTTATCTGTATGAGACTGACACACAGAAATGTTTGATTACACGATAGTGTAACGTGTGTTGTTAACTGTAATCTCAGTCCAAGGTGGTTGCTTTCTCCAGAAGTCCCTGCAAAAGCAAGTTTAAGAGATTGTCACAGTCAAAAGTAGGGTAAACATTAACCACAAAGAAATTAACATACTTTGATGCATACCTTGACTCTTTAACTACCAAATGTATTATGTTACATAATTTTGTTGCTAATATACTGCATTTAATCATATATTTAATCTTTATCAACATTATATTTCTTATCCAGGTAAATACAGGTTAAAACCTGCTATTCACCTTTTCTCTATCTTCAAAAAACTACTTTGCCACCAGCCACCCATCTGGGATAACACAAGTTAATTTCCTTCACTAATGGAAATGCCAATTATCATCCGGGCAATGCTCCCTTTCATTTTGGACTCCTCGTTATCTGGAACTAATTGGCATTTTCTCACCATTCTGCTCCCATAGTAATTACATTGAATGCATTACCGAAAACTCGTCTCATCTTTCTGCAAACCTTATTTAATCCAACATGTTTTTTTATAAAATAAATTACTTTTCTTACATTATCACTGTGTGGCCACCAGCACGGGATCACACCACATTTTCACTCTCAGAGATATTCTATGGCTAGTGATGGGTGGCCTTCTTTGAATTAATGAACCTCTCTGAATCTGTTGGGACTGTATAAGGATACACTACTTTTTTTTAACTGCAGGTTCATGGTAAAGACTTGATAACACGTCTCTGCACATCTGAGACAAATATGCACATTTTCACTCTTATTATTTGAAGAGCATCAATAGATTGGGTCCAATAAACACATGGATGGTATTTGACATACAACTGAAGACAGTGAAATATAACAATTCGGCACATTTGAACAAATACATTGATATAAGAGGAGATGAGGGACCTGCTCTTGTGAGAACCCACAATGTAAGAGTGGTGGTAGAGACATGAGGTGAGGGGATTGATGGATATATGTTTATAGGGAGAAAGAGGTGTGATAGCCTAGTTGCAAGGTAATAATGCAGTTAAAGAGGTAGGTGAGATGCTTCTCTAAACAGGTGGGTTTTCAGAGAGCATTTGAACAACTGATAACTATGGGCAGAGTCTAATGGAGCAAAGTAGGGGATTCCAAAGAGTGGGAGCTGCTCTTGAGAAGTCTTGTAGGCAGTGGTGTAGCTAGAGCTTTTGCTGCCCGGATCTATCCCCAAGTCTGACGCCCCTCAGGTGAGAATATATATATATAAGTCCCAATTTGTTTTCTGTGCTGGGCCCTTCTGGGGCCAACATTATATATATTTATATGGACCCAGCACCGAATTCTTTTATTTTTTAGCACTATATACAGTGCCTTGCAAAAGTATTCACCCCCATTGACTTTTTACACAATAGTCTAAGTTGGTGTAGAGAAATGAGAAAAATATATACATAAAACTATTTTTCAGAAATAGAAAACAGAAAATTGCCATGTGCGTATGTATTCACCCCCTTTGTTATGAAGCCCATAAAAAGCTCTGGTGCAACCAAATACCTTCAGAAGTCGCATAATTAGGTAAATGATGACCACCTGTGTGCAATCTAAGTGTCACATGATCTGTCATTACATACACACCTTTTTTGAAAGGCCCCAGAAGCTGCAACACCTAAGCAAGAGGCACCACTAACCAAACACTGCCATGAAGACCAAGGAACTCTCCAAACAAGTAAGGGACAATGTTGTTGAGAAGTACAAGTCAGGGTTAGGTTATAAAAAAAATATCCAAATCTTTGATGATCCCCAGGAGCACCATCAAATCTATCATAACCAAATGGAAAGAACATGGCACAACAGCAAACCTGCCAAGAGACGGCCACCCACCAAAACTCATGGACCGGGCAAGGAGAGCATTAACCAGAGAGGCAGCACAGAGACCTAAGGTAACCCTGGAGGAACTACAGAGTTTCACAGCAGAGACTGGAGTATCTGTACATAGGACGACAATAAGCCGTACGCTCCATAGAGTTGGGCTTTATGGCAGAGTGGCCAGAAGAAAGCCATTACTTTCAGCAAAAAACAAAATGGCACATTTTAAGTTGGCAAAAAGGCATGTGGGAGACTCCCAAAATGTATGGAGGAAGGTGCTCTGGTCTGATGAGACTAAAATTGAACTTTTCGGCCAGCAAAGAAAACGCTATGTCTGGTGTAAACCCAACACATCACATCACCCAAAGAACACCATCCCCACAGTGAAACATGGTGGTGGCAGCATCGTGCTGTGGGGATGATTTTCAGCTGGGACAGGGAAACTGGTCAGAGTTGAGGGGAAAATGGATGGTGCTAAATACAGCAATATTCTTGAGCAGAACCTGTACCACTCTGTGCGTGATTTGAGGCTAGGACGGAGGTTCACCTTCCAGCAGGACAATGACCCCAAACACACTGCTAAAGCAACACTTGAGTGGTTTAAGGGGAAACATATAAATGTGTTGGAATGGCCTAGTCAAAGCGCAGACCTCAATCCAATAGAAAATCTGTGGTCAGACTTAAAGATTGCTCTTCACAAGCGCAAACCATCCAACTTGAAGGAGCTGGAGCAGTTTTGCAAGGAGGAATGGGCACAAGGTGGGCACATTAGCTGGTACAGGCACAGAGTGGGCACATTAGCTGGTAGACACAGGCTGGGCACATTAGCTGATACAGAGACACAGGCTGGACACATTAGCTGGTACAGGCACAGAGTGGGCACATTAGCTGGTACAGGCACAGGTTGGGCACATTAACTGGTACAGAGACACAGGCTGGATACATTAGCTGGTACAGGCACAGAGTGGGCACATTAGCTGGTAGACACATGCTGGGCACATCAGCTGAGACAGAGACACAGGCTGGACACATTAGCTGGTACAGACACAGGCTGGGCACATTAGCTGGTGCAGACACAGGGTGGGCACATTAGCTGGTACAGAGACACAGGATGGGCACATTTCTCCCTCTCTCCCTCCACACTTGCAGGCTCTCCCTGTCTCTGCCTCTACCTTTGGCTCCTCCCCCTAGTGGCTCTTCCACTCCCCGGTCACAGAACTCAGAGAGAGCACCAGCCTGGGGGAACAGAGAAAATGTGTATTTGGAGACAAGAGTAGGACCTGAAAGAGGGGTGGAGCAGTTGATAAGCATTGGATTAGGTGGATAAATCTGGCACAGTGGATCTTGATAGATTCACTAATCAAAGCCCATTGCAATCCTAATCAATGTATTGGATCTCCTTGGGATGATAAGCTCATAAAAAGACCTTGACATCTTCAATGGTAATTTGAGGTGGAGGGTGAAGGGTCAGTTGTGTTGATTGGGGGCATACCATACAATGTAAAAATAGAGTTTGCAGAACAATTTAATTTATGGACTCAATGATTTGGATCTATCATGTTATGTGCACGCACGGCACGAGAAGCCTCCTAGTCCTGGGCGCGCTCGCGTCCCGGTGTACTCCCTAAGCACCTAACCCTCAGCCCCTAACCCTAAGCCCACACACCCCTTGCCACCCTAACCCCCTACACCAGTCACGGCCCTAACCCTAAACCTAACCCCCTAATCCTGACCCTAACCCCCTACACCCCTTGCTGGCACTAATCCCCTACAACACTTACCGGCCCAAACCCCTACACCCCTTGCCGGCCCCTTCACCAGTTACCGTCCCTAAACCTAACCCCCCTACACCCCTTGCCGGCCCTAACCATAAC
This sequence comes from Discoglossus pictus, assembly GCA_027410445.1. NCBI lineage: Eukaryota > Metazoa > Chordata > Amphibia > Anura > Alytidae > Discoglossus > Discoglossus pictus. The sequence continues at coordinate 123,919,744 of CM050169.1, read as the reverse complement.
CTCCTAACCCTCTTAGCCTAACCATAACCCCTAAAAGTTACTTCCTAACCCCAAACCCGAAAAACCCATAACCGCATACTGACCACTTAGAGACAGCTACATGGGACGTCGGCGGCTGTGCACTTCCCATGCATGCACATAACAGGACAGGTCCAAAACTGCAATATGGAGATTCACATTTCTTTGCCACCCTACACTGACAATGATAGAAGGATGGTTAGAGGCCAACATAGAAAACCCAAAGAAATGAGCAGAGGGAAATTAAAAATATACCTTAATTTAGTGAATTTAGAACAAAGTCTCCAGGCTTCAGTAATAGAATACACTTTATATTTAAGTATGTTATTAAATATGATCCATAAGAGAAAGGTGCAAATATCCAGCATGATTTGTCCTAATAGTATATCTTTTTACTTTATTTTCTAAAGCTTTTTATTCCTAAAAGCTCTAATAATATTACTGACTAGTATTTTATATTATTCTTTATAGAGTACCACGCATATTTGATCGCTCTCTACAAAACCAGGACATGAACAAATATTGAGTAAAATGTGACTTTTTCCGATTGGGTACACAACAACTCACCAAGATTTATTATTACACCTGGAGAGAATCAAAAACCTTTTACACAGTTTCCTCCTTAAATTTGGTTTGGAATTGTATCCCTTAAAATTAGAGCTCAAAATAACACCTGGTTTATACAAATATAATATATTACACTATATGCTATGGAACTGTTCCCTTCCAGATTATTCATCTTGTCTTATGTCTTGAACTCTATGAATTCAATAAATGTTGCCCCTAACTAACATATGAGGGTCTCTTGGCTTCAAGACTGGAGCCAACATGATGCAATAGGCCTTCATCAGGTTTCAGTATTAGTTGTTTTCTCTTAATATATCTTATAGGAAATTTTGCCCAGTTTCACATCTGGAATACTTTGATAAATAGGCATTATGTATAAGAATTGTAGGTCAAAAATGCTGAAAATGTATCAAATAAAAATGTATAAGTAATTGGATTATTGTTTATTCATGTGGTATAATATCTCCCTTAGTGGAAACCTGATCTTCTGATACACCAAAACATTTAGAAAAAAAATGAAATTGATATATTAAGTTAAAAATGGCTATGTTTATCTATAATTATCTCTATATATTATTTTGCACTAAAGGCTCCCAACATGTTGGGGAAGTTACATATCCCATCATGAAACACGTAGTAGAGGATGCCACCATTATAATTTTTGGAGCTGGTGATCTGCTTGGACAACTTATTGGGAATATCAAATCACTTAGTACTGGTAATAAATGTATCATCATTTATTAGTTATTATACTGTACTTTGCTTTTCTTTAATTTTTTTACTCAAAATATTCTTTTGAAAACTCACCAGACTACAAACATCTTGACTGAATATGCAATACACTGGTTCCATTTTGAAAGAAAGGAGCACAATTGGTAACATCACCAATAATGGTTCAACCCCTTTATAATGTTTTCCATCTTTCAGTCTTTTCCGACTCTCTGTGACCTCATGAACGATAACACACCAGGCATATCTTTATGTCCATGGTCATGCTGTTGACTTGGTTTTCATGGCAGAGATACTGCTCGCAAAGCGACCTCGCAAGAACGCGAGGGACGCAGTTTGGTCTGCAAATGCGGACCCTCCCGAAGCGAGGGGACGCATTTGTGGAAGGTGGAGGCTCCACAAAGGCTCATTGCAGGCCGCAAATGCGGACCCTCGCAAAGCGAGGGGCCGCATTTGCGGAGGTGGAGGCATTTCCGCATTTCCGGAGGTGGAGGCTCTACAGCGCCTCACATGCGGTACCACATACACATTTGCCGCCATTTTAAATACACACAAAAAATACATAAAAAGCTTACCCACAGCAAGGGGGGCACCCAGGACCTCTGCAAGTGAAGTTACACCTCCATTTAAGTCAAAATTCACAAATTTACACACACGAAAATCCCCTAAGCAAGAGAAAAAATGGCCGCCGAAAAAAACAAAAACGAGGCTACCAGTCCCTAAAGCCAAAAAACACCACCAAGCACATACGGCTTTTCAAAAAAGCCGTACGAAGTAAAGATACACTTTTAGTAAGGAAGCTAAATTATCCACACCCGCCTACCACATACACATTTGCCTCCATTTCACAACACTAACTTACACAATGCGGAAGTACACAGCTACCCTAACGGCTTCCCCTCGCGCACGCAGCCTATTTACACTACACACTGCACGCATTGCTAACACTTACACCTCAGCTCCAGACCAATGCAAACCTACATTGTATGCTGCAGGAACATCAAAACAGATTGTCAGCTCTTCAGCACAATGCTTCCTGCATATATTAGAAATAGGTAAAGTTTATTAATTTATTCCTTATTTCATTGGCATACAAAAATACATGTACACAAAAAAAATGTAAAAATAAATAAATATCTCAATAAACACAAAAGACATTCACTGCGCGCCTCACAACCAATGCCAACGCTGCTAATACCACACAAAATGCACAAGGGGACATCCTTGCAATAAGCGCAAAAAGCACATCAGCCCCGACCTTACAATGACAGCAAAAGCCCCTGTAATAACAAAAAAAAAAACATACAACAGCCGCGCAATAGGCTCCAAAGGCGCTCATTGTCTAAAACAGCATTTCCTGGCTTACAATTTCATGCCCGTCATTTTTCGCTAGTTGCTAAAAAGTTCATATCAGGTCATTCTTGCAATAAATTCAATAAATGAGCAGATTAGAAAACGTCCTGACATTAAGGTTGTTCTATGCATACATTAGAAATATCTAATATCACATGGGTGCTGAAAAAACTGACATTCATTACTGCTGTAATTCTGCAGATGAATATGAAAACAATGTCACATAATCACATATTATAATTGTCTAACTACGAGATGTTGTCACGCTTTGCGTGGTGCGTACGACTTCATCGCTTGAGAGCCTTTGCGAAGCGAGGCGAGCCGTTAACGCGTAGCACTTAACTGATAAGCGTTAACACGTAGTACTTAGCCAAAGGCGCTCATTGCCTGCGAGGCGAGCCGTTAAGCCACTACAACACACGGAGGGCTTAGTCGAAAAACACTTCCTAAATGAAGGATCACCTTGACGTGCAAGAAGTTGACAAACGTGGGACTTCGGAAAAAAAAGATACGAAACGCAAAAAATTACGAGATTAGCGGCCGAATGACAAAAACAAAAAAACACAAAAAACACACTAAATACACCCCAAAAAATTACAAAAACATCACATACAGCAGGGGGTAACAGCCAGGATGTCTTTGAGTGAGGTGGAACGAGAATTTAATTTGATTTAGACGATTTTCGCCACTCGAAAATCCCCTAAGTGAGGAAAAAATGGCAGCCGAAAAAAATTAAAATGAGGCTACACGACCACAGGCCACGCAAAACACTGCCAAACGCGTAGCACTTTACACATCTAACTACCACAAAATACACTATTACAAAAGCTGGGAAATGCTCACGAGCCGCGTAACACATTAATAACATTACGATTATACAATGCTGTTTTACACAATAAACCAACGGCTTTACCTCGCGCACGCAGACTATTTAGAATGTACTCACAATGTATATTCTATGCAGAGGGAAAATACAAATAGATTGTTAGCTCTTCAGCCTATTGCTCGCTGCATATATGAATTCGAAATAATTAAAGTATATTCATTTAATGAATAAATCATTTATTATTACTTAATTACATATACATAGAAATATATATCTCTCATTATCATGACTCAGGAAGGTGCTCAGAGGACCAAAAGTACACGACAGGAGAGGCTCGCAATGAGCGCCGAAGGTCCTCACAGTATAAAACGGTTTACATGGTGTATCAAACAGCATTCCCAGCCTTACAATTTTATTGACCGTCATTTTTTGACGGGCAAGTTGCTAGTATAATATAGATTTCCCAAATTAAAGATAATTATGTAGGACATTAAAATACAACATATGCTTTAGAGACACTAACCTGCTGAATATAATTTATCTATGAAATACATTACTTAAATATAACCAGCTTTAAGATACTTTTTTTACTTTGGGATTAAGTTAAGATTGACATAAAAAGGCAAGTTTGAGGCAACATTTTTAGCCTTAAAAAAAATTTTTTTTTTTTTTATTTGAATTGACCTGCAGTGTTTTGGAGGGGGCTGATGGTGTTTGGCCGAGCTAACGAAGCCAGGGGAGCACAGTTACCTCTCCCCTATCACTCATGTTGGAAGTCAATTTCTATGTATCAACTACTGCAGCTTGCTGCTTCAGAGTCTCTCTCTCACACCTACCACTCCTGATAAAAGTCAATTCTATGTCTTCTGCTGCAGACTCTCTCCCCTACCACTGCTGCTGGAAGTCAATTATATGTCTTCTACTGCATACTATCTCCCTTACCACTCCTGCTGGAAGTCAATTCTATGTCTTCTGCTGCAGACTCTCTCTCCCCTACCACTCCTGCTAAAAGTCACTTCTATGTCTCCTGCTGCAGACTCTCTCCCCTACCACTCCTGATAAAAGTCCATTCTATGTCTCCTGCTGCAGACTTTCTCCCCTACCACTCCTGCTAAAAGTCAATTCTATGTCTCCTGCTGCAGACTCTCTCCCCTACCACTCCTGATAAAAGTCAATTCTATGTCTCCTGCTGCAGACTTTCTCCCCTACCACTCCTGATAAAAGTCAATTCTATGTCTCCTGCTGCATACTCTCTCCCCTATCACTCCTGCTAAAAGTAAATTCTATGTCTCCTGCTGCTGACTCTCTCCCCTACCCCCCCACTAAAAGTCAATTCTATGTCTCCTGCTGTAAACTCTCTCCCTACCACTCCTGACAAAAGTCAATTCTATGTCTCCTGCTGTAGACTCTCTCCCTACCACTCCTGCTAAAAGTCAATTCTATGTCTCCTGCTGCAGACTATCTCCCCTACCATGTCAATTCTATGTCCGCTGCTGCATAGTCTCTCCCCTACCACTCCTGCTGGAAGTCATTTCTATGTCTCCTGCTGTAGACTCTCTCCCTACCACTCCTGCTAAAAGTCAATTCTATGTCTTCTGTTGCAGACTCTCTCTCTCCCCTACCACTCCTGATAGAAGTCAATTCTATGTCTTCTGCTGCAGACTCTCTCTCCCCTACCACTGCTGCTAAAAGTGAACGCTATGTCTTCTGCTGCAGACTCTCTCCCCTACCACTCCTGATAAAAGTCAATTATATGTCTCCTGCTGCAGACTCTCTCTCCCCTACCACTGCTGCTAAAAGTGAACGCTATGTCTCCTGCTGCAGACTCTCTCCCCTACCACTCCTGATAAAAGTCAATTATATGTCTCCTGCTGCAGACTATCTCCCCTACCATGTAAATTCTATGTCCGCTGCTGCATAGTCTCTCCCCTACCACTCCTGCTGGAAGTCATTTCTATGTCTCCTGCCGTAGACTCTCTCCCTACCACTCCTGCTAAAAGTCAATTCTATGTCTTCTGTTGCAGACTCTCTCTCTCCCCTACCACTCCTGATAGAAGTCAATTCTATGTCTTCTGCTGCAGACTCTCTCTCCCCTACCACTGCTGCTAAAAGTGAACGCTATGTCTTCTGCTGCAGACTCTCTCCCCTACCACTCCTGCTGGAAGTCAATTATATGTCTTCTACTGCAGACTCTCTCTCCCCTACCACTCCTGCAAAAAGTCAATTCTATGTCTCCTGCTGCAGACTCTCTCCCCTACCACTCCTGATAAAAGTCAATTATATGTCTCCTGCTGCAGACTCTCTCCCCTACCTCTCCTGATAAAAGTCAATTCTATGTCTCCTGCTGCAGACTCTCTCCCCTATCACTCCTGCTAAAAGTCAATTCTATGTCTCCTGCTGCAGACTCTCTCCCCTACCCCCCTACTAAAAGTCAATTCTATGTCTCCTGCTGCAGACTCTCTCCCCTATCACTCCTGCTAAAAGTCAATTCTATGTCTCCTGCTGCAGACTCTCTCCCCTACCCCCCTACTAAAAGTCAATTCTATGTCTCCTGCTGCAGACTCTCTCCCCTACCATGTCAATTCTATGTCCGCTGTTGCATAGTCTCTCCCCTACCACTCCTGCTGGAAGTCATTTCTATGTCTTCTGCTGCAGACTCTCTCTCTCCCCTACCACTCCTGCTAAAAGTCAATTCTATGTCTTCTGCTGCAGACTCTCTCTCTCTCTCCCGTACCACTCCTGCTGGAACTCAATTATGTGTCTTCTACTGCAGACTACCTCCCCTACCACTCCTGCTAGAAGTCAATTCTGTGTCTCCTGCTGCATGCTCTCTTTCTACCCTACCACTCCTGCTAAAAGTCAATTCTATGTCTTCTGCTGCAGACTCTCTCTCTCCCCTACCACTCCTGCTAAAAGTCAACGCTATGTCTTCTGCTGCAAACTCTCTCTCCCCTACAACTCCTGCTAAAAGTAAATTCTATGTCTTCTGCTGCATATTCTCTCTCTCTCCCCTACCACTCCTGCTGGAAGTCAATTCTATGTCTGCTGCTGTATACTCTCTCCTTTATCACTCCTTCTGGAAGTCAATTCTATGTCTTCTGCTGCAGACTCTCTCTCTCTCTCACTACTCTACGACTCCTGCTGCAATGCAATTCTATGTCTTCTGCTGCAGACTCTCTCTCTCTCCCCTACCACTCCTGCTAAAAGTAAATTCTATGTCTTCTGCTGCATACTCCCTCTCTCTCCCCTACCACTCCTGCTGGAAGTCAATTCTATGTCTGCTGCTGTATACTCTCTCCTTTATCACTCCTTCTGGAAGTCAATTCTATGTCTTCTGCTGCAGACTCTCTCTCTCTCTCACTACTCTACGACTCCTGCTGCAATGCAATTCTATGTCTTCTGCTGCAGACTCTCTCTCTCTCCCCTACCACTCCTGCTAAAAGTAAATTCTATGTCTTCTGCTGCATACTCCCTCTCTCTCCCCTACCACTCCTGCTGGAAGTCAATTCTATGTCTTCTGCTGCAGGCTCTCTCCCCTACCACTCCTGCTGGAATTCAATTCTATGTCTTCTGCTGCAGACTCTCTCTCGCTCTCTCTACTCTACCATTCCTGCTGCAATCCAATTCTATGTCTGCTGCTGCAGACTTTCAGTCAATTCTAATTATCAACTCCATGTTGTAACACACCCAAAAATTTCATTAGTTACAGCATGCAATCAGCACTGTGCATCCTTTAGGCGAGTAACAAACAAGTTACAAATCCATACTTGAATGCTATGTTTTTATAGGCTATTATGAGTTTGCCGACATAGACAGCTTTGGGGGTGTCTACATATTCAGTTTACTGCAAAATAATTTGTAAGTTTATTGGCGTTTTCAATCTAATACATATGTTAACCAGTGTCTGCTAGATAAACTTTTATATACCTTTAATACTTGACATATTAACTGAATTAAGGGGTTTGATAGAGACACAATATGAGCAGATGGGTTTGCTGTTGGAGATCCAATCTGTCATCAGGATCCATTGGATAATGAGGTCACTGTGCGTATTGAAAAGACATGAGCTAATAAGTGCAGTAACTAAGTGAAGATCAGATAATATAGTATAGCACTGGAAAAGTTCTTAAAATGACCATACAAAGAGGTGACGATTGATTAGGAGAGGGACAAGTCATAGGCAGATCAAACAATGGTATTTCTGTAAGTTAACTCTTCAGAGCAACTTTGTGTTCTCTTTTTTAGAATCTATTATATGAGGATTTTGTTTTCCATGTTGGTTTCAAATGGATGGCCAGAAAAATTGTATCCATCACATATAATAGTTGTCAAACTACAAATCGTGGTCACGCTTGCGAGCCTCGCATAGCGAGGTGAGCCGTTGAAGCACAGAAGTCTTCCGAGCTCGGAGCACTTAGCCGAAGGCGCTCATCGGTTGCGAGCAGTTGAGGCATTGAAACTCTGATCACTTAGGCGATGAGCACCAAAGGCACTTATCGTCTGCGAGGCGAGCAGTTGAGGCATTGAAAAACGCGGGACTTGGCCTCCAAGCAGTTAAGAAACGCGGGATTGCCTTAGGCTGCAAGCAGTTGAGGAACGCAGGACTAAGAAAAAAATTTGTGAGGTCGGACAAATAGGAAGTTAACGACCTAACCGTGCAAATTGAAAAATACAAAAAAAAACTCACACACAGCGCGGGAGGACAGCCAAGACGCCTGGGAGTGAGGTTCCACACAAATTTAAGCAGAATTTGCTGAGTTCTGGCACTCAGAAATCTGCTAAGCAAGAAAAAAAATGAAAACGATGCTACACGACCCTGAACCGCTCAAAACACGGACAGACGCGTACCACTTACACAGGAAAGTACAAGGTGCAAAATACACTATTAGAAAGGACGGAAACTCCTCGCTAGCCACGTTACAACACTAACTTGCAACTAATAACATTACAAATCGAAAATGGCACTTTACCCGACTAAACAAACGGTTTGCCCTCGCGCACGCAGCCTATTTATACTGCATAATTGGCACATTGCTGACACTTTCTCAACAGGTCAGCAACAGTCCAACTGTGCATTGTATGCTGCAGGAAAATCAAAAGGGATTGTTACCTCTTCAGGATATTGATTGCTGGATATATTAATTACAAATAGGTAAAGTATATTAATTTATTAAGTAATTAATTAATTATTATAAAAAAAAACTATATATATATATATATATATATATATATATATATATATAAAATACCCTAAATAGCATACTTTACAATGCCGTTACTTTATGAATACATTAATGCTTCACACTTCCTAATACATTTGTTCATTCACAATTAATTATTCGCATACATTAATGTAATAAGTATTAATTAGTATATTAATTAGTAATGGAGAACAAAAATGTATACTTTCCACTGCACACTGCAGTTAAATATATTGCGCAGACGGTTGCTCAGAGGACCAAAAGTACACAAGGAGAGAAGCTCGCAATGAGCGCCGAAGGTGCTCAGAGGAGCAAAAGTACATGAGAGGAGAGGCTCCCAATGAGCGCCAAAGGCGCTCATTGTGAGCAACGTGATGAGCGCCAAAGGCGCTTAGTTCGAGGCTCGCAATGAGTGCCGAAGGTCCTCACAGTAGCAAAAGCTTTACATTGTGTGTCAAACAGCATTGCCATGGCTTCAAATTTTATTGCCCCGTCATTTTTGACGGGGGCAATTCGCTAGTAACGTATATTAGGCATTTGGTATGACCAGGTGGTTCTTGTTTCGATTCAATGGTCTCTGAGTTGGGTCAGAACTTAAAGAAAGGGCTAATGATGAGAAACATCGGTCTGTTTCCAGGTGTTTACCATCACCAGGGTTGAACTGAATGGGGGCAGATGTTTTTCAACATCAGCTTTTCTTTTGAGCCTGGCACAGCTATTATATGCTTCAGATAATGCAGAGGTGGGCAAAATCGATCCTGGAGGGACGACCACAGGCCTGGATTTGAGGATTCCCCTGCCATGTACAGATGAGACCATCGCTTCTTCAATTATTAAGGATTGCACAGAGAGGAAATCCTCATATCCAGGACCAAACTTGCCCACCACTGATATAAACAACTGCCATTAACCATCTTCATTTGTATAATGTTACTGTACATGCACCATGCTCAATATCTCTGGTCTGGTTGCAGAATTCTGATTTTAAGAATGGTTTTACAACAAATAATACTAAAGTAAAACTACAAGCAGAAAGTATAATTAAATGTAAAATACATAAAAGATATGACAATATATAAATTAAATATGGTACAATTACTTATTCTACTAATTTAGGATCCTATATTGGTTATTTGCATCTCAATTGTGTAAAAATAAGGGCCTGACATTGTTTTGTATAAGGATTAAAGCAAGTTCTTTTTACCATTAAACCTTTTACAGCCAACAAAATTATATTTAAACAAGGACTAATGTTGTTTGTGAAAAGCTGCATATCATTGTGTAGTAACAAACTATAAACAATAGCACCAAAGTAAGTCAGGAGCATAAATACATTTTTTGAAAAAATGCTTAGATTTAGTTGTATCATGACAAATTGGACTCATAGAATTCTTGTAGCTTGAGAGGGAGGGTTTTCCTACCTGAAAGATGCTGCTCAGTATGAAAAATGACTATGCGTTAAAAAATAATTGCACTTAAAAGTTACATATTTTAACAGACACTTTAGATTTTTTTCTTTTATATACATATTTAACTAGGTGACATTTTATTGTATTGTTAACTTTAGTTACTTCTCATATATTTCAAGACTAATAGATTCCCACCTTCTGGAACCTCCCACTTTATTTCAGTTCTCTCTATATTAGGATGCCATGTTTCACAGCTGTGACCTATGTGCAAGTCAGCAAGGGAGGGGCTTCACACTACCACTACAATGCCATTGCATGCAAACACACAGCATGTCTTATCTACTAGTAGCAACATGAGACACTGGTATGAGGCAAGCCGTTGAGGCATTGAAGCCTTCAGAGCTCGGAGGACTTAGGCAATAAATTCCAGCAATGAAAGGCGCTCATTGCCTGCGAGCCTCCCGAAGCAAGGCAAGCAGTTGAGGCATTGAAGCACGCAGGACTTAGGCTGAAATGAGCGCCAAAGGCGCTCCTGTGAGTCTCGAAAACCGAGGCGAGCAGTTGAGGCACGCTGAACTTGGGCTGCAAGCTGTTGAGGAACACAGGACTTACTTAGGGTGCAAGTAGTTGAGAAACGCAGGACTTAGAAAACAAATTCCGACCTCGCAATCCTGAGGGGCACAAAAATACGACCTTGCATAAATACAACTTTAACGGCCGAACCGAGGAAATCGAAAAACACGAAAAATAATAGCAAATAAGTTAAAACACACTCACACACAGCACAGGGGGAGAGCCAGGAATTTGCTGTGTTTCGAGAAAATCAGCTAAGCGAGAAAAAAAATGGCGGACGAAAAACGCTAAAAAGTCTGAAACTGGATGAAAACGAGGCTGAGCAAAGCCAGACTCGCAGGACTTAGAAAATACATGACGGCAAAGACAGTAACACTTACAATAACAAAATCAAAAAATAAGAAAAATAATAAAAAATAAATTAAAACACACTCACACACAGCACAGGGGGAGAGTCAGGACGCATGGGAGTGAGGTTGCAGGCAAATTTGAGCCGAATTTGCCGTGTTTTGTCACTTGAAAATTGGCTAAGTGCAAAAAAAAAAGCGCAAAAAAGTCTGAAACTGGATGAAGATGAGACTGAGCAAAGCCGGGCACGCGGGACTTAGAAAATACACAACGGCAAAGACACTAACACTTACATCAACAACACCAGGGACGCGGGATTGAGGAAATACACGCCAAAAACGCTGGACTTAGAAAATACACAATGCCAAAGACAGTACAACGCCAGGCACGCAGGACTTTTAAAATAAAACCAACGCCAGTCAGCGCGCGCCATACAAACATTCAGCAGACACATCGAGTAGAAACACACATGGAAGGGACAGGGGGGGAGATCCTGGAAAGAGACACATGGCATTCCCAAGCACAAAACTTGCAGGTTAATGAATCCTGCAATGAGCTGCGTTCATTGTGAGCCACGTGATTAGCGCTGAAGGAGCTAATCGCGGGGCTTGCGACGAGCACCGAAGATGCTCAGCAAAGCAAAAGCCTCACATTGTGTGAAAAACAGCATTGCCTGCCTTTTACGGGCAATTTGCTAGTATATATATATATATATATATATATATATAACAATCATTTAACTTATGATGGGCAGAAGAGTGATAGAAGCCCTCCACCATACAGAGTACATTTGTGATCCCATTTGAATATCTAAAAATAAGTTAAAAAACTTATTTACTGCTCAGGTTTCCCAGAAATATAGTCATTGCACTCTAGGAGCCATGTATAAAGAGGTTTTGGATTTAAGAGTGAGAGAGCATTGTGTTTTCATTTGCATGTCCCAGCCTAGTTTTCCAAAGTGCAGTACAATGACTATATTTCTGGGAAATTTTTAGACATTCAAATGGTATCACAAATGTACTATTAATTTTCTATACTATATATATATATATATATATATATATATATATATATATATATATATATACACTGCTCAAAAAAATTAAGGGAACACTTAAACAACACAATGTAACACCAAGTCAATCACACTTCTGTAAAATCAAACTGTCCACTTAGGAAGCAACACTGAGTGACAATCAATTTCACATGCTGTTGTGCAAATGGGATAGACAACAGGTGGAAATTATGGGCAATTAGCAAGACACCCCCAATAAAGGAGTGATTTTGCAGGTGGTGACCACAGACCACTTCTCAGTTCCTATGCTTTCTGGCTGATGTTTTGGTCACTTTTTAATGTTGGTGGTGCTTTCACTCTAGTGGTAGCATGAGACAGAGTCTACAACCCACACAAGTGGCTCAGGTAGTGCAGCTCATCCAGGATAGCACATCAATGCAAGCTGTGGCAAGAAGGTTTGCTGTGTCTATCAGCGTAGTGTCCAGAGCATGGAGGCGCTACCAGTACATCAGGAGATGTGGAGGAGGCCGTATGAGGGCAACAACCCAGCATCAGGACCGCTACCTCCGCCTTTGTCCAAGGAGGTACAGGAAGAGCACTGCCAGAGACAAAGGCATTGATGCTATGGACTGGCCCGCCCGTTCCCCAGACTTGAATCCAATTGAGCACATCTGGGACATCATGTCTCGCTCCATCCACCAACGTCACGTTGCACCACAGACTGTCCAGGAGTTGGCAGATGCTTTAGTCCAGGTCTTGGAGGAGATCCCTCAGGAGACCATCCTCCACCACATCAGGAGCATGCCCAGGCGTTGTAGGGAGATCATACAGGCACGTGGAGGCCACACACACTACTGAGCCTCATGTTGACTTGTTTTAAGGACATTACATCAAAGTTGGATCCGCCTGTAGTGTGTTTTTCCACTTTCATAATGGGGGTGACTCCAAATCCAGACTCCATGGGTTGAAAAATGTGATTTCCATTTTTTTATTCTTGTGTGATTTTGTTGTCAGCACATTCAACTATGTAAAGAACAAAGTATTTCATAAGAATATTTAATTCATTCAGATCTAGGATGTGTTATTTTAGTGTTCCCTTTATTTTTTTGAGCAGTGTATATATATATATATATATATATATATATATATATATATATATATATATATATATATATGTATAATATGGTGGGCAAAAGAGAGATAGAAGCCCTCCACCATACAGTAGTACAGTAAATAAATAGTACTTCTGTGTTCACATTTGCTTGTCTAAAACAAGTTAAAAAACCTGCTTCCAGCTCTGAATTCCAAGAAAAACAGTTACTATACTGCATTCTGGGAAGCTGAGCTGGGACATGCAAATGTGCCCACAAATGCCTCGCACTTCAATCCATAGCCATTATCAAATGTGTCCTGCGGGTCGTATTTTTTTTTTCTAAGTCCCGCTGCTTTCTTTTTTTTTTCAAAGTTGCGCTTTTCTGGGGGGCTTTTGTACCGGGAGTGAGGCGTCGTAGAGCCTCCACCTCTGCAAATGCGGCCCCTTGCTTCGTGTGTGATTTGAGGCTAGGACAGAGGTTCACCTTCCAGCAGGACAATGACCCCAAACACACTGCTAAAGCAACACTTGAGGGGTTTAAGGGGAAATATGTAAATGTGTTGGAATGGCCTAGTCACAGCCCAGACCTCAATCCAGTAGAAAATCTGTGGTCAGACTTAAAGATTGCTGTTCACAAGCACAAACCATCCATCTTGAAGGAGCTGGAGCAGTTTTGCAAGGAGCAATGGGCAAAAATCCCAGTGTTAAGATGTGGCAAGCTCATAGAGACTTATCCAAAGCGACTTGGAGCTGTGATTGCCGCAAAAGGTGGCTCTACAAAGTATTGACTTTAGGGGGGTGAATATATATATACAGTGGATATAAAAGGTCTACACACCCCTGGTAAAATGTCAGGTTTCTGTGCTGTAAAAAAATGAGACAAAGATAAATCATTTCAGAGCTTTTTCCACCTTTATTGTGGCCTATAAACTGTACAACTCAATGGAAAAACAAACTAAAATCTTTTAGGTAGAGGGAAGAAAAAATATAAAAATAAAATAATATGGTTGCATAAGTATGCACACCCTTAAACTAATATTTTGTTGAAGTACCTTTTGATTTTATTACAACACTCAGTCTCTTTGGGTATGAGTCTATCAGCATGGCACATTTTGACTTGGCAACATTTGCCCACTCTTTTTTGCAAAAACTCTCCAAATCTGTCAGATTGCGAGGGCATCTTCTGTGCACAGCCCTCTTCACATCACCCCACAGATTTTCAATCGGATTCAGGTCTGGGCTCTGGCTGGGCCATTCCAAAACTTTAATCTTCTTCTGGTGAAGCTATTCCTTTTTTGATTTGGATGTATGCTTTGGGTCGTTGTCATGCTGAAAGATGAAGTTCCTCTTCATGTTCAGCTTTCTAGCAGAAGCCTGAAGGTTTTGTGCCAATATTGACTGGTATTTGGAACTGTTCATAATTCCCTCTATCTTAACTAAGGCCCCAGTTCCAGCTGAAGAAAAAAATGCCCCAAAACATGATGCTGCCACCACCATGCTTCACTGTGGGTATGGTGTTCTTTTGGTGATGTGCAGTGTTGTTTTTGTGCCAAACATATCTTTTGGAATTATGGCCAAAAAGTTCAACCTTGGTTTCATCAGACCATAACACCTTTTCCCACATGCTTTTGGGAGACTTCAGATGTGTTTTTGCAAAATGTAGCCTTGCTTGGATGTTTTTCTTCGTAAGAAAAGGCTTTCGTCTTGCCACTCTACCCCATAGCCTAGACATATGAAGAATATGGGAGATTGTTGTCACATGTACCACACAGCCAATACTTGCCAGATATTCCTGCAGCTCCTTTAATGTTGCTGTAGGCCTCTTGGTTGCCTCCCAGACCAGTTTTCTTCCCGTATTTTCATCAATTTTGGAGGGAGCTCCAGTTCTTGGTAATGTCACTGTTGTGCCATATTTTCTCCACTTGATGATGACTGTCTTCACTGTGTTCCATGGTATATCTAATGCCTTGGAAATTATTTTGTACCCTTCTCCTGACTGATACCTTTTAACAATGAGATCCCTCTGATGCTTGGAAGCTCTCTGTGGACCATGGCTTTTGCTGTGGGATGCGACTAATAAAATTTCAGGAAAGACCAACTAGAGCAGCTGAACTTTATTTGGGGTTAATCAGAGGCACTTTAAATTATGGCAAGTGTATGCTGACTCCTATTTAACACGATTTGGAATGTGATTGCTTAATTCTGAACACAGCTACATCCACAGTTATAAGAGGGTGTGCAGACTTATGCAACCCCATTATTTGTATTTTTTATTTTTCTTCCCTCCAGCTAAAAGATTTCAGTTTGTTTTTCAATTAAGTTGTACAGTTTATACATTAAAGGTGGAAAAAGTTCTGAAATGATTTATCTTTGTCTAATTTTTTTACAGCACAGAAACCTGACATTTTAACAGGGGTGTGTAGACTTTGTATATCCACTGTATATATATATATATATATATATATATATATATATATATATATATATATATATATATATATACACTACACTTGCCCTTAAACCAATACATTACAAGTTAAATTTCCCAAATGTAAACTATCTTGGACATGCTTGTACTTTCTGTTTGATGCATGTCCTCCATTGTTTTCCTATTTACTCATTTCCTAAAGTGAATGTTCCAAGCCATGAGAACTATTGTCCCATGTGAGCCTTTTATGCTTAATTTGCAATATGATGTTTTCGGTTGGTAATGGAGCACTTTATAGGTATCCTTAAATTTATGGGGAAAACAGTACATTTGTGTTTCCAAGAAGTCTCAGTGAAACTCATAAAAATACATGTAAAATTCCTTTAGAACTGGGAATCTAGGTCAGCAGTGGAACAGTAAGCAGACCTGAACATGACTTCCAATAATAACATTTATTATCTTGTGTGGAAAATGCCAGCAAAGTGTGTCCTTACAGCACCCTGAATTCATTATTCACATTAGGATCAAGATTAGTTTTTTATTCTGGAACTATCCCATCATACACTGATTTCACAGTAATGGAAACTTATATAGATAATGTGACAAATAAATGGGATTTTAGGTTGTTTTGTTATATGAAAATGTTATAATTAGGTTACTTAATTGATGATATCCTTCTCAATGTAATGGTGATATAATATATAGTCTCCAGAATAACAGATTCTCAGCTTATGGAACATTCCCCACTCTTCCTGTTCTCTCTCATGCATGCTACCTTTCACAGCCACAGAGGAGGGCCTTCCTACAATCAGTGTATTGCTGTTAGCAAACAGTTAATGACATCCTCTGTGTCTACTTGCAGCAGCATTACACTGGTAGCATGAAGACTGTCTCCTAGGGAAGTGGTCTTAGGTCTCAACTGTGAAACATAACAGTATGCATGGGAGAGAACAGGAAGAATGAAGGAGGTTCCAGAAACTCAGTATCTGCTATGATATACTGTACTGTTATCTACTGCTCGGAAAAATTGCGTTTTGTATGCCTTTAAATGATCACTACTGTATCAAACGATCAAGAGGAGACAGTTATTTTAATTATGCATTCATAAATAAAATTGCTATTTCATAATTTATGATAGTAATATTCAATATTAAATTCATTTTCAAAGATTAGAGTATTGGTCTGCACCCTGGTAAGGCCATTAATGGGAGTGATGGTTTGGCATGCTTTATGAACAGTCAGATATGATAATGTAATAAACAGTCATTGATAGGCTGCCCTAGGAAAAACTAACACAAGTCTCCACCCAATGAAGATCATTGTGTTGGTCGTGAGCATTATGCCTGAAAATGTATCAGCTTCCTGGTAGACAAAACACCACACTACATTGACCATATAGTGGGTGGATACAAGCCAAAGCTAAATCTGAACTTTAACATTAGGCACAATATTGAATATTGATTTTTTTTAATTATGGAATGTGAATGTTATTAATTATCAATAACCAATTAAAACATCTGGCTCATAATGTTAGGGCAGGACAACGGTTATTTAAGCTGGCAGTCTAAAGTAAAAATTCTCAAGAAAGGAAATATACAAGATGTGTGAAATCTGCTTTCCATCCCCACCCCACATTTCCACTGTTAGAGTGAATTATTCACCTCACATAAATCACCATGTTGGAGGATCTTGATAAGCAATGTGTGCCTAAAACACTCAAGACTAATCATTCAACACAATTTTAGATTTTTTGTAAATATCAACCAACTGCAGAAAAGTTTATATAAATGTTATATTTCCATTTGAACCATAATTGGGATATTTGCTTTGTCCCTTTAAGTGTTCTTCTAATTTTTTATTGCATGTAGATACTTGCCCGTCAAAAATTATGGGAATACAATTTTAATGCTGGCAATGCTGTTTGCCACCCATTGTGAGCACCTTTGGTGCTCATCACAAGCCCTGTCTCTCCCCCTGTCTACATCCTCCCTTGTGTCTCATTTCCCCCTCCTCTCCCTCCCTTGTGGATCCTCTTCCCCCTCTTCTCCCTCCATAGTGTCCCCTCACCCTGTCTATCCCCTATGTCTCTTCCCCCCTCCCCTGTGTCTCTTTCCCCCTCCCTGTGTCTATCCCTCCCCTGTGTCTCTTCCCCTCTCCCCTTTGTCTCTTTCCCTCCGTCTCCCCTGTGTCTCTTACCCCCTCTCCCTTCCGCTGTGACTCTCCCCCTCCCCTGTGTCTCCTTCCCCCTTCCCTCCCTTGTGTCTCTTTGCAGCCCTCTCCCTCCCATATTTCTCTTTCCCCCTCTTTCTCTCCCCTGTGTCACTTTCCCCCTCTCCCCCCTTCTCCCTTGTGTCTCTTCCCCCCCTATGTCGCTTCTCCCCCTCCCCTGTGTCTCTTAACCCCCTCTCCATCCCCCCTTTTCCCCCTTATCCTCCTCCTTCCCCCTTATCCTCCTTCCCATCCTTTTTTTAAAATATATTTTGTAACAAAGATTAGCTACGGATTTTCTGATTCCCACTCTTTACAGTTTATACTTGTTCTCTGCTTTGTCCTGTGATCTCAATAAAAATGTTAAATAAAAGAGAGATATATTTGAACCGCATACCTTTGTACTTTAATATACAGTGCCTTGCAAAAGTATTCACCCCCTTGACTTTTTACCTATTTTGTTACATTACAGCCTTATGTTCAATGTTTTGTTAATCTGAATTTTATGTGATGGATCAGAATACAATAGTCTAAGTTGGTGAAAGGAATGAGAAAAATATATACATAAAACTACTTTTTAGAAATAGAAAACAGAAAATTGGCATGTGCGTATGTATTCACCCCCTTTGTTATGAAGCCCATAAAAAGCTCTGGTAGAGTTGGGTTTTATGGCAGAGTGGCCCGAAGAAAGCCATTACTTTCAGCAATAAACAGAATGGCACGTTTTGAGTTTGCGAAAAGGCATGTGGGAGACTCTCAAAATGTATGGAGGAAGGTGCTCTGGTCTGATGAGACTGAAATTGAACCATCAAAGAAAAAGCTATGTCTGGCACAAACCCAGCACATCACATCACCCAAAGAACACCATCCACCATTTTTCAGCAGCCGGGACTGGGAAACTGGTCAGAGTTGAGGGAAAGATGGATGGTGCTAAATACAGGGATATTCTTGAGCAAATCCTGAATAACTCTGTGCATGATTTGAGGCTAGGACGGAGGTTCACCTTCCAGCAGGACAATGACCCCAAACACACTGCTAAAGCAACACTTGAGTGGTTTAAGGGGAAACATGTAAATGTGTTGGAATGGCCTAGTCAAAGCCCAGACCTCAATCCAATAGAAAATCTGTGCTCAGACTTAAAGACTGCTGTTCACAAGCGCAAACCATCCAACTTGAAGGAGCTGGAGCATTTTTTCAAGGAGGAATGGGCAAAAATCCCAGTGGTAAGATGTGGCAAGCTCATAGAGAGTTATCCAAAGCGACTTGGAGCTGTGATTGCCGCAAAAGGTGACTCTACAAAGCATTGACTTTAGTGGGTTGAATAGTTATGCACATTGACTTTTTCTGTTATTTTGTCTTATTTGTTGTTTGCTTCATAAAAAAAAACAAAAAAAAAAAAACATCTTTTAAAGTTGTGGGCATGTTCTGTAAATTAAATAATGCAAATCCTCAAACAATCCATGTTAGTTCCAAGTTGTGAGAAAACAAAACACGAAAAATGCCATGGGGGGTGAATACTTTTGCAAGGCACTGTAGGTATACTGTAATTCATAATTATGGTCACTGGATATGTGGTTTGCATTAGAAGATGCAACATGGAGATTTACAGCTTGCTGCATGTCCTCCTCCCACAAGTGAAACCTCCTGGTCCTTTAGTCTAGCGTCTAAAGTCATTGTCTTTTTTGCCTTTACGATCAAATCACTCCTAAACCGCAGCAAGCACATACCTCTAAAGAGTCTTATTGTCAATGATTCTTAAGCTAGCTGTGGCTATTGCAATTTACCTAGTCATCTGCCATACTAGGTCACTCTATAACACTCTATGATTAGTGGGTGTTCCAGAAAGGTTGATTGACAGGTGAACACATCAAACTTCAATGTAAGGCTACTGTAAGAAAATGTAATTTGTTTTGATGAAGCACCTGTTATTATCTATATTTTTAAATTATACATTATTTGGAATCTACAGTGTGTCTATTTAAAGGACCACAGTAGTTCCAGAAAAATAACACTTGTTTGTGTAGTATGTAACAAATTAACAATTTAAGCAGCTGTTTGATCCATGAACATAAAACATTTTTTAGAGAAAATCTGAATTTATGGATTGAATATTAAATCTTGTTTTTCTTTATTCACTTCCTGAGAGCTGGCGCATGAGGTGTGTGTTTTTTATTTATCAGTGGAGAAGGAGTGAAGAGGGAAAGGGGGAGGAAAGATATGTGAGTTGATTGGATCTAAGTGAATATGACATTAAAGCAACTGCTTTCAAGAAATGTAAATACCACTCCCACATACAAAACCTTCACCAAACTATGATGGATGCCTCCAGGATACAGAAGAAGCATCGGAATTATTAATATTAATTAAAAACTTACTTGTATGACTTTTCCCCTGCCTAAATATGCTATTATACTCAATGTTGTTAATCATATATATTTTTTTCCATTGTACAATGGTATATAATATACCATAGCCTAGCATACAAATACTGTACCACCATCCTCCTGGGGTCATACCACAAGGTATATGCAAGTAACACATCATTGTTAACCCTCCAACCCATCACTGTCCCATCTTATGAGAGATGTCTGGGAAACTAATTAGAGTCGGAAAATCAATTAATGCTGTTGCTCTGCAGGCAAAGTGGGTGGATGTCACTCTTAAGATGAGGCAACGGATCTTAGAGTCAGTTTTTCCACCAGAAACATTATACATCTCTCCCTAGGGGAACAAGATGGAGACGCCACTGCTCTAAATTTATTTGCCTGTTGATTGTAACTTGTGCCATAAATAAGTGATGTTAGTGTAAATTGAACAACTTCAAAGTCTTGGGTGTAAAAAACATTTAAAAGTGCTGAGTAGGGATATTAAGTATTTTTTCTAAATCTTACATTTTAACTCCACATTTACCAAATCACCAGTTAAGTTTAGAAATGTTCTTTCTATATAACATTATATGGTATTCATAGCAATCAGTATCTATGAAAAACCTTACTTATATAAAAAGTAGAAATCTATGTGTCACATGGTATGTTTTATGTGTTGTTGTTTAGTTGTTTAGTCGTGCCAGAATCTCCGTGACCCTATGGACTGCAACACACAAGGCACATCTATCATTATGTCTCTGGTCGCATTTATATTAGGGTGTTCAACTCTCTCTGTTTGTCTCTGTCTGTCTGTCTTGGTCCAAATGTCTATTTTTACTGATGTATTTATTTTTAATCATTATAAAGCACCATTTTCTTTCTTAGCTCTATACAAAGGGTCAGTAATGCATACAGGACACCATAAATAAAGGAGGAAATGTAAAAGGTACACAGAAAGGTTGCTGTAGGGTGTGGGGGTAATATACTGTAAGATAGCAGGTGATACCGGTTTAATAAGTTTGTAACTGTAAAGGTAGTTTGACGGAGTGAGATAAGGCTTCTGAAACAGTAGATGTATGTTGAGAAAAATCCTGCAAATGATAATGTGAGGATGTAACAAAAGAGACACATATGAGCAGTATGAGGAGTATTTGGAGACTTGGGCAGAATTATAATTAGGTGTGCTGTTACTATGGAATTTGTATGTTAAAACTGTATTCTGGAGGCTCTGGGAATCCAATGGATTGACTGACAAAGAGATGCGGTATACAAGTACATTGAATAAGGTTGAGGGGTCTAGCAGGGGTATTCATTATGGATTTACGTAAAAAAATAATTGGTGATGGTGAATGAGCTGTAGTAGCCTGGCAAGACATGATAGAAACTTAATTTGATTTTATGTGGTGTCTCATATGAGAAAGTGGCAATTTCTGGAAATGTTTTTTAAGGTGCAGGTGCTCAATTTCAATTTATAATGTAACTGAAGAGTGAAAGAGGGCCAAATCCAATTTAACCCCAGCACTGAGGGTTTTGAGTGGTGATGGCATTATCAATGGTGAGAGATGTTTGACTGGTAGTATGTATCCAATGTAGAAGGGGGAAGAGTAAGAGCTCAGTTATCAAGCTGTTTGAGCATGAGATGACGGAAGAACATCCAGAAGGATATACTTTGTAGGCCGTTGGTGACTGGCTGAAAGAGGAGATACAGATGTTCTAAAGCACATTCATAATTTTTCACCAAGATGGAATTTCAAACCGATTTTCATTACCTCAAACAGAGATGGGGTGAGAATTTGTTTCTTTAGCCTAATAACATGATAAATGATGAAGCTTAGCATACCTGTAGGTCATTTGAGTTGATAGATTTGAGTGCTATTTACCCACAGATTATGCTAAAATCCAAAACAGCCAATTAGGGTTCCAAGGGTCGATGAACATGAAGAACAGCAGTTGGGTTGGGACTGAACCTTGAGGTACCCCATTATAGAACAATAATAGGTAGAGGAGATGCCAGGGAAGAAGTCTCTAAATATTCCATCTGCCCATCACGTACATCTCTTTTCACCCATCATCATCTCCTTCAAGCACTCTTGTCTCCAAGGCTTCTCTACCATACCTCTCTCTATTAGACTTTCCTCTACTCTACACAGCTTCAAACTCTCTGAAAATTCATCTATACATAGAAGCCTACTAAATTGTCCAAAATGTCAACTATTTAACCAATACAGAGAACGCCTCTTGTGCATGAATCCCACTGCCTTATTAAAACTCACTTAGATTATACACTTCTTAAAAAAACAGGGCCTTCAACATCTTCTGTACCAGTTTATTATATTTGTCTTATGAATTCACTATATGCCTTATACTTGGCTCTCTGGAATATTTGGGGCCTTATAAATACATTATAACGTTATCATTAATAATAATAGTAATAATAATAATAGTTTGAGAGATAGGACTTTATTTAATTAGATCTTGCAAATACACAATATTATACAAATTGAATTAAGTTTTGTTTCCACAACACAACAAATTCAGATTCATTAAACAGTCCATTAGGAGTTTTTTAAGGTTCATATATACCTGAACTTACCCAATTACTCAGTACACATAATATTAGATATGGTTTTTCCATATTTTTCAAAATGTGAAATCTGTACTATTTCAAAAATAGTGTACAAACTGTTCTTACTTTCCCATCTTCACATCATGATGCCATAAATTATAGTGAAATAACACAGAAGTTTCCTTTTTATGTGAAATGTTGACATTTCAAACATTCTTTCATTGGACATTTAACAACGGCTATCACCCAAAATTGTTAAATGTGCTTAATAGCTTGCATTGGTAATTCTACAGTATTTTCTCATGGACAGATAAAGTTCAGAAATAGCCTTTAATGTAAGTGGGACAAAGGACTTGATACCCTTCCCAGTTCCTTGGCTAATCTCTCCATCTCAGCAGGATCTGTCCACCTTATTCTTTCTCTTGCCTGGTTCCCCTACTCCCTGGATCTATCCCCCCAGTTTTGCATTTTACCAACTTCTGGCACCATCTGCCCTTGCTTACACCCTAGAGAAGGGGAGAGGTACCTGTCTATATGCAGTCTACATATGCCAGGGGTATTGAGATAAGGAGTCCTGCGCATCCTGCATATCTTCAGAATTAAGATAAGGGATCAGACTTGCCGGCACCACCACAAGCCCATAGCTTTCCCCATTGAAAACAGCTCTCCTCATTGGCCCAACTGAATTCCCTGCAAAAAGAGCCCTCTACCCGATTGGACAAAAATATTCCCAAGCCCCAATACTAGAGTCGTTGTATGCAGTTTCCTGATTGGAGGAGACTCAAGGGGAGGGAAATTCAAGTTGGACTTGTTGTGAAATGTTGACTTCATTTTTAATGTTTAATTTACCTATAGTTCCCTTCCCTGTAAAAGGGGTTGATATCAAAGTCGGTGACATTAAATTATCTAACAAATCCTCTTCACCTCTCTTTCTCTCTCTCTCTCTCTCTCTCTGCCCTCTTTCTCTACCACTCCCTCCACTGATAGACAATAAAGAAAAAAAATATCCTTTGTGCTCCAGCTATCAGAAAGTCATTAAAAATTCTCTAAAAATGATTTTATATTCATAACTTACACAATGGCTAACGTACTTCATGAACAAGTGCTGTTTTTCTTGAACCACAATAGTCATTTACCTTTGTTGCCAAACACATAAACAATTGTACAATGTCATGTGGGTGAGTAAGTGATAATAGAGGAATAGTCAGAGAAGTATTTTGTGGGACAAGAGAAGCTGATATACTAGTTGCGAGAGAAAAAATGGACTTTGCTGTCCCACTTCAAAGAACTGGATGAGGTTGGATAAAAGTCATTCATGAGATAGTACGTTTTGTTTCCGTGGCTCCTTTATGCTAATGTGTGGCTGTGTGTGTCAACTTATTGTCAATTTAAGAGTGATTGATAAGCATGGAGGAAGGGATCTAAGTGCATGATGACCAGACCATGATGATCAGACACATGTGAGACAACAGAAAAGTAAGTTATCAAGCTTTTGCAAACATTTTACTCCACTATATGCAAAAATCCTATTATTTTTATATAAGTTTTAGATGTCTGTAAAGAATGGAATCCCTTCCAGTGTCCCTTTTACTGCGTATGTACCTATCTTCTATTGTGTGTGAGTATACCGTATACATATATATATATATATATATACATATATATATATATATATACCGTATATACTCGAATATAAGACGAGGCACCTATTTTACCACAAAATACTGGGAAAAAAGAGTGATTCGAGTATAAGCCGAGGGTGGAAAATGTGCTTCCCCCTGTGTCCCTCTTGTGCCATCTGTGTCCCCCTCTTGTGTGGCCTTTTCTTGTGTCCCCTCTCTCTCTCCTCTGTGTCTCTTCTCCCCTCTCGCTCCCCTGTGTCTCTTCCCCCCTCTCCCTTCCCTGTGTCTCTTCCCCCCTCCCTTATCACCCTCCTCACACTCAACCCCCTCCTCAACCTCCCTCCTCAACCCCCCTCCTCAACCTCAACCCCCCATCCTCAACCCCCATCCTCATCCTAAAGCATCCCCCTCCTCATCCTCAACCCCCCTCCTCAACCTCCCTCCTCAACCCCCTTCCTCAACCTCAACCCCCCTCCTCAACCTCAACCCCCCTCCTCATCCTAAACCACCCTCCTCACCCCCTCTCCTCATCCTCAACCCCCCTCCTCAACCTCAACCCCAACCTCCCTCCTCAACCCTCCTCCTCAACCGCAACCCCACCATCCTCAACCCCCCATCCTCATCCTCAACCCCCATCCTCAACCCCCCCTCCTCATCCTAAACCCCCCTCCTCAACCTCCCTTCTCAACCTCTCTCCTCAGCCCCCTATCCTCAACCTCTCTCCTCAGCCTCCCTCCTCAGCCCCCCTCCTCAAGCCCCTCTCCTCAACCCCCCCAATGTCAACCCCCCATCCTCATCCTCAACCCCCCCATCGTCATCCTAAACCCCCCCCCCATCGTCATCCTAAACCCCCCCATCCTCATCCTAAACTCCCCATCCTCATCCTAAACACCCCCATCCTCATCCTAAAACCCCCTCCTCACTTTACCCCTCTAAATACCTCCCCCTCTCCCTTTCCCCTCACTTACTTCCATCTGCAGCTGCTCCTCCGATCCGCCATGCTCCTTCCTGCGTCTTGACCCGGCCAATGCTAATGACGTGGCGCGCATGTGACGTCACGTCATTAGCATATGCCGGGTCCCGACGCAGGAAGGAGCGGAGGAGCAGCTGCAGATGGAGGTAAGTGAGGGGAAAGGGAGAGGGGAAGGTATTTAGAGGGGTTTAGGATGAGGAGGGGGGTTTAGGATGAGGTGGGGGGGTTAGAGAGACAAGGGGGGGTTAGAGAGACACGGGAGGGAGAGTGACTCGAGTATAAGCCGAGGCCCTTTTCAGCCTTAAAAAAAGGGCTGAAAAACTCGGCTTATATTCGAGTATATACGGTATATATATAAATATAAATATATATATATATATATCTGTATCACTTTTTGACTTGATAAAGAGAGGCATTATCTCTCAAAAGCTTGTCGCTATATTATGAATATGTTTGTCCAATGAAAAAGGTATCACTATTCACTGCAATACTCTGATTATTGAACTATATATATATATATATATATATATGTATAAAACCAAATGTGTTTTATATTTATATATATTTTATATATATATATATATATTATATATATATATATATATATATATATATATATATATATATTCTTCTTTTATAATTGCAGAGGGGCACTGGAACATAGGTAGTCCACTGCACCCCATGCTCCCCTGTTTTCACAGTCTTAGAATTTTCTTAAAATAAAAGCTTTTCTGTGGTGTTTGCATTGAATAAAGCACTTTATCTTGTGTTACTCCCCCTAGAACTGTTCCTAATGATGGAAAGTTTCTGACCAATCTGCCAGGCTTTCTACATTCCTCAAGATAACAACCGAAGGTTTCCAGAACTTCATCTGAAGTGGGAGATTTGTATTTGTAGCAACAAGAGATCCAGAAAACGTCTGCTCCTTTCTCCAGGTTTAAATCTGCTAAGACGGGAAGTGTTTCTATATTGAGAGCTTTAATATCTGACTGTCAGGGTATGAAGAGACTAGTTGTATACAGTATTTAAAATCTAACAAATTTTTAAAGCACTAAGAGTCGATATTATATTCTGATATATTATATTATTAATAATAAATATTAATAATCTTAATGTTAAAATTAAGTATTACAAATTTTATATATATATATATATATATATATATATATATATATATATATATATATATATATATATAATTAACTTTTATTTGTAACGTGCCAACATATTCCGTAGAGCTGCTATATGAGAATTTTTTTATTTATTTTCAATATTTTTAGGACTAGGTAAAAATATCAAAATAGAAGGTATCTCTCAGAAGAGTTTCTATTAAAAAATACTAAATTCACCCAAAAATCTTATTAATTAATGCAATACTTACATTTATATGTCATGGTGATTTTCTGCTAAAACTGACACTTAATTCATCACAATTTGGAGCACATCACTGCAAATTTATCCTAAAAACATGTTGAAATGCTTTTAGAAATGTTGAAATGTATGCATTTTTCACTGAGAATTCAATAAGGTAAAATCTTTGTTTACATTTGTCACTGACTGCCTACCTACTACTGTGTAGTGGGCAAAAGAAAAAAAAAGAGTTAACCCTGCAGAGCACAGTGTGGCTTAACTTTTCAGTGCATTCATGAGTTCAGGGAAAACCTGCTATCAATCACCATTGTCACCCGATTCTGTTATTAATCATGGAACAGCCAGTAGGCAGGACAGACTCTGTTTGTAAAAAGACTTAAAACTTTAGATTTATTAGCTGTTATTAGTGTAATAAAAAAAAACAATAGATAATTTTAACATACCATATTGTGCTATTTTACACCACAAAAATACACTTACAGTGGGGTAAATGGCCCTTTCAGTCTAGGCCCACAAGACCCAGTGCTAGGGCATAGTATTTTCTGGGGCAGCAGGCTGCCTGAATTAAGCCAATAGTGATAAATTCCTTTACCCAACTGTAGGATTAAAGGAGCTTCTCACTGGTTTAATTTGATAAGGAAAACCTATATTTGTTATTATTATATTTTTTTTGAAACACACCAACATATTCTGTAGCGCTATATACGGTTTACAATCAAGGCAAAAACAATAGCAATATTAACACATTGCAGCGGATGCAGGGCCCTGTCTTTGAGCTTAGAATCCAGTGTCCATAGAGCTTTCTCCAAAGCGCCATGCAAGACTGAAAACTCTTAAACTTACTATCCAAAGATTTCCCTAATTTTTCCCTGATTTACTTATCAGGTAATAGATATATAGAAGCTATCCAGCATATTTGCAATGACAGCTCTAAAAACTAATATAATTCAGATAATCTCATAAATTTACCATGATAAATTACAGCTACGTTCTTGGCTTATTTTAAATCCAGACTGTTGATTGTATTCCCATAATTATTATTTTTTTCAAATTACAGAGAACTAGATTTTGTTGCTGAGTCTAGTGGTTTCTTATGTATAATGATGTTGATAAAGACTTCAGGACATGGGCTGAATGTGTTGATTTATTATGGCTAGAGATATACAAATTGGAATAAACCAAGAAGTGTGATAAAGCTCGAGGACAGGGCCAAAATATGTATTTGTGTGAATTGATTTGATGTTGAGAGCTGTGTTATTTATCATTTAAGTGAACAAATGTATCTTTTCAAAACATACACTACGGACGTAATCCCTTCCTGTTATCAATGAGAAAAAATTTCAGTGAAGGCAGAGATATCCATATATATGTATAGAAAATTAAAAGGACATTTGTGATCCCATTTGAATGTCTAAAATGTCTAAAAATAAGTAAAACAAACAAATTTCATGTGCTACAAATTTATGAACGATTCTGTTTATCATCATCAAACTTTTACTGAGGAAATCAGTAACTATTTATTTTGTCTGGATCACAAATTTTAGGTTCTGGCAGTTCTTGAAGGTAATCATTGGGAAGTCTCACCAGAAACCTGTAGGAACTCCTCAATATCTTTCCCATCTTCATCTCCTAGCCCTACTGTATTGACTAGGTTGACAATTTGGTTAACAATTGAATATCTCCAGCCATATCTTCTTCCACACTCCTTTCATACATTTATCTGACGCTTCTCTCCAAGCGAGTTTGATGTTGCCTATGGCGTCCATGAATTTATATTTCCTCCAAAATTGCATCATTGATACTCTTTTTTTGCTGTCTGTTTTATTAATAAGTTGCTGAAATGCGTGAGGAAGATAAAATGTTTTAAAAGTTGTTATAACTCCCTGATCCATTGGCTGGATAAAAGATGTAATTGGTGTTGGGTGGCAGAAAAACGACTTAAACCGGAATGCAGTAGTCTGAGTCGGACAAGTGGGTAGGATGGCTTGAAGCATTATCAATCAGTAATAGCTTTTTTGGTTCAATCTTTATACGTTTACTGTAGAAATTTACAGATGGACAAAAATGTGCAGTAATCTAATTTTGAAAAATTTCCATAGTGATCCAAAATTTCCTATTAAATTCCAAAATCACAGGTAAACTCGATTTTAAAATTCCTTCCATGGCTCTTGGTGTTTTGGAATGATACACAAGCATCAAATTAGTGTTAACAGGGGATATATCAGGCAAAAACAGCTTTATATTGAATCAGTAGTAAAAGGGGTCTACCAATGTGTTTATATATAAATAGTACATTTGTGCTCACATTTGAATGTCTAAAACAAGTTAAAAACTTGTTTCCTTCTCAGAATTCCAAGAAATACAGTTATTCCAATGCATTCTGGGAAGCTGAGCAGGGACATGCAAATGTGCCCACAAATGCCTCACATCCATAGACCATTTTCAACATGGCTTCCTTTAAGCTTATGCCCGCTGCATTACACAGCTTTTATGCAAAGCCAAGGTTGGATTATACACAAGCTGGGCATCCTACCCACCTACAGCTGTTTCAAGGTTACTGCCCACCATTAGGGTGGGATGGGATCCCAGCTTGTGTTGTGGACCTTATGAGGAGGTAGTTCACCACAACAATCATTAAATATATGGTGGTCAAAAGAGTGATATATATATTCCCTTCTGAATCGCTACCTTGCCATGGTGAAGGAGCTAAACCATGTAGGGTCACCCAAGATAGTCAGGTCATAGCAGAGAGGTCAGACAAATTGCAGTGCACTGAGAAGGAACTGACAAAGCCAATCCAGTAACTTTGCCAAGAAAATACAACCAGAAACACAGACAGATGTGCCTGCTGTGCTTCGTCCATATTGTCACCCAGAGTCGAACATGACTGAACGACTGAATACCCGGCTTTGCGCTACCCCGCTGAGCGCTGATTCTTGATAACGCTGTTTTCGCTAGCTCTATAAACCGCGTTGCAGGCATTTAAATCCCCACTTAGCCCGCTTTTTTTCACTATAGCGCTCTTCAGCCCTATAATGATAAAATGCCCCATTTAGCGCAGTTTTCGTATAGCGCTCCTGCATGCAGAAACACATATACCTCGCTAAATGGGGTATTCCTGTATAGCCCTATATTGACCATCAATGTATGTATTTTTTTCTAGAGCAAATAAGTATATTTTCGTTTGTTTTTCTTTGTAAATTAGTCCCTCTAATCCCTTAATTAATTTTTCCGATTTCACAATGAGTCTTCTCTTATGTTCTCTTGTTTTTACCATTCCCTCTATAACTCTGTACTTTTGTATCAAGAACATTGCAGAATGACACTTTCATATAGAAGAAAGACCTTGCACTACAATTCCTTGATGATTTTTACATTTAACAAAATTCATAAAAAATTGTTAATTTCCTTGAATTTACTGGGTGAGAGTCAAACAATGAATCAGTTCAACCATAAAACCTTCCTGCTGATTTGGATAATACAACAATTGTTGGAAACGGCTACAGTAAATGCATATAATGGAATAAAAATTACTTAAAGTTGTTATCCTTTTTTTATCTCTGCATTTAATGACAAAGTAAAATGTTGAGTTTGGTGCCAAAATCTGGAATTCTTGCCAACCCCTGCTGAACATATCAGCCTACAGATGTAAGTTACAGCAAAACGGCACCTGGAACTAATGAGCAGATGTTAAATAATATTCCAAGCTCTGATGTGATTCCCTTTACTCAGTGCTTTGATCACACGTTAATGGCAACCCTTCGTACAAATACTTTGGCTCCGTTTGTGTCTGGATGAAAACAGTTTAAACTTCTTCTGTAAGTCCTAGCACAGCTAGAACATGTGTCACGCTAGTGAATTTGATCATTCCAGACATACAGTTGAGCGTTGCCTTTGGTATCCAAATGCAACCAACCATTTGACTAATTGAGTAGCACTCTACAAGGCCGTTTGCAATCAGTTCTCACCTCTACAAAGACTGCTTTACAGAACAATGCTAAATATGTGCTATATCCTTCTATTGCTAAATCATGTTAAATGTATACTACATGGAGCTCAGAGAGGTAGTGGCTTGAACGATGTGCCTGGCTTGCTGCAGTCCATAGGATTACGGAGAATCAGACTCGACTGAACAGCATGTTCCATACATTAAATACTTGGCATGTAAACCATTAAAGGGCCACTGAAGTGCTTACTTCCCAACTGTCCCACTTTTCGATAAATGGTTCCACTTTTTAAAAGTCACCCCCTGTCCCTCTTAGACTCCCCAATATCCACCGTTTGATGTAAAGTTCCACATTTAAGGGCAAAGCATACTTTCATAGCCCAGACCGTGTCTCGCCTTCCCAGTTTCCTCCTGTTATTTACTCTCAAAATCAAGGAGAAAGACAGAAGCCTTGAGTGTCAGTTCTTTAGAATATACAGTGCCTTGCAAAAGTATTCACCCCCCTCGACGTTTTACCTATTTTGTTACATTACAGCCTTAAGTTCAAAGTTTTGTTAATCTGAATTTTAGGTAATGGATCAGAACACAATAGTCTAAGTTGGTGAAGTGAAATGAGAAAAATATATACATAAATTTTTTTTTTTAAATAGAAAACAGAAAATTGGCATGTGCGTATGTATTTACCCCCTTTGTTATGAAGCCTATAAAAAGCTCTGGTGCCACCAATTACCTTCAGAAGTGACATAATTAGTGAAATGATGTCCACCTGTGTGCAATCTAAGTGTCACATGATCTGTCATTACATATACACACCTTTTTTTAAAACCTAAAAAACCTAAGCACCACTAACCAAACACTGCCATGAAGACCAAGGAACTCTCCAAACAAGTAAGGGACAATGTTGTTAAGAAGTACAAGTCAGGGTAAGGTTATAAAAAAAATATCCAAATCTTTGATGATCCCTAGGAGCACCATCAAATCTATCATAACCAAATGCAAAGAACATGGCACAAGAGCAAACCTGCCAAGAGACGGCCACCCACCAAAACTCACGGACCGGGCAAGAAGGGCATTAATCAGAGAGGCAGCACAGAGACCTAAGGTAACCCTGGAGGAGCTGCAGAGTTCCACAGCAGAGACTGGAGTATCTGTACATAGGACGACAATAAGCCGTACGCTCCATAGAGTTGGGCTTTATGGCAGAGTGGCCAGAAGAAAGACATTACTTTCAGCAAAAAACAAAATCGCACGTTTTGAGTTTGCGGAAAAAAAAGGCATGTGGGAGACTCCCAAAATGTATGGAGGAAGGTGCTCTTGTCTGATGAGACTAAAATTGAAATTTTCAGCCATCAAAGAAAACCCTATGTCTGTAGCAAACCCAACACATCACACCACCCAAAGAACACCATGAAACATGGTGGTGGCAGCATCATGCTGTGGGGATGTTTTTCAGCAGCCGGGACTGGGAAACTGGTCAGAGTTGAGGGAAAGATGGATGGTGCTAAATACAGGGATATTCTTGAGCAAAACCTGCACCACTCTGTGTGTGATTTGAGGCTAGGATGGAGGTTCACCTTCCAGCAGGACAATGACCCCAAACACACTGCTAAAGCAACACTTGAGTGGTGTAAGGGGAAACATGTAAATGTGTTGGAATAGCCTAGTCAAAGCCCAGACCTCAATCCAATAGAAAATCTGTGGTCAGACTTAAAGATTGCTGTTCACAAGCGCAAACCATCCAACTTGAAGGAGCTGGAGTAGTTTTGCAAGGAGGAGTGGGCAAAAATCCCATTGGTAAGATGTGGCAAGCTCATAGAGACTTATCCAAAGTGACTTGGAGCTGTGATTTCCGCAAAAGGTGGCTCTACAAAGTATTGACTTTAGGGGGGTGAATAGTTATGCATGTTGACTTTTTCTGTTATTTTGTCCTATTTGTTCTTTGCTTCACAATAAATAAATAAAAAACATCTTCAAAGTTGTTGGCATGTGGCATGTTCTGTAAATGAAATGATGCAAATCCTCAAACAATCCATGTTAATTCCAGGTTGTGAGGCAACAAAACGCAAAAAATGCCAAGGGGGGGGGGGGGGGGATACTTTTGCAAGGCACTGTGTCTATATGTATTAATTGTGTACTGAGGTTAGGCTATCACCATTGTGTATGTTGTTTAAGCTAACAGTGTATCAGTTTTCCTATTTATCTATTTACTTTTATGTACTTTATTTTATTAAGAAATGCTTATAAGCAATGTTTTTACTGCCTAAAATCAAACAAATAGTCTCTATATGGGTCTGCCCTGTGCAACTAACGAAGACACAGACTCTGAAGTACTGGGCCTTGTTTCATAATCAGTGACTATCTCTCAGTAATATTCTGCAACATGCTGTTGAGACATGGTCCCTGATAGGCTAGGACACTACCCTGCATTCTAGCCCTACAGGGCCTCTGTCTGCGTACGCTGCAGTGCGCAGACCTGTACAGGGACTATTTATTTGATTTTAGGCAAAAACAGAGATTAAAAGCACTCTTTAACAAATAAAGTACACAAAAAGTAAATAGATATATAGGTATAGGTATAGTATATATCTAGTAAAATCCAGGAACCTTCATATACCTTTAACAAACTAAATAGTTAATTTGAGCTGTGGAAGGGACTGTACTATTAAAACATTCTGACCTCAAGTGCCCATAATCCTACTTGGGCAAAAGTATTTTCAGTAATGTATTAAATATGACTCCAACACCATAAGAGAGAATACTGTGCAATTATCGGTCTACAAGACTTTACACAATTTGGAAAATTCTCTGTTCAACATATTTCCTTGTATTCTTAAGTACCACTCACAAATTACGTACTTTGATTTTTTAGCCCAAGTAAAGCCTTGGGGAGCTGCCAATCTTTCAACATGGAAACAGGTGAAAATAAAGCAGGTGTTCTGGCTGATTTCTCCATCATAAAAATGGCAATTTATTTTTTCCATTAAAAATAATTTTTTTCATTAAAGTGTTATTAAATGTGACTTATGTGGAATAAGAAATAAATGTACTCATTACCAGAAACGTTAGCTGTATAATTGGCAGCAGGGTGACTGCAATTTTATGTTATTTAAATGTAGAATATGATTTATAGTGAAGGACTCTGGGTAAATGTTTGCCCTTGTACTGTAGACACGGCAGCTTCATCACTTAACGTATGTTTCAATCTTTGGAAGGTAGTCAATTAATTTTAAAATCAGTAGCCCGTATGGCTGTCAATTGACTGCCGATAATGGCAGTCAAATGTTTTCCATTAAACTGTATTTTTTATTTAGAAATTTTTGATCAAATGCTTCTTGGAAATACTTATATGTAGGCATTGGTATTGTTGATTACAGTAGACATGGGCCTCATTCAATAGAGCAATTCTTGGTTACTGAAGCCTGCAATGTAGCCCATAAACTAATTTGCTATTCAATTAACGTATTTTAGCTAGCCGCAAACTTGTAAAAATCGTAACTCTGACCCAGCTAAGCCTTTGATCTTTCAAGCCCGTAAATGTTACATTCGCAAATCGCTATTTAATTTCTGTAACTCCTCAAGGCCGCGATTGTTATCACGCCCATAAGTGGCAAATGTAGAAGACAATCCTGCTAGTGTAGATAGGACTCGCAAGGGGGTTAAACACCTGATCGTAGCTCTGTAAATACATATATAAAATCAATACTGCACATTAAAATATGGGGAAAGCAAAGAAAGACATTAGAATTAATTGCACAACAGTCTCAAATCAAAAATGAATTATTTTATGTTTTATTTCCGTGTTTTATCAATCTTGGTAATCAAGGAGTTAATATATATGAGGCCACCCACATGAACTAGAACATTTCCTTCATTCATTTTTATTATTTTGTACATTGCAGCATGGGAGTCTGATTGCATATCGGACTTCTAAATACTAAGGCCCTCATGCAATTGCAATTTGGCCAATTGGATAGGGCCCTAAATAAGCATATAACATATATTTTTTAAAGAAGTTTTTAGTTAGTAAGCATCTATCCAAAAGCAAGGTTTTCACTAACTAAAAACTTCTTTAAAAAAAATATGCTATGGGCTTATTTAGAGCCCGATTCAATTGGCCAAATTGCAATTGAATGAGGGCCTAATTGATTGACGTTTAACCTCCATGTTTTAATGATGTCATGATGACAGTCTCATTTACTATTGGCTGTTTAAATAGGTTGTAATGGCCTTGCTTAATTGATCATGATCATGCCCTGAAATGCTACTTACTGGTGCATGGTTTAAGGTTTAGGCTTTCGGCAGACGTACGCCCGGTATTGCAATTGAATAAGGCCCATGGTTTCTAAACTATGCACCTAGGACATGGTTATATAAAAAATAGGTAAACTCGGCTATTTTCCTAGGGGCATGCCTGGCTTTTCATCTGATGTAGCTTCACAATTATAATGCAGTCAAAAGTAACTTTGTAGACACGATGGAGCCACACATACATATTAGCCAAGCATTCACTGGCAGAAAATTGGTATTGATAAAGTACTAAATAAGGGTGTCAAAAATATAAATTGGACCTTAGAAATTAATTTTTTTGTTAAATTAATGTTAGACATTCAGCATTTAGATCTAGTCAGTTAGAAAAGCTAAGAAATGTGTGGGATGCTGTGTTTAGGTTATTATTTGTATTATAGTTTAGTTGGTAGATTTTGTCATGTTTAAGGTTAGATGTTAGAATTTATGGTTCAGACCGTGGTTAACACTAGTAGTATGGTTAGGATTAAAGGTGAGGATGAGGACTAGAGTCAATCTGGGTCAGCAAAATGGCAACTAAATGTGCCAACTCCTATATGATTGCAGGTAACTAACCAGATCCAATAATTGCCCTTAAAACTGAAAATGGGAAATTAGTGTTTTGGCCAACATGACACATTTCTGTATAAAAAAATGAACTGTTTAACTGCGAGGATGGCACATTTGGATATTTAATCTTGTTCCTGCTCTTGTGATATATTAAATTTATTTTATTAATTTACTAAACGGTATCATAAAGATATCTTTAGATTGTAAGTCTGCAAGTTTTTAATTTTCCTATGTGCTTTAGTGAAAGCTCTGTGTACATTTGATTTTATTTGCAAAATAACTTTTTCTGGTGCCTAACACCACACTTGCTCTCAAAAACACGCTGCTATTAAAATAAAATAACTTGTGTAATGTATAATTTCCAGTCTCCAATTATTTACATATTTTGGCTTGTATTATATTTCATCAGGGGACAATACTCTAGCATTTAACTAAATCTATTTCCCATTCTGAAGGACCCCCAAGGCGGAACCAGTGAGCTGGTATCCGCAGTGGGGGTCCCTTGACTTGGTGGGACCAAGTGCCGGTGGAGGAGGCGGGGGCGGGCCTTGCGCGATAGGTTGCGATTGCTCCGCCCCCATAGGCGCCATTTTGCCTCACTCAAAGGCAGGGAAGCAGGCAGCATCGTGGAGCAGCAGCTGGAGTTAACAAAGAGTGGTGGTTTTGTGTGCATCCTATATAAATGCACTATAGTGTAGGGTAGTCTATTAGGCAGTGTGTGTTTCTTTATATTTGTTCTTTTCTCTCTTGCTGTCTATCTATTGGTTAGGGGGGTACTTATATTGTTTCTTCTCTTTCTATTTGTGCATGTAGCAGCCATTTTTATTTAGCCTTTTATCTATAGCTGTGCTCCATATTTAGGTGGCATACCCAGGTGTTTGCATTTTGTGAGTGTTGCGTCAGGTGTGTGTTTGTTGTGTGTTGTTGCATTCATCATCCCTCATTGTCCTGTGCTATGTCTGTGGGGGAGTCAGTGGGTATAGAGCGCATCTTGGCGGAGGTGCGGTCCAGAGCCATCAGCCATGGAGTGAGATGGTTGGAAGACCGTCTGGGCTGTGGA
Organism: Discoglossus pictus; assembly: GCA_027410445.1. NCBI lineage: Eukaryota > Metazoa > Chordata > Amphibia > Anura > Alytidae > Discoglossus > Discoglossus pictus. The sequence continues at coordinate 123,883,218 of CM050169.1, read as the reverse complement.
CAGGCTGCTGCAGCACCTGCGGCTGACTCTATTGTGGGAGATGAACCCCCTTTAGCTGCGGGGGAACAGTCGGTGGTGGCTGTTTCCCCCAAGGGCATTGGGAGCGGCATTCCTCCCCACAGAGTCATGCAGGGGCTTTCTATGCCTCAGAACCAGCCGAGGGAGGAGATAAGGAGATCCAGCCACAGCCATGCTGTCGGCAGTGGCTCTAGGCCAGCCAGCAACAGTCAGAACGAATCCCCACGGCGTTCTAGCGGGGGTTCTTTATCCATGCGGCCACCACAGAGCAAGTCTAGGGTTCAGAGGAACCAGAGGGGTAACATTAAAAGGAGTGCCACCAGGGCTCCGACACCTCAACCTGGAGTTGGGCTAGTGGGAAGCGGGAGTGGTGATAACGTGCCAACCTTGAATTCGCAGGGCTTGCCGCCATCCCAGTCATCGTAGCTTAGATGAAAGAGAAATGAGATGGAGAAAGAGATGGTTGCGGAGAGCATGAGGAAAGATGAAACAAGGCGATCCCCACATCCCGTGAGAACAAGGAAGCCAACTGCAAGGTACAGCCCTCTTTCTTTATCTTCTATCAGAGTTGAGAAGAAGCAGGCCGCTCACCCACCCATGCGGAAAGCATTGACGGTTGGTGACGGTAAGGACAGCCAAGTCAAAGGACTGTCGGCTCTAACCTCCCGAGCATCTCTACCGTCCTCTTTTGTAGCCCCTGTCAGTCCTCTGGTGTTACTAATTAGGTAATCTACAGTCCCTGTAGATTACCTAATTAGTAACACCAGAGGACTGACAGGGGCTACAAAAGAGGACGGTAGAGATGCTCGGGAGGTTAGAGCCGACAGTCCTTTGACTTGGCTGTCCTTACCGTATTCTAACTACGAGTCATCACTGGATGGGAGTGGACTGGACGACAGGTATGGCAGGCACATGGTTCTTTTTGTCTTGACAGATCATCTATGGGCAGATCTCGCTCCCATAGCCGCAGGTCTTATCGCTGCGTCAGGGCGGACTCCAGTTCGGAGAAGGAATCATTTGCAACTAGTGTGAAGAGCAGGCAACCGAGATCCCGAGGCAGGAACAGTCCAGCCAATCAGAGCCCACGTCAGGAGCCTGCCAGGCATGATACAGGTGAGACACTCACTTTGGGCTACACTGGTAGTGGCAGGGACGTACAGTCACAGACATTTCTGGCTGGGTTAAAGGGATTCTTGAGGTCATATGATGTTAACATGAACAATGAAGATTTAGGAGAATGTTTGTCGTGTTTGGCAAGACAGGCCTGTGGAGGACAAGGTACTATAGCACAGGAGAAGAGTTGTGCCTCCCGGGCCGCGAGTGCTTCTGCGTTAGTCTCACCGCCTTCCCTGGCTGACCCGGTAACAGCGCCCGGCGCAGTCAAGATATCCGACAGCTCAGTCAGGTCGACGGTGTTATGCAGCTTGGATAGCTTAGGTGCTCATCTGCCACTAGAAGTAAAGGAGCGGATTTGGAAGAGGGAATTTATCGAAATATTCTCATTGCTACCCTCATCAAGATTCGTGGATACCCAGGGCAGAGGGCCAGTGTCGGGCGAACCAGAGCGGAAGGGCTTCAGGAAGATTCCTAAGACGTTTGAGAACTGGCTGCAGGCATTTTCGATCCTGGCGTGCGTCATCGGCGAGAGGTTTCCAGAGCAGTGTTCAGCGCTATCCATTTACCTCGACGAGACCTATGGCGGTATGGCATGGTTGAGGTATGACGAGAGTTTTCGGCAGTGTATGGGCGCTAGACCGGGGATGTTGTGGAGTGACAAGGCCGTCGCGCACTGGCTGAATGTAATGACCCCTATGCGGGCGGTGGCGCCCTTTCGCGGTGGGGCGGGCGGGCCCAGACATCCCGCCACGCCAGGTGGAGCAATCAAGCGAGCATGCTACTCCTTCAATGAGGGGGTTTGCAAGTGGGCGCTTAACTGTAGATATAGGCACGTATGCTCAGGCTGTGGACGTGAGCACTCAGTGCTTAGATGTGGAAAAACAAGGGAAACCGGCAGACAGGGTGAGCAATGCTGCCATGGCTAAGACACTACGGTAAGGTCTCTGGAAAGGGGCAAGCAGCAAGACGGTTTTCGTGAGGGCTTTATAATTCCGTCTAAGGTGGACCAATGTTTTACCGTACAGCCCGCGAACCTAAAATCAGTGGCCGAGTTTCCTGGTGTAACAGAAGGAAAAATTAGAAAAGAAGTCAAGTTGGGCAGGATGGCAGGCCCGTTTGCGGAACCCCCTATACCTTGTTTACCGATATCCCCTTTTGAGTGTGGTGCTGAAGAAAGAACTTGGAAAGTTTAGACTGATACATCATCTGTCATACTGGAACGGTCAATCAATCAACGATGGTATGGACAAGAATCTGTCGTCAGTGTCATTCACGTCGTTTGACTAGGCGACCAAGATAGTTCGAAGGGCTGGCGTGGGGGCTCTGTTGGCGATGGTGGACATAGAGTCGGCATTTCATTTGCTACCAGTTCACCCGTCAAGTCACTGGATGTTAGGCTGTCATTTAGGGAGCAGCTACTTCGTGGACCTATGCCTTCCCATGGGCTGTTCGGTGTTGTGCGCTTACTTTGAGACTTTCAGCAGTTTCCTGCAGTAGGTATCGGTCCAGGAGTCAGGATATGATAGCATAGTGCATTATTTGGATGACTTCCTTTTCGTGGGTCCAAGGGGACAAGAAGTGTGTGCACATCTGCTGGCCATGTTCTCCAGAGTGGCGCATTCCTTTGGGGTTCCGTTGGCAGACCAGAAGACTGAGGGTCCAACCACCTGCCTTAGCTTCTTGGGCATCATGATAAATTCCCTGACGATGGAGGGCAGTTTGCCATTGGAAAAAGTCAACGATTTAAGAGGCGAGTTGGCGGCACTTGCAGGTGGGAGGAGAGTGTCTCTTCGGCGGCTCCAGTCCATTCTTGGGAAGCTCGCATTCGCATGTAGAATCATTCCCATGGGAAGGATCTTTTGTCGTTGGATCGCGTTAGCTACGGATGGTATCAAGCAGTCACACCACTTCGCAAGGATAACGGCATCTATAAGAGAGGACGCAGCAGTTTGGGTGGCGTTCTTGGAATCCTTCAATGTTAGGGCATTGATTCCCACACGTAGGCAGGCTAACATCCAGCTGGCCTTGTTTACTGACGCTTCGGGAGCTCAAGGATTCGGTGCATATTTCCGTGACAAATGGTGTGCAGCAGCATGGCCCGAAAAATGGATTGAGGCGGGCCTAACCAAGAATTTAGCCTTCCTGGAGCCATTTCCTATTGTTGTCTCAGTATGTATGTGGGGAGAAGAGGATAGGCACGTCATCTTTTTCTCGGACAACATGGCAGTGGTCCAAGAGGGGAACAACATCAAGTCATCATCAATACCGGTCATCAGGTTGCTTCGACACTTAGTTCTTGCCTGCTTACATTTGAACATATGTTTTAGAGCTAGGCATGTTCCGGGTATAGATAACAGTATAGCTGACGCACTGTCTCGTTTTCAGTGGGGGCGTTTAAGACAGCAGCAGTAACGGGGGAGCAGTTCCCGCTCATGCTATGGGAGCTCAGAGCAATGAGGTAGTGTCGCTGATCAGGAATTCATTGGCGCCATCAACATTGTCGGCATACAGGAAGGTGTGGTTTAAGTGGGCCGACTTGGTGGTGGCGGCAGGCGGTGAGGAGTCTGATGATCAGAGATTAAGCATACTGCTGTGGTTTATACTGCAATGTAGGGATGCCGGTATGTTGGCGGCATCAGTGTCCAGTCAAGTAACTGCGTTAGCTTTTATGTTCAAGCTATCTGGGCAGAAGGACTTGACTAAGGAGTTTCTGGTAAGGAGGGTCCTGAAAGGACTGGCTAAGGGTAAGGACAAGCAGCGCCCTGTCACAATTTTGCTGTTGTTGCGTAACTCTGTGGCACTGGAGGAGGTTTGCCACATGGCCTACGAGGCACTGCTGTTCCGTACAACTTTTTCGCTAGCCTTCTTTGGGGCATTCAGGTTAGGCGAACTGGTTGCGGCTAGCAGCCATGGGCCGGGAGGCATGCAAGTGGAGGACGTATGGGTGGAAGGTGACAGGGTAGTGTTATGGTTAAGGAGGTCCAAGACAGGCCAGGCGGGTCATGGCAAGGAGATCATGCTGAGACGGGTAGGAACAGACTGTTGCCCAGTGGACTGTGTGGACCGACTGTTGCAGCGGCGGCCGGGTTCGCCCTGGCCGTTATTAATACACTTGGACGGGCTCGCCTTGTCGCGCTTCCAATTCTCTAAGGTTTTCAAAAGTTGTTTAAGCAAACTGGGACTATGTGAGGCTGAATTTGGAACTCACTCATTCCGCATAGGGGTGGCAACGGAAGCAGCGGGCTTGGGACTTCCGAGGAGGTGCTTAAGAGGATTGGAAGGTGGCAATCGAGCCATTTCAAGTTATACATTCGACCGGCTTCAGTTGCTTATTAAGTTTGCCATGCCATTGCAGACCCTCGGAATCAACTCTGGGTGATCGGGCACTCCTACATATACTGGGTGGAGCGTTTTGCCATGAACTCGAAGGATGGTCTGCAGTTGAGTATACCTAATGGGCGCGGAGCAGTGTGCTGGTTTGGTACGAGAGGAATGCTGGAGATTGTGATATTCCATGTGGGAGGAAATGATTTGGGATACATCCCTATCAAAAGGCTGGTGAGGGATATGAAGCGCAACATCAGTGACTGGAGGGAGAGGTTCCCAGGAATAATCGTTATATGGTCGGAGATGGTAAAAAGGAGGGCGTGGAGAAATACGAGGGACCCAGGTAGCCTGGACAGGGTCAGGCAGAAAGTGAACAAGCTGATGTCGAGCTTCATTAGAAAGATGGGATGGATATCTCTGCGCCATCATGAACTGGAGGACTCTAATGCAGATGCATTTTTCTTGGAAGATGGAGTACATCTGACGGAAATAGGCTTGGAGTTGCTTATGTTTAAGTTTAAGGAAGGGGTACAGCGGGCCTTAGTGATGGGGGGGAGCGCCTCCGTAGAGGATTCATCTGGAGTCGCCGTGGCGAGTGGGGGAGTTGTCGGGCCAATGGTGAGAAGAGGCCGTCCTTACCCCTGAAAAGGGGTGACGACGGCACATATGTTGACCTCTTGAGCGTGGGCTCAAGGTATGGGGTTACTGCCAAGCCCGGGGCCGTTTGCATATTATAATAATAAAACTCGCTAAGTGGCTGTCCCTACCCCTCTTGAGCATGGGCTCAGGGGATGGGGTTACAGCCAAGCCCGGGGCTCCTCCCCAACGCCTTTGGCGCTCATTGCATTCTCTCTAACTTACGGGGCTCACGATGAGCGCCTTCGCTGCTCATGGCGAGCCCCGCATTGAGTGCCTTCGGAGCTCATTGCGCATGTGCAAGCCTGTAACTTTTAACATAGCGTGACAACAACTCGTAATTAGGAAAACTATATATGTAATACTGGATTAAATGTTTCTGACCCAAGAAACTACTATAGACCCATACTCTACTATCAAATTCTTTGTATTTACTCACAAAAATAGATCTCCTTCTGTGAAGATGTCTATATACATTCTACATATCGTCCACACACCCTAATTACACCCTATGTTGGTGCATTACAAATAAAGGAAATATTATGTCTTAGATGGATTTTTAATATGTGATGGGCGACAGAAGGATATTGTGTCTCTAGTTCATCATTATAACAGGAGAGTAACAACAACACTGGACAAGATAGCTCCTACTTGTACATGAACCCTCCATTTTCACAAGCAAGCTCCCTGATTTAATAGAATCATTAGGAATATAAAAGTAAGAGTTCTGAGGCTAGAAAGCAGTTGGAGAACGTATTGCACAATGGATGACAGACCAAACTGTAAAACCATGCGGCAGAAAGCAACAGACCGTCTCAGCTCTTTCACACTGTGGAACAGGTATGCAAAACCAATATGTGGCAATCTAGTTCAGTTCAGGGTTTTCTATTTTTTTGCAGATAAAGTGCCCACTATCTGTGCCAAGGAAACAGGTCTATACCCATGTGGACAAGTTTTGACAATGTTGGTGAAATTGTACAAATCCAAAAGAGTTGTAAACATTGTACAAATCACTAAAGGAGTGCATCCAATGACTAGCAAACCCAATCCAGGCCCCATACAAGCAGAGTACAGTTTATGAACTTAAGCCAAGTGTTAACAAAAATTTTACAATGCTCATTGCAGACAGGGATTTTTTCAAATCACTCAGCTCCACCTTCTCCCTCTCCTAAAGCAGCTCCCTTCCCCTCAAAACCCATTCCTCCAACCACTTACCATTCTTAATACACCCAATACCCTTTCCAAAGCCGCTCCCTTTGACTCAAGACCCCATCCACCAGCCACTGGCTCCTCTTAATACCCTACAAGACCCCTTCCCAAAGCAGCTCTCTTTCCCTCAAAACTCCATGCACCAGCCACTGGCTCCTCTACATACCCTACAAGACCCCTTCCCAAAGCAGCTCCCTTTCCCTCAAGACTCCATGCACCAGCCACTGGCTCCTCTTAATACCCTACAAGACCCCTTCCCAAAGCAGCTCTCTTTCCCTCAAAACTCCATGCACCAGCCACTGGCTCCTCTACATACCCTACAAGACCCCTTCCCAAAGCAGCTCCTTTTCCCTCAAGACTCCATGCACCAGCCACTGGCTCCTCTTAATACCCTACAAGACCCCTTCCCAAAGCAGCTCCCTTTCCCTCAAGACTCCATGCACCAGCCACTGGGTCCTCTTAATACCCTACAAGACCCCTTCCCAAAGCAGCTCCCTTTTCCTCCAAATTCCATGCACCAGCACTGGCTCCTCTTAATACCCTACAAGACCCCTTCCCAAAGCAGCTCCCTTTCCCTCAAGACTCCATGCACCAGCCACTGGGTCCTCTTAATACCCTACAAGACCCCTTCCCAAAGCAGCTCCTTTTCCCTCAAGACTCCATGCACCAGCCACTGGCTCCTCTTAATACCCTACAAGACCCCTTCCCAAAGCAGCTCCCTTTCCCTCAAGACTCCATGCACCAGCCACTGGCTCCTCTTAATACCCTACAAGACCCCTTCCCAAAGCAGCTCCCTTTCCCTCAAGACTCCATGCACCAGCCACTGGGTCCTCTTAATACCCTACAAGACCCCTTCCCAAAGCAGCTCCTTTTCCCTCAAGACTCCATGCACCAGCCACTGGCTCCTCTTAATACCCTACAAGACCCCTTCCCAAAGCAGCTCCCTTTCCCTCAAGACTCCATGCACCAGCCACTGGGTCCTCTTAATACCCCCAAGACCCCTTCCCAAAGTAGCTACTGTCACATAAAACCCATTCTTCATGCTCTGCACTGGTTAACTGACAAATTACAAAATTATTTCAAGATCGGCTTGCTGACCTTCAAAGCTCTAAATGATCAGGCCCCAGCTCCATGAAGGAAGTCTTGGTTCATCTACATCCCTCTCCATGCTCTTTGATAAGCAAGTGCATCACGGCTAAATGTACTAAGACATTGCTTGACATCATTTGATGCTTGAGCTTTTAGTCATGCAGCTCCAATTCTGTGGAACTTTCTCCCAATAGCAGTCAGAAAGTCCCCCTCACTGGACGTTTGGATACCTGGGGAAGGTGTTTTGATTCCAATTAGGAGAAAAATGCTATATAAGTGGTTATTATTATTATTTAGCCAAATGGTTTTACTCTTAGACCAGCATTGCAATCATTTCTTTTATATAGCATACAAACGTTTTTAAACTGTCTAAGGCTTGCTTGATATATGGATGTTATTGCATTATTTTGGATTCATTTATTTTTCCAAACAAATCAAAGAAGATTTGGCGTTCTCAGAACAGACAGGATCCTGCAACATATCAAAGCCAGATTATAGTGTCCAGTAGCAACTCTGCATAACCTCTTTTGTAGCTTTGTTTTGTTTAGACACTTTCCTTTGAAATCACAATTGAGTTATCTTAAAATATATAGCTGTAATTCTCTAACAAGCAGAGCTTGTTATTTTTGTTAGATTGATCAGTAACAAATCTGCAATTTAATGATTTATAATGCAACTATTCAATATTAAATTCAGTTTCACAGAGCATGTGCCTGTGAAAAAGTCATCAGGGGGAATAGTTTGTCTGAGAAACAAATCTAAAGGGTTTTAAGAACAATCTGGCTAGATATGAGGCTAAACAATTATTTATAACCAGCGACTTGCCCGTCAAAAATGACGGGGCAATACAATTTTAAACCATGGCAATGCTGTTTGCCACACAATGTAAGTACTTTGCTCCTCTGATGACCTTCGGCGCTCATTGCGAGCCTCTTCCCTCATGTACTTCAAGTGTCCTGCTTTGCAACGATCACCTTCGGCTCTCATCGCGAACACAGATATATTAATATAGTGTAAAATATAAAATGTATTTAGTACAGTGAATTAATACATTAATATACTTTACCTATTTATATTTAATATGCAGCAATCAATATCCTGAAGAGCTAACAATCTATTTGGATTTTCCTGCATCTGAAAATGTACAGTTGGACTCTTGATCACCTGAGGAGAAAGTGTCAGCAATGTGCCAAGTGTACAGTGTAAATAGTAAATTGTAATGTTATTATTTGCAAGTTAGTGTTGTAAAATGGCAGATTTCTTCTATGTGTTACTTGGCTCGCGAGCATTTTCCGTCCGTTGTAATGGTATATTGTGTATCTCCTACATTCCTGGCTAACCCGTATGTGCCTGGTGGTGATGTGCGCGCCTCGGTCTCCTTTAGCTTAGTTTTCATTTTTTTCGTCCGCCATTGTTTTTCTTGCTTAGCCGATTTTCCAGTGCCGAAACTCAGCAAATTTGGCTTAAATTTGCATGCAACCTCACTCCCAAGCATCCTGTCGTTCCCCCCATGCTGTGTGTGAGTGTTTTTTTTATTTTAACTTTTAATTTTGTGTTTTGTGTTTTTCAATTTCTGCTGTCAGGCCGTTAAAGTCGTATTTTTGTCAGGTTGGTTTCTTGCCCCCGAGATTCCGAGTCCCGCGTTCCTCAACTGCTTGCAGCCTAAGTAAGTCACACGTTTCTTAACTGCTTGCAGGATAAGTCCTGTGTGTTTCAATGCCTCAACGTCTCGCCTCGCTTTGCGAGGCTCGCAGGGTGATGAGCGCCTTTGGCGCTAATTGTGTAAGTGCTCCAAGCTCGGAAGGCTTCTATGAGTTAACGGCTCGCCTCGCTTTGCGAGGCTCGCAATATGTGACGACGAATCGCAGTTTGACAACTATTATATGTGATCTTCCCCAGAGCAAGGAAAACCACTTAAACAAAGCACCCAGTGGAGAGGATTGTTTTCATATAATCTTGTTCATTGAAATTTAGCACTGCACACTAGATAAAGTTGCCTCCTCCCATGACCTTACAGTGTGCAGAGGCTAGTACATCTACATTTGATATTTGAAAGATAGTTTAACATTGAATATCTAGATCCAGATTAATTAAAGGGGTTGGGCCAAAGTCGAGAGAACGCCCTGCTGAAAATGTATCTGGAGGGGGAATGAAATCCTGCTGCTGCAAAGAACAATTCACCATAGAGAACCTGGAACGTTACAACTATGAAACAAGGCTAACTAGAAGTGATCAAACATGAGATGACAAGATTAAACATTGATATCCTGGGTATTAGTGAACTCAAATGGACTAAAAAGGGACATTTCATAACAGACAACCACCAGGTCTTCTACCATGATCAAGAACCCAGCAGGAGAAATGGAGTAGCCTTCATAAAGAAGCAAAAACGTAGTGCTTGGTTACTGTGTATCCAAAGATGGAGGAGCTATATATAATCAGGAAAAACAGACCTGGAGCTGAGATTTTGAGCTTCTTATTCCAAAGTTCAGAATCAAACTAAAGAAAAGAGGAAAAATCATCAGACCAAGCAGAGGAAAAAATAAATAAATATCCCTTGTCAATATGTAATGGAGGTAAAAAATAGATTTAAGGGACTGGACATGGTGGATAGAATGCCTGAAGAACTTTGGACAAAAATTTGTGACACTGTACAGAAAATAACAAAAATAGAATATCCCCTAAAGAAAAAATTAAGAAGGCATACTGCCTATCTGATGAGGCTTGAAAGCAGCCCAGGAAAAAATGGAAAGTAAAAGGTACGTGAGATTGGAAAAGATTGCAGAAATCCAGAGGATAGCAAAAGGAGACAAATAGATATTCTATAATGAGCAATGTAAAGAGACATAAGAAGATAATGGATCCAAAAGATGAAGAAATCTCTTTAAGAAAATTGGGGATCTCAAGGTAACTTTTCATGCCAAAGTGTTTGTGATAAAAGACAAAAATTGGTAGGGACTTAACAGAGCAGAGCAGATATAGAAGAGGTGGCAGGAATACAACGAAGATCTATACAGGAAGGATCTTAACATTGGTGATGACCTCAACAGTTTGCCCAAAGAGCTGAAGACAGAGATCTCGGAGAATGAATTAATATGGGTCCTAGGAAGCCTTGCTGATAACATGTCTCCAATTCCTCGTGTTGTATCTCAAAAACACTAGAACATAAGTATCGCTATACCAGTCCAAATATTGGGAAGTATGAAATCTTATTCAGATGAGTGCACTTTTACAAAAGTTTGGATATTGAAAATGCACTTAAAAAAATATTTTTACATTAAAAACGTGCAGATTTATATTTTGACTCTAACAGCCTGAAAGACAAATTATTGGCATTAGTAGTTTACTATACATATGAGTAGCAGTTATATCTTCATGTTTCCTGTAGTAGTTCAATCTTGACACAAGGCTTATTGGTTCTGGACTTAATGTTTTCTTGTGAAATATGTTTGTGTCCACAAGGGGCTTCCATTTTAAACCACTAGAGCACTACTTGCTGGCTTGGAGTACAGCATGTATTCCTACGGGCTTGAATAACGAGTTACGGGCTTGGAGGTCATTTAAGCCTGTAGGACTTAGGACGGAAATTAAACATGAAATAAAGTATTGTATTTTGGCGATGTGAGAGCTTGAGAATGTTGTGCTTTTAATTCACCCATTGTGTTCCCCATCATTTGCAGTGCCGTATTGATTTTATATTTGCTTTTAAAGTGCTTTGATTTTTCGGTCTTGAACCACGAGTTACGGGCTTGCGTCCGCTATTATTGTCAAGCCCGCAAATGCTACTGCCGATAGCATGGTTTCCGATTCTCGCGACCAGCGCCTAACTTGCGGGCCCAGCCAATTGAATAGCAGAGTAAAAGTAGTGCAAAGGGAGCACGCAACTCAATCGCAGGAAATCTGCTACTTGCGATCGAGTTACGGACCCAAATTGAATGAGGCTGTTAATTTATAAGGAGAATGAATGGCCCTGTAGATAACCCCAGGCCTTCCGGAGTTGAGGGGAGGGGCCACTTGACCTGGCAGGGTATGTCACTGGAGGTGGCTAGCTGTGGGGTGGAGCCATTTATAGGCTCTTTAGCTTAATTTGGGCTATTATGACCCCAGCTAGCCATGTGAGAAGATACCCACCCATCCCTTATAAAAATAAATGAAGGAATAAATCAAATAAATGCCCATTAAAAAAAAAACCAATGATAATATGGTTGGTATTTATCTAGTTGATTGTATTAAGTGGGTGTTTGTTCTGGATATATGATTTGTCTGTAATTTAGGTTAACAGAAAATGTATTTTGTGGTTGTCCCAGCGGCGGAAGGTGAGGGGAGTCGCCGGGTCAGTGGTAAAGTGGGTGAGTTCCTACCCTACGGTGGTATGGCTCTTCCAGCACGGTAGGCCCTGGACGGGGGTTCAGGGCGTAGGGTGTACTGTCTATGGTCAGGCTCCACCCCTCACGTGGTCATTGTTAATTTATTATTGATATGGTTATTACGTTATTTGTGCTTACCAATAAACGCTGTGGACGTTTTTCCTCCAATAAGTAGTCTGTGCCTAATCATTATATTCAATGTGTGATTGGCATATAATCTTTATATATACACTAGGGACTTGCCCATCAAAAATGATCGCATTACATTTTCAAGCCTCGCAATGCTGTTGTTTGCCACACAATGCGAGCTTCGCTATGCACGGCTTCTCTCTCTCTCCCAGCCTTGTTCTGTGTCCGCTCCCTTCCTCTTCTCTTCTTCTCTCTCCTCTCTGCGAACCTTGCAATGAGCGCCTTCAGCACCCATTGCAGGCCTCGTAATGAGCTCCCTTGACGCCCAATGTGGGCCTCCCATCACAAATGACGGGATAATACTTCATTTTTCTCTCTCCCGACCCCCCACGTGTCTCTTCCGCCACTCACTCCCCTGTGTTAAAGAAAATCTGCATTTTTGGAAGAGTATATATGAATAGAGAAATACATTTTGTCTTTGTTTCATCACTTCCTGAGAGCTGGATCATGAGAGTGTGTTTTTATCTATCAGTAGAGACAGGACACATGGAGATGTTAAGAGCTTTTGTTAGATAATTGGATCTGAATAGAAGTTACAGCACACCCCTTTCCAATAATAAAGCTTGCATCAGTAGATGCTAGCACAACTCTCCCAAAATTTAAACACCCCTCTCTCACACACAATTTCCACCAAGAATCAGCAGAGGCATGAACATTTATTTTTTTCTTATTAAGAACTAGCTATATGACTTTTTTTCCCTTCTTAATTATGTATGCTGTTATACACAACGTTTTCAAAAACACATTTTTTTCAATGTACAGCATACTGAATCTATGGCCATATTATGTCTATAGTTGTCATATATTCATAAACCAGATACTGTTTTTGTATATTACTGTCCATGTAAAATACAAGACAGTATTTGTCACCTGGATTCCTTCAAAGCATTACCAGTAATGTAGTTGTGTTTCTAATTTGTACTGTAACTTGGAAATAATTAATAGGCCATGTATTACTTCTGGCACATTGCATTCAAACATTCGTGTTTACCTTTGACTAATGATGGACACTTAATTACTGTACTAACAAAGAACAGGGCTTGGATTCCAGATCGTCACACCACAAGATTGTGATTACTTTCTGAAATCTTAATAGAACAAACTAAAGTTGTGGGGGCGACAGCATGAGCAAATTTATGAAGAATTTTGGAGGTTATAAAATAAATTATCTTGTAGAATATAAGTATATATATATATATATATATAGATAGATAGATAGATAGAGAGAGGGTAGAGGGATAGATAGATATATAGATATAGATATATAGATAGATAGATAGATAGATAGATAGATAGATAGATAGATAGATAGATAGATAGATAGATAGATGGATATGAACTAAAATAGAATGGGTACAATCAATTTCTAAAATCAATGTAGATATATAATTCACCAGATCATTAAGGCTTCTTTAAAAATAAAGTAGTGACGTTTTTAGTTCACATTGTCCAAAAATTGCATCATAATAAAAAAATATTTCAGGGCACATGATGTTCCTTCTATTGTTAATGTCCAGGCCTTATTTCAGGGGTGAATGAAGATGCAGTGTATTCTAGCACCAAATCCATCTGTAGACCGAGGCCCTCATTCAATTGCAATTTGGCCAATTGAATAGGGGTCAAAATAAGCACATAACATATTTTTTTAAAGAAGTTTTTAGTTAGTAAACATCTATCCAAAAGCAAAGTTTTCACTAACTAAAAACTTCTTTAAAAATATATGCTCTGTGCTTATTTAGAGCCCTATTCAATTGGCCAAATCGCAATTGAATGAGGGCCCAAGGCAGCTATTAGTGGCCTCAACAAGAATGGAACAGATAAGAGAGATATATAATGGGAAGTCAAAAATAATTAAAAATATGTTGTTGCAGGGAAACAAAAAAACTATCAAGTCTGTCCATTGCATCTACTTAGAAAGAGTAGATGGCTATGACAGTCAATCACCAATCCCCCTCATACTTGCAAGAGATATTTTTTTGTGGGGCTTTGGCTAATGTTGGAAAAGTCCCTCTCACATTTTTCAACACAATACCAGTTGGTATCAATTACTTTATAATAATTTATACCTTTTAACATTCCTGTGACCCTTTTATGTCAGGTGATTTAATATATATTGGTGCTAATATAAATAGATTAGCAATGTAGTGAATAACAATTATAAAAAGATTGATCAAGTTATTGGGATTTAACTAGCTTTAAATTCTGCAATCCAATAGATGTTAATGTTAAAATCAGCGGAATAGCGAGAAATCTTATTAGTGACAGGTCAGTACTTTGTATTACTGAGCAGCCAGACTGGCCAAAATTATTCTATATAATTCTATAACATATCAACCTAGTTGATGGAACGGGCACATTTCTATACTGTTAAAATGGCTAATCTACTAATTTCCTCCTAATTTCACTTGCAAAGATTGTAATATCAGTTTTCAGTAGAGTGTCTCTACCCTGATGAAGGTATCAAAGGAAGGGGCTTAGCTGTGAGTAAGGTATCATTTGTTTATATAAGAGGTCAAAGAAGCAAACATAGGCTGTCCACACTGGAAAAATGCGTTGCCAATGTTAACACAAGTCCCCAGCCAGTGGAAAACATTATGTTGATGTAACATTTTGCCTGAAAATTTAGCACTGCCAGCTAGCCATTTTCCCTAATTGACCTTATAATGGGTAGATACCAGCAGCAGCTGGGTCTGAACTTTGAAAATAACATTTAATATTGAATACTGTTGTTGTTTTTTAACTCACTGAATATGAATATTGTTAATGACCAATACCTTATGGATGAGCCTAACAACATTAAACTCTCACCTGACTAGTTTTAGACAATCAAAACTTCCCACCAAGTCAATCTTCAAAGCAATTAACGTAAGTGGCTAGACAAATGAGGTCTCAATTGAATCAAATATATTGATATTATTTATTTTTATTGTTTATTTGTAACACTCCAACATATTCCGTAGCAATATGGAGAACCCTGCCTTTGCGGTTAGAAGCCAGTGTCTATAGAGCCTTCACAAACCACCATGCAAGATTGACAACCCGCCAACTCACAATCTAGAGGTTTTGGGTGTGGATAAGAGGAGAGAGAAGTGATGTGTATGTTAGGGGGGAAGGTGATAAGATTCTTTAAAAAGATGAGTTTTTAGTGAGGTTTTGAATGTTTTGAGGCAGGGAGATAGTCTTGTGGCGAGAGGCAAGTAGTTCCAGAGAATAGGGGAAGCACAAGAGAAGTCCTGAAGGCGGGAATAAGAGGAAGTGACAAGAGTAGTGGAAAGAAGAAAGTCGTTAGCAGAGCGAATAGGGCGGGTGGGGGAGTATTTAAAGATGAGAGCAGAGATATAAGGGGGTGCACCATTGTTGAGGGCTTTGTAGGTTAGGTTGTAGGTTTTATTCTGGATGTTCCAGGAAGCCATAATTCATAATTCATTATGGATTGAAGTGGAGATAGATGGGTGATTGACAGGCCAGCAAAAAGAAAATTGCAGTAGTCAAGATGAGAAATGATGAGAGAATGTATTGTGTATGGTAGTGATGTATTTTGGAAATGCTTATTTAGTGACTGTATGTGAGGGATGAAAGAGAGGTTGGGGTCCAGAAGAACCCCCGAGACAACAGGCTTGGGAGGTGGGAGTGATGATGTCATTGTTGACAGTGAGGAATTAAAGTTGTAGTAGAGGGTGGGAAGATTAGGAGTTCAGTCTTAGACATGTTGAGTTTGAGGTGGTCAGTGGACATCCAGGAGGATATATTTAAGAGGCAGTTAGAAACATGTGTTAGACGAAGGGGGGGGGGGGGTAGATCTGATGCTGAGAGGGAGATTTGAGCCTCATCTCTATATAGATGATACTAAACTCAAAGAGTTTATTAGAGTACCAAGTGAGGATGTATAGATGTAGAAGAGGAGGGAGCCTAGGACTGAACCTTTGGGGGTAAGCCAACAGACAGAGAGTGAGAAGAAGAAGAGTTGTCAGAGAAGGAGACACTAAATGTCCGATCTTGTAGGTATGATGTGAACCACGAGAGAGCATCTTATAGATTTTAGAAAGTATGCTTATCTGTCAAGAACTACTGGACTAATATAATGTAATATAATATATTCAATCCCAGAACATTATACAAACTGACAACGGTTACACTTTGTTCTAAAAGATATGTTAGGTACAGTATAAAGGATCCTAGAAAAAGTACCTTAAAAATGCAAACGTTCTGTTGAAGTCTCTCTGATGCTTTGACCTTAATGCACCTCTGAAAATATTATACAAACATAAAATATTTGATTATACAAATACCAGAGACTCCCTGGGCAGAAATATTTCATAGCATTGCTCACTGGAGTAAAGAGGCGACCACCCAAGAAACTATCATGTATTTATATGGGGTAGGTCATATCAATCTAATCTAGTTAGTTTCTCTGAGGAGGTAAGTAGGACATTGGACAATAGAAACTGGCTTTTAATGAAGTCAGATATTAGGGGGTATTGTACAAAATAAAAGGATATATAAAGATTGGTCTACTGACATGAGTTTGTTACAAGGACCCAGGTAGCCAAACTTCAGTCAAGAACAGGCAAATGATCAGGGCTGGCAGAGTACATACAAGTCAAGTTCAAACAAAGGATTGATGCCAGGAAAATCAATCCGAGAGGAAATAGAGAACAATGTACCTGAAAATTCAGATGTCAGGAAAGGTAAGCTCAGAAGAACGTGACAGCCAGGCATGCACAATGGCAGGCTGATAGGGACAGAGCAGTGGTATTTGCAGCAGACAATGAGGCAAGTTGGGCACACTGGAAGGATGCTATGGATAGAATAGTGGTTGGACTGGATACTGAATCTGCAGCAGACAGGGATACTCTGAACAAGGTGGGCACACTGGCAGGCTGGTATGGATAGAGCAATGGTGGTACTCGATACTGGATCTACAAGGGGAAAGGGATACTCTGCAACATGTGGAGGCAAGGTGGGCACACTGGCAGGCCGGTATGTATAGAGTAGTTTTGGGACTCCATATTGGATCTACAGCAAACAGGGACACTCTGCAACTGTGGAGGCAAGGTGGGTACACTGGCAGGCTGGAATGAATTTATGGTGGACCCGACACAGAATCTGCAGAGATCCTGGCACACTTAATTCAGTAGATGGAACAGTGACAGACAGGTACCAGTTAAATGCACACAAGTGCTGAAACAAGGGAACCTGCATAGGAAAGCGAAGCAAGGAATGAATGCAGTTCCAAATTCAAATAATCTCAAGGTGATAGCTGGTTCAGGTAATTTCTAAATTTGGGCTCTGGTCCTTTAGATCTTGTAGAGTTACACACATGAGCTAGGTACTGGCAGTTGAAGGATGACCCCAACGCATTATGGGACCATCGGAACAGATACCTTTGTACAAGGTGTCTGGATACTAGAATTGCAGTAAATATTGTCTATAGAAGGCTGCCCAAAAAAGGGGGTGGTGGAAATAGGTCTTACTCAAGGACTACATTTTAAGTATATACTTGCTCAGTCATTCTAACTAATCACTTGTGCTTAAAGAGAGGTGTTTTTAAAATCTAGGCTGTTAGCAGTCCATGTGGACGGAAGTTAAGAAACAACATCAATTCTATTCAGCTACATTGAATTATATTATCAGTGCTGAGTTGCCTTTCTCAGGAGGGGAAGGAACAGAGTTCCTAGAAATAGCCTGTCCATCTCCTAAGTGTTAGATATTTCTGTCCATTCCTAAATATACTTCTTGAATACAAATGTTTCACTACTAAAAAAGTTGTGAATGGGTATTTGTTGTTATTTAGTCAGTTCAGTTGTGTCTGACTCTCTGTGACCCTATGGACAGCAGCATGCCAGGCACAGCTGTCTTTATGTATCTGGTTGTGCTTATCCATACGGTTTTCTTGGTAAAAATACTAAAGTGGGTTGACAGTTCCTTCTCCAGTGGACCGCATTTTGTCTGACCTCTCTGCTATGACCTGCCCGTCTTGGGTCAAACTACAAGGTATGGCTCACAGCTTCATTGAGGTACACAAGCCCCTTCACCACAACAGGAAGGAATGAGTATAGAAGATGGGAAAAATGGATGTGCATTGGGATGGGGTACCTGGCTAGTACATTTGTACTGGGCCTTTAGATGTCTCATAATAATATTAGCAACCACAGAAATGTCTTTAGAACTGCAATAATTGAAATAAAAAAAAATGGAAAATTGTATGCTAAGATAAACTTTTCTATGAGTTTTTTAATACAATATTATTTTTCTACTGACCAGACCAAGTTTTGTAACTCTTGAATTAAAGCTCTATATAAATATAAATAAATAAATACATTTACAAGATCTCAAGGTGCAGCAGTATTGCAAATAAGGAGTAATAATAAAAAGAAAGAAGCAGGACATAACATATGGTTTTGCCAATATCCCTGTTATCATAGGGAGATATTTCCTGCATGTTTGTAACCATGGCAACGGCTCGCTTAGGATGGCCTGTTTACTAGGCCTCTAGGACATAAAACAGGCATGTGTTGTCAATTTTAAACAAAAAAACAGTGAAATTTCTTATGCAGAACAAACGAAGACAAGAACCATCCCTTCCTCTCTCTCTTTTTTCATTTCAAAGCAATCTTGTTTTTTTTTTTTCCCTTTCAGAGAAAGTTTTCTTGGCGGCTGAGCAAGAGTCACTGGGCAGAGAGCCACAGCGGAGGGGCTTAACTACGAAGGAAGCAATGAGAAAAGTGTCTGGTGCCGGAGAAGAACATTAGACTGGTGGAACAGTGACGGAGAGAAGCTTTCAAAGCTGGTAGGAGGTAAGTGAAAAATAAAACCACTTGAGAATCCGCACTGATTACCGACAGTCGTTAATCGGCACTATATGACTTTGACAGGCAGGACTCAGGGGTCAATATACAAACACGTTTGCTAAATATTTATTCAGTACATGCTGTTCTAATTAAATTGACCAATTATTTACATTCACAATTATAGAGGTTTGTACTTATTTGCCAATATTTACCTAACAAAAAAAGATTTATTAGCTGTTAGTATTTACAAACATGTTTGTTCAAGAACAATGAAAAAATTGTATTATATTTGGAGACAATCTCACATAATTTTTGTTTTTATGTTTTTTTGTTTGTTTTATATATGCTTGTCATATTTTGCTTTAAATATTATTATTTATTTTTTTTATCTATGTTTGTCATTTTTTTTGCTTTAAATATTATCTCTTGTTTTTGGTTTTCTGTTTATATTTTTGTACGTCTTATATATTTATATTTTTTCTGTTTTATAAATGTCTGTCGTTTGTTGCTTTAAATGTTTTTGTTGACTATATATATATATATATATATATATATATATATATATATATGTAATTTCGTGTTATTGTTGTCCTTTGTTTTCGGTTTATATTTTCTTCATTGTATATATGTTTTGTTTTGTTGGTTTTTTTTTTGGTTTATATTTGTTTTTGTTTTTTAATACTGATTCTCCAAAAACACCTGTTTCATAAAAAAAATCTGGATTAAAATTGTATGGTTCATCTCAGTGAGATCGAGAGGATACAGACATGGTTTATGTAATTTAATTAAAATATTGAATATTGTAGGTTTCTATAGGTATCTATCAAACTGCGGGGTGTTAAAAATCAGGACTGGTTCCACACCCTAATATGTCAGATAGCAAGTTAAAAAACCTACACCCATTAATCTGCACAATGCCAACAACACCTGCACACCTGTGGTTAGTTTCAATTAAGAAAAGTCTATTGAATTTATACAGGACTTTTTGTATATACAGGTAGGAAATAAAATACTGTATAAACTTATGCTACAAATAAATTCTACGATTATTGAGTCATTGAAATGTAACCATTCCAAAAAAAAACTGACACAACATTTTTTGCATCATTAAATTTAGATTAGGGTAGTACATTATTGGGACTTATATTGGTCCAAATAAGTAGCAGTGATATCCATGATGCAGAGATATCAAGAGAAAGTCACTATACTATCAAAGAGTTTGCAAATGGCAATGTTTCCCATTCCAACACAGCTACTGGGATCTTTCCCATTTTGGTTATTTAATGAAACACTCTAATTTAAAAGTGTGTATATAAAACACTGGCAAAATTGTACCACTCTTCTATACGATGTACAGTCCACTTGCTATTTATTTGAACACTAGTTTATGTGTGCAAAAAAAAGAATGTATCCCAATTTCTATGTCTCTTTGCCCGGTGTAGTCTGTTTTGATACAGCACAGATATATTGTATTGAATGCTACGTGTTATTTTTACAGGGCACCTATTCTAAAACTATTCTAAAACACAAAATAAATCCACATGTAATAAATATATAAATTGAAATGGTGTTAAGATAATTTGCAATATGATAGCATTTCAACATATGCATCCCATATAACTGCCTTACTCAATAAAATATCTATTTTGACCCCTTTTTTTCCTTTTGCACAAAAAGGTTATGTTAGTATATATAATCCCCATGAGGAATAAGTGTTGAAATCTCTCAGCTGCAAACTGGAGGCAAAACTGTAAACTGAATATCCTAAAGAATTTAAATAGACTTTTTGCTTATACAGAATGAATGTGATTTTACTGAGCATTTACTAAAGTGATTCACTTGTGCAAATTCAACTGATTATCCAAGTGGTCAAAGCAATTTTGTTTCTCTTTTTAGAAGTGTGGTTTAATGTTTGCAGTTTGAGATTACAGTAAATGCTCTGCAATTCCTCCTATTATTCCACCTTCTAGAAGCTGCATTAAAGTTGAATTTATATACTAACATAAACTATATATAAACTAACATAAACTATATATACATACTTTATTTATGATTTACAGTGTGTGCTGCTCTGTACACACAATGTTCAATGATTATTACATGTCTGTCCCATAAAGCTTACACTCTAATTGAAATGCTTGAGGCTTAAGGACATAAAGGGTCTTGTCTTAAACAACCGGCTCTGTTACTTACCATACTTCTCTGTATGTACCAAATAGTAGGCTCCTGCTTGGCTAAGGAATAAGGGGGGAGACACACTATGCACTGAAGAGGCTGCAATGTGCTTCTTGTCCGTGCTCTATGTTTTAGGAAATCTGCCCCATAGGTAATAATGATGTGATCATTTCTTTAATTCTTCTATTATTTGCAGAAGCCTTTTTTTTAGATAAAACAGATCTATTCACACTTTACAGGCTGATAGAAATGCAGAAATATAGTTTAAACAACAGATAAGATGTAAGGTCAGTGTAGTCTTCCCATTCTGTCCAACCTAAAAACTTTAATTAAGCCTCAGGATAGCCTTACTTTTATGCCAGGCATGCTTAAATTCTTTCCCTACCACTTCCATGGAAGGGCTGTTCCACTTATCTACTACCCTTTCTGTAAAGAAGTAATTATTAATAACCTTTGTAGCACTTTTCAACAAATTCAGGGGGGATTTACTAAGCATCTCAAGAGCTTCTCACATCATTCCTTGATTAACCTAGCACTATTTCCAATGGGGGAAAACAACCTCTCTTATCTTGACTCAAATGCTTAGTAAATTCCCCCTTAGTAAAGGCCACTGTTGGAGATCTCCAGAACTATAGGAACACCTGATGATTGCTCAACTCTGTAGTTAGAAAGCTACAATTCTTCCCTGTAACATTGCATCTGAACCAGCGTTAATCCTATAATATAAGTGAAAGTGGCTTGTAATTTCATGGCTCATATAGAGCAGTAATTGGTGTTGATTTAGTTGAGATATGGTGTTATGTTCACAGCTTTCTAGACAAAATATGTTGCACAAAATGACATATTTTGGTACATAGGATTATGGATACTTTATACTACTGGTTCTCAACATTTTCTGAACTGGCTAGTCATCTTCAAATGCTCATGGGGATTGTGTGGTCATCTTCAAATGCTCATGGGGATTGTCTGGTCATCTTCAAATGCTCATGGAGATTGTCTGGTCATCTTCCAATGCTCATGGGGATCAGCTATTCATCTTCCAATGCTCATTGGGACAAACTGGTCACCATCCAGTGCTTAAAGAAATCAACTGTAAGATCAAGAACTCGTTTAATAGGACTGTTTAATTTGATTTACTCGATTATCATCATATTTTGCACTAATTTGAATAGAGTGCCGTTTAACTACATATAATTAATCTATAATCTGTCTATACCTGTGACTAATGGTGATTGTATGTGTAAAGTGTTAGGCTCTTCCCATCCCTGAGGACCAGCAGATAAGGCGTTAAGTACCGCTGCTATACACAAATGACTTGAAACATAAAAGCTTGATGTACTTACTCTCACAGCCTTATTAAATTGCGATTTGGCCAATTGAATAGGGCTCTATATAAGCACAGAGCAATTTTTTTTACAGAAGTTTTTAGTTAGTGAACTTCTATCCAAAAGCAAGGTCTAACTAAAAACATCCGGAAAAAAAAATATGCTATGTGCTTATATAGAGCCCTATTCAATTGGCTGAATTGCAATTTAATAAGGCTGTCAGTGTTTGAATTGTATACCTGTACTGAAGAACTGTTACTGCTCTTCTGTCCAATGCTTTATTGATACTGTTTATGATTATGTGATTTTACTTTAATTATTAGCAATACGATCTCTCAAACTATGGTTCATCAGTATCAGGGAATGTTCTGCTATTAGCAATAAGGAATTTCCAAACTAAATATACAGCTGTTATCTGCAAATGTAATTTTTATATTTTTACAACACTTGTATCCCTGTTTGAAGAAGAAGCCCATATTCCATCCAAGCGACAAATACTGCAGTATTTCAATCTGGCCAGTTATTAATAGAGCTTCAAAATTACAGGTTACTGGGATTATAATATGCAGAGTTTAATTATTTATCTGTATTTGTTTAAGGTGAGAATCCTAGGTTATTCTCCAAAGTCTCCAAAGAGTAACATAGTATTTGGATACATCTCATCTTACTCTGCTCTTACAGTGGTAAAAATAACATTACATATATATATATATATATATATATATATATATATATATATATATATATATATATATATAGATAGATATATATATATATATATTATATAATATATATAATAATTGTTTAAGTGTTGGTTATCACATCTTACACTTTCTAGTTTACCTCTAAATGTGCATTAGTAGGACCCCCTGTTCTTTCAGAAGACTCCCAAAAGTCACTTATTTCACCTATATCTGCAAACAAGCTAAATTAGCTCATTGGCTAAAACACCACCATAATTACCTGGGAACTTTATTTTTATTTTTTATTTGACAATGGTCGCTAATAAAATGTGTAATATGCTCATGCTTTCTCTCATTCATTAATTAAATATCTGTATTAGTAAATAGTTAAATATGGGTACTGTTGGGTAAAATAGTACTTACATAATTATTGAAAACAGTTAACACTTACAAAGTAATATAAATCAGTACAATTGTTATGGTGCAGGTGGGTAAAATAGCACTTACGTAGTTATTGAGAACAGTACAATCAGTTATGGCATGGCTAAATCAAATGACACAAAGTAATACAGTTATGGCACAGGTAGGTAAAATAGCACTTACATAGTTATTGAAAATAGTACAATCAGTTATGGCACGGCTAGATCAAATAACACAAAGTAATACAAAACAGTACTATCAGTTATGGCATAGGTAGGTAAAATAGCACTTACAAAGTAATATAAATCAGTACAATTGTTATGGTGCAGGTGTGTAAAATAGCACTTAAAAAGTTATATAAAACAGTACAATCAGTTATGGTGCAGGTGGATAAAAAAACTTGTATAGTTATTGAAAACAGTACAATAAGTTATGATACTGCTAGATAAAATAACACTTACAAAGTAATATAAAACAGTACACTCATTTATGGCACAAGTAGGTAAAATCACACTTACAAAGTAATATAAATTAGTACAATTGTTATGGTGCAGGTGGGTAAAATAGCACTTACATAGTTATATAAAAAAGTACAATCAGTTATGGTGCAGGTAGGTAAAATAGCACTCACAAAGTAATATAAATTAGTACAATTGTTATGGTGCAGGTGGGTAAAATAGCACTTACATAGTTATATAAAAAAGTACAATCAGTTATGGCACAGGTAGGTAAAATAGCACTCACAAAGTAATATAAATTAGTACAATTGTTATGGTCCAGGTGGGAAAAATAGAACTTACATAATTATTGAAAACAGTACACTAAGTTATGGCACAACTGGATAAAATAACACAAAGTAATACAAAACAGTACACTCGTTATGACACAGCTAGGTAAAATAGCAATTACAAAGTAATATAAATCAGTACAATTGTTATGGTGCAGGTGGGTAAAATAGCACTTACATACTTATTGTAAACAGTATAATAAGTTATGGAACGGGTGGGTAAAATAGCACTTACAATGTTATATAAAACAGTACAACTGTTATGGATCGAGTGGGTAAAATAGCACTTACAATGTTATATAAAACAGTACAACAGTTCTGGATCGAGTGGGTAAAATAGCACTTAAAAGTAATATAAAACAGTACAATTGTTATGGTGCAGGTGGGTACATTAGCACTTACATAGTTATATAAAACAGTACAAATCAGTTATGGTGCACTTTCATAGTCTTAAATAGAAAGAAGCTCCTCCCTGCCGGCATGGCTTTAAGTTATGGCCGTGTAACATGGCAGCAATCATGAAGGAAAACAGGAAGAAATGGAGGTGGCTTCAGAAGCAGATAATCTATTACATGGGTGCTTCTTAGAAGTAAATTAATTGTAGATTTGATATGATACACTATGGAGGATACAATAAATTAATCTTGTTAAAATATCTATCTATCTATCTATCTCTCTATCTATCTATCTCTCTATATACAGTGACTTTTTACCTATTTTGTTACATTACAGCCTTAAGTTCAATGTTTTGATCTGTTTTCATCTGAATTTTATGTGATGAATCAGAACACAATAGTCTAAGTTGGCGAAGTGAAATGAGAAAAATATATACATAAAACTATTTTTTAGAAATAAAGAACAGAAAATTGTCATGTGCGTATGTATTCACCACCTTGGTTATAAAGCCCATAAAAAGCTCTGGTGCAACTAATTACCTTCAGAAGTCACATAATTAGTGAAATGATGTCCACTTGTGTGCAATCTAAGTGTCACATAATCTGTCATTACATATACACACCTTTTTTGAAAGGCCCCAGAGGCTGCAACACCTAAGCAAGAGGCACCACTAACCAAACACTGTCATGAAGACCAAGGAACTTTTTCAAACAAGTAAGGGACAATGTTGTTGAGAAGCACAGGTCAGGGTGAGGTTATAAAAAATGTCTAAATCTTTGATGATCCCCAGGAGCACCATCAAATCTATCATAAACAAATGGAAAGAACATGGCACAACAGCAAACCTGCCAAGACACAGCCGCCCACCAAAACTCATGGACCGGGCAAGGAGGGCATTAATCAGAGAGGCAGCACAGAGACCTAAGGTAACCCCGGAGGAGCTGCAGAGTTCCACAGCAGAGACTGGAGTATCTGTACATAGGACGACAATAAGCCGTACGCTCCATAGAGTTGGGCTTCATGGCAGAGTGGCCAGAAGAAAGCCATTACTTCTAGCAAGAAAACTAAATGGCACATTTTGAGTTTGCGAAAAGGCATGTGGGAGACTCCCAAAATGTATGGAGGAAGGTGATCTGGTCTGATGAGACTAAAATTGAACTTTTCGTCCATCTAAGAAAATTCTATATCTGGCGCAAACCCAACACATCACATCACCCAAAGAACACATGTACCTCTGTGCGTGATTTGAAGTTAGAACGAAGGTTCACCTTCCAGCAGGACAATGACCCCAAACACACTGCTAAAGCAACACTTGAGTGGTTTAAGGGGTCACATGTAAATGTGTTGGAATGGCCTAGTCAAAGCCCAGACCTCAATCCAATAGAAAATCTGTGGTCAGACTTAAAGATTACTATTCACAAGCGCAAACCATACAACTTGAAGGAGCTGGAGCAGTTTTGCAAGGAGGAATGGGCAAAAATCCCAGTGGTAAGATGTGGCAAGCTCATAGAGACTTATCCAAAGCGACTTGGACCTGTGATAGCCGCAAAAGGTGGCTCTACAAAGCATTTACTTTAGGGGGGTGACTTTTTCTGTTATTTTGTCCTATTTGCTGTTTGCTTCATAATTAAAAAAAATGTTCTGTAAATTAAATGATGAAAATCCTCAAACAATCCATGTTAATTCCAGGTTGTGAGGCAACAAAACACGAAAAATGCCAAGGGGGGTGAATACTTTTTCAAGGCACTGAAGGTTCCTACCACTTCCATTGGGAGACTTACCTACTTACTAAATATCTTCTATAGTAGTTCTTTGTCACATTTTCCACCTTCCAAATTCAAATCATGACATCTTGTTCTTGTATTCCTCTTTTTCCTGAATTTTATGGAATCCTTTGATATATTTGAAAGTTTCTTTAAATGGTATCCTGTCTTAAAAACATGGCCCTTCTAACAAACTAAAGCAATAGCTTCTGTTACCATCAGTGCAGACACCTTTCATGTAAATTCTGTGACATGCTTTAATCTGCATGATGTTTAATTCCAATTACAGTACAGGGGGAGCCCAAATCCCATTTCAAAGTAATACCACGGAGGGGTTAAACAGCATGTGTTGCAATAATTCTTTCTGACAGCATAAAATAAACAGTGATTGTATGGTTTAGTTCCGTCACGCTTTTCTGTCTGTTCAAATCTATTTGAAAAATACCTCGAGCCGTAAAATCTGAAATTACAATGCAAGACTTCTGAAGGGTTACTAAGTAGTGCATGTCATAACTGCAACTGGATGGTAATTAAAGGGCGACAGGTCACACAATAAGGTTTTATTTGTTTGTTCCATAAATAATTAGCAATACAATCAGTATTTAATGGAAATGCATACAATGTAGTTTTAAAAACTTACATTGGTGTTGTAGTGTTTCAGAGAATAATGTATTGGGAGAAGAACTGCCCTGGAGGCAACCATATTTTGTTATGCATGTAGGATTGCTTGTTGTGCTATTGCAGGGTGCAAGGTAGATAAAGACTGCAATCAGGAAGGCCTGGCCAACTCCTCTCCCATACTTTGTATTAGGGCAGCCTCCTGGGCAGATACCATGGATTCACTCCCCGACATGCTTTTATCACCTAAGTTACACTACATTAATAAATACATATATAAATATAAATAAATATAAATACATAAAGATATTCTTCTCTCACGTGATATCAATTACTTTACATTAATAAATAATTAAATAATATTAAATTAAATAATAATAATAATAATAAAAATAAATATATATATATATATATATATATATATGTATGTATACTTTTCTCACATGATATTACATATAAAAATGTATATAAAATACATACATTTTTTCTTTTACACAAATACTAATTATAAACAGATAAAGGAATCCTTAGCATATAAGTGAAAAAGTGATCCTTTAATGTGATACTTAAATCTCAATGGGTACATTCACTAAGCCTCACACAGGTAATATAACAGGGTATAATGTGTTCCTTTAATTTGCAGAACAATCAGATTTTGAAACAAGAAACCTAACTTTGCTTTTCAAACTTTAGTGTTTCTTTCTCTTGTTCGTTTGTGCTTTTCTACATTATCTATCAGGTTTCCAGGAAGCAGGAGATGATCTGCCCAGGAGGCTGTCCTGATAGGAGCCCTTCTCTTCCTCTTCCCTACAGGCAAACCTAGAATATAAAGTTCTGATTATTGCACTTTAAGTCATGTTTTTTGTTATTTAACCCCTTCTTTGGCAGAGGGGCCTGAAGCGCATTGCAAAGTGAATGTAATTTAGGATATCCTTCACATATTTGTGAAATTATAAAACAAACTAACAACATTAACAGTTGTGTAAGCATACAGGCATAAAGTATTTTTTTAATATGTAGTCTGTATATAAAAAATTCCATCTTGTCTGGCTTCAGCACTTCCTGTCAGGTTGGTCCATGAGAATTGAGCGTATTATATCTGTTAGTGGGTATAATGAAAGGGGAGGAGGGGGAGAGAGAGAGGAAGGACATGGATTTCTTATATCATTGGACCATTTGGCATTTGACACCTCCCCTTTCCCCCCACACATTTTCAGAAGCAGAATAGTGTAGAAGCTTAGAAGTCATGGATGCCTCGAGAGGTCAGCAAAGCTGATTTCTATTTATAAACTAGTTTTATGACATTTTTCCTGTCTAATTATACTTATTATGACTCACATTTTTCATATTAATTAAATGAGCAAATACATTTACTCAGTTCAGTGGTAACAAACTAAGAAAATTAGCAAACGAATTTGTGAAAAAAACATTTTTTGAAGTTTCTGAGTAGAGGAATCTTTTTTTTTTTCTTTTTTACATCACTTCCTGAAAGCTGGAACGTGAATATGTGGTTACTTATCTATCAAGAGAGGAGTGGGGCAGAGGAAACAGAGAGAAACCAGAAGCCTTTGTTGGATAATTGTATCTGACTGAAATTGATACCACACCCCTTCTCTTTTACTGGCCAAGAAGCAGGCAGCTTGCATTAGGAAATGCAAACATTGCTCTCCAGATATGTATTCGACCCTTATACACATAGGGCCTCATTCAATTGCGATTTGGCCAATTGAATAGGGCTCTAAATAAGCACATAGCATATTTTTTTTAAGAAGTTTTTAGTTTGTGAAAACCTTGCTTTTGGATAGATGTTTACTAACTAAAAACTTCTTAAAAAAATATATGTTATGTGCTTATTTGGATCCCTATTCAATTGGCCAAATTGCTATTGAATGAGGGCCATAGATTTCACCAATGTTTCATGGATGTCAACCAGCTTAATTACTTTTCCCCACTTAATTATGCTTTTATAGTTTACATTTTCATATAAATATAAATTATTTTCAGTAGAATTATCCCAGATTTTTTTTTACCTCCTTTAAATTGTCAGAGTAAAGGCTTCTAAGTATTGAAAGTACTTTTTTGGACTGGGATATTGTTATAAATAATTTCCTGCTGTGGTTCTTTAAGACAAATATTAGCCATTTACCTTCTAAGGGGTGACTAATCATCAGAACTAAGATGGATTCCCTTGCTCGTAAACCCCTCTAGAGATTTGCAACTGAAATCCGCCTGAATAAAAAATATATAATATTTCTCATATGGATAACTATCAAATTACAGGATATTTAAAGTCCCAGCAAGCTTTGCTTAAAGAAATCAATGAATCACTATCTAAACGCACAAAACTGCAAAACAAACACAAATACCTCTTAAAGGATCCCGGTAGCCATATATGTAAAACATATTATTTTGAAAATGGGAGACGCTAATTACCTTTTCTATGCATTTATATGCAAACTACCATTTTGGTTTCTGCTGATCAGGGAGAAGGGTAATATGAAAATCTTGATTTTTTTGTATGTTGTTCTTAAAGAGCATGAAAAACTGTCTATTACTTGTGCCGCACAGGGCCAGATGTAATCTCCGGCGACCCTAGGCACAGCAGCTTCCTCCCTCTTGGAACTCTTTAGTTTCAGATGTTCGCCTCCTTGAGGGAGTCTGTGAACTGCAGTATTTTCCTTTATATGCCAAGGAACATTTTGCAGTGTGAAAAGAGGCGCCCATCACAGGGAAGATTCCCTAGGCGGCTGCCTAATTGCCTTAATGAGAAATCCGTGGTGCTGCAATTGTATGGAAATAAGTATCTTCCAGATACTAATTAGCTGCTTTGATGTTCTAATTAGAACCCAGTCTGCTTGTCTGTCCCTGTGGTAGTTAAAATAATGACCTTCAATTTTGTCATCAAGTTAGATCCCACTCCGTTACCCTTATCAAGTACGCAAAACAGTGCTGTATTTCTCAGGAATGATTTGCTGTAGCATAAAAAAGCTAGTTCAATGTATAGCCAGTTGAAATTAACTTCCTGTGGGGTGACACAAAAGAAATTTGCCTGATAATTATGAGGCTGATCTTTAATTAAAGTGACACAACAGACTATCTACTATATAGACTCTACTAAATGACAGTACTTTTTCAGTTGAATACTATTTAAGAAAATACATTGCAGTTTTGCAATTTTTTGCTGTCAGTCAACTTTACTGATCCACCCACAAAATTAAATTTTTTTGTTCATTGAAAATCATTGCCAATAATCGCTGATTTCCCTTCAAGGCTATTGTCTCTAAGTCAACAGCAGAACAAAAGACTGTGCATGCTCAATGGGTTTAAATCTGTATTGATATCCCCAAGCTAAAAACAATATTATTAAAGTAAACAGCAAAATATTTGTAATACATTTAATTTTCTTTCTATTTATGAGATCTGTATTGTATTTGCTGCCAATTGCTTTAGATAAACAGTCCACAAGAGAACATTTGCAACTAAGGCAAACCAGACAGGGTAAAGCATTCGTACAGATGTAGCAATTACCCATACTTTGCAAAATATGCCTTGTAAAGTAGAAATAAGTCACATCTGTAAGTTCTTTTTATCATTAGGTTGGAAAGAATAATTGCAACATATTTTCTTCTAAAATGTGATTTTTTTTTCCCTCTGGAACGTTTTACATGGATTGCATGGGTTCCATTTATTATAAAACAAACACATAAACATATTACTATTTCAAACATTCTTTTATACCTATCATTAAAAATGGGTGATTTTAAAAAGTAAACTTAGAAGAAGCTAACAGGCTGATAGCTAACAGGCTATTAGCCGTCAGTTACGCCGATTAAAGCGCCAGTGTAAGCTCCAGATAAAGAGCTAGTCTCTGATATACATTAGTTAAAGCACTGACACCTTTTCATTGTCCAGATAGAAGCTTCCTATGAATTCAAAGTAAGAAAACCAGATCAGTGGGGAAAATGGCATCTTCCTCAGAATAATTGTATATAAAGGTAATAAATTGAAGTCAATATATTCTTTAAAATCTAAAAACATTTAGCCTATTTAAAGTTCATAAATAATGCATTTAAATATTTCATCTATTTTAATTCATTTTTTTAAACATTGTTTAAAAGGATTTTGCCATCCAAAAAATAAGCTTTTTTAAGTTATTCTCCCGAATACTAACTACCGGTAGTTGCCTTTGTGAGCAAATTAACATCATGGCCTGCTAGTCTTTCTCTGCATTGGCCAAAATAATGACCCCTAATGTTATCACCTAACCTTATCAAGCAGCCTGAGCATATAGGAATAAATAATTCTAAATGTCTATTTAATGTAACTTGAGCATAATATAATGTTGTTTTTAGACTGTTCCTTTAAAATAGAATGATATGCATCGTCATTAATGTCTTTTAACAAATTTCAAACAACACTAATAAAAAAAAAATCATTATTTTTTATTTTTTTTTAGTATAAATAGGGTTCTGTCCCAGTGTTTACCAGGTTTTAGATTTTGGAAATCGAGTACAGTCATAATATTATTTTAAAGTCACTCGAACACTGTCTGTTATCTTTGCATTACAATGAATAAATCCACAGAGATTCGTAACAAAATGTGTGTGTTAAACTTCAACCTGCACATTTTTTTCTGAGTATTTAAGTTTCCTAGCTGCATAAATTGCTAGCACATCCATTAAAAAAAAAAAGAAAGATTAATTTCCCATTTAAAGGCACATATATACATAATACAATTCAAACCATAAGTAACTACTTTTACTGAGAATCGTAATTAATCTCTTATATACTTTGTATAAACATTTTAGTGAAACTTATAAAATATTTTTGGCTTTATTTTGTCACATATATTGAGAATAGAGGTTGCCATTTTAATCTCTCACATTCTCCCTCACTGATATCCTCTTCCATCTTGTGTAGCTGTGTTTTCAACAGCATATACACAGGTAATGTCACTGATAGGGGTGGAGCCATCCATACAGCTGGGCAGGCTCCACTTATAACGTGACAGGGGAACCTACTATAGCTGCTGACTCATCCCCCTAGCACCCACATTAGGATCGCTAGTTCATAAATTTCACTATATTTCTAACAATGAATACCTACGTAGCTGATTAAATTATAATTTAAAAAAAAATATTTATCTGTTTGGCAATATGGCATTTTAAAAAGAACAACTATTAATGAAAAGTGTATTTTACAGGGTATTGTTAGGTCTTATTTATACAGCAATCAAGCTACACATTAGTCCATTAATACTGATGAACATTCCTTGATGGATACATTATTTAACTCAGAGAACACTGGTTACCTACTCAACATTGGTTACCTACTCAAACAAAACAAACAGTCTCATTGCACAATATTTTTAAGGAAAATAGATGCATTTAACAATTTCTTTAAAGGTCCATTGAACCTTTTTTTCTAGAACGTTAGGGGTTCTTTAATATCTATGTACACTCTTTCATGGATAAAATATTTAACAGAGTGACTTTGGTTACCTACTCATTCCTGTGGAAATGAAGCAAACAGATTACATTATTATTTTTGAAAGAAAATAGATATATGTTAAAGCTCTAAATAGGTTGTGGGAGGAGCATATAACTACTCCCACAAAAGGATGTGTGAAAAAGCAACAGACGTACAGTACCTGGATATAACTTAAGTCACTGGATCCTCTAAGAAATCCAGATGGGGTCTGCAGATGCTTTGCCCCACTTGTGCTCCCATTGTGCTATCCATAAATCCTGGCCTGTCTGGGCCACTAATACAGGGAGTATACTAAGGTTGAATAAGTTTGGGCCGGTTTATTTTACCTACTGCATCCTGCTCTATTGTTTTCCATCACTTGTTTTAAGAGGAGTGAGGTGAACCTCCCACACGCTAGTCATGCCATATTTAAAATATTTTTAAATTAAGCTATTTTTTTAAATGAACAATTTATATGCTGCCTAAAAGCCTGTAATATTAAGTTGAAATGTATATACATTTAGTAGACCTTTAAATACATAACAGAACAATTGTGAATATTATCTCCTATTAAAAAGCTTGACTTTATATTGAGAGACTGAAACAATATTATTTAATATCCAATTATTCTTTACAGGAGGATTGCATTTTTTTCCAAACTGACTATTTCTGCAGCATACTCAGGAGAGTGTGTCCTTGTAGAATAATTAGCGTTTTATTAGTCCTGTTCAAAGCGCTGGGTGTTTTAGCTTACACATTGCCATTGTGATGATAGAAACATTTTCTACATTTAAAGCCTACTCCCACCTCAGGATGTTAATTAGCAGAAACCAAAATAGTAGATCAAACTGCACATAAATGTATATAAAAGGTATGAAAGGGACTGTTTTGACATTTGTTTGCTTTATTTTTTAATTTTTTAACTAGCTTAATTAATTCATTATTTCATGCTCAATATAATTCTGATATAAAAATTACATTGTGCCAGATGGCTGCACTCGTGAAAGATTTCATAAAGTAAGAAGGTAGTTCCAGTAGGCAAGAGGTCTTCTTAAAAGTAAATTAAAAGTAAATTTTTTATCATACATTAAGAAGGATAACATTAAGTAGGTAACTAGTTAATTCACTTATATAAAACAATAACAATTTCTAAAGAATCCCTTTAAATTATAGTCTGTATTATTTATTTTGTTAATTCTAAAAACACTTTGTGTATTTTCATATTTGGTGCATTTTAAATATAAGACTACACTAGCCATTGTGTTTATTTTTTTTTAATTAGCAGTTTACCTTATTCTTATAAGTTGAACATAATATACTTTTGTTGTAATTTTATGTTTTATTTTTCAAGTTTGACTAGTATGTAACTGTACAATTCTCATCTAGATATTCTTATTGCCCTTTTCTAGGCGAGCAAGCTGTTATTGCCCTTGTGTTCCTTTGTGGGAGCTGACATTAGGTCTATATGAGGTGTCTCTAGATAGATTAAATGAAACTAGATAGTGGTACGTTTTAACAAAGCATGGCATGAGAAAAGATCTTACGCTTTACAAGGAATAATAGAAAGCTCCGGGTCTCACAAAATAGACTAGTGAAGGCATTAAAGATTTAATACTGTCAGTCTAAACATGGGTACAATGTCGTCAACCTTTAGGGTATCCTATAGCAAGTCAAATGGATTTCTCAGCCAGATAAATACTGCGGAAATATACAGAATGGGATTTAACTGGATGAAATGGTGTCTTTTCAGCACATTTCACTGGATTGACATTTCATTGTTTGGATGGGAAAACCAACTTCAACGAGAAATATCTGTCCTGGACTTGTTCTCAGGGGAAATACCATGTACGACAAAAATTGTAGGTTTCGGGAACGCCTGAAGGTTAAGAGCTTGTGAGGCTTGGCATAAAGACTTCAAGTCAAGCTGTCCATGCTTATATTAGAAGTGGTGATTTTGGCAGAATGACTTTCCTGTCGGCCATGCTAAATTTAACATGGGTTGGGTTGGATGGACATGTCACTAATCCAGACCATATGTCATGTTGTGTTCATTATGAGTTGTGTTTGTGCATGTTGCCTACTGACCGAAACAGCAAAAACCTAAATTGGTAATGCCTCACTAAATGTTGGTCAATAATCTCCTAATCCACTTTAAGGACCAATGTGGTCTTTCTAGTGAGTTCTTTGAACAACTAAACTTGATAATATTTTTCAGATAGCAAATAAAAATAAACCAAGTGTGTTACATTTTTATCTTTTATACCCAATTATTCATAATTCCAGGGACACATTTTCTTTTATCAGTGGACACTAATGACCATTCCATCAGACCTAATGAATTAACTGACAGTTATAGATGCCACATTCCCACTGAGCAGGTAGAAATTTCCTGTTTATTCAAAGGCTCCACCTATATTAGGAAGTTGAACCATAAAAAAACAAAATGCCAAATCCCACAGCAGCAAAATTGTTTGTGAAAGGTAATAGAGCCTGTATCTTTCTATTTTTAAATCGAAAAATGTTTTCCGTATTTTCAAGTACTTCTTTATATATATACTACAGGTACAACATTGATTATCCAGCATCTGATATTTTGGCATCCCTTTTAATCCGGACATATTTTTATTAGCACAAGCTGTTTAGTTTCATTGCTTTCTCAAAAAAAAAAAAAAAACTTTGTAAATATGTGAGGATTTTATTAAACATGCTGAAAGCACTGGTTTAGATGAACACTTTATAATTAAATTAACTTAATTCTCTGCATTATCACTCACTTAAATAAAAAGATAGAACTTCACACACATATATATATATATATCACATATATAGTTGTGGATCTTGCGATGTTGGTAACGCACTTGCGGCCAGTTGACACTCATTGCAGGCCTTGCGTTGAGCGCCACAGGCGATCATCGTCAGTGGCGCAGGACTTGGACTGCAATGAGCGCCGAAGGACTTTCACAGCCTGCGTAATTCTAAAAACCCGAAAAAACAACAAAATACTTAAAAAATAAAAATTACACACAGCACAGGGGGAGAGCCAGGAAGCCGGGCAGTGAGTTTGCAAGCAAATTTGAGCCATATTTGGCGTTTTTGTCAATCGAAAATCGGCTAAGCGAGGAAACGCAAAGATTCAGCAGACACACAGTTGAGAAAGACACAGGGAAGGGATGGGGGGAGATGGTGGAAAGAGATACATGCCATTCCCAAGCACAAAACTTGCAGGTTAACGAAACCTGCAATGAGCGGGCCATACAGTAGGCAGGAGGAAAGGCTCTCAATGAGCACCGAAGGCGATCATTGCGAGGGACGCGATGAGCGCCAAAGTTGCTAATCGCAGGGCTCCCGATGAACACCGCGAGTGGGAGACGCTTGTGATGAGCGCCAAAGGCACTCATTGCGATCCACGTGATGAGCGCTGAAGGCGCTCATTGTGGGGCTCGCAAAGTGCGCCGAAGGTGATCATTGCAAAGCAGGAAAGTTGAAGTACACAGGGGAGAGGCTCGCAATGAGCCTTGAAGGTGCTCATTGCAAGCCACGCGATGAGTGGCGAAGGTGCTCAGCACAGGCCTCGAAATGAGCTCCGAAGGTGCTCAGAGGAGAAAAAGCCTCACATTGTGTGGCAAACAGCATTACCAACCTTACAATTTTATTCCCGTCATTTTTGACAGGCAATTTCCTAATATATATATATATATATATATATATACTGTATATATATATATATATATATATATAGCGCTACGGAATATGTTGGCGCGTTACAAATAAAGATAATAATAATATATATACAGTAAGCTCCCTGTTATCCATCACCCACAATGATTGCTTGAGAGTAGCTATTTTAAAAGCCCTAACTAACGCTAACCCCCCTAAAAACCCTTAAACCATCTATAAAACAGCTACTGCTATCTAATCTGACTCATATAAATCTTAAAAAAAGAGGTTGAAAACAAAACAGTATATATATATATATACTTTTTTTTTTTTTTATATATATATATATATATATATATCTTATGCTGATTATTATTGTTAATAAAAGTAATTCAACTGTCACAATTATTAAAGAAATTAAAAGTACACATATAGAAAAATATGTATAAAGAAGAGCACATACCATTTAGTCTAGATTAGAATATGGCTTTAACATTAACATTTAAAGTCTTCTCTATTATTATTTAGCGCACTAGGCATGCTCTTCTTCAGTTTGACTCCCCAGCATCAGAGTTGATCCCTAGGGATATATAGGCAAATAACAATAAGTGTTGGCAGCCATTTTGAGATGTTTAATCGTGTGTCTATTTCCTCACATTTTTGGTTAGCAACGTGATATTACAACAATTACACTGAAATATATTTGAAGGATAACCAACAGGGAAAGGGTTAAGCCGCTGTGGTCTAAGATAGTACCAAGTGCCAAGCGTACGCCAGGCTTGTTTACAGTAACCGTGTGAGGCTCCGGCCTATAAAAGGCAATGTAGGCCCCTGGTTTGTGAGGAGGGAATGTAAACCATTGGAAGGTTAGAAGTATCTTATACATTGGAGAACCGAAGAGACCTTGTTAAAAGAAACAAACCTGTCTGAGAGGTTTTATTACTTGTAGTAGGTTGGTAGCTATTGTTAGCGGAGGTTTTGTTGGGAACATGAGCTGATTCCTGGCCTGTATCAAGGCCAAACTACAGCAATTCCCATTAGAAATTATAACAGGTGAACAAAATGAAAAAATGGATTGCAGTTAATCAGATTTTTATACGGCTCTGGTGTTTTTCCTATTAACAGATTCAATTAACAGTTTTATCTCTCTTTTCATTAAAAGGACATGGAAGGTTTCTGGATATTACTAGTTATATAATATACCTACCTATCTATTTACATTCATGTACTTTATTTTATTAAGAATTGCTCATAAGCTTTGTTTTACTGCCTAAAATCAAACAATTATTACATGCTTGTGCCTTCCCTCTGTAACTCATGAAGACACAGACTCTGCTGTATTTGCTGTCTCTCGTACCAACCAATCAGTGATCACCTCTCAGCAAAATGATGTGGTCCCTGATAGGCTAGGACACTAAACTGCACATCCACTTTTGAATATAACATAAATCTGAAACCATTTTCAAGAGTCATCACATATAATAGTTGTCAAACTGCGAGACGTTGTCACGCTTTGCGAGGTGCGTAGGACTTAGACGATGAGCGCCACAGGCGCTCATCGCTGGGGAACCTTGCAAAGCGAGCCGTTAACTCGTAGGAGTTAGCCGATGAGCCCCAAAGGCAAGCCGTTAACCTACTACAACGCGCAGGACTTAACCTAAAAAACACTTCAAAGACGTGGGATCGCCTTGTCGTGCAAGTGGTTCACAAACACGGGACTTAGAAAAAAAAAATACAAGACGCAGGACTTAGAAAAAAAAAGAAAGATACAAGACGCATAAAATCACGAGATTAGTGGCCGAACAACGAAAACAATTTTTTTTAAAAAACACACTGAATACACCTAAAAAAATACAACAGCCAGGACGTCTGTGAGTGAGGTGGAACGCAAATTTAACTAGATTTAGACAATTTTCACCACTTGAAAATCGCCTAAGCAAAGAAAAAAATGTCCGCTGAAAAAAATGAAAACGAGGATACACAACCCCAGACCGCGCAAAACACTGCCAAACGCATAGCCCTTTACACATCACACTACGACCTACAACATACACTATTACAAAAGCCGGAAAATGCTCACGAGACGCGTACCACATTAATAACATTACAACTATACAATGCCGCGTCACACAATAAACCAACGGCTTTACCTCGCGCGCGCAGCCTATTTAGAATGCACACTTGGAACATTCATTACACTTTATAAGCAGGGCACCAACACTCACAATGTATATTCTATGCAGACGCAAAATACAAACAGATTGTTAGCTCTTCAGCCTATTGCTCGCTGCATATGTCAATTATAAATAATTAAAGTATATTAATTAATTTAACAAATCATTAATTATTACTTAACTACATATACATAGAAATATATATCTCTCTCAGAGGACCAAAAGTACACGACAGGAGAGGCTTGAAATGAGCGCCGAAGGCGCTCATTGCAAGGCATGCGATGAGCGCCAAAGGCACTCAGCGCAAGCCTCTCAATGAGCGCCGAAGGTCCTCACAGTACAAAACGGTTTCAATTATGTGTCAAACAGCATTCCCATGGCTTGAAATTTTATTGCCCCGTAATTTTTGACGGGCAAGTCGCTAGTTATAAATAATTAATAATTTAAACTTCCTTAAGCTTAAATATGCAATTACTCGAGTACAGCTTTCAAGTCTATAATGATTCAGAAGAATCCTACAAATTACCTTATATTGCATTTATACAAATTTATAGTAGGCCTGAATGAGGAGGGGTCTTTAAAAATGTGTGATTGACCCAACTTAAAAAGAAGACTCCAAAGAATAACATAGGACTATAGGATAGGACTATGTGATAGCTTTATTATGTTTCATTAAGCTATCATTCACTTCTCTTTTACTTTCTCTAACCATTCTTTCTCTCCTCTATTGTATGTGTTACTCCCATTTATGTCCCTCAACCCCTCTCTTTCCTCTATCATTTTCTTTTTCCTTCCCACTCTCTCCCACTTTCACTCTGGCTCTCCCCTCTTTTTTATCCTTCTTGCTTTTCTTTTTTTTTTACACACTCTCCCACTTTCACTCCCACTTCTCTATTTTTTCCTTCTCACTCTTTTTTTCCTTCTCCACTCTCTTCCACTGCCTCCCTCTCTCACTTCTTTCTCAATTTCTTTTCTTATTGTCACTCTTCTTGTTCTTCCCCACTTTCTCCTACCCCCTCTCTCTACTCCTCACAGTCTCTTTTAGCCTTCTCGCTTTTCTTTTTCAGTCCACCACTCTCCCCCACTATTACTCTTTCATTCCTCTCTTTTCTCCTTCTCGCTCTTTTTTTCTTTTTTCCACTCTCTCCCACTTTAACTACTCCTCTCTAAATCTTTTTTCTCTTCACTCTTCTTTTTCCTATCCCTCTTTCAAACTTTCACTTCCCCCTGTCTCCTCTCTCAATTTATTTTCTCCTTCTCACTCTTCCACTTTCACTCCCTCTCTCTCGCACTTCTCTCTCAGTCTATTTTCTGCTTCTCAGTCTTCTTCTTACTTCCCTACTTCTTCCATTTTCACTTCCTCTGTCTCTCTCACTACTCTCTCAGTCTCTTTTTTCCTTCTCAATCTTGTTTTTCCTTTCCCACTTCTCCCACTTTCACTCCCTCTCTCTCTCACTTTTCTCTCAGTCTAATTTCTCCTTTTCTTTCTTCTTTTTCCTTCCCCACTTTCACTCCATCACTCCACTCTTTTTTTCTTTTGCTCTTAGTTTCCCTTTCTCGCTCTCTCCCACTTTCACCCCTCCCTCTCTTCTCCTCTCTCAATCTCTTTTCTTGTCCTCACTCCTCTTTTTTTACTTTCATACTCTATCCCACTTTCCCTCCCTCTCTGTCCCCTCTCTTCCCTTTGTCTATTTTCTCCTTCTCACTCTTTTTTCCTATCTCTCTCTCCTACTTTAACTCCCTCTCTGTTTGTCACTCTCCTCCCTTCCCTCCCTTTCTCTGAAACTGAGAAATATTATTCACAGCAACTATAAAGCAGACTGAATCCAATCTTGCTGTTCTTGTAATACAAATTCCACCTGGACACCACGCTGTATATTATTTAAGGTATATTATAACCAGTTCTCTCGTCCCTGACACCTAAGATCAAAGGAACATTTTTCACAATCCATGCAAATCACTGAGGAAGATCAGGAACAACCAACTGCAAAACACGTGGGAACATTTGGTGTTTTTTTATGGGCTAATGGAGTGTCTTCCCAGTGTAACTGTATCTACGCCTGACCCGTGAGAGGCTTGTTGTCTTAAGCTGGTCCATTTAAAAGTAGTTAGACGGCCGGGAAACCTCCAGAGACTGGAAAGTGCTGATGTAAATGTTAAATGCAAGAAACCACCTGTTACAACCCAGGACTTCCATACACAACTGGGAAACGCTCCTCTACAAGTCAAGAGCTCGCTGTTACAATAATCAGAGAAACTCAAGCGCTCCAGGTTTTGGAGTATTTGTCTAGAAATATGAAAAAAAAACTCATAAGTTGGATACGTATTATTAGGTTACTGGTTCACATGAACAGAATGGTTAAAAGACTGCTGTATATTGGCAAAAACATTTCATTTTTGAGAAGTATCCAACAAAGTAAGTTAAAAGCATTTTCAGAAAAAACGAATTGATTGCAGTTTAGGTGATTGCCTCCACCCCTGAAAAGGTCAACAAAGGGAGAAGATGTTTTCGCTGAGAGGCTGGTCTAAAGGGCCTTAATTACAATATGGTCTAATAAGAGTAGAAACAATTATTTAAAAGCTGCCACACATCAAAGTCTTCATTTTAGCCATCTGCTAGTGCAGGGGTCTGCAACCCGCGGCTCCGGAGCCGCATGTGGCTCTTTTACACCTTTGCCGCGGCTCTGGGGCGGATACTAGCGAGGAGAGGAACGCATTGTACGCCCCGACAGTCCCCACTGTGGCGGGCGCTGTACTAGCTGTAACGTCGCATGGGGGCAGTGCTACGTTAGTCACACACCATCCCGACGTCACCTTCTCGCCCGCTGTTAGATCGGAGGGCAGTGGCGCGGCCAATAGTGTGAGGTAAGTGAAGTGATGCCTCGGGGGGGGGGGGGGGGGGTAGCCCAGCCCACATACTGCATTGAAGAAGGCATGGAAGTGCAGTGATGCCTTAGGTGGGGGGTAGCCCAGCCCACATACTGCATTGAAGGGGGCATGGAAGTGCAGTGATGCCTCGGGGGGGGGGGGGGGGGGGTAGCCCAGCCCACATACTGCATTGAAGAAGGCATGGAAGTGCAGTGATGTCTTAGGTGGGGGGTAGCCCAGCCCACATACTGCATTGAAGGGCGCATGGAAGTGCAGTGATGCCTCGGGGGGGGGGGGGGGGTAGCCCAGCCCACATACTGCATTGAAGAAGGCATGGAAGTGCAGTGATGCCTTAGGTGGGGGGTAGCCCAGCCCACATACTGCATTGAAGGGGGCATGGAAGTGCAGTGATGCCTCGGGGGGGGGGGGGGGGTAGCCCAGCCCACATACTGCATTGAAGAAGGCATGGAAGTGCAGTGATGCCTTAGGTGGGGGGTAGCCCAGCCCACATACTGCATTGAAGGGCG
This sequence comes from Discoglossus pictus, assembly GCA_027410445.1. Lineage (NCBI taxonomy): Eukaryota > Metazoa > Chordata > Amphibia > Anura > Alytidae > Discoglossus > Discoglossus pictus. The sequence continues at coordinate 123,841,614 of CM050169.1, read as the reverse complement.
CATGGAAGTGCAGTGATGCCTCGGGGGGGGGGGGGGTAGCCCAGCCCACATACTGCATTGAAGAAGGCATGGAAGTGCAGTGATGCCTTCGGTGGGGGGTAGCCCAGCCCACATACTGCATTGAAGGGGGCATGGAAGTGCAGTGATGCCTCGGGGGGGGGGGGGGGGGGGGTAGCCCAGCCCACATACTGCATTGAAGAAGGCATGGAAGTGCAGTGATGCCTTAGGTGGGGGGTAGCCCAGCCCACATACTGCATTGAAGGGCGCATGGAAGTGCAGTGATGCCTCAGGGGGGGGGGGGGGGGTAGCCCAGCCCACATACTGCATTGAAGGTGGCATGGAAGTGCAGTGATGCCTTAGGTGGGGTGTAGCCCAGCCCACATACTGCATTGAAGGGGGCATGGAAGTGCAGTGATGCCTTAGGTGGGGGGTAGCCCGGCCCACATACTGCATTGAAGGGGTCATGGAAGTGCAGTGATGCCTCAGGGGGGGAGCTTGGCCCACACACTGCATGTATGATGGTCACTACTACATTGTATGGGGCATGTATGGTGGCCACTACTACATTGTGAGGGAAAATATGCCTCAGGGGGGGGGGGGGGGGGGTAGCCCAGCCCACATACTGCATTGAAGGGGGCATGGAAGTGCAGTGATGCCTTAGGTGGGGGGTAGCCCAGCCCACATACTGCATTGAAGGGGGCATGGAAGTGCAGTGATGCCTTAGGTGGGGGGTAGCCCGGCCCACATACTGCATTGAAGGGGTCATGGAAGTGCAGTGATGCCTCAGGGGGGGAGCTTGGCCCACACACTGCATGTATGATGGTCACTACTACATTGTATGGGGCATGTATGGTGGCCACTACTACATTGTGAGGGAAAATATTTTTATAATGACAAGGATGACTTTGGGCCCTCATTATATATAGCATTATGTTAAGAAACAATATATGGAGTGTTATATTTGTTTTTAATGTCGCAATGGTTTTGCGGCTCCCAGTTGTTTTTTTTCTTCGGAAACGGGTCCAAGTGGCTCTTTTTGTCTTAAAGGTTGCAGACCCCTGTGATAGTGCATGGAAGCTGCCATGATTGTCATACTTCCTTTTCACGGTACAAGGGGGCAGTTACATAGCGAGGCAAGCTAGGCTTGCAAGTAAACTTGCAATCTCATCTGCTATGGGAGAGAACGGTACGGTGTCAGTACTAAAGTCTTTTCTGAATCCACCAATGAATCAACAAATCCCTCTCCCTCGCCCCTCTTTCCACTTTTGAATAGATAATAAAAAATAAGAGAACACTCCCAGTCAGTCTCCAAGCCAGCAGGAAGCGCAGAACACAAAAAAGGACAAACAGCATCTGTTACTATCAAGATCTTACCTAAAATGATTTTATTTCCACAGTCTAATGATTTTAGTTTGTTTTATTAAACCTCACAAGAAAAAAAAAGATATATATAGTAAATAAATAGTTAATTTGTGTTAACATTGAATGACTAAAATAAGTTTTTCCTGCTCAGAATTCTGAAAAAAAACAGTTATTGTGCTGTAATCTGCAAAACTGGACAGAAACATGCAAATAGGCTTCACTCTAGTAATCCAATACTATTTTAAACATGGCTTCCTTTTGTATTTATTGTGGGTAGTCACCGAGTTTGTGCACGATCCATCCTCTGCTATGCTTAAAGCTGTGTAATATATGCCTAAAAGTGCCTATAAATGCCTAAAAGGTGCCATGTATAAAGTCGTTTTGGGATTTAAGAGTTGAAATGCATTTGTCGGGGGCTCATTTGCATGCCCCTGACCAGTTTCCCAGAATGCAGTGCAATATCTGTATTTCTGAGTAACCTAAGCAGAAAATACATTTTTAAATGTATTTTTAGACACTCAAATTGGTTCACAAATGTACTATTAATTTAATGAACTGTTGTACTTTGTACAGTGGAGGGCTTCCATCACTATCTTTGCCCACAGGGAGGTGGATTTGTTGATAAAAGATTTCTGCACAGGACACCTTCCCCTCCCTTGCAGAGCCTTAGCAGAGGCAGCTTGCATGCCGTATAACCACCTTGTTTTGCCATGAATATAGGGTATTATTATCATGGCAGCTTCCATGCACTAGCAGAGTCTGCTAAAATGAAGATTTTTGATAATATGCATATAATATGTCTATAAAATAGAAATAAATTGCCCAAAGAGTCTATTTAATCATTTGTTTCTCTCTATATACATACCATACAATGGAGAGAAATTGGAAATGTCAACAGCCTGGAAACCTCTGAACTGGACGCACACTGGAGCAATGTGAATTATCTTTAGTTAAGTGATTTATGAGACCGGGAATGTGCCTTGCACAGTGTCTCCTTGCCGAAGATGACCACATCCTTCCTCCAGATTCCATTCCTTGTAATCTACACTCCCTTGTGAGTGATCTCCATCCCCTGTGAACATCTCCAGCTAATCTCCGCTCACTCCCCAAACTCCCTCCCTGCCCGATAATATGGCTTTACCACATCACTAAAAAATGATGAAAAAAAATCAATATATGTTTTAATTAAACCGTTAGAACTAAGTTAGCCAGAGCCAGCTGGGGAACGAAGGTTTTATGGGACTCCAGATTCCCTTAAAATATCGCAGCTGTGTCATACTTTCCACATAAAATACAGGTTTGTTGCTATTTTCTCTCTAATGACTGCATTTTGGACCTATTAACCACTCACCTGTTCCAGTAACGTCTACAAAGAAAGAAATGACTTTTTGTTTATTTATAATAGCAACAAGCAATTTGGACTTAGTCTATACCAAGAGTCAGCTCTCATTATTTTAATTTGGCCTATTTTACTATTACATTATTATTATGTTATATTATAATACTATTTTTGGCATACAGAATGATATTTGGATCAGCCAATGAAAATAACTGTTTGAAAATGTACAGACTATTTGAATTTTTGGGGGGTGCCTAGTCAATAATAAAACTGGACAAAAAAAAGTAGCAAATATATTTATCCATACAGAAACTTAGGAGGAAGGATTAAAAACAGAGCAGGGTCTATGTAGGTGCTCCACGGGCACTGCATTTGGTCAAGTGCTTACCCTTTTGTGCCAACTACTTTAAATGGGGTCACAGCTGATCCTGTGACCTGTGCCAGACCCTAAGACCTTATTTGACTAGAGAGAAAGGAAAATTAAGGGTTGGTTGCAAAACAGGCATAAATTGGGGAATTGAACCCTTAAAGGAATATGGAAGTTTTCTGGGTTTTACTAGGTATAAAATATACCTATGTATCTGTTAACTTTTATGTACTTTATTAGGAAGCACGTACAAGCTTGGTTTTTACTGCCTAAAATCAAACAAATAGTTGCTGTATGGGTCTGCCCTCTGCAGCTCATGAAGATACAGACGTTGTAGTACTAGGTGTGCAGTGTCTCATACTAATCAATCAGTGACCATCTCTCAGCAACATTCTCCACCATGCTGCGGTGAGGTGGTGCCTGATAGGCTAGGACAATACACTGCACATCTAGTCCGTATCTTCATATGCTGCAATGGGCAGACCCAAACAGGGACTATTTGAAAATTATCCAATGCAGAAAAAAGAAAAATAATAATACAATGTATAGCCAGTTTTTCATGCGCTATAAGATATTAATTATTTTCCTATTGTTAGAAGGTTAACATCAGTCTAGATATATGATCTGAGCAAACAAAAATTAACCTAAAAAGTCACTTTATTTAATTTGATTTAATTTTAAACCCGGACGCTTTTAAAAAGATAAGCCTTAAAAACACAATGACATTTTGAACTTAAACACAACACAGACATACAAACTCAAAATAAAAAATGGGGAATAGGAGGGAGCCTCTGGGAAGGGATAGGTAAGTCCTATGATCTCAGTGGTTCCTCCTGCCTGGTAGACTCTCTAACAGAAGTCCCAAAGCTTACTAAATTTCCAACTGTAAATAGAAGAAAACAGAAAAAGTGGATGTATGAGCATTATTTAAAGAAAATGAATATACACATAGCCTCAGAGGCAACTGCCATAGTGTTGAAACGGCCGTTAGGATTCTTGCAAAATAACCTACTGTAGCAAGTTCAGTTATTATGAATACAATAGATATACTTGTGAGGTTCCCGAGAGGGCATTAGGAAGGGCTAAATAATACCATTCCTGATAGCTACAGCCTGCAAGAAACTTACAATGTATTGGAAACAGACTTCCAAACATGATGCTAAATGTGTAGACAAATTCTTTGATTTTAACCTGCCCCTATTTTCCTGTTCTTTTTCAATGAAAGGACTTTAAAAAAAAAACATTCATACATCCAATTTTCCTTCTATTTATAGTAGGAAATTTAGTAAGCTTTGGGACTTCTGTTAGAGAGCCTTCCAGGCAGGAGGAACCCCCGAGATCATAGGACTTATCTTTTGTGCTATCCCTTGCCACAGACTCCCTCCTATTAACCATATTTTCTTATGAGTTTGGATCTCTGTTTTGTGTTATTGGATCTCTGTCATTGTGCTTTTAAGGCATATATTTTTATATGTGCCGCAGTCTCAATTTATATCAAATTTTAAAAAGTGAGTTCTTAGGTTTCATTTTTGTTTGTTCAGATACTCTATAAGATTAACCTTAAAAATTAAGTTGGGGGTGGTAGAGTCCAGTAAGATATAGAAGATACTGATAGTTGCCTTAAAAATAAAGACAATTACCGTATATACTCGAGTATAAGCCAACCCGAGTATAAGCCGAGGCACCTATTTTACCACAAAATACTGGGAAAACTTAGTGACTTGAGTATGTCAAGGGTGGGAAATGTGCTGCCCCCTGTGTCCCACTTGTGCCATCTGTGTCCCCCTCTTGTGTGCCCTCTGTGCCCCTTTCTTGTCTTGAGGTTGAGGAGGGGGGTTGAGGATGAGGACGGGGGTTGAGGAGGGGGGTTGAGGATGAGGAGGGGGGTTGTGGAGGGGGGTTGAGGATGAGGAGGGGGGTTGTGGAGGGGGGTTGAGGATGAGGAGGGGGGTTGAGGATGAGGAGGGGGGTTGAGGATGAGGGTTTAGGATGAGGAGGGGGGTTGTGGAGGGGGGTTGAGGATGAGGAGGGGGGTTGAGGAGGGAGGTTGAGAATAAGGAGGGGGGTTGAGGAGGGAGGATGAGGAGGGGGGTTGAGGAGGGAGGATGATAAGGGAGGGAAAAAGACACAAGGGAGAGGGGGGAAAGAGACACAGGAGAGGGAGAGGGCGGTAGAGACACAGGAGAGGGAGAGGGGGGAAGAGACACAGGCTTACTCGAGTATAAGCCAAGGGGGGCTTTTTCAGCCTTAAAAAGAAGGGCTGAAAAACTTGGCTTATACATTTCTGACTTGACATTAACATCAATTCCTACCACATGTAAATAATCATAAATTATATCTCTGTTTGTATCTGTAAAGTTTAGTTGAAGACGTCCTGGATTCAAATGTATATATAATAATCTAAGAACAGACACCTTGACTCTTTGTACCTGCTACATGTGGCAGTCTGTACTTACCCACATTGTTTAGAATGAAGTGTCTGTGCAGATACCGTGTGTATATATCCTAACGCAGACAGACACACTACATTACAAACCTTGTGCCACCTCGGGAATCTGGAGTGGCTTATGACATATTTTATTAAATGAAAGTATTGTAACAAAGAGGTCATAAGCTGATGCCAATGAGTAATAAGCATATACTGAAAGGGACACTATTTGTTTACATCATCACATAGAAAAACAGCTGGAAAACCTTTTGTAAAATTGCTGATCTTTAAAATGAAGTGTGAGGTGATAGTGTCCCTTTAAAGGGCCATTGTAATCATATTTTTATAATACACTATTTGGAGAGCTCCATTGGAAAATAAGCATAGTGTTTTTAGAATGGAAAATAAAATAATAAAGCAGCTAATATATTATTTTTCAGATGCAACTATGCTGCTGTGGGATCTACCATCTTGGGGCCTCATTCAATTGCGATTTGGCTAATTGAATAGGGCTCTAAATAAGCACATAGCATATTTTTTTGAATACGTTTTTAGTTAGTGAAAATCTTGCTTTTGGATAGATGCTTACTAACTAAAAACTTCTTTAAAAAAATATGTTATGTGCTTATTTAGAGCCCTTTTTCCATCTGGCCAAATTGCAATTGAATGAGGGCCTTGGTCGCTTATGATCAGTATATTAAATACAGTCATCCTTTAAAGGAACAGTTGTCTTTCATTTTTCAGAGTCTGGGATATATGTTATTTATTTATTTTATTATTTATTTTGTGGAAAAAATGGGAATGTACTGTCCCACCATAAGATTAACAGCCTTATTAAATTGCGATTTGGCCAATTGAATAGGGCTCTATATAAGCACACAGCATTTTTTTTTTACAGAAGTTTTTAGTTAGTGAACTTCTATCCAAAAGCAAGGTCTTCCCTAACTAAAAACTTCTGTAAAAAATATATGCTATGTGCTTAAATTCGCTGAATCGCAATTTAATAAGGCTGTAAGGGTTCAGCTAAAGCAATTATGAAGGGCCAGCAGCCAAGACCACCAGTTGAGAACAATTATTGCCAATGAAACCAAAATTCAATGCACTTACCCCAAACCTGTATTGTAAATATCATAAATGTTTAGGCAAAGGGTGCTATGTACTACGGTTTGCTGTGCAAGCTTCAGTGTATTTACTAAGATTTCCTTATCATAATTAGGACAATACATAATTAATCAAATTAATGCCTCAAGAATAATAGTAATAGTAACTTAATTTTAGGTGGAACTTGCCCTATAATTCTTTTTAATTGGCTTTATGTATTTGACATAGGGATATGGCAAAATGCGTTCTGGATCAGCCACTCAAGGGTAGCTCCTGGTCATATATATTAATTAATTAATTAATCATTTCTATGTTTTTTTCCTATTCTAATTGTTTCTTCTTGCTTTTCCTAGCCTGTGGTTACTTTAAATGGGCAAGAATCACTATATGTCAAATTCCTAGTGTTCGATACGATAGCGCTCATACTTACTACACTTTATGCTATAATTATTCTGTTTTTTGTGAAGTGTTTAGGAATGTCGATACAACAAAAAATAGCTAGTTTCTAAGGACTCAAAATCTCATTTCTGAAAAGGAAGGTTAGTATCAATTTACAGCCTTGAGGGTTAACTGCTTCCTACAGAAAAAAACAACAAATTATTAGTTTAACGTTAAATAATTGTTATACAACCTTTGATCTCCAATAATCCGACATCTATTAAATACCGCGGTAGGGATTATTATAGGTGTGGGATTAATATTGGGATAACAGCCTCCTCAGGATATACAATATGGGCTTATTGTGCCCAGGGCTAAACATAGATTTGTATTTAACTGAGAAAGGATACAAGGATTAAGAGTGCATTTCTAGGCCTAGTTTATATTTAGTCATGAGACTAAATGTATTGACCCTGATTACAAAATGTTCTGAGGAAGAGATTAAAGGGCCAGTGTAATGTCATATGTAGTATTTTGCAGAACTTGATGTGATAATGTGCAAAATGATTGTACACAGTTGAAATAAATCTATAATAAATACTCTAATTAATTTATATTTATTGTATTCAAATTAATGATGAGGAAGACTTTGTGTTTGTTTGTAAACAGATTTAAAACCTGGGAGGAACAGTGGATTCAGATTGGTTGAAAACAGCGTCTCTAAATAGCTTACTGGACATTAGAGTAAGGCACCATAGGATAACCCTCCCCCTCAAGCTACAGGCAGCTTAGCATACTAAAATAGAATTTCGCTTGAAACAATCAGAGTCATTTAACTATAAGATTTTCTCTTTAAATGTTTTTTATGATACAGTGATGCATACCTGGTAATGTTGTTATTTTGCACTCTTTATTTGGTGCTTTGCCTTGCCCTATAGATATGATTTGCTAAGTTTTGAATGTTATGGCTGACATGAGCTGCAATACCTCCTATACATACATTGTAGCCCTTCACAGTATTCACTAAGCTGAGTTTAGCGATCTTATCACAACCAAATGCATAATATCGGTATTTTATGAGTTTATTCACAAATCGGTTTCATTTTAAAGAGCATTAAAGGCCGTCTTGTGATTGTACTAGTCATTTTTTTCTCTATAATATTCAGCATTGATTGTACAACCCCTTTGTGCTAATTTGCGGCTCAGTATGCTAAATAGTTCCTCCAATAAGAGTTTGGTGGAACTAACTAACTATATTGGACTACATTGCCTTTGCCGCTTTAAAGACAGACAAGCACCTAATTAGTATTCAGGTTCCACCTATTTGCATAAGAATACAGCACAAGTAAATATGATTGGCTCAGGAATAATTAACTTTAGAATCAAATGGCTAATAAAATATATAGCTAGTTTCATATGCTCTTTAATAATAACAACTTGATTTTGGGGTCACAGAGACAATTTAATTATAACTTTTTTTATGATCTGTTATTTGACACAATATACACAAAAACCTCTAAAAATGTTTATTACTAAATTATATAATATTTATATTTATATTATAATTGTTAGGTGCCATGTGATTCCTATTTTAATTGCAAGGTACTCGGCTATCATTCAAATAGGAATCTCACAGTGTATAGCAAAATAATTCTTGTCAGTGGAGGGAGAAAGAAACAGGGAGAGATCAAAAGGCTTTGTTAGATAATTGGATCTGACTCAAATTGACACCACACCCAGTTTCAGAAGCAGGCTGCTTATATTAATACATTAAAGCATTGCTCTTCCACCAAGGTATCATGTATGCCTCCAGGTTCCAGCAGAGGCATCAACGTGTTTTTTTTCTGGGTGAAAGGTATGAAGTAAATAGATAAGAGAGATAATAGAGAAATAGAAATGAAGTGTGTTGTATCCTGTCATACTCACTACCCTCATATATAGTTGCTACAGCAGATACTGTTGTATGGAGATGTTGTGGGATCTGGCTCCTGTTCAGATAGAATTTTCATAAAAGTGTTCTTACAATCCTTCTGCCAACTGCTTTTGCAACTATGCAAAGCCCCATAACTTGCTTAATACATAGCACAGACACAAATAAAATATGGTTAGTCATAAAGAAAGCAATGACTTTGTTGCAAAGCTGCATTTCACTAGTATTATACATATATGTTTCATATTTAGAGCTTTCATTTTAATGCAAATACCTTTGTAATGTTTAAAATCTACTCAAGCAGGTTTATAACTTCATTATCCATCTAAAATATAATACAATATCCATTTCCACTGTTTGTTTGATATTTAATTGACGATAAAGACAGCACACTACAAAAAAAAATCAATTAAGCTTATAAAAAGTACATTTTAACTTTAGTATTGCAGTCTCCAGCAAATATATTTCTCTCCACTTCATATTAGGAGAAGATCTGCCCAGGTGGGTGTCCTGACATAGTTATTAGAACAATATTTTTGCTTGTAGAGGCCAAATGCATTTAAAGAAACAAGGAAAACCTCCTGGGCAGGTCTTCTCACATCCCTGGGCACCTAATATGGGTTGGACAGAAGTATATCACCCTGGACCTGCAACACAATGGTTCAAATGTAAGTTTTAAAAGCTACATCAACATTATTAAATAACTTTTTTGAATGATCCATACAACTATCCTTTAAAGGGACATGGACTAATTCTGGATTTCACTAGGAGAATACCAATCCAGTTTATATATTTACTTTTATGTACTTTATTTTATTAAGACATGCTTAAAAGCTCTGTTTTTACTGCCTAAAGTCACCCACTTTGTATCTCTTCGGGTCTGCCATCTGCAGATCATGCAGCTCATGAATACACCGACTATGACATGCAGTGAAATTAGCCTGTTAGTGATCTCTCTCAAGTAGCACGTTGCAGAATTTTAACACGTAATGATTACTATGAAACACAAAAGTAAATTTTTTATATTTTTTCTTTGTTGCATCAGATAAAAAGTATTTGTTTGTGTTCCATATCCCTTTAAGAAGCCACAGTGAAAGAATGTGTGGTATTTTAGTATCACTCCATACAAATATATCAAATTATTTCAAAGAGTAAACCAGGCACTTTATGGCTATAAGTGGGATGAACCTCAAGTAAATTGAATGAAGCATCATATTAATCCTGCTCAGTTTCCAGCGGCTGTGTCACTGTGTTCCCCTATTGAATGTCCTCACTCTAATGTAGTTTTCTTGCTAACAGTGTGGTGTATGAACCCACAGCCTATCCAGATACAGAGCTGTCTCTTAGCGCAGATTGCTGGCGTCTATATGTCCGCCAAAGTGTAATATTTGTTCTCAACTGGTGGTCTTGGCTGCTGGCCCTTCATAGTAAAATTCCCATGATAAGCCCTGTGTGTTTTTAACTGTTATATACAATAAGTATGAGGTTTAAGGATAGTGAGATTATAAATGTGTCACTTTGGCGCATGTGCCGAGCTGAGACATCCCATCTTCAAAGAAAATCAGATTACAAGACAAGAATCTAAAGGGAGATGCAAAGCAACTTCGCTATAACAAATCAGCCTCCCACTTTAACACAGCAATCCTTTTTTTCTAGTCTTGTGCCTGGCAATTTAGCACTGAGACACTTCTCTGATTACTGTATAATGGTTGGGAACCAGCAGCAGCTGAATCAAGTTTTTGCAAGTAAAATTAATAGTTAATATTGATATCTGTATCTATATTAATTGTAATTTATGAACGATCAGTGCATAATTAAAGTAATTTGCTGATAGGGCATTGAAGTGTTCCTTTAATATGAAAAATAGAGTGTATGGAAGGTCTCTGGATGTCACTAAATATATAATATACCTGTTTATCTATTTACTTTTATGTACTTTATTTTATTATGAAATGCTTAAAAGCTCTGTTTTATTGCCAAAATCATACAGTTTGTACCTGTTTGGGTCTGCCCTCTGTAGAACAGACAGACTGTGAAGTGGAGTGTTTCAAATTAAGCAATCAGTGACCTCACTTGTGTTGCAGAATGTTGTCACAGATTGTTTACTATGAGACAGTGCAACCCCTCCACTGTCTTCATGAGCTGCTGAGGGGAAACTAGGGTCCTATCCTCTTATGGTAGCGCAGCACAAGGCAGCAGCAGTGGCAGGGAGCATCCTCTAGATGGGTCTGCCGATATCCTGGTGCCATATCATAGATTCAAGGTTTATGTAAACTGTTAGGGGTTAGGGTGAGGGTTGGGGTTAGGGTGAGGGTTAGGGTTAATTAGGGTGAGGGTTAGGGTTAGTTCAAGGGTTAGGCTAAAATTATAAGCTTAGAACTTCTCTCAAATATCGGCAGCACCATCTAGCGGTTGGAGGCCGCACTGCAGCGGCGGACCTGTCCCGACACCATAACAGGATAGATCGGAAACTAGTTTGTAACGATTTGTAAGATTTTATTCAGAAAAAAAAACGGATAAAATGCATAAAAGTAAATAGATACCCATGTATATTATATTATATTGCTAGTGACATCCAGTAACCTTCAGTGTCCCTTTAATGATGAGTCCCTTGTTACTTATGCACTAGAGAGTGTTGCTGCTCCAGTGATATCACAACTCCTACAGTCAGATAGTCAGCGGGGGGGTGTTTCTGCCTAGGTCCACAAGGCCAAGGCCTAGGGCAGCACAAGTGCAGGGGGCATCAGGCTGCCTGAAGATGCAGTGCAGTACATTGAAATATGTCTAGATATGCACAGAAATGTCATATATAATATATAGTTAATATAATATATATAAATAATGGTAAAGCATAGAGTGAGCCTGTACCAAGGAGCTGACAGCTGTAAATTGCATAATTTTGGTGCCATTGAATCTTCCTAAAATATGAAATTCACTTGCTAACATTGCTTTGTTATTTTTATATGTTTTGCATTGCAGGAATCTGGTACCCAGACAAGCCGTCTCCAACCCAGCTGTTCCAGGTAAGTGTGCAATAAGTTACTATATATATTGTATATGCAATGGATGTAAATATATACAAGCATATTTTTTTACAAGAAGTTTTTAGTAAGTGAAAACCTTGCTTTTGGATAGATGTTTACTAACTAAAAACTTCTTTAAAAAATATATGTTATGTGCTTATGTAGAGCCCCATTCAATTGGCCAAATTGCAATTGAATGAGGCCCTTTGTATATAGAAAGTTCCATCTTATCCTGCTTATGATAGTTTGGAGCCCAAGGGAGTGTTGTTATCTTATCAGTGAATGGAGGAAGGGAGAGGGGAGAGTTTTCACATTATTGGAGCTTTTAGCACATCCCCTTCACCTGAACATAGTTAGAAGCAGTCACAATTATAACTGCAAGTCCTACCCCTGCAGAAATGCAAAGATCACTCCCACATAACCTAACCAAAGTGTCATGGATGCCCTAGAAACCAGCACATGCATCCAAAATAATGTCACCATATAAAAACTAGCTTTATGACCGGGGTCTCAACTTCTCTAGTATTTAAAACATACAATTGTTACATGTTAAGCTTCTTATTTCTACATGCTAATATGTTTCCAATGGGTGAATAGGTTGTGCCCAGAGGGCTGTCCTGGTGGAATTCTGTATTTGCCTTTCCTGGAGTGGTCATTGCTGGCAATCAGACTTATCTAGTAGATAATATAGGGAGCCCAAATTTGCATGGAGACTTTAATAATGGGCTGCACTGGGATAGTGGACCAAGGGAGAGATGTTTGTGGGAGCCATTTGTCACTGGCCTGAATTTCAAAGGTTTTGTTTATTCACTGACTGTCCAGAATCATTGTGGAAGAAACTATATGAAAGGAAGTGCATGTATGTACCCTGTACAACCCCAGGCACCATTTCCACAAGGCTGTCGGGAAAGACATGTACAGTGCCTTGCAAAAGTATTCACCCCCTTGACTTTTTACCTATTTTGTTACATTACAGCCTTAAGTTCAATGTTTTGTTAATCTGAATTTTATGTTATGGATCAGAACACAATATTCTAAGTTGGTAAAGGGAAATGAGAAAAATATATACATACAGTAAAACTATTTTTTAGAAATAGAAAACAGAAAATTTGCATGTGCGTATGTATTCACCCCCTTTGTTATGAAGGCTATAAAAAGCTCTGGTGCAAACAATTACCTTCAGAAGTCACATAATTAGTGAAATGATGTCCACCTGTGTGCAATCTATGTGTCACATGATCTGTCATTACATATACACACCTTTTTTGAAAGGCCCCAGAGGCTGCAACACCTAAGCAAGAAGCACCACTAACCAAACACTGCCATGAAGACCAAGGAACTCTCCAAACAAGTAAGGGACAATGTTGTTGAGAAGTACAAGTCAGGGTTAGGTTATACAAAAATATCCAAATCTTTGATTATCCCCAGGAGCACCATCAAATCTATCATAACCAAATGTAAAGAACATGGCACAACAGCAACCTGCCAAGAGACGGCCGCCCACCAAAACTCACAGACCGGGCAAGGAGGGCATTAATCAGAGAGGCAGCACAGAGACCTAAGGTAATCCTGGAGAGTTCCACAGCAGAGACTGGAGTATCTGTACATAGGACGACAATACGCTGTACGCTACATAGAGTTGGGCTTTATGGCAGAGTGGCCAGAAGAAATCCATTACTTTCAGCAAAATACAAATTGTCCCATTTTGAGTTTGCAAAAAGGCATGTGGGAGACTCCCAAAATGTATGGAGGAAGGTGCTCTGGTCTGATGAGGCTAAAATTGAACTTTTCGGCCATCAAAGAAAACGCTATGTCTGGCGCAAACCCAACACATCACATCACCCAAAGAAAACCATCCTCACAGTGAAACATGGTGGTGGCAGCATCAGGCTGTGCGGATGTTTTTCAGCAGCCGCGACTGGGAAACTGGTCAGAGTTGAGGGAAAGATGGATGGTGCTACATACAGGGATATTCTTGAGCAAAACCTGTACCACTCTGTGCGTGATTTGAGGCTAGGACTGAGGTTCACCTTCCAGCAGGACAATGACCCCAAACACACTGCTAAAGCAACACTTGAGTGGTTTAAGGGGAAACATGTAAATGTGTTGGAATGGCCTAGTCAAAGCCCAGACCTCAATCCAATAGAAAATCTGTGGTCAGACTTAAAGATTGCTGTTCACAAGCGTCAAACAATCCAACTTGAAGGAGCTGGAGCAGTTTTGCAAGGGGGAATGGGCAAAAATCCCAGTGGTAAGATGTGGCAAGCTCATAGAGACTTATCCAAAGTGACTTGGAGATGTGATTGCCGCAAAAGGTGGCTCTACAAAGTATTGACTTTAGGGGGTGAATAGTTATGCACATTGACTTTTTCTGTTATGGTGTCCTATTTGTTGTTTGCTTCACATTAAAAAATAAACATCTTCAAATTTGTGGGCATGTTCTGTAAATTAAATGATGCAAATCCTCAAACAATCCATGTTAATTCCAGGTTGTGAGGCAACAAAACACGAAAAATGCCAAGGGGGTGAATACTTTTGCACAGCACTTTACATGTCAAAGTGGAAAGTCCCTAATTAGCTAGTGGGGAGAAACAGTGGAGGGAGCTACATGAGCTCTTTCTGATTGGGGGTGTTATCTGTGGGGGTATGGGAATGTTTTACTGTCTTTTACTGTATTGTAAGCTTGTGTCATTCAATAAAGAAGAGTGATGGATGAGACATGTCTAGGGCTGTACAGTATGTCCTCCATTTCTAAGGCCTGTCTGTAATTCCCTAGATTCAGATGTACTGAGATCTGCTGACGGCTCCAGCCGGCTGGTATAAGGGGGAAATTCTGTTGTTATTTCCCAGAATCTAACAATCAGTGTTCCAACTATTTTGATTTTTTTTGCTAAAATACAGATTGTATTACAAATCAGTTATTAAATAAACAAATTAAACTCTAATATATAATCACTACAAAGTCTACTTTGTATATCTTGCATCCATTCCAATCATTATTAAAATACAAAAATGTATATGAGCAGTTTGCCCCAATAATTGGATATTGATAAATACACCCTAATATAGTGCAGAACAATTATGTAGCTTGGAGACACTTCT
Source organism: Discoglossus pictus (assembly GCA_027410445.1). Lineage (NCBI taxonomy): Eukaryota > Metazoa > Chordata > Amphibia > Anura > Alytidae > Discoglossus > Discoglossus pictus. The sequence continues at coordinate 123,826,584 of CM050169.1, read as the reverse complement.
AAGATTTTCCCAAGGTATTAATATATGTCTCTCTACATCAGTCACTGCATTACAAGGGACACATTCCTGCTCTGTATATGTTCATCTAAAACACTTTGTAACAGCTGTTTTTCACCATTCAGTGATAGGATTACTGGGCACTTAATGTAGTAAAATGATCTGGGAAAACACAGAATAGTGTACACGAGAGCTTGTATTCTGCACTGCCACATGAAATGTGCTGCAGGCTCCCAAATTACAATATGTGTAATGGGTTAATGTCAGGGAACCCGCAGCCACATATATATTTATATATTTATTTATAGTAAATACATTGTACATTTGTGTTTACATTTCATACTCAGAATTCCGAGAAATACAGTTAATGCACTGCATTCTGGGAACCTTGGCAGGGACATGCAAATGAACCCTCAAAGGTCTCACTCTTTAATCCGATAACATGGCTCCTTTTAAGCATATGTCTGCTGTGTGTATAGATAGATAAATACGGTGTAAAGTAAAGATATCTAGAACTTAGCAACCAAGCGGATTTTATAGGAACTCTGATCTTTTGTATAAAAATTAAAAGCTGTATACATTTTTTAATAAAAAAAAAATAGCTTATTTTCAAATGTAGTTCTTATATTATCTTAATATATGACTAGAGTGGCTCTTTAATTTAAAACATTTTGTATATCACTATAATTGGTTATTTGAACAAGCAAATAAACAATTTAAAAACTATTCATGAAAATTGACATTTATCTCATTATCAGTTGCCTTTGATCTCTTATACGATAATAAGTCCAACGAATACAATTCTTTCTATGGGAAGACATTTGAAAGGTCAACTGAAGAATAGGACATAATGGTCTGTAGACTGGTAATTGATTCTAAATAGCAGCTTCTATTGAAAAGAGCAGTAATGCTGTGTGGTATTTGATAATAGGTCAGAAAACCTGCTAGACTGGGTGAATACACAGGTATCAAATAGACCAAGAGTGTAATGAGTCCTATTAACAAGGACTAAGAATGATCCTGCTCTCCAGAGCAGAAAGTCAAACCTGGGAAAATGAGAGGGCGACCCACACAAGATGTAGGGGGATAGGAGGCTGATTAGGTGGGAGTTGGGATGTACATAAGGTGTAAAAGCCCCTTCTAACAAACATGATGGCTGGTGGGTTACTGGCATATACTGATTTATTCACCTTGATTCTTTGAAGAGACTCCTCTCTCTCATTGAAATCTGAGATCACTCATCTTTTATTTGTAGAAATAAAATGCTATAGACAGGCGTGTATTGACAGACCACAAAACAGTTTCCATACACATACATAAACATCTATCTATCTATCTTACTATCTATCTATCTATCTATCTATCATCTGTCTATCTATCTATCTATCTATCTATCTATCTATCCATATACAGGGCTTTCTACAATTTGTATATTATTATTATAAGTCTCTGCAATGGTTGACATGTGCTATCTACAACAGGACTTTACTATAGGAGTATAAAAAGTACTTTAACTATGTTTGTCGAATAATCTATCTATCTATTTATCTATTGAAAGTATTTGAGTTTTCAGTCTTGCAAGGAGATTTGGAGAAATGACTATGGACACCCGATTCTAAGCTCAAAGACAGGCCCCACCATCTTTGCAATGTGTTAATATTGTATTGCCTTGATCACAACGCATGTGTAGCGATACAGAATATGTTGGTGCGTTACAAATAAATGATAATATATATATATATATATATATATATATATATATATATATATATGTAGGCTTTAAGATAGTCTATTATGTTTGTACCCTCATTAGCGCTCAGCTCATTATGGTATAAAGTTTTTCCTTAGGCCTCCCCCCTTGTAATGACAGATTGGGTTACAGAGCTAACACTTTTGCCCTAGTAATAACTTGTCCCTATCAGTTATCTAATCGCACAGCCCAGGTGGCCTGGAGCCAACATTATGAACCTTTCAAGAACATGATACCCTCCCCTGAGGTGCAGCAGAAGACCGAATTATTATGTCTCTGGGCTAAGGAATCATCTGGAGAATTTTAAGTTGACTCTGTAATGCACTGAGGTCTGAGCCCCCTCCTCAATAGAATTCCTTGTGTGAGAAAACATATCCAGGGGAATGTGCAGGGATTTAATGATGGCCCCAGTCCAGATGCACAGGACACTATTGTGTTAGTGCAGACAGGTCAGTGTGTCCAGCTGTGGTCAAGGTGAAGCCACACAGGTGGCATATCAAACACACTAAAATAGATTATACGTTTATTTAATTAGCAAACATCAGATCATGGTGATATTATATCATCTTGTTTTGCTTTATTTAATTGTAATAATTTAATTAAAATACTGATAAATATTAAGAATAAATAAATTGGTGACCAATATAATATTTAATGTAATAGAATACAATGGCGGCCGAATACGTAACATCTATTATTTATTCTAATTTTATTTTTCGCTTTTGTTTGTTCATTGCCTGTTTCTATTAATATCTTTCTTTGAGGTATATTTGCTAAACATTAAGGTGGCTGTGACAAGGAGGGAGATTTACTAAGCACCCCAGTGTCTGTGGTGTGCATCCTTTCACACAGCATGTGGTAGCTTACTTAATATCTCTCTTTGTTTTGTATATTATCTCTCCCTTTCTCTTTTCTGTTTTCCCTCTACTTTTCTCCTACTATCTCATTCACCATCTTTATGTCTTGTCTCTCCCTCATCTCCCTCACTACCTCTCACTCTTTCTCTCTCCCTCTTCCGCTCTCCTTCTCATTTCCTCTAGCAACTTCTCTCTCCCTATCTATCTTTCCCTCCCTCTTCCTCTCTTTAACTCACTCTCTAATCGTCCTCTCTTCCTTCCTCTATGTCTTCCTCTTTTCTTCCTTCTCTCTTCCTCATTCTCTCTTTCTTTATCTTTCTTCTCTCGTCCTCCTTCTATTTTCCTTCCTCTACCTTCTTCTTTCTTCCTCTATTATCCTCCTTCTTTCGTCCTCCCTCTTCTTCTTTCTTCCTCCTTTCACCTCTCTTTTCCTTGTTCCCGCTTTCTACTTTCTCCTTCTCACTTCCACCCTCTCTATCCCTCTCTCTTCCCCTTCTATCTTCCTCTTTCTTCCTTCTCTCCTTATATCTCATCCTCCTTTTTTCTTCATCCCTCTTTTTCCTTCTCTCCTACTCCATTTTCCTCCTTGCTCTTCCTCTCTAATCCTCCACATTTCTTCCTCCTCTCTTTCTCATTTCTTCCTCTCTCTTCCTCATTATCTCTTCCTCCCTCTCTCTTTTTCTTTCTCTATTCCTCCCTCTTCCTCCTCTCTTCATCTCTCATCTTCCTTCTTACTTTATCCCTCTTCTTCCTTCTCACCTCAAACTTCTCTCATCCTCCTCTCTTACTTCCTCTTCCTCCTTCTCTCTTCCCCTATCATCCTCCCTCTCTTCCTGCTTTCTTCCTCTTTCTTCCTCCTTATCTCTTCATCTCTCTTCCTCCCTCTCTCTTCATCTCTCATCATCCTTTTTTCATCCCTCTTCCTCCCTCTTTGTCTTATTCTTCTCTCTTTCTCCTTTCTTCCTCTCTCTTCCTCCTTCTCTCATCCTCATTATCTCTTGCTCTACACCCCGCCCTCTTTCTCTCCCCCCCCCTCTATTCCTCCCTCTATAACTCTGTTTTCCCTTCTCTCCCTATCTCCCCCCCTCCTCTCTGTAGCATTGACATGCTTACAGGTATATCCTGCAATATATTCATATATGGGGAAGAAAAGGTAAGGAATAGCAAGGGTCAAGAAGTAGGTGAAAGTTAGCTTAGGTGGGAAGATGTATATATATATATATTTATATATATTTATATATATATATATATATATATATAAATATATATAAATATATATATATATATATATATATATATATATATATATAAATATATATAAATATATATATATATATATATATATATATATATATATATATATATATATATATATATATATATATATATATATGAAACATGCTCTTGGTCATTGTATATACTCTATGTAAATGATACTCATGGAAGAAGGTATATGAAAGAAATATGTTTTATTACAAAATGTATTTAATCTGCCAGAAACCCAGCTAGGTTGTTGTGCTGTACATTTTGTTATATCAGGTTGCAAACATATTTAAGCAAACCTGGTCCGTTTATTAAATTATTTTTCTATAGCTGTTCTTTTTAGTGTTACAATTGTAAAAAAAATTAAGCAAGCTTTTCACTCTTGTTTAAATGGACTATTCCATCTTAAAGAAAAGTAAAGAGTCACAGTGAGTTTTAAATGAACAGTAGAAATGTGTTGGCTTAAAGAGACTGCACCATTTCCATAGGATATGCTACTGAACTAATGATGGGGAAAGCTTAATAAATCCTGTGGTGCAGCTTGACTCCTGATGATTCAAGGTAAATAAACAGATCAAGAGCTGTAAAAGCTAGTCTTGCAGCATTTAAAACAAGTATAAAACAGTGAAAAGAGTTTAAAATTACTGTTCTACACAATGGTGCAGAGTTTGTGTCCCTTTAAGCTTTGGCTTTTCCTTTTCTCACTACTTTACGGTGAAACTCTATCTACTTCCCGAGTTCCTCTGGATTAGTCATAATGGATGTAAAGAGATGGAACTTGCTTTTCTAGGAAAGATGAAATAGTATTTGAAGTATTTTTCCCCAGTCTTGTAAGAGGACTGGGCAGTTTACAGATCAACCCGAAAGCTTATGCGGACAGAAATACCCCAGCTGTTCTCTCTGTGCTTCCCCGTGAGACACACATTTCAATCATAATTTTGTATATATATATATATATATATATATATATATATATACATCTATATATATATATATATATATATATATATATATACATATATATATATATATATATATATATATATATATATATATATACATATTTATATATATATATATATATATATATATAGTAAATACATTTACTACATACATACATTCACATTTGAAACAGGTTAAAAAACTTGTTTCATGCCCAGAATTCCGAGAAATACAGTTATTACACTGCATTCTGGAAACCTGGGCAGGGACATGCAAATGTGCCTACAAAGGCTTCTCTCTTTCAATAAAGCTCTTTACTCCAATACATGTCTTTACTCTTTTTAGCATATCTATCTATCAACTCAAGGGAAATTCAACATGTTTCCAGAAATAAAGCCCTGAATCAACTGCCTGCCTGCATTGCTATTAGTAATCATATGATGATAATAATAATAATAATTTCTATTATTATTATATAATTATTATTATAGGTCACTGTATTGGTGGACATGAGCCATCTACAGAACCATAGGATATTGATTATATAAAAAGTACCTCATTAAATATTATTAGCAGATGGTCTATAAAATATCTATCTATCTATCTATCTATCTATCTAAGTGCTTACTGCCAGTTCTCTTCTTTCGAAGTTCACACTATCCGTCTATTTCCACCTATCTCTCTGCGTGTGTCATCTATCGCCCGCCTGGACCAGACTCTCAATTTCTGGATCATTTTGCCACCTGGCTCCCTCACTATCTCTCCTCTAACATACCTTCACTTGTTCTTGGTGATTTCAACATTGCCACTGACACTACCACTTCCCCTACAGCCCTAAAATGACTTGCACTTACCTCTTCCTTTGGCCTCTCACAATGGATAGAATCCCCTACCCAAAAGGATGGACACTCTCTTGACCTAATTTTCTCTAATAACTGCTCTATCTGCAATCTTATAATCTCCCCAGTCCCTCTTTCTGACCACCATCTCCTAACCTACAGCCTCACAACCTCTTCCAATCTCTGCCCTTTATCACGCCCAACTACCAGAACCCACAGAAACCTGCAGACACTTACCGTATTTTTCGCCATATAAGACGCACCTGACTATAAGACGCACCTAGTTTTTAGAGGAGGAAAACAAGAAAAAAATATTCTGAATCAAACACAAATACACTTCACACACATATACACACCTACATCACATATATATATATATATATATATATATATATATATATACACCACACACACACATTTGGAGCATTTGGGAGCCTCCAGGAGCTCTTGACCCTCCCTGACCCTCCTGATCCCCCCTGCCCCTCTTGATCCTCCCCTTTCTTCTCTTGATTTTCCCCTCTGCCCATCCATGATCATCCCTTGGCCCATCTTGATCTCACCCCATCATGCAGCGCTTCCTACCAGCACTCCTCCTGTACTGCAGCCTTCCCTTGCGTCGCGTGTGTGACGTCACTAAGATGCGCCGGCAGATGAGATGCAGTTCAGAGGCATGCTGCTGGTGCCGTAGGAAGGGCCAATGGGGGGGGGGGGATCAGGAGTGGGGATCTAAAGGGGGCCAAGGGAAGGATCAAAGGGGTCGAAGGGTAGAATCAGGAGGGGGAGAGGATCAAGAGGGGCAGAAAGAGGACTGCGAGCAAGCACCACACAAAGTTAGGGGCAGTTTGCCCTGACATTGCTACCACACAATACAATTTGACTCTAAATTCCACCCTGGACTCTCTAGTCCCCATAGCCACAGGCAGACGCACTCGCTCTCACCTAGAACCATGGCACACTACACAAACATTCTACATCCGGAGGTGCTCCTGTAGCGCTGAACGACTATGGAGGAAATCTTGCTCCTCTGCAGACTTTCTCCATTACAAGTTTATCCAACGCTCCTATCACTATGCCCTCAATCTTGCCAAACAGAGCTACTTCTCATAATCAATATCAAATTTGGCCTCCATCCCCACTCTCCTCTGCCATTCTCCTCTGCCCTCCCCCTCCTACCACCCCTTCCTCTCTTACAGCTGAAGATTTTGCTAGACACTTTAATAGTAAAATTGAAAATATTCGTAAAAAACTCTCCTCTCAACGTGGCTATATCACACCATCTCCTCAACAAACAAACAGCACCCTGCCTTCACCCTTTCCCAAACCTATAGCCATTATAAATTCCTTTAACCCTGTAACTACGGATGAAGTTGCTAGTCTTCTATCAACCTCTCGTCTTACAACTTGTCCACATGATCCTATCCCATCACAGCCGATCCCTCCCCTCTCTTCCATACTTATCCTAACTCTAACACATCTATTCAACCTTTCCTTAGACACTGACAAGTTTCCATCACCTTTGAAAGAAGCCATAATTACACCCATTCTTAAGAAACCCTTATCAGATCCAGCTTCTCCATCTAATTACCCCCCTATCTCTCAACTTCCCTTGGCTTCTAAACTGCTTGAATGTGTTCTCTACCATCACCTTACACAATTAATTTCCTCCAACTCCCTCCTTGATCCCTTCCAGTCTGGTTTCTGGCCCCAACACTCTACAGAGACAGCTCTCACAAAAGTTACTAATGACCTGCTCACCGCCAAATCAAAGGGTAATTTCTCTATCCTAATTCTCCTGGATCTCTCTGCTGCCTTTAACACAGTTGATCATCCTCTTCTTATCCAAATTCTCCACTCTTGGCATCCATGACACTGCTCTCCCTTGGTTCACATCTTATCAAGAACATCGAACATTTAATGTCTCCTCTGGCTCCTCTTCATCTCCTCACCCTCTAACTGTCGGTGTACCCCAAGGCTCAGTCCTAGGCCCCCTCCTTTTCTCCATCTATACATCCTCCCTTGGTGCACTAATACAATCTTTTGGATTTCAGTATCATCTATATGCTGACGACACCCAAATCTACATCTCTGCACCCAAACTATCCACTTCTCTGCTAGCTCGTGTCGTCAATTGCCTCTCGAGCATATCCTCATGGATGTCTGCGCACCAACTCAAACTCAACATGTCAAAGACAAAACTCCTTGTCTTTCAACCCTCTTACTCAGCTCCCACTCCTCACTTATCTCTCACTGATTACAATGCTATCATCACTCCCACCTCTCAGGTCCGCTGTCTTGGGGTCCTACTGGACTCTTCCCTCTCTTTCATTCCTCAGATTCAATCACTCAACAAATCTTGTCTCTTTCCCCTAAAAAACATATCCAAAATACGTCATTACCTTACACAAGATACAACTAAAATTCGTATTCACGCTCTCATCGTATCTCGCCTCGATTACTGCAACTCTCTCCTTCCTGGCCTTCCTATCACCCGTCTGTCTCCACTCCAATCCATTTTGAATGCATCCGCTAGACTCATCTACCATACTAAATGATCAGTGTCTGCAGCACCTCTCTATCAGGCACTCCACTGGCTTCCAATTGCCTCCGGCCCTCTTTGCTCTGCTAATGACCTTCTTCTCTCCTTCTCTCTCATCACCTCCTCTCACTCCTGCCTTCAAGACTTTTCTTGTGCTGCCCCTATTCTTTGGAACTCCTTACCTCGCTCCACCAGACTATCTTCCTGCTTCAAATCCTTCAAAATCTTTTTTAAAACACATCTATTGAAAAAAGCCTATCATCTTTAGCCTCTTCACTCACTATGCATCTATCACTCTCCTGTACCTCACCCCCACATTTTAGAATGTAAGGTGCACTGGGGAGCTACAGTTCATTGAGGGAACCATGAATGCCAACATGTACTGTGACATACTGAAGCAGAGCATGATCCCCTCCCTTCGTAGACTGGGCCGCAGGGCAGTATTCCAACATGATAACGACCCCAAACACACCTCCAAGACGACCACTGTCTAGCTAAAGAAGCTGAAGGTAAAGATGATGGACTGGCCAAGCATGTCACCAGACCTATACCCTATTGAGCATCTGTGGGGCATCCTCAAACAGAAGGTGGGGGAGCGCAAGGTCTCTAACATCCACCAGCTACCTGATATCATTATGGAGGAGTGGAAGAGGACTCCAGTGGCAACCTGTGAAGCTCCGGTGAACTCCATGCCCATGAGGGTTAAGGCAGTGCTGGAAAATAATGGTGGCCACACAAAATATTGACACTTTGGGCCCAATTTGGACATTTCCACTTAGGTGTGTACTCACTTTTGTTGCCAACGGTTTAGACATTAATGGCTGTGTGTTGAATTATTTTGAGGGGACAGCAAATTTACACTGTTATACAGGCTGTACACTTACTGCTTTACATTGTAGCAGAGTGTCATTTCTTCAGTGTTGTCACATGAAAAGATATAATAAAATATTTACAAAAATGTGACGGGTGTTCTCACTTTTGTGAGATACTGTGTACATATATATATATATATATATATATATATATATATATATATATGTATATATATATATATATATATATATATATATACATGTACAGTAAACTCCCCATTGTCCGGCACCAACAGGGACTCCCTATTGCCGGATAAGTGTAGTTTCCAGTTAATCGTGAGTCCCCGAAAAAAAGGGTCTAAACGACCCTTAACCCCATCAAAACCCCTCAAAATGCCTTTAAAAAGAGATTAGCACCTAAACTGGGCCATTTAGGGAGAGTTTTGTTTAAATGAGGATTTGATGCCGGTGCGGAAGCTTGAGAGTTTCGGTTAGTTAGGTGCTGGATAACCAGGATTTTACTGTATATATATATATATATATATATATATATATATATATATATATATACTGTCCTCCAGAACTATTGGCACCCTTCCCTGTAATAAGAACAAAGTGCCCATTCTTCTTTTGACAAGCCAATTGAAACAATTTATTATGAAATGGAATTTATAGGGTGAGATATTTATTAAATAGTTAATACTTTATATGACTTGTGATTTGATTTTGTATAATAGTAACCGAGAGTTAACTTTGAAGATTTATACTTATTCTAAGTTATCTCTTCTATTATAATCAAAACTGTGCAAAGGATTTAAGATGATAAATTTCCACATTATTTTAATTATTATTTTTTTGTTTTATTTATTTTTCCCTCTCCCATTTTATCTCCCACTGGGCTGCAAATTAGGATATGAAGTCACACGTTTGCCACAGAAATGTGGTATATCTCAGCAATCATTTTATCTAGAGAAAAAGATCTAGTACAATGTGTGCACAGTTTTTAATGCTCTTTAAGTTTATTCTGCAAAATGATTCACTTTCTGTTTAATTTCTTGAATACAGATTTATACATTTACAAGTAATAACTGCTTAATACTCAACTAAGTATAAAAAATATTTGTTGTTATAGTTTTATAGTTCTAGAATTAATTACAATTTATTACTAGAAATTAGAAGATACTATAAATATATATATATATATATATATATATATATATATATATATATATATATATATATATATATATATATATATATATATATATAATGTTTGAAGCACCACTGCAGTCAAATATATAAAATATATACTTTTGGAGAAATACAATTGAAAACAGGAAATATATTTTGATAATAAAAAAAATGCATGGTCTATATCTCTATTTTTTACATTTTATATTAAAATACACTCCTATAAATCTACCTATAAATCTAGTTTAGTTTCTGCTAATAAACTACATGAAGTAGAAGATGTCTTTGAAAATGGCAATGAGGTAAGTATAATTACCAGCACTTTCATTAGGACAAGGGAAACTTATTAGTTTAAAAGAACATGCCCTCCTGAATAAGTAGACAGAATCAGGTACAAAAACATGGAATCCTGAAAGAAATAATAATTGCATATAGGATTTAAAAAAGTAAAGCTGAAATGGGGTGAGAAGGGAAATAACAATAACAATTAATGATAAAAAAAAGTAAAGCCTGTGGTCAATTACATGTTTGTATATTCAATATAACATATGCAACAAATGTCCAGCCAATGGAGATCATTGTGTTGGTACACCTTGTGTCTGAAAATTTGGTAGACAAAATCAGCTCCACTATTGACTTTATGGAGTGGATGAGTCTCCTTGTTGAGTTTATTGTTGCTTTATTAAATCATTAAATACAAATTTTATTAATGATCAATGTCTAATTAACACATTTAGGCCATGTAGCTAGGGCATTACACTGGTCCTTTATAAGTAAGCATCTCACCATTCAGATCAATCATTTTATTGTATTATATTTTATTGTGATATATTTTTTTTTATATAAAAAAAAGTATTTGGATGGCGGTTAACGCCTAGTATATATTTTTTACTTTTTTTCACGTTTTTTTTCTTTGTCAGGGTTTCAATACTTATTATATCCATTCATTAAAAGTTGGCACACACAGGGCGGCACAAAAAAATCCTACTTACTGTACTGGAAAAAGACTAAAGGTGCGAGGCCTTTGATCTCTGCCCACTGAGCTTCCAAAGAAAACCATTCAATGCCCCCACTCCAAGAATCTAATAATGAAAACAGCAGGACATGATCACAGTTCCCTCGCCACTAAATAGACAGTTTTTTTTTTAACTCTCAGTCTCTTTCAAGAAGGAATAAACAAAATACAAAAAAAAAAAAAAGGTGAAAAAAGACATTTTATGTTTTTTTCTAAATCTTTTCAACTCTATTTCTCTGAAACCGAGAGGAATTTCACAATATTGGTGTCTCATGCTTTATGTTGGGTAAAAAGGAAATTAAAAGATAACCACAATTTTGCTTAAATTATAAAAAGGTCAATAATATAAGATTTTTAATCTGATTACATTTAAATTCACTAAAATTAGATAATCAAAAAACATCTTGAAAACATCTTCATATCCCAAGATGGTCTGGAGATGCTGTTTTCCCATAAAATTACTCCATTAAAATTACATTGCCACCACAAAAGGAAGTTGGTTTCAGCATGAAAAACTGGCTATACATTGTACTTGCCTTTTTTCTCTACAGTAAATCATTTCTGAGATATACAGCACTGTTTTTGCTGCTAATGTGCATTTTGTTGTTGTTGTGTAGTTCAGTCATGTCCGATTCTCCATGACCCTATGGGCATCGGAACACCAGGCACATCTTGTCTCTGGTTGTGCTTATCCATAAGGCTTTCTTATCAAAGATACTGGAGTGGGTTGACAGTTCCTATGACCCTACATGGTTCAGCTCACAGCTTCATTGAAGTACACAAGCCCCTTCACCACAACAAGGTAGCAATCCAGAAGGGGTAATGTGCATTGCAATGTGCTAATTTGTAGCTCGGAGTACTGGATACGGTTAGGGAAGGGGTTTTAACTGAATGACAAAGGGGGTGTCATTGATGACAAGCAGACTGTAATTCTAGTTATCACATCAAAGCGGCTAATTAGTATTCAGGGATGGAACAAACAATAGTTAATTTCTCCAGACCCATCCTATTCCGAAAAAAGGGACTACTACAAAGAATAGCCAGATTTTCATGCTCTTTAAAAATAACCTAAAAAAACATCAACTTCACAGTGTCCCTTTAACAGTGTTTCCATTATTGCTAAGGATTCTGGGTAGTGATATGGAAATGATATGCAAATGAGGTTGAACATGTTCACCTTTGCTCCTCCAGTCCACTTAACATGGGATCCATTTAGGTGTTTATGCAGTAATCTTATTCGGCCTTCAAAACATAACCTTGGATTAGGATACAGTGCAAGAAACACACTCACAGACAGCTGTTTCAACCTTATATGGGTCTCATTGGTAGGAGGTTGGTTCAGGCAACTGTGAAATGCCAGGTTAATGGAAAGTCCTCCACAGCATCAATCACCTGTCTACCCACCATCCTTAGTGTCTGTTCAGAGTCTCACCCCGGCCTCTTATCACAGTTTCCAGAACCAACCTCACCTGATGAGCCCCGTTAGGGCAAATGTGTCTCTCTACCCCAATCCATGGCTTGGATCAATAGCTGAAGGCAGCCTGAGAGCAGAAGCCATAGTCCTAAATGGATCCCATATTAAGTGGGTTAGAGGCACAAAGTCGATACATTTTGAACCTCATCTGCATGTCAATACCCAGAATCCTTAGCAGTAGAGGAAACACTGTTAACAAAGTAATTTTGTGGGAAATAAGATCTCTTGAGCTGCTTGAGACATATAGACATGCTCAGAATGGCTTTTCTTTCTATACCATTTATATTCAATCTAAATTCGATCGACTGTTGTAGACTTAGCGACTGGTCTCAAATTAGAGCTCATGCTCGTACTCACAATATCTTGTGTTATTATTTATGCATTGTGCCTTTTTCTAATATTTCCTATACTAATCAGTTTGAGATTGGGCAATAAGGCATTAACCAACCTAAAGCTAATATATATTTTCTAAATTCATAGATTTGTCACATGCATTGTAATAGAAGCCATATATTAAAGCGGTATGGAGGTTCCTGAATTTTACTAAATATATGATATCCCTATTTACCTATATGTACTTTATTTTACTAAGAAGTGCTTATAATTTTGTATGTACAAAACAAATAGTCCCTGTATGGGACTGCACACTGCAGCATATGAAGAAACAGACTCTGTAGAGGTAGATGTGCAGAGTAGTGTCCTAGCGTATCAGGGACCACATCTCAGAAGCATGTCGCTGAAGGATGTCACTGATTGGTTAGTATAAGACACTGCACACCCAATACTACATAGTCTGTGTATTCGCGAGCTGCAGAGGGCAGACCAAAGCAGGTAATATTTATTGGATTTTAGGCAGTACAAGTCTTGACAATAAAAAAATCCTAATACACAAACATAAGATAAGAATTGAGAGGATCTGGCCCATCTAAAGACTCACAAGGACGCCCGGTCATCTCTGCCCCATCACTACTAGTTCATCATTTAGTTCATTTCGTTCCATTATTTATTTTCTTAGGAACGGAGTCAGAGCTGGTTCTTAAAAATCAGTATGTGTTGTATATTTTATTAGGAGAAAACGCAAAGAAAATGAGTTGTGTTTATTGTGTAAAAGAGCAGTTTGGGGGAGATATGATTACGATATACAAATATATCCAGTGTCAATAAGGAGGGTGTCCAGGGAATGTTGGATTCCAAGGAATCTGCAAATGACAAGAGGTCATCCACTGAGATTCCTGGCAAGGAAGTCCCTTTACTGGCAAGAAATGGAGTACTGTATAGGAAGTTGGTCGCGCTGAAACAGCTCAGGTGGGAGGCTCTACCTTAATACAAACTAACCAAACTAACAATATTGGCAACTCTGGATATAAATAATTTTGGGGGGGGAAATCTGACTTTGTTTATGAGTACAGGAATCCATTTTGTGTTTGTGCCATTACATCCTCAGAGCGGTTTTATTAGGACAACAAATAAAGACTTCTATCAGGACAATCCAACTTGGCAGACCCTCTACCTCCTCCTAGGCACCGGATAGGGGTGGAGAGTAGCATTTCCGTTGAAGTCCAAAAACTAAACTTCAAGTGTAAGATTTATCAACTACATTGAATACAATTGAAGCCCAGCAGTGATTAAAGGGCCAGTGTACAAAGAAATAAATAGTTTTTAGATTAGTTTTAGTCTCTCTCTCTCTCTCTCTCTCTCTCTCTCTCTCTCTCTATATATATATATATATATATATATATATATATATATATATATAGCCTCAAATCAAAAGCCCAGACCTCAATCCAATAGAAAATTTGTGGTCAGACTTAAAGATTGCTGTTCACAAGCGCAAACCATCCAACTTGAAGGAGCTGGAGCAGTTTTGCAAGGAGGAATGGGTAAAAATCCCAGTGGTAAGATGTGGCAAGCTCATAGAGACTTATCCAAAGCAACTTGGAGCTGTCATGGCCGCAAAAGGTGGCTCTACAAAGTATTGAGTTTAGGGGGGTGAATAGTTATGCACATTGATTTTTTCTGTTATTTTGTCCTATTTGTTGTTTGCTTCACAATAATAAAAAAAAAAACATCTTCAAAGTTGTGGGCATGTTCTGTAAATTAAATGATGCAAATCCTCAAACAATCCATGTTAATTCCAGGTTGTGAGGCAACAATACACAAAAAATGCAAAGGGGGGTGAATACTTTTGCAAGGCACTATATATATATATATATATATATATATATATATATATATATATATATATATATATATATATATATATATACTAAAATATTAAAATAATAATAATAATTTAAATAAAAAATAATAAAATATATTATTCTTAATAATAATGAATAAGAATTTTATATTTTATATGTAAAGCATCCACATGTTCCATAGCAGAAATAGAAGAATCAAGGAAAAGAAGATCTTGCTACAGTGTAAAAGAGTTTAAAGTAATTAGCAGCATTATTACTTTACTAAAGTGGTAGTTGCTACAGAGAATAAGATCACACAGTCCTAATCTAATGCTATATTGTTATGGGCATAATTCTCTAAGCTTCGCAAACGCTTCAAATGTGTTGGGGGGGGGGGGGGGGGTCAGTGGCATTTCTTTCCACAGCAAACAGCCATCACAGCCGCCTCAGTAGTCCCACAAAGCTTAGTGAGTTTTGGCCCTTTTTACTTATAGAATTGAGAAGTAGTGAGGAAGAAATTACACATTGTTTAGCTTTTATAGTATTAAACTGACCCTAAGCAGGAATGCTTCTGGGCCAGTGAGGTGAAGGGGTGTGGTGCCAATTTAATTCGGATCCAATAATCTAGCAAAATCCTCTGACTTCCCCTTGTTCTGTCCTCCCCCACTCCTCCCTCCATTATTAGACAAAAAAGAATCACACCCTTATCATTTAGTTATTTTAGTTTACACAAATACTGCTCCCCCGCCCCCAATTGTTTTATGTCCATGGATTACACGGCTACTAATATTTGTTACATTCTACACAAACATGTGTCTTTTTTCTGAAACTGCGTGATCCTTTAATGGTTATGTGCAACATATGGTTTTGTTGCAGTTAAAATGATCGTTTTTTATTAATATTATCTATTTTTATTGGTAGTAGAAATAGTAGGAGTAGGGGGGAGGAAGAGTATTAGTTGTAGCAGCATTAGTAGTAGTAATAGTGATAGTAGGAGTAGTATCAGCAGCAGTAGTAGTTGTAGTGGTAGAAAAAAGTAGCCGTAGGAGGAGGATTATAAGTATTAGAAGTAGTTATAGTAGCAGCAGCATTAGTAGTAGTAGTAGTAGTAGTAGGAGGAGGATTATAATTATTAGAAGTAGTTGTAGTAGCAGCAGCATTCGAAGTATTAGTAGGAGGATTAAAAGTAGCAGCAGCATTAGTAGTATGGTATTAGTAGTAGTAGGGATATTATTATTAATGTTATTATTATTAGCAGTAGTAGCAGCAGCATTCTTAGTAGTAGGAGGAGGATTATAATTATTAGAAGTAGTTGTAGTAGCAGCAGCAGCATTCATAGTAGTGGTTCGAGGGATATAAGTATTAGAAGTAGTAGTAGTAGTAGTAGCAGCAGCATTAGTAGTAGTGGTAGGAGGGATATAATTATTAGAAGTAGTTATAGTAGCAGCAGCATTAGTAGTAGTAGTAGTAGTAGGTGGAGGATTATAATTATTAGAAGTAGTTGTAGTAGCAGCAGCAGCATTCGAAGTATTAGTAGGAGGATTAATAGTAGCAGCAGCATTAGTAGTATGGTATTAGTAGTAGTAGGGATATTATTATTGTTATTATTATTAGCAGTAGTAGCAGCAGGATTCTTAGTAGTAGGAGGAGGATTATAATTATTAGAAGTAGTTGTAGTAGCAGCAGCATTCATAGTAGTGGTTGGAGGGATATAAGTATTAGAAGTAGTAGTAGTAGTAGCAGCAGCATTAGTAGTAGTGGTATGAGGGATATAATTATTAGAAGTAGTTATAGTAGCAGCAGCATTAGTAGTAGTAGGAGGAGGAGGAGGATTATAATTATTAGAAGTAGTTGTAGAAGCAGCAGCATTCGAAGTATTAGTAGGAGGATTGATAGTAGCAGCAGCATTAGTAGTATGGTATTAGTAGTAGTAGGGATATTATTATTGTTATTATTATTAGCAGTCGTAGCAGCAGGATTCTTAGTAGTAGGAGGAGGATTATAATTATTAGAAGTAGTTGTAGTAGCAGCAGCATTCATAGTAGTGATTGGAGGGATATAAGTATTAGAAGTAGTAGTAGTAGCAGCAGCAGCATTAGTAGTATGGTATTAGTAGTAGTAGGGATATTATTAATTTTTGTTATTATTTTTAGGAGTAGTAGTAGTTGCAGTTGCAGAATGAACATTAGTAGGAGTAGTATTAGTAGTAGGTGTATTAGTAGTGGTATTAAATAATAATAATAGATGATATTAATAAAAGCACTCATTCAAACTGTAACATAGAGCATTATTTCTGTGGTCCAGCTGTTTTGAACTGTGTTGGGGTGGGGCTCTGTGACTCCGCTGTATAACTCCCCAGTTCCTTGAGTGGGATTATCCCATGGGGTGTGAGATATCAAAGCCGGAAGAACGTGGGGGCAGCATCAGCATCCCCTCTTTGTGAGCTTCACTCCCATGAATGCATGAAAGACCCCCCCTGTGTAAACTGCATTAGGCCCATTCCCAGGGCTCATTCCTGATTGGTCATGCTCTGGATCCCCCCCTCCCTTGCCCTCCCCTCCTGTGGCTGGCACTCTGCTTTTGTCCTGCCAATATTAGGGCCATAAGAGGCTCTCGTGTTACTAGAGGGAGCAGGGGGAGGGACAGATGGGGGTCATTCTGTGTGGGTCTGCGGGGTGCCCACCTTCATATGACAACTACCAACAGAGCCTAGCAGGGCACAGTCTACTAAAGGCCAGTGTATCATATCATTCCCATTAGAATTAAGTACTAATAGCCAACAGGGCCAGCTTTGCAAATTTAAAGAAACAATAACATCTTATATTTCTTTTAGCCTTTTCTTTTCCACCAGTGGATCATGGCTCCCTCCAGGCATCAAATATTTTTGATTCTGATTAAAAATTAGTTGTATTACATTTTTCCTGCTTTTTCCTTAGTGTTTAAATATATATTATGTAATTGTGCGGATGCCATTTAAAAGGACATGGAAATCATTAAAACTCATCATTATCGAACAGAGCACTGAAAACCATATGAAAAACATTTTGCATTGTTTTGGTTTTTTTTAATTGTTGCATATTCCCTATTTTTTTATAATGTAGTTATTCCTTCAGCTGTTTGACTTTCTGCAAGGACCAAAAATCACAAGCACCCTGCAAATGACAATAAATCTCTAAAGTATCTCATTTCTGGCTCTTTAGACAGTCTAAACTCAAAGAGAAAAAAATGTGGTCATTATTATTATTGCAGTGGAAGCATATCATTTAGATAGAGCTTGGATTTGTTATGGTCCATCAAGGACCTGAACAAATGTGCCTGTAAGGCCAATGTATCTTGCTTAGGTTTAGGTTACATCAGTAGTTTAATGTATTTACACATTTTCAGTTTATTTGTAATCAGTGTTAATGATACCAGTGGCTCATTAATTGTCAATGATGTTTGGCCATAACAATGTAGTGTTTGATTGCAGATAAGGAGCTTAGTATTACTGCAAGACATGCATTTTTTACTTTCTCAATTTGGTGTGTCCTTGCAAATTTGAAACCTTTGGCACTTATAAATGCCACGTTCCCATTGTGTACATAGAACTTCCTCCGCGATTAAAGTCCCCTCCCACTTCAGGAAGTGGAAGACTAAAAACCAAAATGGTGAATCCCATGGCTACATAATCTCTTATAAAAAGTAATATATTACAGGGTGTATTATTTTATTTTCTATTAAAGAAAATAATTTGATATGTTTTGTATGTATTTTAATAATATGACCATGTTGTTGTTCAGTCGTTCAGTTGTGTCCAACTCTCTGTGACCCTATGGACCACAGCACTCCAGGTACATCTGGTGTCTGTTTGTGTTAATCCATAAGGTTTTCATGGAAAAGATACTGGAGTGGGTTGCCACTTCCTTCTCCAGTGGACCGTGATTTGTCTGGCCACTCCCTACATGGTATTGCTCACAGCTTCATTGAAAAAAACAAGCCCATTCACCGGGACAAGGTAGCAATCCAGAAGGTGTATGACCCTAGTGGCCTCTTAATTAATCACTGTATTTTGGAAAAGCTTCACATGTTTGTCAAATATATAACATTAGCAGATATGCAAGATAGGAAAATAAAAGAGTTTGTAGTTCTGCTCAGTTCCATCATAGACTGTAACTCTGCCTGTAACTTGAGGGGGAGGGCTATCCTATGGGGACTTCTTCCATAGAATTCCATTGTCACTTATATTATTTACAGAACCAAAATGAATATAGATAGACCTCCTAGGTAGCTAATCCTTTTAGGAGCAAAGAGAAAATGTCTGTAATCACTACAAGAAAACTGTACAGTAGTTAATTATTTTTTTATTCTATTTTAAACATTATAGAAATACTTTGCATTTTATGAAGTCAAGCTGTTCAAAAGAGAATACTATAAACATGACCTAAGGCCCACAGGGGAGCGGCTTCACGTTACTAGTACAATGATGTTAGCAAGCAGTGACATGCTGTGTATCTACACATGACAGCATGATACTTAAGGGGACATGGAAGGTTTCTGGATTTCATTAGAAATATATAATATATTTTGGTTATATATCTGCTTTTATGTACTTTATTTTATTAAGAAGTGCTTATAAGTCGTGTTTTTCCTTATTAAAATCTTACCAATACTTCCTAATTGGTTCCTCCCCCTCTGCAACTCATGAAAACAGTGTACCTCTAAGTACAGGCTGTGTGCTGTATCATAAGAACCAATCAGTGGCAACATTCTGCAACATGCTGCTTGAGAGAGGTCACTGTCTGTGTATTCATGAGCTGCAGAGACTCAAACTGTATTATTTTAGGCATTAAAAAAGAGAGATTTTAAGCATTTCTTAATAGAATAAAGTACATAAAAGTAAATAGATACACAGGTATATTATATTCCTAGTGACATCCAGAAACCTTCCTTTAAACTCCTCTCTCACAACATGGCACCCTACATGAGAGAGAACAGGAAGAAAGAGGAAGCTTCTGAAGATGAATAACAGCGGTTCTTAGAAATAAGTGTATACTTAAAGTGACAATTACATTGAGGTTAATTAACCTAATTAAAACATTTATATAAAGCAAAAAAATATAATGTATGTGCATTTTGACCCCTTTCTGTGCATGTTATGATCATTGTACGTTATATTTGTATCATATGAGCAACCTGTGTATAACATACATGGGGCGAGTCCAGGATTCTGCCTGACACTGTGGATTCCTCCCACGGCCTTTAGCTGTGTTTTATAGAAATCAATCCATTAAGTAATCCCCAAAGTACTGTGCTTGTTGGCTGACTGTTTGAATAATTCCCATATACTGACGTTTTACAAAACAATCACTTTTTCTGCCTTTAATTCTCTTTATTTTTGGCATTCTCTCTTCTTGAGTAGGATTTGGGTCACTTATCGCCAGTTTGCCGCGGTTAAAGGGCCAATGTAACCAAAACATTTCTAGCATGAATGTTTTAAACATTAGCAAAGGGTTTTATGAGAAATTATTGATATGTAGCATTGAAAAATTACATTACAGGAAACATGGAACAGTGAGCCTTATGGGCGTCTTAACTGTAATTTATACTTCCTCCTAAGTCACTGGTAAGATAAAGGTGGATCAAACACATTTATTTTTTATCAGCCTGTTTGTTGTTTTAGTGTTAATTGTCTTAATTGTTGTTGATTAGTCGTTCAGTTGTGTCCGACTCTCCATGACCCCGACGACAACAGCACACCAGGCACATGAGTGGTGTTGCTTGTCCATAAGGTTTTCATGGCAAAGATCCTGGAGTGGTTTGACAGTTTCTTCTCAGTGGAAGGAGATTTGTCTGACCTCTCTGCTATGATCTGCACATGGTATAGCTCACAGCTTTATTGAAGTACACAAATCCCTTCACAACGATAAGGTAGCGATCCAGAAGGGGAATTGTCTTCATAGACTATTCTAAAGCCTTTGACTGTGTGGATCACAACAAAATGTGGAATGTCCTTAAACAGATGGGAGTACCAGATCATCACATCCTCCTCCTAAAGAATCTGTATGTGGACCAAGAAGCCACGGTCAGAACCGAACAACAGAATGCGACAAGGTCACCTTGTTTATTCAACTTATATGCAGAATACATCATGCGTATGGCTGGACTGGATGAATCCAAAGCAGGAATCAATATTACTGGAATCTACAATCTCAGATACGCTGATGATACTACTCTGATGGCTGAAAGTGAAGAGGAACTAAAGGACTTATTGATGAGGGTTAAATAAGAGAGTGCAAATGCTGGACTGCTGCTTAACGTTAAAAAGACGAAAATCATGGCAAACGGCAATCTCACTTCCTTGCAAATAGACCGGGAAGAAGTGGAGGCAGTGACAGATTTTATCTTCCTGGGATTCAAGATCTCTTCAGATGGTTACTGTAGCCATAAAAAGAAAAGAAGTTTGAATCTATGGAGGAAGGCTATGGCAAGCTTGGACAAGCTAGTAAAAAGTAAACGCATTAAACTATCAACAAAGGTCCGCACAGTTAGAACTGTGGTATTCTCAGTAGTAAAATACGGATGTGAGAGCTGGACCATAAAGAAGTCTGAGCGCCGTAGAATTGTGGTGTTGGAGAAGACTGCTTAAAGTCCCTTGAACTGCAAGAAGATACAATAAACGAGTAATGCAGAAAATCAAGACAAAGTGTTCACTGGAAGGTATAATCATGAGACACAACTAAACAACAACAAATCTTCAGTTAATATAATTTATCTTGCATGGGGAGAACACTTTTGTACTGCATAAAATATGCTCTTTTAAATGCATGACCAAAAGTTTTGGACTACAGTGGCCCTTTAAAGGCGTGCAGTCACCAACTTTCCTATGCAAACTCAAACTATTCTGAAATAGGGGAGCATGCCCCTCTTCATCAATACACCATCCATTATATCCATGTAAAACTAGCACATAATACTCAATTATGCTCCTAAATACTTCTGATTATTATCTATACCTCTAATGCCATTTACTGCTTCTGGATTGCTAACTTGTTATGGTGAAGGAGCTTGTGTACCTCAATGAAGCTGTGAGCTATATCATGTAGGGTCATCCAAGATGGGCAGGCCATAACAGAGAGATCAGACAAATCACAGTCCACTGAAGAAAGAACTGGCAACCCAGTCCAGTATATTTGCCACGAAAACCATATGTATAAGCACAATCAGAAAAACAGACAGGTGTGCCTGCCGTGCTTCATTGATATGATCACCAAGAGTCGGACACGACTGAAGGACTGAACAATAAATACAATTTAATTCCTTTCCTACATAAATGGTACCATTCTGCTTTAGGTTAAATAAAAAGGTTTAAAGCACCGTTAGGATTCAGGGGCCACATATGAGGCCCTTCTTATGCAATAGGTCACTGTTATGCTCATATATATATATATATATATATATATATATATATATATATAAAAGCAACATCTGCAATGTTTTTTTCAGGATAGAATTAGACACAGCACCTTGAAAATTAAATAACTGTTTCCAAAAAAAGTTATTGTTAATTGATACTTCTTAGGAGAAAATTGGCTTTTATTGTACATTTTTGTTGCATGTTTTTTTTTCAATATTTCTAGCAACTCAATAACAGACATGTACGTAATGTAAAAAAAATAATACAATAACATATTTATTATTTTTATATGCAATTATGCTGCAGTGGAATTACCATTTTGGTTTCAGCTGAGATGGAAGACGAATTTGAATACACAGCAATTTTATGTCTGCACTGTGAGAATCTGGCAGGTACAACTGCCAGTACTCTCAGCAGTTCTAAAGCAACGGCTAATTGAAAAGGTAACAGCCAAAGAGAATCTGGCAGTAAAGAATAATTGCATATAAAATTTGCAAAATGTTATGGTGGTGTTTGCTTGTTTATACATTTATTGTTTTCTGTACTGTTTCATTTTTCATTAATCATATAGAAGAGATGGTCATTTAAGATGTTTCCGCTGATACTTTGTATTGAAGCACGAGGGAGAGTTCATTCATTTCCTGTATTTTTGCCGTGTAGATTTGGTGCCTCATTAGAAGGTCCCCCCTGGGCGCAGGCTCTTTGGTAACATGCCTAGACCCAGGCCCTCACTGCACGGCTTGTTCATGGAAAGGTGATGCAGGATAGGAAAGCTCAGGTCACAATACATTAGTCTCAAAGTCTGAAATGAAAAACAGCTTCTCATTGAATGCCCCCTTGGCTTTTCCTACTGTTGTGTTGTACATACTGCTCTCCTTGTGTTCACTGCACAATTCCTCTATATTCTTCCCAGCAGTGCTAGGGAAATGACTTGCACTCTCGGGAAATAGATCCTCTCGTTGCCACAATGCCATGGTTGGCGATCTTTCATGTTCAATCAAATAACAAAGAATGCATTTTTTTTATTAAATGTAAATATTTGAAGGACACTTTTCATTTATTATCTGTTGTTGCTTTATTTATTTAGCTGGTATGTAGATATGAGGATGCAGATTGCACCAGTTGCCGTAGTACAATACCTTTATCTGTAAAATAAAAACAATTTTACTTGCAAACAAAGATTTGGTAGAGGATAGTACCCAACATAGAACTGGTATTGACTACCTATGGGTGAAGAAACCATAATAGTTGTGTCTCCTGAATTTCTGGTCATGGCTCTATCTCAATCATTTGTGTATGAGGGAGAGGGACGAGGAGGATAAGGGGGAACGAGGGAGGATGAGGGGAAGGAGGTTGGAGGAGGAAGAGGGAAAGGAGGGAGGAGGCTAGGGAGGAAGGGGGGAAAGAGGGGGAGGAAGAGGAGGGGTTAAGAGACACAGGAGAGGGAGAGGGGGGAAAGAGACACAGGGGAGGGAGGGGGTAAGAGACACAGGGAGGGAGAGCTGGGAAGAGACACAGGGGAGGGAGGGGGAGAGACACAGGGGAGGGAGGGGGAAGGAGACAGAGGGGAGGGAGAGGGGGGGAGAGACACAGGGGAGGGAGAGAGGGGGAAAGAGAGATATGGGCGGGAGAGGTCTGAAAAGAGACACAGGGGAGGGAGGGGAGGAAACAGAGGGAAGAGAGTCACAGGGCAAGGGAGAGGGGGGCTAGAGACAGGGATGGGAGTGGGGAAAAAAGAGACAAAGGAGAGGGAGGGGGAAGAGACACAGTGGAGAAGAAGAAAGAGAGCGCGGGGAGGTGGGAAGAGACACGGGAGAGGGAGGGGGGGGAGAGACACAAGGGAGGGGGAAAGAGACTCATGGAAGGGTGAAGGGGTAAAAACACAGGAGAAGGGGAAAGGAGACACAAGGGAGGGAGAGGAGGGGGGAAATGAGACACATGGGAGGAAGTAGACAAGGGGACTTGCAATGAGCGCTGAAGGTGCTCACATTGGGTGGCAAATAGCATTGCCAGCCTTAACATTTTATAGCCGACATTTTTGATGGGCATGAAGCAAGTAGTTACATAGTAATTGAGGTTGAAAAAAAGACTTTAGTCCATCAAGTTCAAAATTTTTAGATCTCCTCTGATCTGCAATATGCAGATTAATTGTTAATTGATCCAAAGGTAGCAAACTGAAAAAAACCCAAGTGAAACTTTTCCAGTTGTCTCAAAAGGGGAAAAAAAAGTAAAATTCCTTCCTGACCCCAGATACTGGCGATCAGATTCCTCCCTGGATCAATACTCCTTCTCTAATTATCCAGGATAACCCTGAATGCCCTTTTTATTTAAAAAATATATCACTGCCTCCTTTGGTAGAGAATTCCACAGTTTAACCACCCAAACCCTTTCACTTGGATGACCATGCTCCAATAAACTGAATTTAGTGTATCCCTAACAGGTCATGTGTCTCTACCCCTTCTATGGTTTTATTTCCGGTATATCCCAAGCCATCAAGCCTCATCCATGACAAACTCCAGCCGTTCCCAAGCCTTTGAGGTTACTTGTGTCCTCCAGGCTTTATCTTGCCCTGGGGCAAAGAACTGTTTCACAGATGGCTATGAAATCCTATTGTGCACAAATGAACGTACAAAGCTCTGTGTTCTCAGGGAATTGTTCTGGTCCCTTGAGAAAACAGACATAACCTCCAATCCCCAAATCAGAGCAAAACATAATCCGATGAGACAATGAGAATGACAGAGACTTTGATGAGATAACGAGAGCCGTGCTGAAAATGGTTTATGAAGAGTTGTCAGCGTCCTAACAATGCTCTCCTCATACCCTGGAAAGCCGGAGCGGTGGGGAGAGATATGGAGATGACAGATACCTAACTGAACCTTTTCAGGTGCAGGATAAGGGAGAGACTGTGCCGCAGTATCATAATTGGGGGACTGAATGAACAAAACTCAACAAGTCTCTTTTCCTTCTCAGGATTCTGTTTCCTGTGCAGGTGAAATGACTTATTTCAGGTTTTTGTCTCTTAGACCTTTTGGCCAAACTGGTCACATAGCTAATTGCCTATTGCATATGGCTTCTGGAAGGGAAGCATGTTGTCAGGAGCACCTATGGCAGTGAGAAATATGTATAGACCTGGGGCATTAGAGGGGGTTTTAATTAGGGTATTGATCATTAATAAAATTCATATTTCATTATTTATAATACAAATATTCTATATTAAATTCACTTTAAAAGATTAGTGTATCAGAAATGTGTCTCCACCCTGATACGGTCATCAAGCTAAAGGTAGGATGGATTTGGCTGGAAGAAAGGTCTAAAAAGTTTTAATAGTAATTTGATTAGAGAGGACACAATTATTTATAACGTGCTCCCACAATAAAATCTTGTCACTAATCAGTTTAACACAGCAAGTCACCAATTGTGTTGGTACAACTTTGTGCCTGAAAATTTAGTGCTGTGTGCAAGACAAAGCCACTTCCCCCATTGACCTTATAGTAGGTGGAAACAAGGAGCAACTGTGTCTGACCTTTAAAAATAAATGTAATATTAAATATAAATTTTCTTAAATTATTGAATATAAGCAATGCCTACTTAAAAGATCAGGCTGCTGTTTTAGGTCATTATTTATTATTATTTTTTAATAAATCAAAATTTTAAGTAATTCTGAAGAACCTGACTGGCTATACACCCAGTCTTATTTCTGTATTGATACTAATATGTGGCTCTTGAATACGAATTAGTTTTAACATACTAAATCCTCTTTTGTATCTTGTCGTAGTGAAATGGCTTATGTGCTTCAATGAAGCTGTGAGCTATACCATGTAGGGTCACCAAAGTTGGTCAGGTCATAGCAGAGAGGTCAGACAAATCACGGACCACTGGAGAAGGGACTGGCAACCAACTCCAGTATCTTTGCCAAGAAAACCTTATGGATTTTCCACCACCAGACACAAAATGTCCCTGGTGTGTTTGGTCCATATGGCAACAATAGCATGCTAATTCATAACACAGTCTGTTTATTCCTATGGTGGCAAAAGCAATGTGCCCCAAGGTTATCATACAGTTTGATCATTAATCACCTACTTATCCAGCATTTAATGCTACAAATTAGCATATAGAGGCACGCATTGGCAAATGGGACATACACAAACATTGCTTAATATCTCAAGAACAATTTACTGAATGGTTAGTATAATGTACAGTTATATTTAAGATGAAAACAACTTGGGGCGATAGTGCCTTTTCAGCGCTTTTTCTAATTTAAATGTTTTACTTTTTTTAAATGTATTATTTGAATTAAGCTATTTAATAAATAAAAGAACAACGATTCAGCTTTCCATACAAATACCTAGGGCCTCATTCAATTGCGATGTGGCCAATTGAAAAGGGCTCTATATAAGCACATAGCATATTATTTTTACAGAAGTTATTAGTTAGTGAAGACCTTGCTTTTGGATAGAAGGTCACTAACTAAAAACTTTTGTAAAAAAAATATGCTCTGTGCTTTTATTGAGCCCTATTCAATCGGCAAAATGGCAATTGAATGAGGCCCCTACTTTCTATAGAGCTTTGTGTTTTATTTTGTATTCAATAACAAAAGCAATATATATATATATATATATATATATATATATATATATATATATATATATATATATATATAGAATGCAGTGTAATAACTGTTTTTCTCAGAATTCTGAGCTGGAAGCAGTTTTTTTAACTTATTTTAGTCATTCAAATGTGAACACAGATGTACTTTTTATTTACTGTACTGCTGTACGTGGGAGCTTCTATCACCATATTATAAATGATTTTTGTGGTGAACTACCTTCTCATAAGGTCCACAACACAGGCTGAGATCCCGCTCCATGCTGATGAGATCCCGCTCCATGCTCCATGGATAGGATTCTCAGCTTGTGTATAATCCAACCTTGGCTTTGCATTAAAGCTGTGTAGTACAGAATGCATAAGCTTAAAGGAAGCCATGTTTGATGATGGCTACGGAATGAAGAGCGAGGCATTTGTGGGCATATTTGTGTGTCCCAGCTCAACTTCCCAGAATGCAGTGTAATAACTGTTTTTCTCGGAAGTCTGAGCTGGAAGCAGGTTTTTTAACTTGCTATAGACATTCAAATGTGAACACAGATGTACTTTTTATTTACTATATATATATATATAAGCCATTCACCAGTTCCAATTGTGTTTTTGTATTTGTTTTTTTTTCTTTTTGTTCTTACAACTCAAAAGCTGAATCTTTGATAGCCATGGACTGTACACACTGGCAGCCCTACAAAGAGTAACGCGACCTCACACTTCTTTTAACTCTTTTAACTCTCTTTTCAACCTTCTTGTTCTAAAAGGAAGATCAAACTGTTACAGCCCAAAATACAAGTGCAGAGACTTTTCTCTGTTTAACAAAAGATCATTGACCTGTTCTTGATACCATTATGTGCTCCAACTTAATAAAGATCGCTTTGGAAGAGCAGCCAATGAATTGCTCATTCCTGAAACATTTGATGAGTTGTCTGACTGCCGAAAAAACAGTGTAATCTTATGACTAAAAGCCCGAACCACAATGCATCATGTAACAATACACCTTTAAAGTCCTTTTTTGTAGCTTGTTTTGGGCCCATATTATACAAATAAATTGAACCACAATGTATCATTATTTAATAATGCGCCTTTAATTTCCCTTTACTATAGTTTGTTTTGTGTCCATATTATATTAATAAATTCAGGGGTGGAACTACCACCGGTGCCCTGCTCTGTGGGGGTCCCCCAGGGCCCCTTTGGCCTCACCATCTCTGAGCTTCTATTGCTCCCCTGAGTGCACATTTTCTGGCGAAGCAGGGAATCCCAAATGATGCCACACCCTGACAGAAGACAGGTGGGGGGAAGGAAGGGAAGAGGGACAGGAGGGAGTAGAGAAAATAATGAAATGAAAGATTATATATGTATAATGGAAATGGTGGTATCCAGGTTAACTTTCTGGATACAACCATTTCCATTACAAATGGCAAACTGAATTCATCTATCTTTAGGAAACCTACAGACAGATGTAGTTACCTCCACAACTCTAGCTTCCACCCCTTCCACACTAAACAAGGGATAATTTGTCAAGCCATCAGATACCACCGCATATGTTCAAACACAGAGGACCGTGATGAACACCTAAAAACACTGTCTGCCTCCTTCAGACAGAAGGGTTACAAACCCCGTATTATCACTCAGAAAGTAACCTCTGCCATCAGAACACCCCGGGAACACCTGCTGCAATACAAAACCAAAGAAACAACTTCATGTACCCCTCTGGTAACCACATACCATCCGGTTCTAGAAGGAATGCGCAAAATATTTAAGGACTTACAACCACAACTCACAGAGAACACAGAATTGAAACATATATTCCCTAAACCCCCCATTCTTGCATTTAGGCAGCCACCAAATTTAAGACAAACATTGGTGAACAGAAGATTGCCAAATGAGCAGCATAACAGAGAAAATGGCACCAAACCCTGCAATAAAAGTCGCTGCAAACTATGCCAACACATCTGCAAAGAGGACACAGCCACGCACAACAACAAGACCCACAACATCAGAGGCTCATATTCATGTACATCATCAAATGTAGTGTACATGATACAATGTACTGTATGTGAAAGGGGGTGCTACATTGGGGAAACCAGCCAGAAACTACACATGTGAATGAACCTCCACCGAAGCTCCATCAAAAAGCACCAGGAAGACAGCTATTGTACTCCAGTTGGACACCATTTCACCCAGGAGAATCACTCCATCTTGAACCTCAAAATAAAAGTACTCAGAAGAAATTTCAGAACTATCCAACAACGAAAAACTTTTGAATTAAAAATGATTACATTTTTAATACCAAGGATTTTGATATTAACATCGATTTAGGCTTTCTGGCTCACTATCTGAATGTCTTATAGCACATACATTCCACTTACCCCCCCTCCTTCTATTGCTGTTTTTGTAAGCTACATGCTATGCTTAAATGTATTGCTCTTTATTTTACTCTGCTGTGTTCTTATCTACAACCTGATCTATAGACCTACTGACCTATCAGGACATTATTCACAATGCTGGTCTGTTTCTCACTTAACTCTGGCCAATTAATTTAGTCTTTCTTGTTTTTCCAATTTTTTTTTTTTTTTTTCCCCATCTCTTTCTGTTTACTGTTTTTAGCTCATACTTGTATCAGTATCACTTTTTGACTTGATAAAGAGAGGCATTATCTCTCGAAAGCTCGTCGCTTTATTATGAATACGTTTGTCCAATAAAAAAGGTATCACTATTCACTGCAATACTCTGATTATTCAACTATATATATATATATATATATATATATATATATATATATATATATATATATATATATATATATAGTAAATGGATACATTTGTAGTACATATCAAACATTGCTGTTTGATACAGTGGGCATATGCTTAAGGGAAGCCATGTTTGATATGGTTATGGATTGCAAGAGCAAAGCCTTTGTGGCCACATTTGCATGTCCCTGCCCACATTCCCAGAATGCAGTGTAATAACTGTATTTCTTGGAATTCTGGGCATGAAATACATTTTTTAACTTGTTTTAGACATGTACTATTGCGCCCCACATATTAAATGATTGTTGTGTTGAACTATATATATATATTAATAGTGAGGTAGCCGTGAATGTCCAGTAATCCAGTTGAATAATCAGAGTATTGCAAGTTTGTTGTCCCACAGATTTTTTTTCGGTTCCTAAGTCCTTCCTTTACCCACACCATTAATCTGTTTATTTGGGGGGTTGCATATAACCAGACCCCCCCAGTTAAGCATTTTACAAACTAGGAACTAACAACAAGATCTTTCTATTATCATGATTCAAATTACTAACATACCCATATAAACATATCTTTTAATGCATTCATTGTTACATTCAGCTATACAAACAAATAAAACAATGGTTGCCTCCCGTAAGTAATTATTCTATATAATCATTACAGAAATAAATGGTGAGTTTTGTTTTACTTTTTAAGCATGGTGCCTTATCTCAAATCTAGCACTTCAAAAGTGCATACTGTGCATATGACACCCCACTATCCCTTTAATGTGAACGTGTACAACTGGAGAACTGAGTTGTGCTCTATATAACTATACATTTTCCTATAAAGTATCTATTAAACAACAATAATTAATCAATTAGCAATAAAATCAGGATTAAAAATAAATTTAATAAAATAAAGAATAAATCTCAGTGTAGCTTTTAAAACTTACATTTGAACTAGTGATTATGTGCTTTGGTTTCAGTGCTTCTTTCTACCATAAATCAGGTGTCCTTTTGATTTAAGAACGGGTTTGTTTTGCTCTGCTTTTCCTTATTTGGAGCCAGTAGGCCTGTGTCCTATTATGAATGTAGTGGGCTGATTTACACCTTGTGTACAGGTCAGCGGAAGCCGCTTTAAATCACTCCTGTTGGCTACCAGCCTTTTTTACACTTATTTCCCCTGCAGCAACAAACACATGTTTGTGATTAAATACAAAAATTTCCCTTCAGTGTATCTAAAAAATTGCACACTATTTTAGTAAGAATACTAGTTAAGAGAACTGGTAATTAAACACATTTCCTATGTATGTTTCACTTATTTTAAAATATATATATATAATTTTGCTTCTGAATATATGTGAGTACATATTTTAGTAAAAATAAAGACATTTTATTAAGAATAAAATATATCCTAGTCCTGTACCTCAAGTCTTGCTTGATTAGTTATTTCTCTCTATGGAACAGGCAGGACCTGTCTGTGTTGAGTATGGTTACAGAAGCCATATTTGTTTCTGGTAGTGTTTTTAGGCTGGATACAGTGGATATATTTGTTTCTAGTAGTGTTGCAGTGACCATATCTTGTTCAGGTAGGGTTTATAACCTGGGTGCAGTGCCATATCTGTTTCTGGTAGAGCTTATAACCTGAGTGCAGTGGCCATATCTGTTTCTGGTAGTGTTTGTAACCTGAGTGCAGTGGTCATATCTGTTTCAGGTAGAGTTTATAGCCTGGTGCAGTGGTCATATCTGTTTCTTGTAGTGTTTGTACCCTTGGTACAGTGGTCGTATCTGTTCCAGGTAGTGTTTGTAACCTGGGTGCAGTGGCCATATTTGTTTCTGGAAGTGTTTGTAACCTGGGTGCAGTGGCCATATTTGTTTCAGGTAGTGTTTGTAACCTGGGTGCAGTGGCCATATCTGTTTCAGGTAGTGTTTGTAACCTGGGTGCAGTGGTCATATCTGTTTCAGGTAGTGTTTGTAACCTTAGTGCAGTAGTCCTATTTGTTTCTGGTAGTGTTTGTAACCTGGGTTCATTGGCCATATCTGTTTCAGGTAGTGTTTGTAACCTGGGTTCATTGGCCATATCTGTTTCAGGTAGTGTTTGTAACCTGGGTGCAGTGGCCATATTTGTTTCTGGTAGTGTTTGTAACCTGGGTGCAGTGGACATATTTGTTTCTGGCAGAACGACTGTTGCATTTTTGCATGCAACTCACTCCTACAGTGCCATCAAAAGTCCAGGATTTCTGGATCTCTCTGCTTTTTAAGCACTCATAGGACCGCCGCCATTAAACAGCATGGTGCCTTAAAATACCGCTGCACTACAGCATTTACAAAGGAATGTGCAGCTGGAGTACAGGGTCACACATTTTAATATGACTTAAATATTAATAAAAATATGTTTTTTTCTGCATCTGAAAAAAGGTATTTAATAATGTACCACCGTGTATTTTATTTTCTTCCAATAAGGATCTCACAGCAGAAAAAAAATGATTCAAATGTTTTGTTTGTTTCAATAACGTTTAAACATATTTACTTTATTTTTTTCATACAAAACACACCTTTGGAAATATAAAATGCATGAAAAATCTAATTTTTGTTTTATTATAATTTTAATAATGTAATTATTTACAGAAATGTAAATCCTTTTTAAGAAGTCCACTGTTTTCTGGGTATGTTTACATTAATCATTTTTATATTACCTTGTTTCTTATTTTATTTTCATAATTCCCATCTGTATATTTTTAAAACAATAATTCTATTATTAAATGAGATAAGTGCAATAACGGCGCGGTCTGAGTGTCAAGTCACAACTGATGCAACACTGGCTTAGAAATTGCTTTTGATTTGATGACAGCTTTATGAGCATGGTTGAAAATATCTAAGTAGGCTTTCCAATGTCTGGCTTATAGGTAAGAATAGAAGGATTTAAAAAACAAACAAACACTCTTTAGTATATCTGACCGTTATATCACAACATTTTTTATATACTGTATGTATTGATGACATAAGAGAGGGGGTAAAAAAGTGGTGGCAAAGAGGGTTGCTTACATTGAAATGTAGTGTGAAGAAGAATCTCACTTTATAATACACTGAAATGACTCCCGGTCATAAAGGCGTAATAATAATCTTCTCTTCCAGAAAGGCACGTTAGGAAGGTCTCAGGCTGGAAAACCAGGACAATGACGTTGCTTACGCGTTTACAGGGACTATTTGTTTGATTTTAGGCAGTGTAATCAGAGCTTATAATAACTTCTTAACCACCTTAGTGGTAATACCAAGTGTGGCTCGGGGTTAATTTTCATTACCTATAGTTGCAACCAAGAGGCACGCTCGGGATCACACGCTTTCCTCCTCAAACGTCGACATCCCTGCAAGCGTAGTGACGCAGGGGGCGGAGTAAGGCGGTCCGACCGCGTCAGCACCCCCAAGTGTACCGCTTTAACACTTGGGGGCACTGACACGGCCAGTCCGCCAGGGCGGTTAATAAAATAAAGTAAATAGATACACAGGTATATTATATACCTAGCAAAACCCAGATCCCTTTAAATGAACGACCAGGACTTTGTAGGATGCGTTTTACTTGCTATTAAAGGTTGTTAGTCCATGGTGGTGTCCGTTTACCATTAATATCTATAACATAATCACTTTGGGGTCATTTACTAAGCATCTCATGCCATCACTGGTTAAATACTGTGCACTTTTTCCCCATCCCTTAGAAAATTCCTCCCATTGTTTAGAGGGTTGTCCAGTACAATGGGAAGTGGAGAGTTTGATAATGTCAGAATTACACATATATAAGGCAGGTTATATCCGTCATGGTATTATAATTAGGAACCAATTCCTTAATGGCATCAGATTATTTTGGCCATATCATGAGAAGACAGGATTCCCTAGAGAAGAATCTGATGCTGTGAAAGATTGAAGGCACACAAAGAAGGGGCCAACGAGGCGGAGAGAAATAGATGAGGACATTGAAGCAATGAACATGAGCTTGAGGGAGCTCAGAGGGGCAGTGACTGACTAATGTGCCTGGAGTGCTGTGATCATGGAGAGTTGGACACGACTGAATGACTAAACAACAACAACGGTAGATAACAATAACTGAATCACCCAATTACTTACAATGTGCTCATCAGGGAACCCTCTCTAGCCAGTGTAGTGATATATAGAGAGTCGGGAAGGTGCACTCTATGCTGTGGCCACACTCTGGTCAGGGGTCACACTCCTTAGCAACCCACCACATAGCAAAGCCACCTGAAATAGGTTAGTCCAGTGCAAGAGATAGATTTCAAACATATAATTGCCATTACAGTTATTTATCAACAGCAACACAAGCCGTTGCATCCTGGGCCTGGATCTTCCATTTCTTCACCATATTAATGGTGTCAGGAAAACTGCTAGGATGGAGGGATTGGTGGGGAAGGAAAGAACAGAGAGTAATGCAGATCCTTTGTTAGATAATTGGATAATATTGAAATTGACACCACACCACTTCCCCCTTACTGGCCTAGAAGCAGGACAATGCATCATTCAATGCAACTAAACTTACACCAATGTATCATGAATCCTTTCAGGATCGACATTTATTGTTTTCTAATTAAAAACTATATGGTTGTTTAGTCGTTCAGTTGTGTCCAGCTCTCTGTGATGCTATGAATCATACCATGAATCACACCATATCTAGGCAAAGATACTGAAGTGGGTTGCTAGTTCCTTCTCCAGTGGACCGTGATTTGTCTGACCTCTCTACTATGATCTGGTCATCTTGGGTGACCCTACATGATAAAGCTCACAGCTTCATTGAGATAGACAAGTCCCTTCTCCCAACAAGGTAGCGATTCAGAAGGGGTCTCATATACATATATTCACATGTACCGATGATTTAAGATAGAGTAAGGTGATAGGATCCCTTCTGGATCGCTACCTTGTTGTGTTGAAGGGGCTTGCATACTTCAATGAAGCTGTGAGCTATACCATGTAGGGTCAGAGAGGTGAGACAAATTACTGTCCACTGGAGAAGGAACTGGCAACCCACTTGAGTATCTTTGCCAAGAAAGCCTTATGGACAAGCACAAACAGACATAAGATGTGCCTGGCGTGCTGCAGTCCATAGGGTCATGGAGAATCGGACATGACTGAATTGCAAAACAATAACAGGGTGATAGGGTTGAACACGTAACTGGGGTGTGGCGGAGCACAATTTTGAATGAGCCTAGCGCAGAGGTAGGCAAGTTCTGTCTTGAGAACCACAATCAGGCCAGGATTTGAGGATTCCCTGCTGCGGCACGATTGACTAGAAAGGAAATCCTCAAATCCAGGCCTGTGTGCGTCTCCCCAGGACCGAACTCGCCTACCCCTGGCCTTGGGGAAAACATAAATCCGCCCACGCTGAAGGGTCTGCACCTCTGATAGCTGCACCAGTAACAGACAAATTGCTGGATTGCATTGCAAATCCTACGACATTTCTCTGAGAAAATTGGGCTTCTTATTTTTGAAAAGCCATTAGGAGGTTCTACAGAGGGATGGTAAGAATAGCACCATTCATATCCCACACACAGGGCCCCACTGATGAGGTCATTATTACCAATTTTAAAAGTATGGGACCTGCGCACGGCAATGGAAATATATCATAAAAGAAAAGCTGTTACATACACGAGCAAAGATCGCATTTTATTCTGCTACAAAAAAATCTTTTTTGACACCTACATAATTGGACCTTGTAACTCCTCTAGCACTCTTGGAATATACAACATATTGCATAGAAAAAAAAGCTTTATAATTCCCCCAAACACTCAAAAACGATGTGTACTTGGCAAAGTGCCATGTTGAAAAAATACTCCAACTGTAATTTTTTGGGAAAAAAATCAAATTCTATAACAAAATATTAACATTAGCTGCGATATACGCCATGAACATGCTTGTGTCTAGGGGGATACTGCTAGTTTTTCCTGTGGCATGGGTGCAAGGGGTCTTCTACTAAAGCTTATTGTCCTGTTGAGTTCTGGCTATGCAAAGTGGTAATCTTTCAACAGAGCTGAATAGAGATTGTATCTGTATGTCTGGTTCCTCTCAGATTCCTAATCCTGTTAGAAGCAAAGGTGAAATGCCTGCTTCAATTAAGGAGGAAATTTTAGCTAAACGCAAGTAACTCTTGTATGAAAGAGTTTACTTCTAGGGGCGCATCTGCATTTTGATTGGTTCTTGAACGTTAAAGGATAACTGTACAATGAAAAAAGATATATGTTAGAAAACTTTGTGTCTAAGAGAATAATTAATCAGGAAAAAAGTATTTTTGATTCTTCTGCAGGACCCTGGAGGCATCCATAATACATTGGCCTTCAATGCAACGTTTCTGCTTCTGGGCCAGTGATTGGAAAGGGGCATTGTGTTAATTTCAATCTTAATCAGGGGTGGAGCTACCAGTGGTGAAGGTGGTACAATGCACCAGGGCCCTCCTCTGATGGGGGGCATATATGGAAAGTGGCATTGGGGGAGCAGCTATGGGATAGGGTCTTCGGGAGAGGTGCTGTTATGGGATAGGGTCTTAGGGAGGGGAGCTGTTATGGGAATAAGACTTGGTGTGGGGTGGGTTGGTACCGGGGGCCCATCACAAACATTTTTTTACATCCCCTCATTGGGGGGTGGACAATATTTTTTTCCATTAGAGCCCTCAATTCTCTAGCTCCGCCACTGATTTTATTTTATTATCAAACAAAGGCTCTGAACTTCTCCATGTTCCCTTCTCCTCACCTCTACTGATACCTATAAACACACATACACACTCCATTATCCAGCTCTCAGGAAGTCCTGTAACATACACAAAATGGATTCCTTTACTCATAAAAAGAGTCTTAACAAAATCAGATTTTTAACCTGACAGCTGCTAATATTGTTAGTTTGGTCTTTTTTCTTGAACTGCAGTGGACCTTTAAGAGCCCTCACACGGGTCACTGGCTGCCTATGGTGTGATCTTGTCCTACTGTAGGTTGTAATTAAGACTCCCAGGAGAACCTTTCCAGGAGCCACCAGGATCTGGTTACACTTTGAAATCACAAACAGGTGGAGGGTTTTTAGAGTATAACTGGATTCATCTTAAAGGGGAGGGCGGGTGTGTAGAACAAGCAGAATGTGAAATAATTGGTTACATTCCAGTAATTGTTATCAGATATCAGCCATGTGGTTAGAGATTCCTGGTGGACGCTTCACCTCCTATACGAGTTGCCATGTGCTGGAAGGACTCATGTGAGGCCATTCACTCATTATGTCCACGTGCCTCTATCCGTCTCCATGACCCATAACCTTAACTATCTCCGCTCCTTTCATCTGTCCCTCTGTTCCTGGCTCCCCTCCAAGCCCATTACCCTCCCTTGATCTTCTTTTATCTACCCCTTTCTCTACACCTGCCATGTTCTTTTCTCAGTTCCCAGTCCCTTCTCCCCTTTGACTGACATGTATTGCTCACTTGGACTGCAATGGTTTACTTCATCCATATTATATTCCTCTAAACAGCTCAATACATTCACATAAAAGGACATGGAACACAATAGATTTTGGGTTTTTTTTTTTGGTGGATTGTAAACACTACAAAAGTTGTTTTTTTTGCACGAAAAAAAATAAAAGTAAAATGTGTTTAAATTAACAGGAAATGCAGAGAGCATAATGTAGATAGATAGATAGATAGATAGATAGATAGATAGATAGATAGATATGTAGATAGATAGATAAGACAGACAGATAGATAGATAGATAGATAGATAGATAGATAGATAGATAGATAGATAGATAGATAGATAGATAGATAGATAGATAGATAGATAGATAGATAGATATGTAGATAGATAGATAAGACAGACAGATAGATAGATACATAGATAGATAGATAGATAGATAGATAGATAGATAGATAGATAGATAGATAGATAGATAGATAAGACAGATAGATAGATAGATAGATAGATAGATAGATAGATAGATAGATATAGACAGACAGATAGATAGATAGATAGATAGATAGATAGATAGATAGATAAAGACAGATAGATAGACAGACAGATAGATAGATAGATAGGATACTTCCTGTGAATTCAAAGTCTCCTCGCACCTCAGAAAAAGCAGATCTTCAAAAAGCAAAATAGACGTTTCCACCACAGCATAATTTTATATAAAAGGTAATAAATCAGAGGCTGTATTATTTATTCTTAGATTCTAAAAAAACATTATTTTAAGTGTAGTTCTTCTAAAAAGTGAATTTAGTTAACTGTTAGATTATTAGATCTGATGGAAATTAACGCTGCACCCCTTCCACCAGTATCTGGCTTGCCTCGATAGTTGTAAGCATTGCTCTGCAGAAATGAAAATGCCCCTCTCTCACATAAAACTCCACCAAATTGGACAACTTCAGCCTCTTCGGCATCCATGGTTGGAGCATAGCCTTGGATCACTGTGATATTTAATGGCGTGCCTTGGATTCGAATTGAAATAATTCTGCCATTTATTGGGTTGGCTTTGGCCACTGTTTGATTGACTATGAGGGCTACTCCATTTCTTCTGCGGGATTCCTGACCACAGTAGAAGATCTGGAGGTTGTCTCATATGAAATGTCCCATTCCAGTCCATTTAAGTTCACTAATTCTCAGGATATCAATGTTTAATCTTGTCATCTCATGTCTGACCATGTCCATTGTGCCTTGGTTCATAAATCTACCCTTTGAGGTTCCAATTTTGAATAGCGGACTTTCCTTTCCCTTCCAGCTGGGTGTCATCTCGATTGTTTGGGGACATGCAAATGAGTTCACAATCGAAAATATAAATGTTAATGTCTGTGCTGGATCATGGTGGCATCCATGACACTTTGGTGAAGTTTGTATGAGTTTGCACCTTTAATTGAGCATGTACAGGGGATGTAATTCTAGAAGCTATATAAGAAATCCCCCTCCACTTTCCAACTTCCCCACCTCTCCTTCCCTGATAGATAACTATAGCCATATAGGATCCAAGCTATCAGGAAGTGTTGAAGCCAGAAAAGATGGAACTTTTGTTACACCAACAGATAGGAAACCATCTCACGTGTATCCCCTGATTTACTATGTTTCCTATGGGGAAAGACTGAGACCACCACCCTTCTCACCAAAAATCAAGGTTTTGTGTAGGGTTTCAACCTCTCATATAATGTGTTACACAAACATGTAAAATAATTCCCAAATGACAGTCCTTTGAGTCAGTTTGTAAAACCATATTTGTTTCCAGATATATAAATATATATTGTAACATAATGACATTGACTTTGTTTTTCAGACAAATGTTTAAATGGACACAATTCAATTTTACATTTTGTACATCTATATTTACTTACGACCTTGTGAAGAACTTGAACTAATACTAAACCTGCTGTTTTATAAAGGAAAAATATCATTTCATTTAATAAGCAAAATGCAGTTTTTTTAGTGGTAGCCATTGCTTTGATTGAGTTGATTGATTGAGCTATTTTCACAATAATTGATTTAGTATTTTAGAGAACTACACTTCAAATCTGCACCATGTTTTGGGAATTTTAAAATAAATAATTGTTGTTCAGTCATTCAGTGGTGCAGAGTCTCCATTACCCTCTAATTACTATATCAAATTATTATATTAATTAAAATATAATATAACAATCTATCATTTATAATCAATTATGGTACAGTGGAACCTACCATTTTGGCTTTGGCAGATCAGCTTCCTTGACCCGGCAAGACCCAAAGTCCCTAACCCCCCAAAAATGACACAACACAACTGTTGGAGGTACAACTGGCCGCAGCGAGTTTTTTTATTTATTTTTTAAATATTTTTTTATTAAGAGTATCAAGGTAATACAATAATACACATGTTTCAACGAGCAGCGAGTTTTATTATTATAATATGCAAACGGCATATGTAAATTCACTACAATAGGGGAGGAGCCCCGGGCTTGGCAGTAACGCCATCCCTTGAGCCCACGCTCAAGAGGTCAACCTCTGTGCCGTCGTCACACCTTCCCAGGGTAGGGACGGCCCCTTCTCACCATTGGCCCGGGCAACTCCCCCACCCGCCCCAACACAACTTATTAAAAACTCTGCTGCAACAAACCACATATCAACAACCACATGAGCACAAATCTTACTGAATAATGACTTAGGCCCTCATTCAATTGCAATTTGGCCAATTGAATAGGGGTCTAAATAAGCACATAACATATTTTTTTTAAAGAAGTTTTTAGCTAGTAAGCATCTATCCAAAAGCAAGGTTTTTACTAACTAAAAACTTATTTAAAAAAAATATGCTATGTGCTTATTTAGACCCCTATTCAATTGGCCAAATTGCAATTGAATGAGGACCTTAATATATTACAACATTTCTTATTTACTTTTTTTTTTTTTTAAACACATTCTCTATTTATTTATTTACTTATGCCCTCATTCAATTGCAATTTGGCCAATTGAATAGGGCCCTAAATAAGCACATAGCATATTTTTTTTAAAGAAGGTTTTAGTTAGTGAAAACCTTGCTTTTGGATAGATGTTTACTAACTAAAAACTTCTTTAAAAAAATTATGTTATGTGCTTATTTAGAGACCTATTCAGTTGGCCAAATTGCAATTGAATGAGGGCCTTATTATATATATATATATATATATATATATATATATATATATATATATATATATATATATATTTTTTTTTTTTTTTAATAAATATATAAAACTTAACAATATCAAATGCTCTTAAAACAGGGAGGGTGGGTGGGTGCCTGATTCCCTGCCTGCTACGGAGTGAAGCAAAATGCCGCCATCGCTTGCCTAAGGGGGCGGAGCAACCGCATCTCTCGCGCGAGGCCCGCCCCCGCTTCCTCCACCGGCACTTTGTCATACCATGTCAAGGGACCCCCGCTGCAGATACCAGCTCACTGGTTCCGCCCCGGGGGCCAGTCAGAAGTTGGAGAAATGTACAGGAAGTGCCTGAAGCTCAGTGTGAATACGGAATATTCAACTGCCAGTGCTCTCAGCAGCACTAATGGGAAGTTCATTAGTTTACAAGGATACCATTTATAGGAAGTAACAGACAAGAATGCTAAATTAATCCATACAGTAAAGAATAATTGCAAATAAAATGTGCAATATGTACAGTAAATGTTGTGTTTCTTTCTGTATTTATTTTTACTTTTTACAACCATTGCTGTTCTTTAAAAGGTAGATTAATTCTTAATTAGAGAATTTGGAAATCTGATTCTAAAATTATAATCTATGTTTTTTTTCTAAATAATAATCTTTGTATAGTAAAACAATAGCAATGTGATTGTATTAGATGTAAGCAATTGGTTGATTCAATAATGTTGTTATATCAACAGATATCCTTGGGACGAAAGATTACAGAGAGACAGACTGCTGCCAGCAACCGTAAGTTATCTAAATACATTATATGATCAGAACAGATGGTGTAAACTAATATTATAATAGTTTGCTTTAGTAAACATACTTTCTCTCTCCCTCAATCTCTCTCTCTCTCTCTCTCTCTCTATATATATATATATATATATATACTGTATGTATATATATATATATATATATATATATATATATTGTTGTTGTACTGCGAGTTGTTGTCATGCTGTTCGAGCCTCGCAGAATGAGGAGAGCCGTTTGCAGCCCATAGGGCCACAACTGCTCGCCTCGCAAAGCGAGGTGAGCCGTCGACTGTGAGGCACGCAGGACTTAGACTGCAATGAATGCCAAAGGTGCTCATTCCAGGGGTGGACACGCTGGACTTAGCTGGCGCTCATCCTGAGACACGCGGGTGTTAGCTGCAATGAGGCCTCATTGTGAGGCCCTTGGACTTAGCGACGGACGCAAAATATGGCCCGTATGACTTAGAACCCGAAGTACGTAGATGGACTAGGATGATTGGCTCGCAAAATACAATTTTAACGGCCAAACAACCGAACTGGAAAAAGCTGCAAAAAAAAATATGCCTCACATTAACTTACCCTCTCACATACAGCACAGGGGGAGAGCCAATCGAAAATTGGTTAAGCAGGGAAAAAAATGTCAGACAAAAAGGCGTAAAAAATCTGAAACAGGATGAAAATGAGGCTCACCAATGCCAGGCACGCAGGACTTAGAAAATACATGACGGCAAAGACAGTAACACTTACACCAACTATGTCAGGCACGCAGGACTTAGAAAATAAAAACAAAGCCAGTCAGCGTGTAACACGCAAACATTCATGAGAAACACAGAAGAGAAACACACAGGGAAGGGACAGGGGGAAGATGGTGGAAAGATGCTGGAAAGAGGCACAAAACTTACAGGGTTATTGAAGCCTGCAATCGGCAGCCCGTACAGTAGGCGGGAGGAAAGGTTCGCAATGAGTGCCGTAGGCGCTCATTGCGAGACACGCAATGAGTGCCAAAGGAACTCATTGTGGGGCTTGCGATGAGCAGGAGAGGCTTTCAATGAGCATCTCCCTCCCCTGTGTTTCTCCCCCCTATTCCTCCCCTGTGTCTCTTCCTCTCTCTCCCTTCCCTGTGTCTCGTCCCCCCCTCTTCCTCCACTGTGTCTCTTTCCCCCCCATTCTCCCTCCCCTGTGTCTCGTCCCCCCCTAATCCCTCCCCTGTGTCTCTTTCCCCCTCTGTCTCTTTCCCCTTATCCCCTGTGTCCCTTTCCCCCTCTGTCTCTTCCCCCCTTTCCCCTGTGTCTCTTTCCCTCCCTCCCCTGTGTCTCTTTCCCCTTGTGCCCCCCCTTCCCTCCCCTGTGTCCCTTTCCCCCACTGTCTCTTTCCCCCTTCCTCTCTCCCCTATGTCTCTTTCCCACTCTGTCTCTTTCCCCCCTTCCCCCTTTGCCTATTTCCCCCTTTTCCCTATGTCTCTTTCCCCCTCCTACCTCCCCTGTGTCCCTTTCCCCCTCTGTCTCTTTTCCCCCTGCTCCCTCACGTATCTCTTTCCCCCTTTCCCCCCCTGTCTCTTTCTCCCTTTGCCCGCCTCTGCGCGGCTGGTGCTGCATGGTGCACACTGCGCCATGTACGGAAATTCAGTACAAATAGTTTCTGGAGAGTTACATACGTTTCAGAAACTATATCAGTGATAGTAAAATCCAGAAACCTATTTTTTTTATATCCCTTTAAGTTGTGATGACCTTTGAAGCTGTATTAATGAAGTAAATTCCTATCAGTACAACAGTTAAAATGATTCTTCAGTCATCTAAAATTACAGCGGAAATGTCATAAATCTAGCTTTTTATTAAAAAAACAGTATTGATGCATTGGTTGGTCCCTAGAAGCATCCATTTTACTTTGATTTAGATTGTGTGTGAGAGAAATATTCAAATTTCTTCAGGAGCATGCCTTGTAGTTATCCTCAGACTATGTGTGGGGAAGGGGGTATGTTTCCAATGATATAACAAATCCTCCTTCTCCCGTGTTCCTTGCTACTTCACCCTGTCTCAACTGGCTCCAATCTTCCAGCAAGTGCTGCAGCAGCATACAAGATAGAACTTTACATACACAGTTTCCAAAAATGTATATTTTTTCTCAAAATGCTTTTATGCTGCTGTTATTTATGTGAAGGTTTTCCTAAACTGTGGTGGTCATTTAATGCAATGTATTTTTAGGGATAAAACATAAAAGTAGGCAGTCTGAGGGATGTGGTAAGTGCTGCAGCTGTCAATCACCTAAAAAAGAGAACAGTGGATGAAGTTTTAGCCAAAGACGGCCACCTACAGTGAGCTCCCAACAAACAGGGTCCGGTGTGAGCCTCGACAATGAAGAGGAGCCCCTTTAATACAGGGGCCAGCATCCTCTGTTGCTTATATTATAATGTGTTCAATAGCAGACAGTTGCAGTGACATTAATAATGCATGCAAGACTAATTTATACCCATAGACTTTTTTGTAATTTTCTGTTACCTAATTGCATTGCATTGCATAGCCACCCTGGTTAGAAAGGGGTTAAAGGTTTATTTTTGCACCAGTGCCAGTGGCTAATGAGGACCTCATTTAAATCCATGCAAAGCACCAAGGAGCATGCAAACATGCTAATTTAAGTGACGAATGCTCTTTAATTAAGCAGCAATTCCCCCCCAAAGTAGGCTTTATCATGCAAATCCAGTGCACTTGGCCAGCGCCAAAGCTCTATTGCCAATGGCCAGCAGCCTCACAAGAGTATGTGGAGATGTTAATCCCCAATTGTCTCTTTGTTGTTAAGATGTTGAAAGTGCTAAAAATGTGTAGTAATTCCACATTTTTGTGTCTTGGGTGACTAGCATTGATGTTGTTGCCAAAGCTCTTTTTTTAAGACGCACAGCAGCCAATCAGAAATTGGCATCAGGGAATGAGTTCCAGTTATTACACTAATGCACCATTAATGAGATTATGAACTAGTGTGCAAGTAGATTTAGCTGATAACAAGGTGACTGCCTATTGTAGATGGCGTCTGTGGATCCCAATCACACAGCCGTTGACAGACATTTATTTGTAAAAGAACGGTGTTAATAAAACAATTACAGAATAATAAAAATGTATAGTCTCTTCTCCACATTGGTCATGTAGATGACATTTTATGCATGTTTATCATTTTAGATAAACACAAAAATACAAGTTTTATATACATACAGATAAATGATTTTATAATAACTTATATTTCTTGAAACTTTTGAATACTTAGTGGTAAATTTGCCCCTATATATATATATATATATATATATATATATATATATACATATAGTAAATAAAAAGTAATTTTTTTTTACATATTTAAATGTCTAAAACAAGTTAAAAATAAACTTGTTTCCTGCCTAGAATTCTGGGAACCTGGGCAGGGACATGCAAATGAAGCTACAAAGGCTTTAC
This sequence comes from Discoglossus pictus, assembly GCA_027410445.1. NCBI lineage: Eukaryota > Metazoa > Chordata > Amphibia > Anura > Alytidae > Discoglossus > Discoglossus pictus. The sequence continues at coordinate 123,782,156 of CM050169.1, read as the reverse complement.
TCTTTAATCCAAATAACTTTTCTAATATGCCTCCTTTTAAGCATATGTCTGCTGTATTACACAGATTTAAGCAAGGCCCAGGATGGATAGAGTTCAAGGCAAGAAATTTACCCACAGACAGATCTGTTTCGGGATTACTTCCTTTCCTCGGTGTGGGGCCGGTTCCTAGTTTGTGTAATATATTTTGTGGGGAGTTAGTTTACCACAACAATCATTTAATTTATAGTGGGCAAATTTATTTACTGTATGGAGGCTTCTATCATGATAGAAGCCTCCATACAGTAAATAAGTAGTACATTTGTGTTCACATTTAAATGTCTAAAACACACACATATATATATATATATATATACAGTAACCCTTGTTTTCCGGCACCCACGGTGACTCCCCTATTGCCGGATAAGTGTTGTTGTCGGTTAATCGGGAGCCCCCGAATTTAAGGGTCTAAACAACCCTTAAAACCCCCAAATTGCCTTAAAAAAAAGGTATTAGCACCTAAACTAGGCCATTTAGGCCCAGAAAAAAAAAAATAGAAAAAAAGTTAGCTTTTTTTTTTTTGCAGTCTCGAACTCAGTATAGTGCCGGTTGTGCCGGTTTAGCTGGAGTTTTTAAAAAAAAGGGGAATTGATGCCGGTGCCAGTTGCTTGAGAGTCCCGGTTAGTTCGGTGTCGGATAACCGGGATTCTACTATATATATGGTGGCAGCCTTTGAGAAAGTTACCATACTGGTAACGAAACCGGTCAGGCGACAGCCATATCACTTTGTGGACAATCAGGCACAAGTATAAGGACCTAGAGGCTTCATGCATTCTGGTGCAGTAAGTAATAGCCTTTATTATATACTTTTTTTACTTAGACTCATCTAAACATAAGAGTATATACACTTGTATCTTCTTGGTCCCCTTATTAGGGTAAACCCCCAGATCCATTTTGTATCACTATATAAGTGGGATCTAAGGGGAATATTAAGACCTTCAGAGATCAAGTGATTGGTATACCTATAATCCGGTCAGTATCCCCTATTTGCACAGGAGCATTTATAAGCCCTCTAAAATATTGGTCTCCTTTCAGACCATATATCCTTTGAGCCTGGAGTACCACTTTTTTAAATTTTATAAAAGTTTTTTAAGTAGCTCTGGGTAATTTATACCATTTATTTTTTGTTTATCCTATGATTTACAATTTTTTTGTGCATATGAGGATAAACTCCTTTCTCTACTACCTCTTCCATCACCATCTTGTCATTTATTTCTGTTCTCACCACTATTTTCACTTACCTCCTTTTTTTCAGTGCTATACACTATAACAAGTGTTTCCACATAGCTACCATTCTAGTATCAGTATCACTACCAGTGGCAGTCTCCTCTTTTTTCTGTCCACTATATAACCTATGGTCACTGCACATCATATGTTCTATTCCAAACTTCCATCTCCCATTCACTTTCATTAATCCTTATCTCATTATACTTTTTAGAGTATAGTCTTTTTGGTAGTTTAGTTAGGATTTCCTCTCACCATATCCAATAACAGGGCTTCTTCTCTACACTTTTATTTTTAAACTTCTTTTTAATCTATGAGTAAGCCGGGTTTAGGCAACTCACAATAAAGTTTTTGTTTGAACTTTTAAATTTAATAATTCCAGGAACATGTATATATATATATATATATATATATATATATATATATATATATATATATAAAGTATATATATATATATATATATATATATATATATATATATATATATATACACATGCAATTTTAAGCGTTATGAATTTATATGTATAGGACTGACACTTTAGGATCATCACAAGTAATGAATGTCCTAGGGCTTCCACCAGGACTGTGTGTAATCAATATTTTAATAGTTTGATCTTGTAAAGAGTAGCAGCAAGTGCAGGTTCAGGTTCCCTCTGCTACTGAATTTAATAGAGGAAGATGGCAGATAATTACTTTATAGAAAGCTGACCTGGTCACCTTACGGGTGATCTAATCACCTAGATATATTTTTGGGATTTATTAATGATCCCTACAGGGTAGATTAAGAAGTTGCAAGGGGGCCCTAATTTTTTTCAATGGGGCCCCCCATTCACTTGCTCCACCACTGCTTGTAAGTATAATACGATGGGCACAATAAACTAGAATTTGTGCAATGTGCGTTCATCTTTGTTCTCCCTAGATTGGTATAATTTAATAGAGACAAGAAGAGAACCAGTTGGGAGCCATATGTGACAAAGGGAAAGAGGTGTATGTAGTTCAGTATCATGTAGTTCTATATAATGTTGTTCTGTATCATGTCTAGTCTTTATTAGAAACTGGATATGACATTAGACATATTTGGACTGACTCCCACAAAAAGTATTTGGATGGATTCCTACAAAAATGTAGGTAAGGGTGTAAGGCCACCTTTGCTCATTCTCAAGCCAATGTCCTTTCATCGTTGCTGTATCTCCCACTAGGACCTTAACCTTCTCTTTTATTCTCAAACATTTGGAAAAGCCGATCAGTAGGACATTTGTACAGAGTCTGTTTGGCAGAATTATTATTAATGACTGCATGTTCTCCTGGGTTACTGTGTACTTATTAGTTGCGTAATATTAATTATTACACTGCATTTGGACAGTTGGCTATCTATTTTACATAAAATGTAGAAATATATGAGATTTAGCTTAAATAAATCAATATCTTCGGCCAACTTCAAAGCCTTGTTTAACTGGGACTGAACGTGCTCTCCAATTGTTTATCAGTTCATATCTTTGATGAAATGTCCAACGCATTAGATCTTAGAGAACATTACATTATAGTCTTGGTTACCTTCTGCTTTTGGTCATTATATATCTGGATCGTAACCAAAAAAAGTGTGAGCCAGCATACTATCAGCAGCTTTTGGGAACTCAAAAGAGCAATTTGTGGCCAGCTTTCTGTTTATTTTATTTGTAGCCTGTGGAATCCTTTGACAGGAAAAGCCTAAAACAGCAGTGGCTATTTATATAGATGTGTGCAAAGTACACACACAGATACACATAGGCTTGTCTTCATTCACAACATGGCAGCCATTTTCATGGGAACTCTGCCACTTCCTGTTTCCATGGCAACAGTGTTTACCAAGCTCATGCTTATAAGGCCTTGGTGTCTAGACCTCAAGAATGTTCGATGAACTTTACTAAGTAATAAAAGAAATAGTTCAATAGAAATGAAACAAAAGCAAGTGGGATCCCATGCAGTTGTGTTTACACTGTACAAAGATGTAGCCACCATGTTCCAATATAGCCTAGAAAAGAGACAGCTACCAAAATGCACAATACAACACACAACTCCCAGCCATTTTCTTTCACTTTCTAATAGTAATTTATAAAATACTAGCTCTATGTTGGTTAGTAGAGTTGTGAAATGTAAAATTACAATGAAAAACGATAGTTATAATCTTACTTGGAGGGCGTTTTTGAGAACTGTAGCCGTGGATGTTCTTTGAAGCTCGTAATTTGTATTTACTTTGATAATTGTACGGGTGGTTCTGTTTTATGTGTTTTTTTTTTATTCACTCTTTTGTATGATACGTCATGGTCATCAATCACATCGTAAAAGATGTTACCTTGGAAACTACTTGAAAAACTATATGTCTGGCATGTAAAATCCTATTAAACTGGAGATAGATGTAATAAAATGAAGTAATTACATAAAAACACATTTAATACTTTTTTGGCAGCTAATACAAAGTTGGTATGGGAAAAATGCAAAAACAATTCTTGTATGAAACACAAAAAAATTCTATTAATGTGGAAATAGAAGGAATGCTTTGCTTATTAAAAACTTTAATTCAAAACACGCTGGTAAGTTTCCATTAATTCCCTACAACAACTTGTAAAAATAACTGCACTCTAGTCATTGGCCACTTACGACCCTGATAACTGGGATAAAGTGGTCTCCCTACTGTGTCTCAACACAAATCCAGTTTGTGAGACAAGACTTCCAGCATTATATGGCAAGGGAGAGGGGATGTAAACAACGGGGTACTGCTTTTATTAGGAACGGTATAATTACTAACTACCGGTATAGCTTCTGTAAATGCCACAAAAATTAGAGGGCAATACAACTTGTGGCTCAACAAAAGAAATAGTGTCTGGGACAATAGAAGCCAAAGGAAGTCATATATCAGCACCATTTTCATATCATACCATAGTCCTCATTTTATTACCTGTGAAAGGAGTATTTTCATTTTTTTCCCTTCAAAATCAAATCGGAAAATTGATATATATATATATAAATATATATATATATATGATCGTCAGTAACCGTGAAGCAGTTCTGTACGTGGGTAAGTGACCTGGTTTGTGAATAATCCATCTGTTGCTATGCCTAAAACTGTGAAATACAGTAAGCATAGGCTTAAAAGGAGTCATGTATACAGTGGTTATGGATTAGCAAAGTGAGAGTGCATTGTAGTCTCATGTGCATGTTCCCGCCCAGTTTTCCCAGAGTGCAGTGCATCAACTGTATTTCTGAGAAATGTGAGCAGGAAATAAGTTTATTAACTTATTTTTTAGACATTCAAATAGAATCATTAACGTACTATTCATTGTTCGTACTAATATATATATATATATATATATATATATATATATATATATATATATATATATAAACTGTGTTTTCAGATAAGATCTGTGTTTACTTCAGCTTAAAACAGCCTCTCCAAACAGCACACAATAGAGCTCAATAGAACAGACAATAGAATAGACAATAGACAATAGAATAGACAATAGAATGGTTCAACAGCATCAAATAACCCCCTTATGTTTCAGACAGATTAATAGTCTAACATGGAATGGTCTATCTGGAATTCTATACGATCACAGTCAACAAAATATGTTATTTTATCCAAAAATGCCTTTTTATGTTCCTGTTAATATTGTTATTCTTACAAACGTCACAAATATGACGTTTTTACCAAACTACTGTGGTGCTTTAAAGGACTCCACTAACAACATGAGCTAAATTAATAGTTAAAATAGTCAATTAGTCCAGTTTAATTTTGTTTTAATTAGGTATTAATCATTACTAATATTTATATTCAAATACCTTAAAAAGCATTATTCAATATTAAACTTACTATTAAAATGTAGGCTCAGCTCCCACTGGTATCCACCCACTATAAGGTCAATAGGGGGAGGTGGCTTTGTCTAAAAGGAAGCTGCTAAATTTTCAGTCACAATGTTTACCATCTACACAATGGTCTCTATTGACTGGAGACTGGTTCTGTTAGAAGTTTCTCTTGACAACAAGCTTTTGCTGTTGGGGCAGCCTATCAATATTTGCATGTTCTCTTACCATATCTGATTGTTCTTAAAACCGTTTAGATCTGTCTCGCAGCCAAAACTCCCATCTTAATGATCTTATCAGTGAGGAGGCAAACACTCATATACTGTAATCATTGAAAATGAATATAATATTGAACGTTGCTATTATAAATTATTAAATTATTAAAATAATAATAACAATTATCATTACAGTGGTCATTTAAGAAAATATTATGTTTTTGTTTTAATTTTGCACAATAAATAAGACAGAAATAAGTTTAAATAATAGGAAGATATCTTTTCATCCTATACAAATGAACACAGATGTTTTTATCTTAAATGCTGTTTGAAAACAATAGCCCAAGGTTAAATGGTTTAACTGCCAGAACAAGTATAAATTACATCCCCCTTTTTTTGGGATTAGAAAAAAAATCACAACAAGCAAATGTGTTTTACCTAAGGCTTAGTGCTCAGAGAATAGTGAGGGGAAGTTCCAAGCAAGTCGTTCCCCAGGCGCCTTCGTTTTTTATCACATCTTAAATCTTTTCTTGAGATCGGCATTGAACGGGTTAGGCCTGATAGGGTGCTAATTGGCTTGGAGCTAAGTCTTTTCAAAAAGGCTGCCAAAAAAATAACATGGCCAAGATTCAAGCAGAGAAGTGGATAGATCAATCCATACATCTAAAGGCGCCCAGGTCTATGAGAGGCGCTCATTAAACTCTGATAGTGCCCATTGTGGCACCGTAGCAGGAACGGGCTTCCTCTGTAATAGGTACCCAAGTTGCAAGTTATAGAAATAAACTTATATATTTTAGGATGTGCAAATGAACTAGCAAAATAACTAATATAGTTTGTCACTTCATATATTGGTCATATAAAGCTAGGACAAAAACACCAGTCTCCGGCAGTAATAAATGAGTGTTTTATGCCATTATAGGAGAGGCTCTTCATTCTTTTGCCATGTGTTAATATTGTATTTTGCCATGTACTAAACCCCTGTATAGTGTTATGCAATATATTGGCGCTTAACATATAAAGAATATATGTTATTATCCTTTATTTGTTAAGTGACAATTTAAATAATTTGTAATTATTATTATATACTGTACATTATACATTGATTATTAATAAAAGTCCTGTTTAAGTCTTTCAGTCGTGTCCATCTCCATGACCCTTTGCCCCGCGGCACTCCAGGCACATCTATCATTATGTCTCTGGTTGTGCTTATCCATAAGTTTTTTTTGGCAAAGATACTGGATTGTGTTGCCAGTTCCTTCGCCAGTGGACCGTGATTTGTCTGACCTCTCTACTATGACCTGCCCATATTGGGCGACCCTACATGTTATAGCTCAAAGTTTAATTGAGGTACCCAAGCCCCTTCAACCCGACAAGGTAGCGATCAGAAGGGATAATAGTAATATTCAATATTAAATTCATTTTCAAAGATCAGAGCATCAGCCTCCAGGTGAGTGTTTGTCTCCACCATGTTTAGTTAAGTTCCTTAAAGGGACATGGAAGGTTTCTGGATTTCAATAGGTATATAAGATACATTAGGTATATATTTATTTCTATATACTTAATATTATTAAGAGGTGCTTATAAGCTCTGCTTTTATGTGCATAAAATCATGCAATATGAACTTGTTTGGATCTGCATTCTGTAGCTCATCAATACACAGACTGTGAAGTGTAGTATTGCAAATTATCTTTTCAGTGACCTCTCTCAAGAAGTTGCAGAATGTTGCCACTGATTGGTTACTATGAGACAATTCCATGTTGTTGTTGCTGTATTTATATGGCCTCTACCTGGTAATATGATAGTAGTAGTATACATTGTTGTAGTAAAATGTAAGGGGTATAATATAAATGAAAGTTATAAAGGACAGATCTGTCCCATTGCATCTATTAGCAATATATGCCCATAATAAATAGCAGTCCTATCCTGTTATGCTGGCGCATGCTGGCTCAGCACAAGGGAGCAGCAGTGGAGGTGACCATCTGCTATATCATAGAGTCAAGGCTTAGGTAAACGGTTAGGGTGAGGGTTAGGGTTAGTTCAAGGGTTAGGCTAACGTTATAAGTTTAGAACTTCTCGCACATATCGGCAGCGCTGCAAAATATCGGCAGCGTCATCTAGCGGTTGAAGGACACACTGCAGCGACGGACCTGTCCCGACAGCATAACAGGATAGATCCTAAAAACCTTTTCCATTCAAACTTTTGGACACATTCCCCTTATAACCACATTGCCCCTTCATTATTATTTACTTCTTTTCTTGGCACATGCTCATACTTTCTCCTTGGTTTCTATATAAATCTTTGTATTGCTGGCAAAATAAACTAATTCCCTCACTACATCCTAGTATTGTTCCAGATATCTGAAGGTCTGCAAGATTTAACACTAAAGAGCCCAATAAAATCTAAATTCAAAGCAAATCTTTTGGATAAATCCATTTGATTGCTTAAAAATATACACTTGCCTGCATTTTCTCATCCCTTTAAAGCATGGGTCACCAAACTCGGTCCTGGAGGGCCGCACCAGGCCTGGATTTGTGGATATCCTTGCTGCAAACAGGTGAGAATCTTGTTTCTTCAGCCATCCTGATTGACTCACCTGTTTGCAGCAAGGATATCCACAAATCCAGGCCTGGGTCGGCCCTCCAGGACCAAGTTTGGTGACCCCTGCTTTAAAGGATCCTCTTATGGTAGTGCAGCAAAGTGCAGCAGCAGTGGAGCTGCCAATATTCCGGTGCCATATCATAGAGTCAAGGCTTAGGTAAAATGTTAGGGTTGGGGGTTAGTTTAAGGGTTAGGCTAACATTATAAGCTTAGAACTTCTCTCACATATTGGCAGCGCTGCAAAATATCGGCAGCGCCATCCAGCGTTTGGAGGCCACGCTGCAACCATAACATAACCATAACAGGATAGATCCAGGACCCCTAGTAAATTAGAAAAAAAATCATGTTTGTGAAAAATGCATTTATCTAAGAATATTAGCAGCCGGGTAAATAATGAGCATAAAAGTATTTTCAGAGAAAATTATAATTTAGGGGTGTCCAATTTCGGACCTGCTGGGCCGCACACAGGCCTGGATTTGAGGATAGCCCTGCTGCACCAAGGTGAGACTATCATATCTTCAGTCATCCTAATTGACTCATCTGTGCACATAAAGGAAATCCATAAATCCAGGCCTGTGTGGGGCCCAGCAGGACCGAACTTGAACACCCCTGATTTAGAAGATTATGCTAGTGCATTGAAGCTGCCATGATGGTCATACTCCATTTTCAACGCACAGTGCAAGGCAAGCAAGGCTAGTAAGTATACTTTACAGCTGCCTGTACTGGGAGGGAGAAGGTGTCCTGTGATGAAATCTTATCAGAATCCACCAAACAACAATCACCCCCCCCCCCCATTAAAAAAGGCAGAACACACCAACTCAGACTCCAAGACAGTACTGATTGTGTCCTATTGGTCCAAGCAGAGTCTGCTAAAATAAAGATTTCCCCAACAAATGTCTACAAGTTACATATTTGAAATTATTTTTCTTAATTTATTATAAACTTCACAAACATATGTTTTTTTCCCAGAATATAGACTTAATTTAAAGAGACATGAACGGTTTATGGATGTCACTATGAATATAATAAAAATGTATGAAATCAAGCAGAAAAAAAGAGCTTATAAGCATTTATTAAAAAATAAATTAAATAAAAGTAAATAGATACACAGGTATATTATAAGCAAGGTTAAATCCAGAAACCTTCCATGTCCCTTTAAATTGGTTATTTATAAGATATGTAGCTGCAATTGGAGTTTTTTTTGTGTGAAATCCCCAAATCAAACCAGCACTGAGCCGTTTCCATCACAGACTACTTCTCAGGTGCTTCTGGCTACTTCTCAGGTAATATCTGCATAATTAATCTAATAGTATAGAATAATATGTAGTATATAAATAGTATTACAGTATAGAATAATATATAGTGCCTAAATAATCTTATAGTATAGAATAATATATAGTGCATAAATAACCTTATAGTATAGAATAATATATAGTGCATAAATAATCTTATAGTATAATATATAGTACATAAATAGTATTACAGTATAGAACAATATATAGTGCATAAATAATCTTATAGTATAGAATAATATATAGTGCATAAATAATCTTATAGTATAATATATAGTACATAAATAGTATTACAGTATAGAATAATATATAGTGCATAAATAATCTTATAGTATAATATATAGTACATAAATAGTATTACAGTATAGAATAATATATAGTGCATAAATAATCTTATAGTATAATATATAGTACATAAATAGTATTACAGTATAGAATAATATATAGTGCATAAATAATCTTATAGTATAATATATAGTACATAAATAGTATTACAGTATAGAACAATATATAGGGCATAAATAACCTTATAGTATAGAATAATATATAGTGCATAAATAGTATTACAGTATAGAATAATATACAGTGCATAAATAATGTTATAGTATTGAAAAATATGTAGTACATAAATAATCTTATAGTATAGAATAATAAATAGTGCATAAATAGTATTATAGTATAGAAAAATATATAGTGCATAAATAGTATTACAGTATAGAATAATATATAGTGCATAAATAATCTTATAGTATAGAATAATATATAGTGCATAAATAGTATTACAGTGTAGAACAATATATAGTGCATAAATAATCTTATAGTATAATATATAGTACATACATAGTATTACAGTATAGAATAATATATAGTGCATAAATAATCTTATAGTATAGAATAATAAATAGTGCATAAATAGTATTATAGTATAGAATAATATATAGTGCATAAATAGTATTACAGTATAGAATAATATATAGTGCATAAATAATCTTATAGTATAGAATAATATATAGTGCATAAATAGTATTACAGTGTAGAACAATATATAGTGCATAAATAATCTTATAGTATAATATATAGTACATACATAGTATTACAGTATAGAATAATATATAGTGCATAAATAATCTTATAGTATAGAATAATAAATAGTGCATAAATAGTATTATAGTATAGAATAATAAATAGTGCATAAATAGTATTATAGTATAGAATAATATATAGTGCATAAATAGTATTACAGTGTAGAACAATATATAGTGCATAAATAATCTTATAGTATAATATATAGTACATACATAGTATTACAGTATAGAATAATATATAGTGCATAAATAATCTTATAGTATAGAATAATAAATAGTGCATAAATAGTATTATAGTATAGAATAATATTTAGTGCATAAATAGTATTACAGTATAGAATAATATATAGTGCATAAATAATCTTATAGTATAGAATAATATATAGTGCATAAATAGTATTACAGTGTAGAACAATATATAGTGCGTAAATAATCTTATAGTATAATATATAGTACATACATAGTATTACAGTATAGAATAATATATACTGCCTAAATAATCTTATAGTATAGAATAATAAATAGTGCATAAATAGTATTATAGTATAGAATAATATATAGTGCATAAATAGTATTACAGTATAGAATAATATATAGTGCATAAATAATCCTATAGTATAGAATAATAAATAGTGCATAAATAGTATTATAGTATAGAATAATAAATAGTGCATAAATAGTATTATAGTATAGAATAATATATAGTGCATAAATAGTATTACAGTGTAGAACAATATATAGTGCATAAATAATCTTATAGTATAATATATAGTACATACATAGTATTACAGTATAGAATAATATATAGTGCATAAATAATCTTATAGTATAGAATAATAAATAGTGCATAAATAGTATTATAGTATAGAATAATATATAGTGCATAAATAGTATTACAGTATAGAATAATATATAGTGCATAAATAATCTTATAGTATAGAATAATATATAGTGCATAAATAGTATTACAGTATAGAATAATATATAGTGCATAAATAATCTTATAGTATAGAATAATATATAGTGCATAAATAGTATTACAGTATAGAACAATATATAGTGCATAAATAATCTTATAGTATAATATATAGTACATACATAGTATTACAGTATAGAATAATATATAGTGCATAAATAATCTTATAGTATAGAATAATAAATAGTGCATAAATAGTATTATAGTATAGAATATTAAATAGTGCATAAATAGTATTACAGTGTAGAACAATATATAGTGCATAAATAATCTTATAGTATAATATATAATACATACATAGTATTACAGTATAGAATAATATATAGTGCATAAATAATCTTATAGTATAGAATAATATATAGTGCATAAATAGTATTACAGTGTAGAACAATATATAGTGCATAAATAATCTTATAGTATAATATATAGTACATACATAGTATTACAGTATAGAATAATATATAGTGCATAAATAATCTTATAGTATAATATGTAGTACATACATAGTATTACAGTATAGAATAATATATAGTGCATAAATAATCTTATAGTATAATATGTAGTACATACATAGTATTACAGTATAGAATAATATATAGTGCATAAATAATCTTATAGTATAATATGTAGTACATACATAGTATTACAGTATAGAATAATATATAGTGCATAAATAATCTTATAGTATAATATGTAGTACATACATAGTATTACAGTATAGAATAATATATAGTGCATAAATAATCTTATAGTATAGAATATGTAGTACAGAAATATTATTACATTATAGAATAATATATAGTGCATAAATATTCTTATAGTATAGAACAATATATAGCCGTTAATATTACAGTATAGAATAATATACGTTACATAAGTATTATTACAGTATAGAATATGTAGTACATAAATATTATAACAGTATAGAATATTTACAGTACACAATTAGTATTACAGTATAGAATAATATATACCACATAAATATTCTTATAGTATAGAATAATATATACCACATAAATATTACATTATAGAATAATTTACAGTACATAAATATTATTCATATTGTACCTACATATGTACTATTATATTTATAAAATATCTTCTTTACTAAATCCGAATAAAGCAGCCTTTTTTAAATACTATTAAGTCTCCTCTCCATTAAATATCAAATATTTAGCCGTGACTGTAAATGTCTCACAAGTTGCACCTTTCTTATTACATACATATGAAGCTTATTACACACACATACATGTGGTACTATCAGATTATAACCTAGATGATACAAGCAGCGAGCACATGAGAGCAGCATTAGTCATGGCAGCTCCCACTTGGGGGTACATTGTGAATAGAAGCCCAGACATCATGCTGGGGGTAAGAGCTTTATTTTTTGGCAGGGGATGGATTCTCATTTTCTCCGGGCTTGGCTGCTCTCAGCAGGTTTGATCTTAGTAGAAAAGAGGAGGAGGGCGGCCAGACCCCATGTACAATCTAAAGCAGGAAGCACATGCTTGGTGTTTCTGGTTTATTTCTTGAGATATGTCTTGTGGTTCCCAAGATCCTCTCACGTTGACCCTTTCTGAAAACAGAAACACTCTTATTATATTAACCATCTGGTCCCCCCCAAAGCTAGAGAGTTAAAGATACAATACCAATAATGTGACGGACCAAATCACATTTTAATTCAATTTAGCTTCCTTATTCACATCAATCAGATATGGCAGCCCCTTATTTTGGGTCAGTCTCATTGTTTTTTGTTTTTTTTTCTAAGTCCCCAAGGGTGTATTTAGTAAGGTGTAGGGCTTTTCACTAGTAAGGTGAGACATCTTCAATGTTATTCTATGGAATTAATTAAAATGTAGAACTCCTCTAATTTCATAGAGGCTCTATGGAATAACATGGGAATCAGAGAGGCCTATCTTTAATAAACACAGCCTTTCCTATCCATCCTCAGACTGACACTTCAGGGCCCAACTTGCTTATCCCTGGTACAGGACACCCCCAAACACCATGGTCTAGCCAACCATAGCAATACAATACCATTTCCATTTCTTATTAATACATTCATTTGCATTTATAATTACTCTATTTACAGTGAGACAATTGGAGCTTATATATATATATATATATATATATATATATATATATATATATATATATACATTAGAATCTCAGTTATCCGGCACCCATGGGAATTGGTAGATGCAGGATAAATGTAGTTTCTGGTTGCTTGATAGTCATTATAAAAAAGGCCTAGATTAGCTGCACATAGGATGCTCTGCTAAGTATATTTGTCAGTGAGGGCTGTTCTAGCAGCAGCAGCTTTCACTCCTCACTTACACACAGGTACTTTTGGCTGGAAGGTGCGGTGCTGAACCCGGGGAATGTAACACCAACACTGCCCCGGCTCAGTCACTCATGCCTGTCTGCTTCCAGGTAACACTGAATTGCAGAGACATACAGTGGATGACATATAGGTAGGTTTGACATATAGGTAGGTGCCTGAAAGCATTTTGTGGCATGACTACCTGGCTCCTGGCATTTCTTGAGCCCTGTACATTTTTATTTAAAGTACAGTATTCCATCTCTTTTCTGGTTGCTTGCGTTCCGGTTAACTGAGAGTCTACTTTGTATATGTGTATATATATATATATATATATAACTCTGGATCGCTACTGTATTGTGGTGAAGGGGAATGTGTACCTCAATGAAGCTGTGAGCTATACCATGTAGTATTGCAAAACTGGGAGAGACAGAAAAGAACACCTTTACATAGGGCCTCATTCTATTATTGGCCGTAAAACGTCCGCAAAGCCGCGATTCCTTGCGGCTGTCTTACGGCCCCCTGTAGAGCTACCTTTACCTTGCAATTCAAATAGACGGCGCCGCAAGGATATCCCCCTTACGGCCGGCCGCATATCTTGCAACCGGCCGCAAGGTCTGAAAACTTTAAATGCAAATATAAATTCAAGATGGCACTGTAAAGCTCTGTAAATGCTAGGGATCATAATGGGGGACATGAGGATTAATAGCAACCCCCTCTCAAGCTTGCACATCAGCCCAAATCCGATATTTCATTAACGGTTTATTTTCCGTCCCGCAGCCTGGGCGGGTCTGAGGTGCTCCAAGCCCTCGGGACTTTGTCCACGGATATTTGACATGAATTAAAATAAAAATTATTTGCGGATTTGAGTGTAGGGGAATGTTGTGCTATGAATGCTAACACCTCCAATCACTTTATCGTCTCATCAGAGTGCAGGATGGCTTTATTATGTGCTTAATTGTGTGTTTGCGGGACCTTTTTAGTGCAAGTAAGCTGCGGCTCGGTTTTAGCCTTGCCGAGAGGGTTCCCGGAGCAATAGAATAGCAACCGGGGCTTTCTTGCGGCCGAAACTCTTGCGGCCGTTTAAGATCAAAGGCTTTCCTGCGGCGCGTGCGGCCGCAAGGGATAACAAAGCGCCGGCCGCAAGCCCGCCGGAATCCCCGGCCGGAAGGGAATAGAATAGGCAAATAGCTTGCGGACGGTCCTTGCGGCCCCGCATCTCCTACGGCCGATAATAGAATGAGGCCCATAGTAATTAAGGTTGAAAAAAGACTTTCAGTCCATCAAGTTCAACCTGTTAAGATCTCCTCTGATCTGCAATATGCGTATTAGCTATTAATTTGTTGTTAAATAATTATTAATAGTATTGGAGGATGAATAAAGGGTTAGTCCATGAAGTTCAACCTTTTTAAATTTCTCTTGATCTTTTTAATATGTGGACTATTTATTATTATTGTTAATTGATCCAGAGGAAGGCAAACAGAAAAAAAAAAAAAACATTAAAACTTTGCCAATTGTCTTATAAGGGGGAAAAAAAAGCAAAATTCCTTCCTGACCCCAGAAACTGGCGATCAAATTTCTCCCTGGATCAATATTCCTTCGCTAGTTATCTAGGATAGCCTTGAATGCCCCTGACCAATTAATGATTCCCCAAATTGCGAGTCTGATTCTATAGACAAAATAAGGACCAGTAAGATGCCATATAAATAAAATATAACTTTTATTGAAGTTGATTAAAAGGTAAAGTACATAGAGTAAAAATAATATATAGATTGTTCCTGTTATACACCATAAGTCCTGGGCATAGAGTGTGTGAAATTGGCCACAAGCTCAGAACAAATAGGAGTACATAGGTTTGAGGCAAGAATATATCAGATATGCAATTAGTTAAGCAAAATGTAAATTAGTACATATTCTAGAAGAGCACACTGTCTTATACAGTGGATAAGTCATAATATTCTAGGTACAAAAATGCATATGAGCAGCAGCCTCAATACCAGCATATACATAGATATATATTCAGCAATAGCAGGGTAGATGCTATATTATGGTGCCAACTGGGGATATATTGTGAAACGTTACACTGTGGCCCTATCTACTCCTGTTGTAGTGGAGGTTGGGGACCCACTACTTACCCCCTTTCCCTAAATGCAACAATTAAATGGCCCTATACTATATTGCCTAGGACTAATCCCCAAGCTGCCCGCTCACCCTACGGGACACTGGATACAGTCATCTGGTGCTTCTGTAGGTCCTGTTGCACAATGCAGACGGAGTTGTAAGAGAATCCTGCGCCCTCTGATGACGTCACAGGTGTTGGACAGGATCTACACCTGGATCAGAGTGTTGAAGCCATTGACAAAACGCATGCGTCAAATCCAGTTGTAGCTCCTGTCCAACACCTAGTATTTTTTACACCGCTGGCCATTAATCTGCCCAGGTCCAGTACGTTTTGATAATTAAGATTCTTACATACCCAGTCCAAGGGGCCCTTTCCAACCAGTTACCTTCACTACTTTGTTTTGCACCTTTACCATGTTGTGTCACTCAAGATGGGCAAATCATAGCAGTGTGGTCATATAAATTGCGGTCCACTGGAGAAGGAACTGGAAAACCACTCCATTATCATTGCAAACAAAATCTTATGGATAAGCATAACCAGAGATATAGATGTGCATAGTGTGCTGCGGTCCAAATGGTCATGGAGAGTCTGACACGGCTGATGCCCCAGGTAGTATAGAATGATACTGTTATCATCTAGGAAATGAAGGGTCCAGTCTACTGGCAAATTACTGACCCCAGTGAGTAATCTTGTGAAGGCATTTGTTAAAAATGAAAGATACAAGATGCCAGATTAAAGTAATAACACTGTAATCAACTAACATTCAGGGTGTAAATGTTTTAATCATGCATTTGGTTATTAAATAAATGTACTCTTTTGAAGAACTTCATTTAGGTCTGCGTCTGCATATGCTGCAGTGGGCAGACCCATACAGGGACTATTTGTTTGGTTTTAGCCAGTAAATACAGAGCTTATAAAATAAAATAATATAAAGTATGTTACATAAAAGTAAATAGATACACAGGTATGTTATATACCTAGTAAAATCCAGGAACCTTCTTTGTCCATTTAAATGGGGCTCAATATCTAAGGCCTTGTCCAGAGAGCTGCCTTAGTGTGGGTTGGTCCTCCCAATAGGTAGAGCGGGAGCTACTGATATAGCTGCATCCTTAGTGGCTAATACTATGAAAGCACCACATAGAAGCTATGGAGAATATACACATTGTAATTCCTTGCTTTTCAATTTGAGTTCAGTCATTTCTATGGAGGCCATGAATATAGGGTGAGGTCTTCAGCCAAGACTGGGTGGGCCAAGTGAGTCTTATCTGTCGTCAACTCACCCTCTGTTATATGAGCCTCAAAGCTAATTAAAGGAAACTCATTAGAAGAACAAACATCAGTACACTGACTTTACACCGGTGTGTAATAACATTACTCCATGATACTACTTAGGATTCAGTAGCAGATAAGCAGTGATGAGACGTGTCACTTCTTGAGCTTGTTAAAGTGATCTTATAAAGGGGTCTTTAAAGAACATTTAGATGATGCTTGAGAAGAAAAACACATTTATTAAACTTTTACAGTGAAGTTAAACAATTCATTACTATATTTCACTGTTCTCCAGACTTTATAAGCTCTGGATCTCTCCACCCCCTGAATGAAGTATTGTGCCTGGAGTGGAGCTGCCCATGGAGAATTGACAAATTGTAAACCACTCCCTTAAACACACATTAGTACCAGGTATCAGTCTAATCTGAGCCATATACACACACACACACTTTCTAACCACTGCCCACTATCATACTGCAGGTCATGGTGTAGATAGCCCTCCAACCTGGGCAGCTCCACTCTGGCCACAATATGGTACTTTATTCATGGGGTTGAGAGATCTGTATTATATTGCCTAGGGGCGTGACTGAAAAATCTTAATGATCCGTTTAATTTCACAGTAAAATGTATTTTCTTATCAGGATCCACCTAACTATTCATTAAAGAGCCCTTTATAACAATACTAAGGTGGTCCTTTAATTTCCTATATCATAAAATACAGATGCTGTATATAAATATCATAATGTATCTAGATTTAGGGAAACTGACCACTGACTGCCTCCTTGTAAATGATCTAATGATGAAGGACAGTGTCGTTATGTTTAAAACGGCCTTTATTTAATTAAATGTAATTAATTAAATATTGAAAAAAATTGCTCTTAGTAGGCGCTGAATTGCAGCTATAATCCTAATTAGCACATCAAAGCAGCTAATTAACATGCATGAGTGTCTCATTTGCATATAGATGCAGTATTATTATTATTATTATCGTTTATTTATAATGCGCCAACATATTCCGTAGCGCTGTACATAAGATATGTTCAAGACAAAGATACATACAAATTAACACATAGTAAAACAAGGAGGGCCCTGTCTTTGAGTTTGGAATCCAGTGTCCATGGTGCTTTCCCTAAAACACCTTGTGGGATTGAAACTCGCAGACTTACATCCTAAAGGTATTGTGTGAGGAAAAGGAGGGAGAGAGATTTGAGAGTGTGTTAGGGTGGAAGGTGATACGCTTCTTTAATGAGATGTGTTTTTAGAGAGGATTTGAATGTTTTGAGGTTGGAGGATAGTCTGGTGGAGCGAGGCAAGGAGTTCCAGAGAATAGGGGCAGCACGAGAAAAGTCCTGAAGGCGAGAGTGAGAAGAGGTGACAAGAGTTGTGGAAAGAAGAAGGTCATTAGCAGAGCGAAGAGGGCGTGTGGGGGAGTATTTGGAGATGAGACCAGAAATGTATGGGGGAGTGTTCTTGTTGAGGGCTTTGAAAGTTAGGGTCAGGATTTTAAATGTTATTCTGGAGGCTATGGGAAGCCAGTGGAGAGATTGACAGAGTAACAACAACATGGAATTTCTCAGGACTGATTTAAGTTAAAAAAAACAAATGGATAACACAACATATAACCAGTACTTCATAGTCTTTAAGAATAACGTAAAAAAGAACAACAACTTGATTTTAGGCAGACAAGTCCCTTTAATCCACCTTGGGGTAAACATATCCTGAGGCTTAATTAAGCCAAGCGTTTTGGTAGCTACAACAGGAAGACTAAATGTTTCTGTGTTCTTAAATATATGAGCTAAGATCACTATAAATTCACTTTAAAGGGATGCTGATCATACTTTTTCTTTCTTGCATCTGAAAGAGAGTATTTGATAATGTATCACAGTGTGTTTTCTTTTTTCTTTTCTTCAAATGATGCCCTTAAAGCAAAACAAAATGATTCAACTGTTCTGGGGGCTTTCCCCTATCAGCCAATAAGCAGTAAGATAGCTATATGAGTCATACGTATCGGCCAATAAAGTGCTCTGTTAGTTTCTATGGAGTTTATTCAGATTTTTCTTAATTTTTTTCATAGAAAACACATTCAGCGAATGCATAAAAAAAAAGAGTTGTGCTCCATGTCCCTTTAACTTTAAAGTAATGTTAGAATTATTCATCCTTTAAATCTCTCGCCGTTCCCTTGGAATTAGCACACACATCTAAACAAATGAAGATAAAAATACAGTATTTATTATTCTAAAATAAGCCTATAAGAACAATCCATTGTAAATAATTATTTATCGAGTATCAGTTTGAGGATTTGGAGAGGCATAACTAAAATGTGTTGGTGGCAGGGGTTCTCAAGGCACCCAAACATGCCCAGGGCTCTAATCTTGTTATTTAGCTAATGCAGAAACTATGGAGATAAGGGGAGTATTTCATGTGCCCTGAGGATATGTTGTTTTTTTCCCTTCCTCTTTCTAACTTCAAAGAATTCCCCAGGATAAAACACAAATGCACCAAGAAGAGTGTAAGAAGCAATAGCTTCCGCTGCCCAAACACACCCAGAGGGCACGGCCATGACACTTAGGGATATGGAAGGTTCCTGGGTATAACTAGGTATATAATATACATGTGTATCTATTTACATTTATTAAGAGGTGCTTATAAGCTCTGTTTTTACTGCGTAAAATCAAACAATTAGTCCCTGTATGGGTCTGCCCACTGCAAAGCATGCAGACACAGGCTGAATGTGCAGAGTAGTGTCCTGGTCAATCACGGACCACGTATCAGCGGTTTGTTGCTGAGAGATGGTCACTGATTGGTTAGTATGGGACAGTGTAGTATACTATGTGTGTTAATATTAATATTAAAGGGACATGGAAGATTCCTGGATGTTACTAGGTATATAACATACCGGTATATCCATGTACTTTAATGTGCTATATTATATTAAGAAGTGCCTAGAAGCTCTATTTTTACCGCCTAAATCAAATAAATAGTTCTTGCTTGGGTCTGCCCTATGCAGCTCATGAAGATAGACACTCTGTACTGGGTGGGCATTGTCTCATACTAACCAATCAGTGACCATCTCTCAGTCAGTAATATGCTGCTGAGATGTGGTCCCTGATAGGCTAGTATGCTGCACATCCATCCCTACAGAGCCTATATCTGTATAAACTGCAGTGGGCCGACCCATACAGGAACTATTTGTAGGATTTTAGGTGATAAATACAGAGCTTATAAGCACGTCTTGATAAAATAAAGTACATAACAGTAAATAGATACACAGGGATATTATATAACGAGTACATTCCAGGAACCTTCATGTCCCTTTAATACTATATTTATAGGGTGTGCCCTTATCAGGCAATTTATGTGTCATCATAATATTTATTTTATTACCTGGACGTCTTAATCTACTAGAAGCAAAGGTAACAGCTGGTGCTTTACCATCACGTGTGGTGGATAAGCATGCATGTCATTACCCAGAATCCTTAGCTGAAATTAAAACTACATACCACCTGCCTCTGTGAGGATTCGCCAGAATTTTCCAGCAAAAGATCACGTTTTAAACATTACATGTCCTGTTACGTTACAGGAAACACAACAGCCATGAGCCTTATGGATGTCTGAACTGCAGCATATTGTGTTTTTTCCTGATTGTTTAATGTAAATCAAATAAGAAAACACAACTAACAAGGTCTTAATGAGTCTTTGTTTATAGTTATCTTAATAAATTAATAAAGGTGGATCAAATACCTGGAATTAACATGGATTGTTTGAGGATTTTCATCATTTAATTTACAGAACATGCCCACAACTATGAAGATGTTTTTTTTATTTTTTTTTATTGTGAAGCAATCAAGAAATAGGACAAAATAACAGAAAAGGTCAGTGTGCATAACTATTCACCTCCTAATGTCAATACTTTGTAGAGCCACCTGTTGCTGCAATCACAGCTCCAAGTCGCTTTGGATAAGTCTCTATGAGCTTGTCACATCTTACCACTGGGATTTCTGCCCAACTTGCAAAACTGCTCCAGCTCCTTCAAGTTGGATGGTTTGCGCTTGTGAACAGCAATCTTTAAGTCTGACCACAGATTTTCTATTGGATTGAGGTCTGGGCTTTGACTAGGCCATTCCAACACATTTACATGTTTCCCCTTAAATCACTCAAGTGTTGCTTTAGCAGTGTGTTTGGGGTCATTGTCCTGCGGGAAGGTGAACCTCCGTCCTAGCCTCAAATCACCCACAGAGTGGTACAGGTTTTGCTGAAGAATATCCCTGTATTTAGCACCATCCATCTTTCCCTCAACTCTGACCAGTTTCCCAGTCCCGGCTGCTGAAAAACATCCCCACAGCATGATGTTGCCACCACCATGTTTCACTGTGGGGATGATGTTGTTTGGGTGATGTGATGTGCTGGGTTTGCGCCAGACATAGCGTTTTTTTGATGGGTTAAATTTTAGTCTCATCACACCAGAGCACCTTCCTCCATACATTTTGGGCGTCTCCCAAATGCCTTTTTGCAAACTCAAAATGTGCCATTTTGTTTTTTGCTGAAAGTAATGGCTTTCTTCTGGCCACTCTGCCATAAAGCCCAACTCTATGGAGCGTACGGCTTATTGTTGTCCTATGTACAAATACTCCAGTCTCTGCTGTGGAACTCTGCAGCTCCTCCAGGGTTACCTTAGGTCTCTGTGCTGCCCCTCTGATTAATGCCCTACTTGCCCGGTCCGTGAGTTTTGGTGGGCGGTCGTCTCTTGGCAGGTTTGCTGTTGTGCCATGTTCTTTCCATTTGGTTATGATAGATTTGATGGTGCTCCTGGGGATAATCAAAGATTTGGATATTATTTTATAACCTAACCCTGACTTGTACTTCTCAACAACATTGTCCCTTACTTGTTTGGAGAGTTTTCTTGGTCTTCAAGGCAGTTTTTGGTTAGTAGTGCCTCTTGCTTAGGTGTTGCAGCCTCTGCTGCCTTTCAAAAATGGTGTGTATATGTAATGACAGATCATGTGACACTTAGATTGCACACAGGTGGACATAATTTCACTAATTATGTGACTTCTGAAGGTAATTGGTTGCACCAGAGCTTTTTATGGACTTCATAACAAAGGGGATGAATACATACGCACATGACAATTTTCTGTTTTCTATTTCTAAAAAATAGTTGTATGTATATATTTTTCTCATTTCACTTTACCAACTTAGACTATTGTGTTCTGATCCATCACATAAAACTCAGATTAACAAAACATTGAATTTAAGGCTGTAATGTAACAGAATAGGTAAAAAGTCAAGGGGGTGAATACTTTTGCAAGGCACTGTACATCTGTTTTTCCTACTACTGAAAGTATACTATGATATATCAAGTTAAATGGCAATTGAATTGTTATAGATAGATAGATAGATAGATAGATAGATAGATAGATAGATAGAGATACCTGGGAGGAGTAGGAGGAACAGTATTCACTTGTGTTTAAAATATTCTTTTTATTTTGTGCCTTGACAATAGAACTCAATGTTAGTGAAGGTCCCAAAGGGTAACCCTCTCCATCAAGCTACAGACGTCTAAGATGTAATCTCTCAGGACACAATCATGGTCATCAAAATATAAGCTTTCCTCTAAAAATGTTTTTATATATAAAAAATCATTTAACTTACAGAACAAATATATACACACACACAAAGGTTTGCTCGACTTTCTTGACTACACTAAACTCCTAAGATTATGGCTGATCGGTTTTCTCGTGCTACTTAGACTATATTTAATGTACATTCTGTACACTATAACATAAGAAGTCTATCAAATATATTTTGGTTTTAAGCAACTGATAAATTATCTTATGTTGATGTCACTTTTATGTAGTTTTTATTACCCCAATAAATTTAGATTTAGTCCATCAACAAATCAAATCTGATTACTGCAAGTCTGAAATATTAAGCAGTTTTTATTATAGAGTCAGTATGTTCTTCCAGTATCCATTGGGGAAATGTTGCACCATGGTGTTGGGAGCTGCAGGGTCATTGCTGGTAAATTGGTATGTGATGAAATAAAAAACTATGTGCTAACGAGTTCGGGCACTGGGATATTTGTGCTAATTGATTGGTATCTGGTTACAGAATGGAAGTGCTTCATGGTGTGAGCTACAGTAGATAAACTAAAATGCTGAGTATTTAATTGGAAGCAGTTAGTGGAACTACAGTTAAAGGAGTTATAGAGGCAGATAATAAATAGCTGTAACACTGAGGCTAAGATCAGTAGATTTGGATATAGAGGAAAAATAGGATTTGTGTTACAATACTGATTAACTGAGCATAATGTCTCATCCGAGTGACAGTCCTGCGCAACATCACAAATGTAATAATATACTTCATAAAATTGCACTGTGCACTAAAAAGCAAAAATACACTGTTTACATTCTATTAATACATGTTTATATATATATATATATATATATATATATATATATATATATATATATATATATATATATATATATATATATAGTTCCTGACAATGAGCCTTATTCAACTGAGGCATCGGGAGATCCGGGCTTCCGTAAGGGAGGCCGTAAGTTATTTTGCTATTCAATTGGCGTCTTTTTGCAAGGTTATGGCTCCGGCCTCCGATCCCTTATGATTGTTTACATCACAAGTTAAAGGCCGTCCAAGCCTTTGATCTTTCACGGCCAGAAGAGTTACGATTGCTAACATTGCAAACCGCTATTCAATTGCTTTGAGTCCCCCTGGCTAATCACCCCGCCAAGGCCGCAAATGACAAAAGTCGGTCCACAGGTTAGGGGTTCCAAGGAGGACAGAATTAATTGCACAACAGTCACACAAAAAAATTATTTTGTATTTTTCATTTCGGGGTTATCGGAAATCAATGAGTTAATAATCAGGCCACCCACATGGACTAGAACAGTATTGGCATTTATTTTCATAATTCTGTATATTTCGGGTTTGTGAGTCTGATAACATATCGGACCCCCGAAGCTATTTGATTTACATGTAACCTCCATGTTTTACGGCGGTAATAATGACAGTCTCATTTTCTATTGGCTGATTTAAAATCGGAGGTTACGTGCTTGCTTAATTGATCATGTTCCTGCCCTGAAGTGCTCTGAAACTTTGCATGGTTTCCGGTTTTGGCTCTCAGCCCATAACTTGCG
The DNA here is from genome assembly GCA_027410445.1 of Discoglossus pictus. Taxonomy (NCBI): domain Eukaryota; kingdom Metazoa; phylum Chordata; class Amphibia; order Anura; family Alytidae; genus Discoglossus; species Discoglossus pictus. The sequence continues at coordinate 123,758,018 of CM050169.1, read as the reverse complement.
GCCTTGAGCAATTGAATAGCATTGTAAGTCGAGCATGCTGCAGGCATGCAACAGGTACATAGACATACGCCTACATCCCAGGAGTTGCGGCCTCCGAACTGAATGAGGCTCAATGTCTTTAGGTCGGATTTGTGTGTAGCAAAACTATAATGGATCATAATCCAGTACAATACTATAATATTAACACCCCTGTACTGTAATGATAAGCTACATAAACTATTGTTATTATTCTTTTAATTCAAACATCAGAGCATAATAAGAAACTAATATTAAAAGCCTTGGGACCCGTTCTTAAGTACAAGTCGTCTGTAAGTCGGGGACGTCCTGTGTGTATATATATTGTTGTGGATTTGCAGGGTTGTCCGGAATGCTTACGATGTTGGTCACACTTTGCAAACCTCGCGAAGCAAGGCGAGCCGTCATGCTGGACTTAGGCTGCAAAGAGCGCCGAAGCCCCTCATTGCACTGCAAGCCTCCCGAAGCGAGCAGTTGCAGCACGCAGGACTTTGCTGTTTGTGGCCCATAGGGCTGCAACAGCAAGCCTCGCAAAGTGAGGTGAGCCGTCATGCGGGACTTAGGCTGCAAAGAGCGCCGAAGCCCCTCATTGCACTGCAAGCCTCCCGAAGCGAGCAGTTGCAGCACGCAGGACTTTGCTGTTTGTGGCCCATAGGGCTGCAACAGCAAGCCTCGCAAAGTGAGGTGAGCCGTCATGCGGGACTTAGGCTGCAAAGAGCGCCGAAGCCCCTCATTGCACTGCAAGCCTCCCGAAGCGAGCAGTTGCAGCACGCAGGACTTTGCTGTTTGTGGCCCATAGGGCTGCAACAGCAAGCCTCGCAAAGTGAGGTGAGCCGTCATGCGGGACTTAGGCTGCAATGAGCGAAGCACGCCGGGCTTTGCCGTTTTCCTGAAGGCGCCTTTGCCAAAGGCCTTACGAGCCGTACGACTTAGGACCGAAACCCGTACATGCACTGTATTGCTCGCAAAAGTCTGACTTTAACCCCCGAACCATGGAATCACACAACAAATGTGCCTCAGATTAACTTACACACTCACACATAGCACAGTGGGAGAGCCAGGGAGCCTGTGAGGATGGTTGCAAGTTAATTTGAGGCATATTTGGCGTATTTTCACCAACTCACCTAAGCGAGAGAAAAAAATGTCTGCCGACAAAACGCAAACACAACGAAAACTAGGCCCAAGGACGTAAAAAGTGCTCAGAGGGCCCATAGCCTCGCATTCTGTGGCTAACAATATTGCGAGGCTTACTATTTTACTCCAGTCATTTTTGACGGGCAATTTCCTAGTATATATATAATGCTGTTGTTGAGTACTTCAGTCGTGTTCGACTAACCATATGTACAGCACACCAGGCACATCTGTCTGTGTTTGCTGGTTGTGCATATCAATATGATTTTCTTGGCAAGTTACTGAAGTGAGTTGCCCGTTTCTTCTCCAGTGGACCACAATCTGTTTGACCTCTCTGCTATGACCTGCCCATCTTGAGTGACCCTACATGGTATAGTTCAAGGCTTCATTGAAGTACACAAGCCCCCTTCACCGCAACAAGATAGCGATCCAGATGGGATATACTGTATCTCTCTTTCTTTACAGTATATAGATCAATAATATTGTGGTATGTAGTGATACCTTTTTTATTTACATAACAAATATGTTTGTCCAATAAAAGATTATCATTATATACCGCAATACTGTAATTGTTCATCTGTATAGATCGATAGATAGATAGATAGATATAGATAGATAGATAGATAGATAGATAGATAGATCAATAGATAGATAGATAGATAGATAGATAGATAGATAGATAGATAGATAGATCAATAGATAGATAGATAGATAGATAGATAGATAGATAGATAGATAGATAGATAGATAGATAGATAGATAGATAGGTAGATAGATAGATAGATAGGTAGATAGATAGATACTGTAGATAGATAGATAGATAGATAGATAGATACTGTAGATAGATAGATAGATAGATAGAGATAGATAGATAGATATAGATAGATAGATAGAGATAGATAGATAGATATGTAGATAGATAGATAGATAGATATGTATGTAGATAGATAGATAGATAATAGAGAGATAGATAGATAGATAGATAGATATGTAGATAGATAGATAGATAGATAGATATGTATGTAGATAGATAGATAGATAGATAGATAGATATGTATGTAGATAGATAGATAGATAGATATGAAGATAGATAGATAGATAGATAGATAGATAGATAGATATGTATGTAGATAGATAGATAGATATGTATGTAGATAGATAGATAGATAGATAGATAGATAGATAGATAGATAGATAGATATGTATGTAGACAGATAGATAGATAGATAGATAGATAGATAGATAGATAGATATGTAGATAGATAGATAGACAGATAGATAGAGAGATAGATAGATAATAGAGAGATAGATAGATAGATAGATAGATAGATAGATAGATAGATAGATAGATATTTGGGCTTTGTTGGGCATAATGGGCCACTGCAGTGGTCAAACAATAAGGTTTAATTAGCTCATTTACTTACTGATTAGCAATAAACAAAATGAAGCCTTTACAACTAACATTTGAATGTAGCATTGTAGCTTCCAGTAGATAGATATGCTTGTCTCCACCCCTGTAAGGTAGTAAAGGATCATACCCATCTGGGTCCTAACCTAGCCATCTGTACTAATTGCCGGTGTAGGTTTGCTTGCAATATCCACTATAGGGACAATAGATAAAGGAGAAATAAGGACAACCCCCCAGGGCAGATTCTTTCCCACCCCCTGCATGCCTTAAGACGTTAGACCTACTGTTGAAGTGACACAGAAGAGGTACGAAGTATGGTATAATATAAAACTATAGGTTGTAACAAGTACGTCGTTTATCAGTGTTTATCAGTGTTATCTAAAAATACATTTTGATACAAAAAATAAAAATGTAAGTTTGCTATTATTATTATCCGTTATTTCTATTTTGTCTGCCTTTGCAATCCACCCACAAAAAGAGTCATGTCTTTTGTTAATGAGACCATTGCCATGAATTATTGATTAGCCCCTGAGACATTGATTCCCTTGTTTTGAGTGTGGTTACCAAAATGACTAGACATGCTCAGACCCAGATGACAATGGACCCAATGCCTCAGGGGCTAATTAGTAATTAACAGCATTGATCTCACATTGACAAGAAATATGAATCTTATTTTTGTTTGTGGATCAGAAAGGCTGACTGACCGCTCAAAATGGCAAATGCCAATGTTAGGTTACTGTATGAAAGTGCCATTTTCATAAATTATATGTTATGCAATAGTTTTAAATTATACTAATTTTTGGAACCTGTGCTGAGTAACTTTAAAAAGCAACCTCCCAGTGTCCAATGCGATGTTAGATAACTTACGTGTCCTCTCTCATTATAATACACAGTTTGAAACATGAATTATATGCAGGAGGAAGAGATCTGTATGCAGTCGGGGTGGGGGTGAGGAGGGTGTATAATTCCTAAAATCTTCCAGCTGCAAATCTAATGCAAGCCCAACACAACCCTGAGTGATAGCACATCTGGGCCCAGGGTGTGTGTCACAAGCAATTCATCTGACTTTTACACAGGGAAAAAAATCCCCACTATTTGCCTTTGATGGTCTACAGCTATATATCAACTAGACTAGATCCTGACACCAGACTCAGGGGGCGAGGGGCAGCTCAGCTGGGTGCTGCCCAGCAATGCCCGGTCTGATCCAGGGCTTGGAAAACTCTTTCATCACTTTAATGGCAAGCTGACGATCCAATTATATACACATTCACAATTATACTTATTTATCAGCTGAATGTTATTACAAGAAAATATGATTTCCTACAGTGATGTTTACCTGGTAATAAGCCTTTCTGATCCACAACCAAAAAAAAACTATCACTAATATTGTGTAGCCCAAAATATAAAAACATACAAAGTGAGTGATTAATGCGGATTGGCTAAAAGTGTTAGGTTTGTCCAGTATTAATGTCCTTTGGATAACAGTGGTACATAGCTGTATTAGTGCCCATTGGTAACAGTGACTCGTTTGTACAGTTGTATTAATATCTATTGGATAAGAGTGGCATACAGCTGTATTAGTGTTCAAAAAGTGTCTAGTTTGTACAGTTATGTTAGTATTAGTGCTCATTGGATAAAAGTGACTATTTTGTACAGTTATATTAATGTTCATTGGATTACAGTGGCATACAGCTGTATAAAAGTGGATAAAAGTGACTATTTTGTACAGTTATATTAATGTTCATTGGATTACAGTGGCATACAGCTGTATTAATACTCATTGGCTGACAGTGACTAGTTTATACAGTAGTATTAATGTCAATTGGATAGCAATGATATACAGCTGTATTAGAGCTCATTGGTTAACAGTGACAAGTTTGTACAGTTGTATTAATGCTCATTGGATTACAGTGGCACACAGTTGCCATATGTCAAATTAGTCACTGCTGACCAATGGGCGCTAATACAGCTGTATGCACTGTGATCCAATAGATATTCATACAACTGTACAAACTAGTCACTGCTAGCTAATGAGCACTACTGTATGAATATATCTTGGATAACAGTGACATACAGCTGTATTAGTGCCCATTGGTCAGCAGTGACTAATTTGACAACTGTGTGCCACTGTAATCCAATGAGCATTAATACAACTGTACAAACTTGTCACTGTTAACCAATGAGCTCTAATACAGCTGTATATCATTGTTATCCAATGGACATTAATACTACTGTATAAACTAGTGTAAACTGTATTAGTGCTCATTGACTAATTTGTACAGTTGTCTTAATGTCCATTGGATCACACTGGTATACAGCTGTATTAATGTTCATTGGATAGCAGAGATACAGCTGTATTAATGCTCATTTACTAACAAAAATGACTGTGCACATTAGCAGTACAGTAAATATTGTATAAGTATTTAAATGGACAGTTAAAAGGATTTGTGACAAGGAAGTAATTACTGCACGTTGGCTCTTTAATACCAAATTTTATTTATTCTTTAGTAGATCAGACATAAATTATAAGACTGTAAAGTCTACAAATCAGGTATTTGCTGTGATTTATACAGTATTACCACTGTAGTTTGGTCTCACAAGAAATAATCTTCACTAGACTGTGTCGTTCAGTCGTGCCCGACTCTCCATGACCTCATGGACCGTAACACACCATGCTGATCCACTTGGTGTTCATGGCAGAGATCCTGGAGTGGGTTTCCAGTCCTTTATTTAGTGGGCCACAGCATTCAGCTCCAAGTATTCCTAGGTGGTCTCCCATCCAAGTATTGGCCAGGCTTTTAAAGATTAGTTTAAGCAATCAGGTGGACTCATGATGATTGGTGATTTTTGTTCACTGTAGTTTGGTAAAACCTTCCCATGCTTGTGAAGTATATAACAAAATTACCAATATTAGCAGCTATGTAAACTAGTAATATAACATATTTAGTAGTAGTTTGTAGGAGCATAGTCTTCAATAAAGCGGTTGTCTAGTGTGCCATGTGAAATGGCAATCTTTCAACAGAACCAAATAGAGAACTTAAATTTATAGTTTGAGACTGAACTTACAGTTCCCGGTATGCTATAGGTGGATGTAAGGTATGGTGTAGGGAGTGTAAGGCATGGTGTATGGTATGCTTTAGGGGGATGTAAGGTATGGTGTAGGGAGTGTAAGGCATGGTGTATGGTATGCTATAGGGGGATGTAAGGTATGGTATAGGGAGTGTAAGGCATGGTGTATGGTATGCTATAGGGGGATGTAAGGTATGGTATAGGGAGTGTAATGCATGGTGTAGGGGGATGTAAGGTATGCTATAGGGGAATGTAAGGTATGGTGTAGGGAGTGTAAGGCATGGTGTAGGGGGATGTAAGGTATGCTATAGGGGAATGTAAGGTATGGTGTAGGGAGTGTAAGGCATGGTGTACGGTATGCTATAGGGGGATGTAAGGTATGGTGTAGGGAGTGTAAGGCATGGTGTAGGGTGATGTAAGGTATGCTATAGGGGGATATAAGGTATGGTGTAGGGAGTGTAAGGCATGGTGTAGGGCGATGTAAGGTATGCTATAGGGGGATGTAAGGTATGGTATAGGGAGTGTAAGGCATGGTGTAGGGGGATGTAAGGTATGCTATAGGGGAATGTAAGATATGGTGTAGGGAGTGTAAGGCATGGTGTACGGTTTGCTATAGGGGGATGTAAGGTATGGTGTAGGGGGTGTAAGGCATGCTATAGGGGAATGTAAGGTATGGTGTAGGGGGTGCAGCAGCCCCAGGCTGCAGATAGTCAGTGCTAGGAGATAGGTGTTGTCCCTGGAATTTGGATCCTGTGAATAATATAACATTTGCCTGGAGCTGTCATAGAGCAAAAGGAAAAGGTCAATCTAGGGCGACCCTTTACCTAAGAGGAATGCGGAACAGTAGAGGGATAAGCAGGGAGGGAGGAGGAGGAGAGGGTGCAGCACCAGGCAGACATTGACTCATTCACTGCCATGCTGTGATCTGGCACTGAAGGGGTCTCCAGAAAGAGGAGGAGGCTTCCCTTCCCTAATATCCTATGTGAGGGTCTTTCTCACACAGTCACACCCCTCCCCCTCCCTCCTCCCCCAGATCTCTCCTCCCCTCTGCTCCATTCCTCCCCCTCATCCACCTTCCCCTGCCAGTGACTGACTTGGCTCTCAGTGCCTGCTCTTGTCCTCCCAGTGCTGCAGGAGGGTCGGGGCACCTGGAGCAGGGACAGGTCTGGATTTGGGGGAGTACCTGGTACTGAGAGCAGCCCACCCCAAGGACACTACTATAAGGCTGGGGATCTGGACTTACACTCTGGATAGATACTGGAGCCAGGGGATCTAGAGCTGGGTGACTGACCTTCCCCTCCCCTTGTTGGATTTGGTCTCTGAGGGATGTACCTTGGGATTTACTGCGGGTCCTATGGGCACAAAGAGCCCGAGACAGAGGTAAGTGTGAGCTCATCATACCTGTGTACTGTGAGCTAATCATCCCTGTGTGCTGTGAGATAATCATCCCTGTGTACTGTGAGCTTACTGTGGCTGGGATAAAGAGAGCAGATCTATACACATAACGAGAGAGCAGATCTATATAAACATAGAAAGCACCTCTGGAGTTAGGGAGAACCTCTGTACCTAGGGAGTACCTCTGGACTCAGGGAGCACCTAGGAAGCACCTCTGGATTTAGGGAGTACCTCTGGACTCAGGGAGCACCTCTGGACATAGAGAGGACCTCTGCACACACAGAGAGCACATATGAAAATAGGGAGCACCTCTGGATATATGGAGCCCCTCTGGATTTAGGGAGCACCTCTGCACACACAGAGAGCACCTCTGGACCTAGGAAGCACCTCTGGACTTAGGGAGCACCTCTGCACACATAGAGAGCACATCTGAACGTAGGGAGCGCCTCTGGATTTAGGGAGCACCTCTGCACACATGGAGAGCACATCTGGATTTAGGGAGCCCCTGTGCACACACAGACAGCACTTCTGGACATATGGAGCACCTCTGCACACATAGAAATCACCTCTTTAAACATAAGGTTCACCTCTGCACAAATTGAGAGCGCCTCTAGACACAGGGAGCACCTCTGCACACATAATATTGTCACTTCTGCACACGTAAAGATCACCTCTTTAAACATAGGGTGCACCTCTAGAAAACATCTCTGCACTTACTGGGATCATACATACAGAGCACCTCTACCCACAAAGAGGCACCACTGTGCACACAAGGAGGACCTCTGCACCCCTAGAGAGGAAATTAGCACACCTAGGCTGGACCTCTGTACACACAGGGAGCACCTCTTCTCTATTAGATAGCACTTCTGCACACATAAAGAGTATCACTATACACCTAAAAGGTACCTCTTCACACCAAGGTAGCACTATTGGACAAAAAGCCAGACTTCTGCATACCCAGAGAGCACTCATTCACTTAGAATGGACCTGTTTCCAGAGGGCACTTCTAGTGGGGGGCTTTTAGCTATTTGGTTATACTTACAAACTGTGCTAGTCTACCATTACCTAGGACAACAACAACCAATCAGGGGTTATAATGATCACACCTCCTCTTCATACCCTTTTATGCATTAATCTGGGCATCTTTACAAAACTTCAAAATTGTCATGTATCCCCACTTACTACACCCTAGTAAGTTGAGTTATGAACATCCATAGAGATCCTCTTTACGCCTTGGTTGGTTATCCAACTATATGATCAACGCCAAGGTCTCCATATCTACTGACTCTCCCTGTTCTCATGTATCCCCACTTACTACACCCTAGTAAGTAGAGTTATGAACATCCATAGAGATCCTCTTCACGCCTTGGTTGGTTATCCAACTATATGATCAACGCCAAGGTCTCTGTATCTACTGACTCTCCCTGTTCTCATGTATCCCCACTTACTACACCCTTGTAAGTAGAGTTATTAACATCCTTAGAGATCCTCTTAACGCCTTGGTTGGTTATCCGACTTTATGGTTAACGCCAAGGTCTCTGTATCTACTGACTCTCCATGTTCTCATGTATCCCCACTTACTACACCCTAGTAAGTAGAGTTATGAACATCCATAGAGATCCTCTTCACGCCTTGGTTGGTTATCCATCTATACGGTTAACGCCAAGGTCTCTGTATCTACTGACTCTCCATGTTCTCATGTATCCACACTTACTACACCCTAGTAATTAGAGTTATGAACATCCATAGAGGTCTTCTTCACTCCTTTGTGGTCAACGCCAACGTCTCCCTATCTACTCCCTACTCTATTCTTTTCTGCTTCTACCCTCATATAACTTGCACTTCACTTTAAACCATTCAATAGAAGAACAATAGATCCACCTCATTTCCCTTTATGTCCCCTGACATTGGGGTAGAATAGAAAGCTACTTTTATGTGTTTTGAATGAAGCAAAAACTAGCACTAAAAGTTAACCAATTTGCTGTTTATTGGAAGCCACCTATTCATTGCAAATAAAAATACCATGTTATCTTATGCCAATTAATTTAATTACTGGAGTTCTATTCTATTCATGAAAACAGGTGTTATAATAACGAATGATGAGTTGTTTTAATTTTAAAAAGTGGCATTACTTTTATATTTTATCTGCCAAATAGGGGAGGACTGTATTTATTCCCATAGAGAAGTAAATCTGCTACTATACATTTACAGAACTGATCATTTATATATATATATATATATATATATATATATATATATATAGGTATGTATATATCTAGGTCATGTATAATTTAATATATTAAGTTAATTGGGCAGTAGTACAAGTAAATATATGTATTAGTGGATGAAATCATTTTGAGACCTTTTATGAACTTAGAAAAAGTAGAGAGCTTTATGCAACTGGATGTTAATTATTATAATACTTATTTTATATGATGAATATATATATATATACCGTATATTGTATATATTAATATATACTGAGCACCCCACTTTGTGAGACCACATTAAGGCTAGTTTTGGGATTGTATAGAGTATTGTACAGTTTTAGTTCCACGCTAATACTTCATTTTTTATTTACTCTAACAGTGAAAGTAAAAACTTTTTTTTTATTTTTCTCATATTACAGACTGTCGGTGTTCACTAACTACTAAAAAAAGATGCCATATTGTTTATTTTTGTTTATATATGTGTATATAATATATATATATATATTATACATATATATATATATATATATAATGTGTTTATTTATTTACTGCACTGCATTATGTTACTTAACTCCCTGTCATTATGGGGGTAAATAAAGGTTTATAGGTTAGAAGGGCAGATAAAATATCAGTATCTGGTTTATTGTAAAAAAAAAAAATCATAGTTGTTTTGTTTATGTGTGTATTCAGGCAAAATAGTTTGTGTGTATATACATGTACTGAGCCATGTCACTGACCGACCATAACTGGAGGGGTAGGGGATTAAACCAAATCACAACATCCTCCCACCCCCTTCCCCCCTCCAGCCAGTTATGTATTGTTTGAAGTCTCTTTTAGGTCTAGACTCTATCTCTGCAGGGCATTGGCAGACAAATGCAAAAGGGGAAAAAGTATTGCAAATCCCAAATTCAGCCCCTTCCCTCTTCTGTATCCTGCTGTTACACAGCCTGCTTTTAGTTTGGGGGTAGAAAAAGCTACTTTATAGCTGGTGTGTAGCAGTGTGTGTGTGTGTGTATATATATATACCGGTGTATGTATATATATATATATATATATATATATATATATATATATTAGGTTTATTAACTTATTTTTTAGACATTCAAATTGAATCACTAATGACTATTCATTATATATATATGATATATATGTATATACACTAAGTTTCAGGCAGATTGCAACAGCCTCATCTATTTGAAAGTTGAATTTAGAATGGGCGACTCAACCATTGCTATTTACTAAAGCTAAACACATTCCACTACATCTTTATATACAAAGGGTATCATAAATACACATAATGCATAATGTAGAAGTACTTCCTCCAAGAACTTACATCAAGAAATATACAGAAATCAGGGCTTGACAAATCCCAGGGGCCAGGGAGCCATAGCGCCTAATATTTTACTGCCTGCTGCTAACTTTCAAGATATATGTATATATATATATATATATATATATATATAAAAATATATATATATATGTGTGTGAGTGTATGTGTGTGTGTATATATATATATATATATATATATATATGTAAATATATTGTAGTACACAAAATGAATAGTACATTTGTGATTCCAAATAAATGTCTAAAAAAATAAGTATATATTTATATATATATATATATATATATATATATATATAAATCTATATATATATAAAATCCATATCCTAGCTCCTAAAAACAATATTTGAGTGTCTCCGAACTAACCTGCCTGGCTCCTAAGTTTCAGATAAGTGTGTCAACCCCTGATATACATAAATATCAATACTCTAGGACCTTATATATGACCGGTTTCATTCCATGTAGCACAGTCCTTAGTCTCAGGTTTAGTCCATCAGTTTTCGCACCTAACAAGCACCTTCCAAGCTTTAGGGGCCGGTTCTGCATTCAAAGACGTGATTGTGTTTCTGCTAAATAACTTCTTGATGTTATCCTGCCCCAACAGCGAATTCCTGACCAGAAAAAAAGAGCTAAATGAGCGTGCAGGGTACAAGATGCATTTGGCCATCGCCTTTGGGTTACAAGCCGCCCATACATCACCCGGCTTGTTATGGCTAACGGAAATAGAAGGTTGTTAAGTTTAGGGGCACTAAATATTTTGGTTCCCTCTCCGACTCTTACAAACTGTGTGAAAGTTGTAGTGGAGTTTTAATCAGGAAAAAAAAAGAAAGTAATGCGACATTGAGTACAGAAAATATACAATTTTGCATCATAAAGCTACATGAAAATCTCATCTTTAATATTTACATTGTGGAAAATGAAAATAAGGATTTAACTGAGGTTTTTTAAATACCTCTGAGTACAGAAGGGAATTATTTTTCCAGAGAAAAGAGCAGTGACACAGGGTCATGGTTAGAGACTGGATGGGGGGATGGTGGGATGGAGAGAAATATGAGAATCGCTCGCTGTAAAGGTATTGGGAGTAATGTGACCTCTGTTCACCCCGGGCTGAAGTGGTGGGACCCATACACAATGTACACAAATATATACAGAATTAAAAATCCCTCCGAAACAATGATTATATATAGTTTTATATATATATATATATAAATATATATATATATATATATATATATATATATATATATATATATATATATAAATATAGCAAGTAAATAATTCACATATTTATACTTTGTGTGCGAGAGGAGATTTTAAATTTGTGGACATCTGTGGTTACATTTATTGATGCAGCTTCCTATCCTGTGAGGGGTGTGGTGCCAACTTTATCCAAATATCTAACAAAGACTATTGATCTCTATCTGTTCCATCCTCCTTCCACAGATATATTCACATATGCACACCCTCATGATCCAACTCTGAGGAAGTGATGTAACAAACACAAAATGGATTCCTGTATTCATAAACAGAGTCTGAAAACTTCTAAACTATCTCTAAAAATGTTTTTATGTCTACAGCTGCGAATATTAGTTCATGACGTACTTCACAGACCAGGGCCTTTTTGCTTGAATTACACTGACCCGGTTATACAAATACTGTGGTGTTGTGAACCCCAGTGTAGCACCTCGTCAGCCCTCCGTGCACTTTGACCTTTGTGCATAGTAATCTTATAATGGCAGCTTTTTTGGCTCAGTCAATCATTATTAGTGATACGCCCGAATGATGGCTAACCGAGCCGAAACTTCGACCTGGTAACATGCGAATAAAGTAATTCGCTACAGCTGCGCGTCACGGGCACCTCTGAAATTCCTGGGTTGTCTGTACAGATAATGCAAATCCCCCCGGGCATTTCTGCTTTCCATTAAATGTGCATTTAGTTCTAAAAAAACTGGAATTTGCTATTAACAATTATGTCCCCTATCGTACTGTAGGGGTTAATCAGCTGCAGATTTGGCATTTGACTGTGTATTTAATGTGTGAGTATGCATGTGTAAAAAGTATGTATATATATATATATATATATATATTTATATATATTTATATATATATATATATATATGTGTGTGTATATATATATATATGTGTGTGTGTATATATATATATATATATATAATCATTGAATTGAGAACATATGTATTACCTATCATTTTCAGTTATACCATATTTGTAACCTCTAAATACTGAAATTATTGCTAATTAGGAACTAAATAAACAAATGAAACCCCCTAAACTATTACCAGTGCAGTGGGGCATTAAAGGGACATGGAAGGTTTCTGGATTTCACTAGGAATATATTATGCAAATATATCTGTTTACTTTTATGTACTTTATTTTATTAAGAAATGCTTAAAAGCTCTGTTTATCTGTGCATAAAATCATACAATATTTAACAGTATGCTCATGAATATCCAGAGTGTAAAGTGCAGCCTATCAGTGACCTCTCTCAGGTAGCATGTTGCAGAATATTGCCACTGATTGGTTACTATGAGACACTATACACACACTGTACTTCGAAGTAAACTGTCTTTGTGAGCCGCAGAGGGGTAAACCAGTTAGGAATTATTGTAAGAGATACACAGGTATATTATATTCCTAGTGACATCGAGAAACCTACCATGTCCCTTTAAGTGCCTATAAAGTGTTATGTTACAGAGATTTTAAGACAGATGGGACCTCACTTATCCGTCTTTGGCGCCATATTGGAAGGCACATTAGTGTTTTGGGATCCAAGTGGGTTTTGTTGTTACTCACCACATAGGGGAAGAGGTAAGACAATATTTATTGACACTTTGGCTTAACAAAGAAGAGATGAGTTTTGAAGGTGCCACATTCTGTAGCGTTTCCTTGGTAATCAGACGCTTGAGAAAATGTTAACGACCTTTGTCTAATCTGTTTACTGATAAGATTTGTTTGGGGACCCTTCCTTTTCTCAGGAGAAAACCAACTCCCACCCTGGGAATACGTAATGTGATCGTTAGACAAATGCTTCTGATGACAGGCAATTAATGACCACCTCGCTATGTTTATTTTACAGTAATAACTAGTGTTTAAGTAATTAAAAGCTAATATTGTTTGTTGCTTTATAACTTGAACCTATGTTAAAGGCCTACTGCAGTTTAAGAAAAATTACACTTGTTTGTCAAGTGTGTACCAAACTAACAATATTAACAGCTGTAGGCTTGACATATTTTTGGGGGGAAAATCGGAATTTTTGAAGACTATAGGAAATATGTTGTGTTTGTTTATGGATTATGCCGGTGGTGTTTGTAGCTACCATGGAGTGAGAAAGGAACAAGCCTTTGTTTGATAACTGGAGAAGGCTGAAATTGGCACCATACCCCTTACTGACCCAATATAGGATGTTGCATCATGATTTCCACCAAAATATCATGGATTCTTCTGGCCAATTTTTTTTTTCTTGATTATTAATGGTTTTAGTCTGAAATAAATTATCCAAACATATTGTTTTCTCATTGTGCAGCTGTCCTTTAAGAAAATTTCAAGCAGATATGGAAGATTTCTGGTTTTCACTAGGTATATAATATACCTGTTTATCTATTTACTTTTATGTACTTTATTTCATTAAGAAGTGCTTATAAGCTCAGTTCTTCTAATTTCACAAATAGTTCATAAACTGTACCTTACTGTATAAGTACAGGTTGTGCAGTGTCTCAAAGTAGCCAATCAGTGGCAAAATTCAACAACATGCTGCTTGAGAGAGGTCGCTGACAGGCTAATTGGAAATGCTGCTCTTCACAGTCTCACAAGCAGCATAGGGCAGTCCCAAACAGGTACAAACGTTATTATTTTAGGCTGTATACGCAGAGCTTATAAGCACTTCTTAATAAAATACAGTATATAAAATGGAATAGATACACAGGTATATTATATTCCTAGAGAAATCTTTGTTATATGATGAGCCCCCAGGAAATAATCCTGAGTGTGAGGTTGTTATCACATGAAATCCAATGCCTCAGCAGTCCCAGTTGTGAAGGACCCCTCTCCCGCTACTTCATTCCCTTTAGGACGTGTCGAGGCAGATGTCCGCCTTGCATTAGGTGCCTGTGAGTGACACAATCTAAGCACCTTCTGGGCTGACTCAGATCCTCTCGTCAGGCGCCGTCCTTCTCAGGATCACTTTCAAGTTGCTGTCAGTTAACACAATGCTTAATATTTCCAGAATTCTACTTTAAAGGGACATGGAAGGTTTCTGGCTGTCGCTGGGAATATAATATACCTGTGTATCTATTTACTTTTATGTACTTTTTTGTTCCTAAAATAATACGCTGTTTTTAACTGTTTGGGTTTGCCCTCTGTAGCTCATGCAGCTCATGAATACACAGTGCATGTTTCAAATTATCCTTTCAGTGCCCTCTCTCAAGCAGCATGTTGATGAATGTGATTGATTACTATGAAACAGGGCAACCCCTGTGCTTAGAAGCATGCTGTCTATATGAACTGCATTGGGGAAAACTAAAATAGGAACTATTTGTAAGATTTTAGATAGAAAATATCATATTCCTAGTGAAATCCAGAAATCTTCTTTAAAGGAACACTGTGCAATAAAAAATTATATGCATTGAAAAATTGGGTTTTTAATTAGAAAATGAATAGGGTTCTTACAAGGTAATAGAGAACATAGATTATTTAGTACTTTCAAACATGAACTAAACCTACAGTTGAGCTGCTTGTCTCCACTCCTTACAAGGTCATCAAGGGATAAGAGCAACTCTAACTGGACACCTTCCTAAATGGTTAGACGTGTGTCCTTGACATGGTAAATACAGGGAGTCATGGCTCCTAAAACGTCACTGCTGGCTCCTAACTTATGAGTTATTATACATATATTTCAATATATCATTTATTGCCTGAATCCTAAAAATGTTTGTATGACTCCTAACTAGTCTGACTAGCTCCTCCAACCCAAGCACTAGGGGGTATTTACTAACCACCTCCTTATCCGAGACGAGGTGAGAAGAGCTGAGATAAGGTAAAAATGTTAATGGCATCGCTCAGTTGTGACCGACTCCCCGTGACTTCATGTACAACACACCTTGCTGATCCACTTGGTTTTCATGGCAGAAATACTGGAGTGGTTTGCAAGGTCCTTCTCCAGTGGGCCACAGCATACAACTCCTAGTATTCCCAGGTGGTCTCCCGTCCTAGTACTGACCAGTGTAACCTCTTGGTTCCCTGGCTGGATTTGAACCCAGGATGCTGTGGTGAAAGCACCTCATGTTGTTAGGGTAGTACAGTGGCCATTAAAGGGGCATGGCAGGCTTATGGATGTCAATAAGAATATAATATACCTGTGTATCTCTTTGCTTTTGTGCACTTTATTTATTAAGAAGTGCTTAAAAAACATTATTTTCAGCCTAAAAACTTACAAATAGTTCCTAATTTATATCTCCCCTCTGCAGCTTATGAAGACTGTACTTCTAAGTACAGGGGTACACTGTCTCATAGTAACCAATCCGTGGCAACATTCTGCAACATGGTGCTTGAGAGTGGCTAATTTGAAACACTGCCTGTGTATTCATGAGCTGCAGAGATCAGACCCAAACAGATACAAACTATATGATTTTCGGCAGAAAAAAACTGAATTTCTTAATACTTCTTAATTAAATAAAAGACATAAAAGTAAATAGATACGCAGGTATATTCTATTCCTAGTGTAAGATTAGTGACCTTATTATCATTCATAAAAAAACAAGTTGTATCAGCAACAATTCAATGTAAGTCACACCCACTTATATTATTTTACACATACTTACCACACTTCCATGTTGCTTCTAGGCCTCCAGATCATCAGCTGTGACTTATTCTGGCACCTAACCTGAATCGCGCATTCCTGGCTCCATTTGGTTGTGGTTGCACTAAATGACACAGCTTACGTTGCATTTACTTTTTGATTTTCTGGACTCACTTTAACATTTATTATTTCAAAACCACACAGTACAAACAGCGCAGAATTTCTTCCAAGATTAAATGTTTTAATGGAACTGAAACATATGGATTGGACGGAGCCCTCGGTATTTACAGGATTTAGTATTAAAAAGTCAAAAACGTATGGATTGCAGTAAAACGTCTTAAAATTGTATTTATCTGGGAATTTAAGATTATGATAAGGGGTTAAAGGGCCATTGTAGATAACCTACTGTAGTGTTTATTTTATTTATTTAGTAAACTATTTAAATTAAAAAGCTACTTTGAATGATTTTGGTTCAACATGAATTTTATTGCTATTCTTATTGCTAATTTTAAAGTATATAATCCATACTTTGTCTCCTCAAAAATATTTTACTGGCTCCTACCAAATCTGTCCGGCTCCTAAATGCATTTATATACTTACTCCTGTTATATATATATATATATATATATATATATATATATACAGTCCTTGCAAAAGTATTCACCCCCCTTGGTATTTTTCGGGTTTTGTTGCCTCACAACCTGGAATTAACATGGATTGTTTGAGGATTTGCATCATTTAATTTACAGAACATGCCCACAACTTTGAAGATGTGAATCTCTGTCTCAGTCTCAAATCACGCACAGGGTGGTACAGGTTTTGCTCAAGAATATCCCTATATTTAGCACCATCCATCTTTCCCTCAACTCTGACCAGTTTCCCAGTCCCGGCTGCTGAAAAACATCCCCACAGCATGATGCTGCCACCACCATGTTTCACTATGGGGATGGTGTTCTTTGGGTGATGTGATGTGTTGGGTTTGCGCCAGACATAGCATTTTCTTTGATGGCCGAAATTTTTAATTTTATTCTTATCAGACCAGAACACTTTCCTCCATACATTTTGGGAGTCTCCCACATGCCTTTTCGCAAACTCAAAATGTGCCATTTTGTTTTTTGCTGAAAGTAATGTCTTTCTTCTGGCCACTCTGCCATAAAGCCCAACTCTATGGAGTGTATGGCTTATTGTCGTCCTATATACAGATACTCCAGTCTCTGCTGTGGAACTCTGCAGCTCCTCCAGGGTTACCTTAGGTCTCCGTGCTGCCTCTCTGATTAATGCCATCCTTGCCCGGTCTGTGAGTTTTGGTGGGCGTCCGTTTCTTGGCAGGTTTGCTGTTGTGCCATGTTCTTTCCATTTGGTTATGATAGATTTGATGGTACTCCTGGGGATCATCAAAGATTTGGATATTTTTTATAACCTAACCCTGACTTGTACTTCTCAATAACATAGTCCCTTACTTGTTTGGAGAGTTCCTTGGTCTTCATGGCAGTGTTTGGTTAGTGGTGCCTCATGCTTAGGTGTAGCAGCCTCTGTGGCATTTCAAAAAAGGTGTGTATATGTAATGACAGGTCATGTGACACTTAGATTGCATACAGATGGACATCATTTCACTAATTATGTGACTTCTGAAGGTAATTGGTTGCACCAGAGCTTTTTATGAACTTCATAACAAAGGGGGTGAATACATACGCACATGCCAATTTTCTGTTTTCTATTTCTAAAAAATAGTTTTATGTATATATTTTTCTCATTTCACTTCACCAACTTAGACTATTGTGTTTTGATCCATCACATAAAATTCAGATTAACAATATATTGGACTTAAGGCTGTAATTTAACAAAATAGGTAAAAAGCCAAGGGGGGGGGGGGATGAATACTTTTGCAAGGCACTGTATATATTAATAATTACTAAATTACTAGATTACTGGACATTCACGGCTGTTTCACTCTTCAAATATATATATATATATATATATATATATATATATATATAAAATTATATATATATATATATAGTTTAGATGCAAAAGGAATAACATGGGAAGGAGTTGCCGGGGGATGGCTTAACAAGATTTCAGGTGCCCTGGCTCCCAATATTTTTTAAGCCCATTTGTATGATAAGGAAATTTTAAAGCAAGGAATTAAAAGATTTCACTACATACAATTGAACATGTAAGTACCATGTTGTTAGGTGATGATAATGTTCACTTAAATGGTTTATTGCACTTTAAGACTGGTAGCAGAGGTCTTGCTTTGTTTATGTAGACAAAAATAAAGTGGTTTTCTTCCCTGTTCATAAACAAACATTTCTGCCCCCCCCCTCCCTCCTTCCACAGCCCCCCTGAGCATCATCTGGTATTCATTTGCCCTGCACATTTGGACAGTAGTTTAAATTCAGCCTTTTTGGTGGAGCGGGGGGGTTTCAAACACAAATGTTATGTTTGGCCATATACAGTCGGCGGCAAATATTTTTTTTTTCTTATGTTTTAGTTTTTTTTTTTTCTTGGTGCTTTAAGATGTTAAAAAAAAAAACTCTGTCACGCTCCATATCTTTTGTTTTATGAATGGCTGCAGGGTTTGGTGAGAGGAGCGCTGCTCTGCTATTTTGAAATCATAAAGTAAATCTGGAGACTCTTAGTCATACAAATGCACATGCTCATATTTATACATTCTACTTTGTGAATAAAAAAAGTGACTTGCATTCTTTTTTAAAAATATAATTATTATTAAAATAAGCAAAAGGAAATTTTAATCTTAAGAAAAGCCTACATTTATATATACAGGGGTGGAAATTTCCTGAGAGCCCAATTTTTTCTTCTGGCTCCTAGATATATCCATAGTTTCATGAATCACTATGTTGGGCTTCTTTCCAGGCGCTTAGAAAGCAGCCTGGCTGGCTCCTATGAAATCTTCCTGCCTCCTACATGTTAGATATTTGTGTCTACCCCTGTGCTCATACACACATACGCATATATATATATAGTAAAAACCCTGTTATCCGGCACCCACGGGGACTCCCTGTTGCAGGTAACTGTAGTTGATGGTTAATCGTAAGTGCCAGAATTTAAGGGTCTAAACAACCCTTAAACCCCCCCAAATCCCTCAAACTTCCTTTAAAAATGCATTAGTACCTAAACTCAGCCATTTAGGCCCAGAAAAAATAATTAGAAAAAAAGTTAGTCTTTTTTTTAGCAGTCTCGAACTGCCGAATAGTGCCTGTTATGCCGGTTTAGCGGGAGTTTTCTGAAAATGGGGAATTTATGCCAGTGCCGGTTGCTTGAGAGTACGGGTTAGTAGGGTACCGGATAATCGGGATTCCACTATGTGTGTGTATGTATGTATATAATTTGAATAATCAGAGTATTGCCGTGAATAGTGATACCTTTTTTATTGGACAAACGTATTCATAATAAAGCGACGAGCTTTCAAGAGATAATGCCTCAAAGGCATTACCTCTCAAAAGCTTGTCGCTTTATTATTTATTACCTCGCTACTAAAATGTTTTATTTATTGTTGCACACCTATATATATATATATATATATATATATATATATATATATATATATATAAATATAAAATTATATATGTTTAGTTGTTCAGTTGTGTAAAACTCTCTATGGACTACAGCATGCCAGACTCATCATGTTCCTGGTTGTCCTCATCCGTAAGGTTTTTTGGGCAAAGGTACTGTGGAGTGGCTTGCCAGTTCATTCTCCAGTGGACCATGACTTGTCTGACCTCTCTGGTATGACTTGTCCATCTTGGGTAACCCTACATGGTATAGCTCACAAGCCCCTTCACATGACAAGGTAGCGATCCAGAAGGGGATATATATATATATATAAATACTTTTTAGTTATACATTTGTGATGCCTCAGCTGGTCTCTGGAGGTGTGCATACGACTTTAGAAGAACTTTATGCGTGAGAGAGGCATTCACATTTCTGGACAGCGAGGCTTGCATCTACTAATTCAAGCTGTGTAATTCTGTGCCGATGAATGAGAAGGGAGTGGTGTCAGTTTTACATAGAGCCAATTATCTAACAAATCTCATCCCCTCCCCCCAAAAAAACACGCCCACCTGATCCATCTCTCAGGAAGTGATGCAACAAATACCATATAGATTCCTATATTCAAACAGTCTGATTTTCTCTAAAAAGATTTTATATTACATAGCTGTCATATTTCTTCAGCTCGCCTGTTTAGTTAGGCCCAAAGCCTACTGTAAATTTTTGATATGGCAACCACTCCAGCATATTCTAATTTATGAACAAAGAGCACTTCTCTATATAGATTTCAAAGGACCATAATAGAAAATATATTTTATATTGAGTATGTATATAGATATTCAAGTGGATATTTTAAGTGTAGTAAAAACTTTTAGAGACACAATTAGCAAATATGGCTGACTCTCAGGGGGGTGTCTCTTTTTCCCATATAGATCCTGAATTTGGGGGCCCTGCACCCCAGCTGCACACAAAGAAGCTGAGACAGGGTTTTTCTTTGTAAGTGGTTTTGATTAAGTCATTTTCTTTTACATGGTGATAGAGTTCTTTAAATGCTAAATAAGGACACAGGCGGCTTTTATGCAGTAATTAAGTTTTCTGCTCTGCATACTTTTAGACTTCATTAGGGCCCAGTGTGAGTTCACAAGCAGCCATAATCTAAAGGTGACTGTAATGCTATGGGCATGGGAGACAGATGTGTTGGAAACCTTACAATCCTTCATTAAACCAGGGAACGGATGCTATATTCTCACTGCTGTAACCTGGAAATGATTTGCGCAGAAATGTCGCTGCTTTTATGTTATTTTTCCCAGCCGCCAGGGTCCGGAAAACACCACAAGAAAGGAGGCGAGGTGGCAACGCCTTGAAAAATTATTGGAGTGTTTTCATTAAATAGTTTGCATTTGTAGCGGGTTTGATGCATACAATTAAAGAGATTATTTATGCTATTAATAGGTAGGGGCAGTTTTGCACACTGCGTTAGAGGGAAGCTAAAATGATAATACAAGCTCTGGCCCTTTAAAAGTATAAGTTGCATCGAGCATCATTAAAATCCAATTATATTACATTATTAATTATTACTATTTTGTTTAATTTCTCTCTGCTCACCTCTGCCATGTTGGTCTCTAATACTACACCCATCCCTCAGAGTATGTCACTAGGAGGAAGTAGGGTGAATAAGTAGTGAAAATCCATTTTGCATCTTCCATTGCCAACGCCCTTTCTATTTGTCCATGCTGTCATGTGATGTACTACTCTATTGTAAGAGCCAGCACCACATCACGATATGGACCATTCTAATGTTCGTGTGCACTAGAATGTGCAATATGGAGATTCACACCTTGCTGCCTGTCTATCTCATAGGTTTATAACACTTTAAATGCTGTTTTTGTAGTAGCAATAATGCTTTCAGCACTCCATATGCATTCCTATTTGCAGGAGCACTATATGCTAAAAGGGAATTTTATTGCCATAGTGCTCAGACAGCACTATGGTGAATCAGAGAGAATTACAGGGAAAAGGAGCACTGTAGCAAATCAGCGCTCAAAGGGGTAGCGTTAAGATGGGTATATGCTTATGTATATGTATGTGTGTCTATATATATATATATATATATATCTTGTTGTTATTCAGTCATTCAGTCAGGTCCCACTCTCCATGACCTTATGGACCAAAGCACGCCAGGAAAAATTGTTATGTCTCTGGTCGTTCTTAATAATGTTTTCGTGGCAAAGATACTGGAGTGGGTTGCCAGTTCCTTCTCCAATGGACTGCGATTTGTCTGACCTCTCTGCTTTGGTGACCATACATGGTATAGCTCACAGCTTCACTGCACAAGACCCTCCACCACGACAAGGTAGCGATCCAGAAGGGGCCTAATTAACCTAGCAGGTTACGAAGTTCTAGGTAAATTTGCCAACCCTTGCCCTATAGCCAAGCACAGGAAAATAAAATAAAAAATGGGTTATTACTACAATAATTTGCACTCTCATTTCTTTAATTGTAGCGATGCCTAAATATAAGCTGGTTGTATAAGAAGGAGGAAACGTGGAGCTCAGAGTGTATGTAAAACTTCTCACCTGATTTATCGCTCAATTAAAATAAAAAAGGAAAGTGATGCCGTTTTCAGAAAATATAGGAGCAAGTAAAGCAAACTGACACTGCTTCTAGTTCACGGCTGTAAGTATGAGAGCATACATGTTACATCATATTTTTTAGTAATTTTCAACATCAGTTTCTCTATAGTACGTTATCCTTTTTGCACATATTGGCAGATTTATTCTGACAACAAGTTAGGCCCAGAGCGTCTCTAAAAGCATTTATGACGCCACTGCGAAAAACCACAATCTTATGGTTTCCTTCTGCAAAGAGCAAGCAGGTCAGTGGATGAGCAGAGAAAAAGTACATAAAATTTCTTGAGCTTAAAATAACTGTGGTTATAGGAGATGGAAAATATAACAGTATTCAGAGGTTGATGTAAGTTCGAGAGATGCCAGTGAATCCCCTCTTGTAGCAAAGGAAAACTTGCCAAATTCTTTAAGCAGCATTTAAAGGAACGCTGTTATTCAATAAAAAGACACTTCTTTGTGAAATACACAATAAACTAACAATATTAGCAGCTGTATAAGCTATGGAGGTGCAGGAATCCGTTTTGTGTTTGCTAGATCACTTCCTGAAAGCTGGATCATGAGGGAGTGGATGTTTATCAGTTGGGGGTGATGGGGACAGCTATAGGTCAGTAGTCTTTGTTAGATAATTTAATACTTGACACCACATCTCTTCCCCCTTATCCGCCCAGAAGTAGGAAGTTTGCATAAATAGATGCAAGGACTGCCCCCAAGAAATGTAAACGCCCTCACACACACACACAACTTCTGCAAAACCTCCTTCAGGGTCCAGCAGAGGCATTACATTTTATTTATTTTATCAGATTTCCCAGAAATAGTTACTGCACTGTACTCTGGGAAACTGGGCGGGGACAAGCAAATGAGCCCACAATGCATTTCACTTTTAATTCCAAAAAACAGTTTATACATGGCTCATAGTAGACATATACAGTGATGTAATAAAGTGACAGTACAACAAATGGCTGCTCCATCTCTAAAAGGGCCAGTGTTACTCCAGCTGGTATAATGAGGCAGCAAAAGTCAAGGAGTGGCTATAAAAGAGTAAGACTTATTTTATGGTAGGGTGATTTGTGTCAGTAAGAGGACACTATGGGCCATTTCATAAACATAATGAATGTTAAGCGTACTGCCCGCGCATTGGAAACGTGAAGTGATGGCTCGGAGTGAATCTCCCCTTCCCACATGGAGTAGCAGAGCGTTGAGGTCTCTGTGGGATATTAGGAGTTTAGACCTGGAAATGCAGCCAAGAGAACAGCGGGAAGACGGCTTATGATAAAAGGGTTTTCTCAATCACTAAGGAGCCCCCCGCCGAAGGAATCTGCCAGTTTACCCTCTCCATAGGGAAGCTGTCAGACCACTACCTTCTTAAAGGTATCTCTGCAGAGCTGGAAGGATTTCACTCACAATTAGGGAACAAAAGCTGCATCCAGCAACATACTCTGGTTATAATTATGAGACATGAAAGGGGCACCGGGGTCCTTCCTTGTCTATTATGGCTTTAAAAGAGCAAAGTTATTTTTGCATGAAATAAAAATACATTTTAAGGAGTCGTAGAACACAACTGTTTTATTTTTGTCAATCATCTAAAAGTTTTTCTAAGTTACAAAACTTGTTTTTGCATGAAAAAATAAAACTTGTTTAAATGTTATTGAAACTAAAAGGGAGTGCAGAGAGCATACGTAGGTCTTTAGATCTCATTGGCTGACAGAGGGCAAGCCCCCAAGAAATATGAATTTTGAAAAAACATTATCAAATATCCTTTTTCTGATGCACGAACAAAATAATTATTTTAATGTCCATTTAAAGGACTATAGAAATAAACAGTGTTAAAATGAAAGCACATGAAAATGTATAGCAGATTGTATAATGTGTAAACTTTGTTTGAAGGCAGTTATATTTTAAAGCTCTTACCATTATAGGTTTATACCCGTTGCTCTGCTCTGCTCCTTTTGCATAATTGGGATGGGGCATCTGTAGCAGGCTTCTGTGTGCATGCTATGGTGTCTGACTAATGTAGATATCAGAGCACACAGCAGAAAGTCTGCTAAAGCTAATTATGCAAAAGGGAGGAGCTAAGCAGCACAGCACAATGGGCAGAAACGTATAAAGGTAAGAGCTTTAAAATATAATTACTAGCATTACAAAGGAGACACAGGGGAGGAGACACGGGGCGGGGGGGCACACAGCGGAGGGGAAAACTTATTCCTGTCATTTTCGGCCAATGTGTGGCAAACAGCATTGCCTGCCTTACAAGATGACTTTTTGATGGGCAAGTAGCTAGTATATATATGTAAGCGAACCGTGTAAAAGAGCAGAAGCACAGTAGCTCATGTTAATTTAAATTAATAGATATATTTTTATAGGATTGTGTCCATTTTCTTATTTAGCTCTTTGATTAAGCATGCAGTAAATATGAAACTGTGGTATTACTTTAAATGACATTGTGTTGGTTCCAGTTAGTTGCAGAAATGAAAAGTAAACCTAATTAAAATGTATTGTTACTAACAATTTTGAGTGGAAGTGTTGCATAATTGAGCTTGAAATTAGTGTATTTAAGTAGAAATTACAAGAACAAAATCCTCCCATTCTCCTAATAACTTTATTTTTATATTGTACTAGCAGTTTTTTCTCTACAGTAAATAATTCCTGAGAAATACGTCATTGTTTTTGCGTGTCTCTGAATGACAATGTTGGGCGTCATTGTTTTGGCCACCGCTGAGACAAACAAGCAGATTGTGATTCAATCAAGGAGCTGCTCATTGGCATAAATAATAGGGAATTACTGAAGAATGGTCCATTGTGGCTAATACGATGTATGGGCAGTTTAAGCTCTCACTTTAACGCAGCTGAGGTGTAAGTCAGGAGGTTTATAGGCCGGGCTCTGTAGTTTTTTAAAATAAATACCAGTGAAGTAGTTTGGCACAAAAAAGCCTGTAATAGCACCAGCCCACCCCCCTTCCCCAGCCCCCTGACCCCCCCATGTGCCTCTTGCAGCCTCTCTGGTGAAGTGCTTTGTGTTAACAAGTCATCCGAGTGTTTATTTTGCTGGGTGTACTACGTGGCCTCCTGCTGCTGCTGCCCTTGAACCGAGAGGTTTTAAAATAAACCCACTCCCTATCCCCACAGCTGGTGTCCCCTGCCAGCTGGTACCCAGAAATAAACTGCTGAACCGCTTGTATAGAATGAAACCGTCATGGCCGCCCTGTTGGGTACAGTGGCGCAGTTATGGCGTCAAAGTAAAAGAAAAAATACTACAAAAATAAATAAATAAAATAATAGCTAAACATAGAAACTTGTAGTGCTTTATTACTGGTTTATTTAATTTGAATGAGTGTTTTGGAAGCTATTTATCACAGCACCCAGGAAGGCTGGAGTCATGCTGGAGGCTTCCGAAAATTTTACTTCTGGAACCTGATTTTTTTTTTATTTTGGTAAATAAATAGTACATGTGGGTGCACATTTGGATGTCTGAAGTTAAGAAATGTATTTCATGCTCAGAATCAAAAGTACAGTTATTGCACTGCAAACTGGACGGGGGCATGCAAATGATTACACAATGTATTATCACTCTTTAATCCAATAGCATTGGATGGATTATGCACAGGTTAGGAAAGCTACATATAGACGGCACTGTTTCAATCTTTATGTATATAGTCAGCCTAAAAGTTGAAACAAATGGAGTTATTTTTAACTAGTTATTTGTATATATATATATATATATATATATATATATATATATATATATATATATATATAAATATATCTGTGTGTGTGTATACATATATATATATATATATATATATATATATATATATATATATATATATATATATATATATATAAAGGAACTTCCCCCTCAACATATCCTCTACACAAGCTAAGGATCCGGCCCCACGCTGATGAGAGGCAGTAACCTTGAAACGGCTGTACATGGGTGTGATTCCTGGCTTGTGTATAATCCAACCCTAGCTTTCCTTTGATACAGCAGGCATATGTTTAAGGGAAGCCTTGTTTGATATTGTTATGGATTGCAAGAGCGAAGCCTTTGTGGGCACATTTGCATGTCCCTGCCATTGTTCCCAGAATGCAGTGTAATAACTGTATTTCTCTGAATTCTGGGCATGAAATAAGTTTTTTTAACTTGTTTTAGACATTCAAATGTGAACACAAATGTACTATTTATTTACTATATATATATATATATATATACATATATATATATATGTATATTTATATATATAGGGTTTCCTGGTGGTCCAGTGCTTTCACTGCTACAACCTGGGTTTAATTCCAGTCAGGGAACCAAGAGGTCACACCACCCTGAAGCCAAGCAGAGATGGGCCTGGTCAGTACGGGGATGGGAGACCACCTACGAATACCAGGAGCTGTATGCTGTGACCCACTGGAAAAGGAACGGGCAACCCACTCCACTATTGCTGCCATGAAACCCAAGTGGGTCAGCATGGTGTGTTGTGGTCCATGTGGTCATGGAGAGTCGGGCACGACTGAATGACAAAACCACATATATATATATATATCTCCAATACTTAATTCAAAGGGGGGAGAGATAAAAGGGACATGATTATGGTGCAATATAATAAACAAATATGTAAAAAAAAACAATATGCTGGTAAAACCAACAAACACTGCCATAAATTCCTTTAAATAATTATTTTATTCTATATTTGAACAAACTTTCTATTTTTACAGTGATTTTCTGTGTAATAATTTTAATTGAGAATTATGATTTCATGTTTAATTCTATCAGTCCTGTAATATGTCAGTGTTGCATGTTCTCCCGTGCTGGGTGGCACGATGCGTGTACTCAGCTTCTAACTTTCAACAAGTCCACGCAGGTTTAAAATAACATCTAATTAACACTAAGTTAATTAGATGTTATTTTGAAGAATAAATAAAACCCAGACAGAAAAATGCAATCTGATATTCAAAGAATTTTGCACAGCTATTATTATTAATATTATATTATTATATTTATATACGCGTGTTTTATTTTTCCAATAACTGTGTCCTTTACTCTGTCTCTTTTTAAAGGATTTTGTCACCTCAAAATTAAGTTTTTTTTAAGTTATTCTTAAAGACCATAACAAATAGCTATGCATTGTACTAGCTATCAGCCTTATTAAATTGCGATTTGGACAATTGAATAGGGCTCTATATAAGCACAGAGCATATTTTTTGTACAGAAGTTTTTAGTTAGTGAAGACCTTGCTTTTGGATAGAAGTTCACTAACTAAAAACTTCTGTAAAAAAATATGCTCTGTGCTTATATAGAGCCCTATTCAATTGGCAGAATCGCAATTTATTAAGGCTGCATATGTCTATAGAGTGAGTTATTCAGCTTTGATTGTAATAATTAGTTGCATTGGTGTTCTAATTAGGAATGTCTTCTTGTCTGTCTCTTTGTAGGCAATACAATATCCCCTAAGCTTATAATATAGTTAGATATAATGTGTTTTCTTATATATATATAAAAAATGACGGCAATAAAATTTGAATGTTGGCAATGCTGCTTGCCACCCAATGTGAGCACCTTCGGTGCTCATTGCGAGCCTCTCCCCCTGTCTACTTCCTCCCTTGTGTCTCATTTCCCCCCTCCTCCCTTTTGTCTCCTTTACCCCTCCTCTCCCTCCCTTGTGTCTCCTTTACCCCCTCCGCCCCCTCACTTGTGTCTCATTTCCCCCCTCCTCTCCCTCCCTTGTGTCTCATTTCCCCCCTCCTCTACCTCCCTTGTGTCTCATTCCCTCCCTCCTCTCCCTCCCTTGTGTCTCCTTTCGCCCCTCCTCCACCTCACTTGTGTCTCGTTTCCCCTCCTCTGCCTCCCTTGTGTCTCATTTCCCCCCTCCTCTCCTCGTGTCTCATTCTCCTCTCCCTCCCTTGTGTCTCATTTACCCCCTCCTCTCCCCCTTCCCTTCCTCCCTTGTGTCTCATTTCCCCCCTCCTCTACCTCCCTTGTGTCTCATTCCCTCCCTCCTCTCCCTCCCTTGTGTCTCCTTTCGCCCCTCCTCCACCTCACTTGTGTCTCGTTTCCCCTCCTCCCCCTCCCTTGTGTCTCATTTCCCCTCCTCCCCCTCCCTTGTGTCTCATTTCCCCCCTCCTCTCCTTGTGTCTCATTCTCCTCTCCCTCCCTTGTGTCTCATTTACCCCCTCCTTTACCCCTTCTCTTCCTCCCTTGTGTCTCATTTCCCCCTCCTCTCCTCGTGTCTCATTCTCCTCTCCCTCCCTTGTGTCTCATTTACCCCCTCCTCTCCCCCTTCTCTTCCTCCCTTGTGTCTCATTTCCCCCCTCCTCTCCCTCCCTTTGCGAGGCTCACAGTTGTGGCCCTTTGGGCCGCAAGCGTGACGACAACTCGCAGTTTGACAAATATAATATGTGATATATATGTGTGTGTATATATACATACTTGCAAGATGTTTTCTTGATGTATACAATGCTGATTACCTTCTCTCCTACATTGCAGAGTGTGCCAGCTTCCTGCTTTTCCCCTGGATACTCCCACCGCGTACAAGTCTAACCCAACGCTATGCATCCCGACCCTGGGCCCTGGCAGACAGCGCTTTGCTTTTTATTAATGGTTCTCTCCACAAGTGCAAACTCAGGTATGTGAAATACTATATCACCCCAATGTATCACCCAGACTCCAGCTTAGTTTGACCATTTTTATTTCCCTACAAATTACCTCTGTAGTTTGGGAAAAACATCACTTAGCTGTGAAATATGTAACAAACTTACATTAGGAGATATGTAATCGGTGATAAGTAGCGTGGTGCAGCCAAGACTAAAGGTAAATAAATAGTATAAAGGGACACTATTGGTCTTATAAAGGGGTCTCTAAAGAATAGTTCATTTTTATGTGCATTTAATGAATTAATATAATTAAGTGCGTAATATTATATGACTTTTTTAAATCTTTTACCATGTTAATCAATTAATTGCTATTTTTCAATCATGTACCCATGTTATACAAGCTCTAGATCTCTCCAACCCCTGAATTGTGGCTGGAGCGGAGCCACCCAGAGACAGGCTATCTAAATTGACATAGCACAACTGTAGTGATGACTAGAAAGTGTTTGTGTGTACATGGCTATCCGCTCAGGTTACACTGATAATGTATGTCTCAGCGTGGTTGTCCATTTGGCACTCCAGTCCAGCCACAATACTTCATACAGGGAGTGGAATGATCCTGAGCTTATACTGCCTGGTAGATTATTAAAAAAAATTAAATTTTACGTTTAATTGCAAAGCTAAAATCTAATAAAGTTTTCTTCTATTGTTTAGAGACCCTTTTATAAGAGCATTAAAGTTGCTCTTTTTTAAATGACTAAGTAATAGTGTTTAAGAAACATTATAAACAGTGGAAGAGCTGGAAATTAAAATGGTTTGATTTTATTTGTTCTACTTAATTTTGACTGTTTTACAATATGGTGTGGAGTTCTTATGAGTTCAAAGTCCTTTTAATGGAATCCAGTCAAAAGATGTGACCGGCCAATCATCTTCATCCTTGTGCACATGCTCAGTAGCTAACACTGCATATCAGACAAGATATTCAATATTAGCACATTAAGTAACTGGCTTTTGTTTTTGGGACACAGAGAAATTAGGTGACTTAGCCGGGTCATGAGTGGGATTTATCGTGGAATTCTCTCTCTAACCACATGGCTCTCTCCGAGCCCACAGACAAATCCCTACAGGAAAAAATAATTTTTCCTGTTCTATTTCTCAGGCAGAGAAGTTGACAGTCAGGTCGGCAAATATATTACATTTCTAAGCTTTTTACAGAGATTCAACCCATAAATTAGATAATGTAGGTAATATTTAATGGCCCATTTTGTCGGTTTATATTCTGTAGGTATATTTAGAAGGGGTGATTATTGTGCTCCCTAAAATACGTTTATATATGCATAATATGTATATATATGTAAATATATATATATATATATATATATATATATATATATATATATATATATATGTATCCCCTTCTGGATCGCTAGCTTGTCGTGGTGAGGGTGCTTGTGTACTTCTATGAAGCTGTGATGGGCAGGCAAGGCAGATGAGCAGGTCATAACAGACTACAGACAAATCTTGGACCACTGCAGAAGGAGCTGGCAACCCACTCCAGTATCTTTGCTAAGAAAACCATGTGGTTAAGCACAACCAGACACCAGACGTTCCTGGCATGCTGTAGTCCATAGGGTCACAGAGAGTTGTACACAACTGAACGACTAAACGTGCTGGAGTGCTGCGTCCATGTGGTCACTGAGAGTCTGACACGACTGAAGGACTGAACAACAATATATATATATATATATATATATATATATATATATATATATATATACCAATTTTACTTGGATAAATAATTGTAATGTGTAATATGTTCTTTGGCTTTGAGTAGTGCAGGGAGAGAACCGATCTGTTCACTTGGGTCTTGTGGTTATTTAATTTGACTTAAAGGATTTAAGAAAAGAGGTGGGCTGTGTCAGTAGAGGTCACATACAGAGCAATGTGTAACATTCATACTCAGCTCAGCATTTTGTACCAAATAATATATTCTCTGTGCTTTGAAAGTTTTCTTGACTTCTTCATTTCTCTTTTTTTAAACATATGACCTTGCTTTCATAGTGGTAGAAACAAATGTGACCAAAGGCAGCTGTTTCCAGAACTCACACAAATGCAATGGGGTAAAGTCACTAAAGGATCTTACAGGGAATATCACTATCACATATATAGTTGTGAGCGTACGAGTTGTTGCTAACGCTGCGGGCTCGCGTAGCGAGCCAAGGCCCTCGCAAAGCGAGGGCACTGCCCGAGGGTCTCAGTTGCTGGCATGGAGCGCCGTAGGCGCTCCATGCCAGCACCTGAGGACCTCGCAAAGCGAGGGCCGCAGTTGCTGGCATGGAGCGCCGAAGGCGCTCCATGCCAGCAACTGCGACCCTCGCAAACTTCACGTCGCAACCCAAACAGTACGACACAAACATTACGACACTCGCAAACAACATACGACACACGTTCACACACATTACGGCCTCGCAACACTCGGACGCAACTCGCGAACATTACAAAATGTAAAACACAATACATACACACAGCACATACATAAAAAACTTACCTACACCAAGAGGGAGCACCCAGCACCTCAAAAATACAACTTACACCTCGATTTTACTCGAAATAAAACAGTTTAGAGACTAAAAAAAAATCGAAGCGAGAGAAAAAATGGCCGCCGAACAAAACGAAAACGAGGCTACAGCACTCTAAACTCGCAAAACACCACAAGAAACTCGCAAAACACCACAAAACACCTACGGATATTCCGATACAGACGTATACCACACATTACTCGCCATTTTACGCCAATGCGGAAGTACACGACAACGCTAACGGTTTGGGCTCGCGCACGCACAGTGTTACACTGCACACATTCAGCACGCTTACACAGCAGATCCACACCACTAATGCTGCAGCAACATCAAAACACATTCACAGCTCTTCCACAC
Organism: Discoglossus pictus; assembly: GCA_027410445.1. Lineage (NCBI taxonomy): Eukaryota > Metazoa > Chordata > Amphibia > Anura > Alytidae > Discoglossus > Discoglossus pictus. The sequence goes on along the minus strand of CM050169.1, from coordinate 123,725,979 downwards.
AATGCTTTAAAATAGGTAAAGTATATTCATTTATTAATGTATTATATATTTCATTATTACACACTAAACAGCATTAGCTACCTTACAATTTCATTGCCGTCATTTTTTGACGGGCAATTCGCTAGTATTTATTATAAAAATGAATAAGATGCTAAAGCAAGCTATTAAATAAAACCAGCGATCTTTACTGTTATATGCCCGCAAGCAGTGGTGGCCAGTGGCCACTAGGCGGAGCAAAAATGATTCACCTAGACTTTCTTTCATTTATTCATAGGGGTAGGGTTAGGGTTTTTAGGGTTAGGTTTTATTTTTTAGGGGTTAGGGTTTATTGTTAGGGTTTATGGTTAGGGTTTATTATTATGGTTTAGGGTTTATTGTAAGGGGTTAGGGTTACACTAAGAATAAATTGAAGAAAATCTTGACGAACAACTGTCTAGTGGACACTGGCAGCTACTGGCAGGCAGATAACAGGAAGGATCCGAGGCAATTAGGCCAGTGGACCACTACAATTTAGTTTATAAAGCTATTTTGTTTACTTTTAAATTAAAGTGACACATCATACGTCTCAGTTATAAAAGCTACACATATAAATACATAAATGAATATAATTGTGATGGCTGTTCTTAAAATAATGAGTAGAACTGTTCAATAATAAAGCTTTAAAGTTGGGTATTTTAAACATAAATTATACATACAGGACCTATCTCTTTAACTTTCCATATCTAGGGTCATTAATAAACTGTTATAATAGAGATAAGCATGCCCAGTTGGTATATATATGTATGATTATACAGACTAATAACAGTAGACAGTGGCCCTTTAACTAAGAGCAAATCCCTTACAGTTGTCCTTCAGCTTTGTGCCAAACTCATAATATCCATTCGTTTTCCTGTTAGTAACGCACCTCCTTAAAATGGCAGGCTGCAACTGAGCTCTGTATCTATATGTGTTTGTGTATGTGTGTGTATATATATATATATATATATATATATATAACACCTTGCTTCTACTCCTATTTAATCTGGCTGGCTCCTAAATTTCTGTCTAGGTTTCCCTATAGATTGTACTGCACACCACCAATTGTTGTAACAAAAATGGCAGCATTTTTATTTGTTCAGTCAGATTTATTTGACCCAAGGAGAACATATGCTGACATGTATTATTGCATTGAATGGGCTATTTAAGCATTTAATGGCAGCTTTTAATATATAGTTTAATTAAGACCTGAGAGATTACCTCTATAAGCTCAATGTATTACCTGGTGTGGCTTGCCTGTTGGTGCAGTGGTTAGGACTCGGTGCTTGCCCCGCTGTCAACCTGGGTTTCATTCCAAGTCAGGGAAGCAAGAGGTCACAAAACCCGGAAGCCGAGTAGGATTGGGCCTGGTCAGTACTAGGATGGGAAATGACCTAGGAATACCAGGATCTGTATGCTGTGGCCCACTGGAGAAGGAACTGGCAACCCACTCCAGTATTTCTGCTATGAACACCAAGGGGATCAGCATGACCATGGACATAAATATGTTCTGGTATATTATGGTCCATGAGGTCACAGAGAGATGCAAAACTGAACTATGTATAACACCAAAGGGCTTTAGAAGATAATGCCACAGCATTTAAAAACAATTCTAAAATAGTGAAAAGCGCTTCAAATGAAAATGTTTATCTCCCCCACTTGACTATAACATGTTGGCACATAGTTCCTTTAAAAGTATATGCAAGTGAGGTGGGTTATGAATGCATCATAACCCACCTAGCAAAAAATGTTTGCATGACAAAAAAGAAATGTGCTGGGGGTGATGTAGATACCCCCAGCAATAGCACTGTGCATATCGGGTACTTCATTAAAAAGATGTACCCAATATAAAAGCTGCTGATTGGCTGGAGGAAAGTGTCTGAAATCTTGTGACTTGCCACAGTAGGGCAGACTTCAGTTGCTAACTATCCCCAGGCCAAAATGATATAATGTATGCCAATTTCCCCTGGGAATTTCAGGGGGTGTCAACATTGAGAGAAAACGCTTTGCAATTGCAAGAAATTCAGCGAACTTCAGGCTAACGGTTTAACTGTTTACTTTGGAATTTTTTCATGCAAACAATTTTATTAAGACACTATAAGCAGGTATATTATATTCCTAGAGAAATCCACAGACTTTCCGTGTCCCTTTACTTGAACTTTTTTTGATTGAATACAATATCTGGGAGAAGTTTATGTTTAGCTGATGTTCTAATATTTTGTTCTGTTACTTTGTTTTTATGTTTAGATGGAATACCTCGATTTATATCCGAACCCCTTTCTACTGTCCAGAAACCTGGTGGGGCTGTTACCCTGTTCTGTGCTGCTGAACCACCCCTGGCCATCATCTCATGGGTGTTTAATGGGGAGTTGTTGGATACAAGGCAAACCACAGGGGTAGAGGCTCAAGCCGGGCAACTAACCATCTCATCTCTTGGTCCCACACAAGTCGGCCGATATCAATGCATCGCCAATACGAGTCGAGGAGCCGTTATTAGCAAACCAGCCAATGTGGCTCTACCTTGTAAGTATACAAGACATGAACTATTTCAATGGCCAGTCCTAAGACTGGTTCTAGTCCTTGAGACCTTTTCCGTCTGTCCTCAGCAACAGAGAGATATTCAGAGCCTGTAAACCATTGATGGGCAACCTACTTCACATGAAGGGCCTCATAAGTGGCCCTTGAGTTGCTAAGAGGGTATCATGGTGGAAACAAAATGGTAGAATCGAAGGGGGAAATTAATGAATTGGTATTAGAGTGATAGATATAGTGGAGAAGCATTTAGGGTTTTATTCCTGGTTTTATAGAGATATAATGGACTTGTGTGTTGTTGAAGAGGGCTTGCTCACCAATACCAAAGAAAGGGCTGGGGCTGCATAGAAAGGGCCTGAAGGTCATCTAGTGGCCACCACTGCCTTAAGCACTTTAAGCCAGGGCTTGACAAATCTGGGTGCCAGGGAGCCACAGCACTTAAAATGTTACAGCTGGCTAAGTCATTATACATTTATTTCTATTTATTGAGATTATTCTGTGATTATTCTGATTGAGCTAGCCACTCTTCCTGCTAATCACCGTCCACTGTAATTTTTAATTTATAAATTACAAGAAATAAGATACCTAGCCAGGTCTTGGAATCTTTCCTTTTAAAAATAGCACATTCATTTAGTCATCTGATACTTTTTATTATAATAATCTCTTGCAAATGTGCTTTGCTCATTGTCTTTTAATTGTCTTTGCTGATTGTCTTGGAAATTGATCATTTTAATGGACCACTGCACAAATGTTGAAAACGTTGAGTCTGACTAAGAGCATTATTCAGGAGGCAAAAAGTCAGCTAAATTTTAATTAGAAAAAAATAAATATTGATGCCTTGGCAGGACCCTGGAGGGATCCATGATACATTGGTGGAAGTTATGTGTGTCAGAGGGGTGTTTACATTTCTGAAGAGCTATGGTTGCATCCTTTGATGCAACCTCCTGCTTCTGGGCTAGTGAGGGGGAAGGGTGTTGTGTAAAGTCTTATACAGTTATCAAACAAAGGTTCTAGATTTCTGCTGTTCCCTCGTAACCCATGCAAGGCTCCACTGATAACATCAAATACATTGCCATCTCGTGGTGTGATGTATTTAGTACAAAATGGATTTCGGTACTCATAAAAAAAAAAGTCTTTAAAAATTCAGATTTTCCCCAAAAATATTTTATGCAAATGTCCTTTCATTTTACTGTAGGTGAGCAGATGGTATACATTGTGCTGATATTTTTATATTCCTATTTTTCAGATCTGGAAAACTATGACAGCCCATCCCGACTCAGTCTAACGGCAGAAGAAGGGAGCAGTGTATTTATTAATTGCAAGATACCAGATAGCAACCCTAAGGCCCGGGCCCGATATAGAGTGAGGAGCCTATACTGGCTAGAGAAATCCACAGGTGAGTCCCAGTGATGGTGTACGCTCTCAATTATTTCTTTACAGTTTGCGGAAATAAATAAACCACAAAAGAATTTCTCTTATGGTGGGCAAAAGCATGATGGAAGCCCACCACTGTAGAGAGTAGAAGTGCAAAATAGTACATTTGTGTGTAACTTTGCATGTCTAAAACCTGTTTGGATCTCAAAATCACAAAAAAATACATAATGCTCCCACTGCATTCTGGGAAACTAGGTGGGGACATGCAAATGAACTCACAATATGTTTCACTATTATTAAAATAACCATATTAACAATTCTCCCCTTTATAACATATACCATTTCTAAGGTAACTTTTAAACATAGCCAAAGATGGATGTGAATAATTTATCTATCCTACCCACAGACAACATTTTTTTGGGGATCTGTTGAATCTCACCAGTGTGACGCTGGTTCCTAACACATGCTGTACATTTTCTTACAGGACTACTAACCACAAATTAATTTAGCTTGTGGTGGGCAAAAGAGTGAGAATAGTGTCTGCAAAATAACACATGTGTGCAAGTCTAAAATAAGTCAGAAAATAAATTCAGCCTGTATGTATTATGCTCCTCTGATACATTTTTATGTTAATATATGTATCTGTGTATGTGTATACATGCATGTGTGCATATATATAAATATATATATATATATACATATAAAGATATATATAGATACATACATATATATATAGATAGATAGATAGATAGATAGATAGATAGATAATGATGACATTTTCAAGATGTTGTTAAATGGACTCTGTAGTGGTAGCATGTATTTAAACATCTGAATAATTATTACTAATTTCTTAAATTCCCCTCGGTTGCCACTTGGGACGGCCATGTTGACTTCTCTGACTCCTCCCATCCCGCACAGGGTTGCACTATGTGAGATGGGCAGGCAGCAAGCTGTGACTTTCTCAATGGCGTCTTCTAATGCTTACAACACAGCCTGAGATTTCCTATTGGCCCACACCGTCATGTAGTGTTATCAATGTCTCTGGACCTTCCTGTTCCATCCGGCACCATGTTTCCCTCCACACCTCCATCATAATGTGATATAACAAACACTAAATTAATTCCTCTACTTATCCAAAATTCAGATTTTCCTCAAAAATGTTTATGCCCATGACTTACACAGCTGCTAATGTTGTTAGTTTGGTACATACTTGACCAACAAGTGTCTTTTTTCTTGAACTGCATTGGTCTTTTAATGTCATCTTACATTGACATTGACTTTCATAAGTAATTAGAACCTACTTGCAATTATTGTTCTCGAGCACAAAGATAAAACCTAATAGTCGGTGAATGGATAAATGGCCTGATTGACAGAGAAAAGTAACAAACTTCAATGTCAGTTTACTGTAAGGAAATAAAAAGTGCTTGTTATTATCGCTCGTTTAACTTACACCACCTTTAAGTAGTTACCGCTGTGTAATCCATATCCCTCACACATTGTCAATTATGTCTAAGTACAGAATTAATAGCAAGTTATTTTAAGTGTTTTCCCTGTATGGAAGAAAGACATTGCCCTTGAGCAAGAGTAGAAAAAAAGAGCAAAAACAGAGATTAGATCTAAGACCACACAGAAATGAGCACAAGGGTTTAATCATTCTCCTGTTATTGGGGCCAGAAGTGCTGATGTAAAGCAACACATTCAAAAATGAAAGAGCTGCTCTGTATCAGTTGTTTTTGTGTAAAAAAGGGACATTCTTATGGTTAAATCACTGATTCCTGTACTCGTAAACCGAGTCTTTAAAATTCCAATTTTTCTCAAAAATCTTGCTTACAACAGCTGTTAATATTGTGAGTTTGGTACATATTTGACAAACAAGTGTCTTTTTTCTTGAACTGCAGTGGTCCTTTAAATTTTAAAGGACCTTTAAGGTCCTTTTCATGCTGACACATAGGGCACATTCCCTTCACCAATCAAGCCCATTACACTTTCCAAAACTTACATAGTTAATGTCATAGACAAATATACTGAAATGTCAATCTCATCTTTGTATTTTTTTCTAGACAAGTACATAATTCTTCCTTCAGGAAACCTACAGATCCTCAACGTTTCTGCAAATGACCAAGGAACATATAAATGTGAAGTTTCTAACCCACTCACTCATACTGTAAGAAAAGTCCAGCGCAAATTAACTGTAAAATGTGAGTATTCACACATTAAACGTCCTCACTGTGAAGAAATGTTAATAATTTACTTTTATATTGTGAATTGTTTTAAAATAGATGGAGACTAGAAACATAGTTACGTTCAAAAATATATATATTTGTTGTTCTTTTTTCTGTCCTGTGTATTCATATGTCTTTGTCCATTTTATACATACAGTGTTTGAATATATCACACCTAGATTCAGGAATTATCTTCCTTGCAACTGTCTCTGATTAGTATAGGTACTGTCAAAAAGTGCCTCAGTAAACTAATTTGAACAGCTAATGTTTTAAAGATAGTAGTTCCGGACACTTTTTTGTCCACTATTGCTTGCCGTAGTTTGCATAGACGCGTGCTAGTGATGTCATAGGCCCGCGACTATGCAATAGAGTGTCTGGAACTATTATCTTTAAAACATTAGCTGTTCAAATTATTTTACTGAGGCACTTTTTAAAAATCCATAAGATGAGATAGCACAACTAATTGATGGATATTTTCCAGTCATTAGGCCAAATTCATGTAAAATCTATACATTATATGTAAGCATATATAATTCCCAGACTGAATTTAATGACACGGACACGTGTTTCCTCTTCTGTTGTAGCTTCTTCTCAGAAAGACTCCACCATTCTACACCCGGTTGTCTCCCAGACACTCTCTGTGCATCTCCACGAGACTGTATCACTTGAGTGTGTGGTTGGAGGGCCAGGAGTTCCTCAAGTCTACTGGTCCAAGGATGGGCAAGACGCCCTGGCACAGGAGAAAAGAAAACTTTTACACACACATCTTGTATTGGAGAAGGTGGAACAATCAGATTCTGGGAACTATTCCTGTGTGTTAGGAAATGATCCAAAAGGACCTAGACGTGTCAACTACACTGTCATTGTGCTAGGTAAGATTTATTGGAAATTTAGCATATTTACATAAAATGTTTTAGGTAAAACAATGGTGGTCAACTCCATTCTCAAAATAGGCCAAATTCCATTTTTATCTCTGCTGGGTTTATTAAAGTTGAGTTTTCTGTGTCTATATATGAGAGAGAGAGAACCCCTAGACATTTAGTTAAATATTAATAAAATAACATTAATATAAGTAAAGAGTCTATTGTTTTAGGATTCTTCTTCCATGAAAATGTCTGTTGAGGTTTTTACTAAATTCTAGAATTTAAAATGAAAGTTCATACAATGCCAGCAAATGTCAGAATTTTGTGTAGGATGGAGTTAACAGAAGGACGCTGTCGCCACAACATCAAATGGCTTGTCCAAGGTTATTTTTAATGTGCTTGAAAAGCTGTCCACACTTTTGTCTAAAGTGAGTAATTCCTGAGATATTCATGATGCTCTGTGCTGCATTTTTATTTCAATAAGAAGCTCACAATTGCTAATTAATTCCTTTAATGTGATAATTAGAATCACTGCCTGTGTTTGCGGTGGCCAAAACAATGTCCCACAATGGTGATATTCCCTTCTCAAGCTTATCAAACACTCTTGGCCAAAATGTGCATCTTTAAACACGGATTAGCTAGAAGGAGATGCACAAACAATACTGAGTATATCAGGAATGATCTACTGTAATGAAAAAAGGCTATTACAACGTATAGCCACTTTTTAACCTTCTGTAAGATGGAACCGACTTCCTGTTGGGGTGTGTGTCCCCCTTTAAATGATAAAAAAGTATTTGCTTTTTTATTTCAGCTAGGTGGTACAGTGGGACAAGGTTCATAAGGAGATTCTTAAGACAACAATACACTTTTAGTCTCGTTTTCTGCTAGTTAAGGGAACATCCTGAGCTGGATTGCCTTTTTGCATGAATTTCTGTGTACGTGTTCTTTATTGTGGTCCACACACATTTAATTGGGTTTATTTTGAGGCTTTGACTGGTGTTAGCAGACAAAATATATTCTAGTTGGCTCGATCTCTGTGCCACCAAAACAAGGTCTTATTTATATAAGACAAGGTGACTTCTTGATTGATGCCGAGGTATTAAAGCTCAGTTGGCAGCTTGTCTGCCAGAGCAGGGTCCAGCAATAATCATAGGCGGAAGGTTCCTAATGCTGATGATTTATATTATTTCCTCTTTTCCCCTCACACTTTATGAAGCAGCCAATCTATTAACAGCTCTGAACAAGACACCAGTAACAGATACTAATAACAAATAATGTAGCCATATGCAATGCAGAACCTCAGCACCTCCAAGGGCTGCAATTACAGGTATATTGAGCTCTTTCCTTGAACATCTCAGCTGCTGGGCTCCTACATTGCACCAAGCAAGTTTATTTAATTAAGTGGATGCTTAAGGCATATTATGGATTATGAATGCATCTGATAGAGGAGAATCCGTAGTGTATGAAAACATTTTTTTGCATGAAAAAATACCAAAATAAACCTTATTATACTGACCCCAAACTTTGCAAGCAGTTGATATTAAGAGTTAAGACCCCTGCAAATCCCTGCTACAATTAGCATAAAATTCATAATTCGTGGAGTGCAGCTGAGCAGCACATTAATGTTTGTATGTATGGTGTAATAGCTTAGCTATTTTTATGTGGCACCTGTGTTTTAAATGTGAGATGCTAACCAGCCTCTATAAATAATAATATATATTTGTAAAATCTATTATTATGTTTTTCTTAGTTAGGTATGTGCTCATTTATATATTATATAGCCGAGTGCTTTATTGTGGCTCCCAACTCTTGTTAAGAAAATCTCGGAACGGAAATAGCAGAGACAGCTGCAAGTCTGGATTATATTTTATTGGCAGGTGTATTCAGGGTCATTAGTGGAATAGTAGAGACAGCTGCAAGCCTAGAATGAGATCCACAAGAGGATCCGAGAGCGCGAGGTGTGATCTTGCGATCAGAGGGTATATGAGGTCAAAACTGGTTCGTAAATATCATGCAGAACATTTCCAGAATAATATATATATATATTAACATTAAATCAGCAAATATGTCCTTGCAGAAGTTGGGGGGATAATATAACATATGGTTTGTGGTCTCTCTGAATAGTATTGTTTAGCAAAGACTATCTGCAATACATTACTGAAACATCAATACCATTGCCAAGTCCTAGTGGTTCCCATTTCTGAGTCTTTATTTTATTCTTTAGAAAAATGCCAAATTATGACTTCTAGGAATATTTACAAGAAAAATATGAAAATTAAAACATAAAATATATTCAAACTACATAAAAGAAATTGGAAATGTGGGTGTTTTTGGGACATGGATTTTAATACATTATCATGTATTGTTATGAGGAAAATTTACTGAAAGTGTATAGTTGTTTAGACCAATGTCTCTCAACAATTTATTGTCTGGGGACTGACTACTAATGCCCGTGGGAAGCATCCAGAAGATTTAGGACATGGGGATACTACATTTTTATTGGATTTGAACCGTGCATTATTTAACTTCAGATAAGTTCCTTAATAGTGGTAGTTGTTATTCTTGAGGATTGGCTACTAAGGTCTCATAGACTGCTACCAATTCTTGGACCAATTCTGCTGAGAACCACTGGATGAGACCATGAGCCATTTTAGTTACTTTCCTTTAATTATCTCTAAATTTATTAATATAATATTTTCTTGGTAGTTGCTGTGCTATGTGATATTAAACAATAAAAGCAGGATGAAACTCTTTATAACCTTCCATTTATCATGATAAGTACAAGGCAGGTGTCTTATAAAATCAATGACATTATAGTGTGGTAGGTGGCTGTAATAACAAACTTTAGAGCAAACCCAACAAGTGGGTCGCCGACTTGACTTGACTTGGAACAGTGTAGAAAATATATTTTATTTGCCATTGACTCCCTATCTTCTTGGTTCTTACCTTCTTGTTTTTGCCTTGTAGAACCTCCTTCTGTTTCCCGGGGGCTTGAGGACCAGTCGGCTTTGGCAGGCGGCACTGCAAGGTTTACCTGCGAGACTCATGGAACCCCAGCTCCAAATATAACCTGGCTACATAATACTGTGCCTATTCACCCTTCTCAGCACTACCAAGTATCAGAAAACAAACTGAGGGTAACCAATCTTATTGCTGAGGATTCTGGGATGTACCAGTGCATTGTGGACAATGGTGTTGGAACGACACAATCTTCTGCAAGACTATTTGTTCAGTCTGGTAAGAACATTGGTTCTACCTGCGTATTATTGTAGCATGGTACCAACTATTAATAGGGTAACTAAAGGATGGTATTAATTATATTCTACTGATAACAGCTTAATGGAAGTTGTTTGTTTGTTTTCTTTAGATTCCCCTTATACCAAAAATATGGTGCTAAATATATATATTGTTAAATATTTGTAAAGAAATGCCACTCTGTTATAACAGTCATTGCAATAAACTGAATAGGCATGTGCCCTGAATCCAAGGTCTATCCCTGGTGTTTATTAAGGTCTATAAACAAACAAATATTAGCCACCAATAAAGCAATACAGAATATAATAGTTCAATTTAAAAATATATATATTTTACCCACTTTCAAGGCAAGTTTTTTAAATGATCATCTGAAAAATATGAGATGTCAGCAGTCTCTAATGAAACTGTACACTGCATTTGCTTAAGATTATGTGGAAATATTATCTTTATGGTTAAGAAAAAAACATTGACTATTGATGCAATTTGTCGACTTTTGGGCCAATGATGGGTAATGGGTGTGGTGCCAATTTTGGTCTTATGCAATTATCTAACAAAGCCTTTGGACGTATCTCTGTTTCCTCCTCCCCTACCCCTCCATTTCCAAAAACACATCCTCATCAACTGGCCCTCAGGAAGTGATGTAATAAAAACAAAATGGATCCCGCCCAAAAAATGTTTTTATGTCCATGGCTTACACAGCTGCTAATGTTATGAGATTGGTAGAAACTTGACAAACAAGTGCCTTTTTTCTTAAACTTCAGTAGTCCTTTAACAAGGTCTAATTACATCTGTTTCAACAGAAATAGGCTCCAGACCGATCATAATTTCACCTCCAACAAATGCCACGGTGCTGAATGGGGATTTGATATCCTTGACCTGCAATGCCACTGGGATCCCAACTCCGACCATCCGCTGGTATGACAGCCATGGACCCATCAGTAGTCACCCTTCCCAAGTTCTCCTCTCTAAATCCCGCAAGACCAAACAGGCCAGGACAGCATCAGATAGCTCCCCCCAGGACCCCATACATCTTACCATGTCTCAGGCTGGCTCCAGCTCCTTGTACATCCGAACCACCACAGTGCAGCTTGCAGTGAAATACACATGTGAAGCCTCCAATGAATTCGGCTCAGCCCAGGCAGAGGCCTTCCTCACTGTGGGTAAGTTTTTACCTATGTCCAGGTGATATTGCAAAATAAAAGCATGTACCATAGTACTCAATAAGTACTTCTTAAAGAGATAGGGAATTCAATATAACTGCTGTGCACATTTTGGTAGACAATTGAAAACTATGTGGGAACGTTTTTTAAATTTGCTAAATTATGTTAGAAGTTGTCATTTTTTTAAAGAAAGAAACTGCATAGATAATGTGATTCAGGCTGTGACTGTCACAATAATTTTATTTTAGCTTTGTATCATTGATTTCCATAATCACTGGGTCATGCAAAGAGATAATGAACTGCTTAAAAGCTTCTGCCTTAGAACTGTAGGCTAGTGAGTTCAAATCCTATGTGTTCCCTTCTGTTTTTAATTTAGATTTAGATTTTTTTATCTAGTTTATATAATTATTTTCAATGCAACACTGAAATTTGTATCATACTACCATTTTTTGGATATTTTCTGTATTGTCATGAAACAAAGATATTAGTTATTATAAAAAAAATAATATAAAACTGATATGATTTAAACTCACAACCTCCATTTACAAGTACTAGTATAAAGTTAATATAGAAATATTATGCATTACTACAAATGCTTATATCTCTCATGTAGCAGCAGTTTTAAAACGGAAAACACTTTTTTTCCTTTTAAAGGGACATGAAAGGTTTCTGGATTTAACTAGGAATGAGTACTTTATTTTACTAAGAAGTACTTAAAAGCCCTGTTTTTTTTTCTATAATCTTACAAATAGTTCCTAACTGGTTCTCCCTTCTGCAGCTCATGAAGACAGTGTCTCATAGAAACCAATCAGTGGCAACATTCTGTCCCATGCTACTTGAGAGAGGTCACTGATTACAAACACTGTGCTTCATAGTATGCATATTCATGAGCTGCATGAGCTACAGAGAGCAAACTCGAACAGGTAAAATTGTATGTTATTAGGCAGGAAAAATAGCTTATAAGTACTCCTTAATAAAATAATGAACATAAAACAAAGTAGATACACAGGGATATTGTATTCCTAGTGAAATCCACATGTCAAGCATTTTAGCAGCTCTGAATGGCGCGCCCTAGTAGCACAATTATGTAAAATCATTTTAAAAGCTCTCTACACCTCTTGAAATGGGATTATTTAGAGTACTGGGGTATGTTTGATATGAGAGGTTCTGTTTATTTCCTAGTAACAGAGAGATCCCCAGTGATACAAATGCCGCAGTGGAAATGTTTAATGCTTTTCATTCTTAGGCTCCTCTCATAAAATGTCTCAAAATAGTCACTGTGTTTGTTGATGGTAATTTTAACAGCCTCCCAAGCAGTCGGCGCTAAGGCTACATTACCACTAGTTTCCGTTTGTGAGTCATACTGCGCTCCTGTGACTGAGTGTTTGTATGTATATACACAAATAATAAATAGAAAGAAAGTGTGTGGATCTCTGTGTGTGTCTTTGTATATTTATGTACGTAAATAGAGATGTGGAGCAGTGAGACCTCTTGTGTGTCTGCTGTTGCATCTCTTGCGTGTCTCTCTTCCTCTGGATATCTAAGCCATTCCTTTGCCTGCCAGAGCTGGAGTCTCTCCTTCACTGACTTGCTCTTTCTCTCCTTCATTGGGCTGGCTGTCACCCTCTTCACCTGGACTGTCTCTCTCTCTTCTACTGGACTGGCTGTCCATCCTTTCCTGGGCTCTCACCTGCCCTGTGCTGTCTTCCTCCTTCGCTGCACTATCTTTTCCACTGGACTGTCTCTCTTTCTTATCCCCTGGGCTGGCTGTCTCCCTCCTCCCCTTGACATGTTATCTCTCTTCTCCCTTGGACTGTCTCTCTCTCTCTTCTACTGGACTCTTTGTCCTGCCCTGGACTGGCTATTTCTCTCTTCCCATGGTCTCTCTCTCTTGCATACCATGGACTAACAGTCTCCATTTTCCTCTGGACTAGCTGTCTCTCTCTTTCCTTGAAATGTCTCTCTTTTGCACCCCATGATCTTGCTTTCTCTTTCCTCTCTTGCACTGGCTATCTCTCTTCTTTTCTAAGCTTGGATGTCTCTTCTTGTGCCTTGGCTGTTTTTTCTCCTCCTTAGCCTTTAGTACAACTCTCTTACTTTACCTTATCTGAGTCACTTACCTTGGTTGTATCTCACTGCAGCTGTTTCCCTTTCAAAAACGTAGGAAGCCCAGAAAGATTGCATTTTTCGTGTTTTGTTGCCTCACAACCTGGACATTACATGGATTGTTTGAGGATTTGCATCATTTAATTTACAGAACATGCCCACAACTTTGAATATGTTTTTTTTTAATTATGAATCAAACAACAATTAGGACAAAATAACAGAGAAATTCAATGTGCATAACTATTCACCCCCTAAAGTCAATACTTTGTAGAGCCACCTTTTGCGGCAATCACAGCTCCAAGTCGCTTTAGATAAGTCTCTATGAGCTTGCCACATCTTACCACTGGGATTTTTGCCCATTCCTCCTTGCAAAACTGCTCCAGCTCCTTCAAGTTGGATGGTTTGCACTTGTGAACAGCAATCTTTAAGTCTGACCACAGATTTTCTATTGGATTGAGGTCTGGGCTTTGACTAGGCCATTCCAACACATTTACATGTTCCCCTTAAACCACCCAAGTGTTGCTTTAGCAGTGTGTTTGGGGTCATTGTCCTGCTGGAAGGTGAACCTCCGTCCTAGCCTCAAATCACGCACAGAGTGGTACAGGTTTTGTGCTCAAGAATATCCCTGTATTTAGCACCATCCGTCTTTCCCTCAACTCTGAACAGTTTCCCAGTCTCGGCTGCTGAAAAACATCCCCACAGCATGATGCTGCCACCACCAGGTGTTCTTTGGGTGATGTGCTGTGTGGGGTTTGCACCAGACATAGTGTTTTCTTTGATGGCCGAACAGTTCAATTTTAGTCTCATCAGACCAGAGCACCTTCCTCTATACATTTTGGGAGTCTCCCACATGCCTTTTCGCAAACTCAAAACGTGCCATTTTGTTTTTTGCTGAAAGTAATGGCTTTCTTCTGGCCACTCTGCCATAAAGACCAACACTATGGAGCGTACGGCTTATTGTCGTCCTATGTACAGATACTCCAGTCTCTGCTGTGGAACTCTGCAGCTCCTCCAGGGTTACCTTAGGTCTCTGTGCTGCCTCTCTGATTAATGCCCTCCTTGCCCAGTCCGTGAGTTTTGGTGGGCTCTTGGCAGTTTTATGTATATATTTTTCTAATTTCACTTCACCAACTTAGACTGTTGTGTTCTGATCCATCACATAAAATTCAGATTAACAAAACATTGAACTTAAGGCTGTAATGTAACAAAATAGGTAAACAGTCAAAAGGGGTGAATACTTTTGCAAGGCACTGTATGTATGTGTGTATGTCAGAAATTACCTCATCACAGTAAAAGATACTCCAAATTTGTAAGCTACATACTAGTATGAATTTAATAATTCTACTCTCTTTAAAATCAGATTAATGCTATTCACTTGCAAGCTGTAGCTACTTTTTATTAAGCAATAAACATAATTTACATGCCCTTAGGTCTTGATGTTGTTATGCATTTTTTCATCTTGGCCCGCCTTGTAATCTATAGTAATAACTCTAGATTAATTTAGTTTTTTTTATACATTTATAAAAAAAAACACATGCATTTAATGAATGTAACTGTAAATTAATTATATAACAATACATTTCCTTAGTTCCTTATGAGATGAACACAAACCCGGAAGACATCACGCCATTGGACCTCACTCAAAGTGACGAGGGAGACTATGAATCAGAAACCAGTTCACTGGACCACTCGCTGCCTAATGACCGCCAGTCAGGCACAACAGTCACTGATAAACCCATCAATGGAGCCTTCTTACCCGAAGCCCCCATCATCCTTAGCCCACCACAGACATCAGAGGCATATATGTACCACCTGAAGTGGAGATCAGGGAAGGATGGAGGGCTGCCCATTAACGCATACTTTGTGCGTTATCGTAAGGTAATACTCTTTAAAATAATAAAATTAAAAGAAATAATTTTATGACGCACAAGCTAATTCACTAATCTGGTTCCTCGCCTTTTTGCCAGTTGGACAGTGACAGCAACAAAGAGAATTGGTATTCCATCCGAGTGCCCGCCAGCGAGAACGAGTTCCCTCTCACGGAATTGGAACCTTCCAGTCTTTATGAGGTTCTGATGGTGGCAAGAAACGCGGCAGGAGAAGGCCAACCAGCCATGCTCACATTCAGGACTAGCAAAGGTGATCTATAAGAGTAGGATTCTTCAAAGCTCTAATGGGCTCCTGAGTGAAGGAAAACAAAGGTAGAAAGAAAGTTACTGGTCTTTTAGTACCTAATTACGGACAGTTGTAGCTATATGTACTCATGATTAGAACATGAATAGACTAGGCCTAAGCGTTCAGATGAGGAACAGAGAGAAGCAGCTCTTGTAGAAAAAGAGAAATAGAAAAGAGAAGAAAATTGTTGGTCAAAGTGGTAGCAGTAAGAATATACACAATATACAAGAAAATATAGGCAAAAGTATGAGGATAGTGGACATTTCAAAAAGGGGGATTAGGACTCATATTAAAATTAGTTATTTGGACCGATCTTAGAACTAAGATAATAAAAAAAAAAACACATCCTTCTGTCAAAGCAGTTACTACAGTTTTTAGATAATTCTTTAGTCCTTTCAGTTGGTTGCTGCAACTCTCTGTTCCTGATGTGATGACAGATTACATCAGTGTGATAACATTAGCTTCACGGAGGCAACACAATAGTAGCAATCACTTTGTCTCATCGAGTTTCACACAATATAAGGTGTCTTTGTTGTTGCATCTTACCTGATGAAAGAGAAATATAGCGATATGGTGCTGGTTACAGTTATAGAAAAGATATACAAGAGATAGGTTAAAGAATGTGTAAACCTATGTCCATATGATTATTTCCCGGAATATCTAAAATAAAGGGGATATCCATGCTTGTCATTGTGTCATTATATTTTTCAGTATTATGAGGGTGGTTTTGAGTCTTGCCTTAAAACAAACTCAGAACATTTATTTAATTGAGTTCTGTTTTTCTATTCCTTGGCATAGAACGAAGTTCATCTTCCAAGAACACACAGGCCCCCTCCCCTCCTGCAGGTGCCCCCCATCAGCCTGTTGTTCATGAGGGCAGCCATTACCATTTTGGGCTGGTGCCAAAAAGTGGAGGTAAGTAACAGACATTTCTAGATAATAGGTACAAACCTAATCTGTCAGTTGAATGACACCGTTTGTGTATTTATGTATTTCTTGATCTGCCTTATAAACTTTTTAAATTTACAGGCAAGAGAAGAATATTGGCTACATTAATGATTTATAACTATCCCAGAATTATTTATAGTGTTCAAGGATCAGTGTCTTTTGAGTAAGGATTAAGATTATGATTAGGGGGTTAGGTTGCATTTAGGTGGTTGGATTAGGGTTGGACTTGGTGGTAGGTTGGGTTGGTGTTAGGGATGGCGATCGAATTTGAGTTGATTTAGGACATGAGAATGATACACAGGCACTTGGGTAGGATTAGGAAATGGGAAGTCCATGTAAGTGGTTCTGGAAACTTTTTAGAACTTAGTTTTTGTAGCTTAATAATTGGAATGAAACCCAGTAGTTCTATGAACAGTTTCCTAAAATGACAATATTATTATATTCATACACAGAGCAAGGTTGGAAATTAATATGCAGTAGCTGCGTCTTAATGGGGCCGTATCCTTATGATAAATAATTGCCTATATCATGATAATAGATCAATCAATGTGTTATTTTATATTTAAAATTGCTTCATTCAATCTGTGTTTCTTTTCTGTCAGCTTACGTTTTCAGATTTAAATAGTGGTTTAAACAAAGATGGAATTAGTCCAAAAAAAAAAAAAGAGCAATCGATGTAATCACATAGCTCTCAGCCCTGATATTCCTCTCTGTAATTAAATGACCTTCTTACTCACAGATTTCTTACACATTCTCTCAAAACAGCCCATATATCTTGCATGATGCATTATGATATGGTCCATATCAGATATACTAACTTACCCTGTGGTAATACTTTCCTCTTACTAACTAATTTCTCTTTTGTTTTCTTCACTTCTTTGCTCTCTTGTCTCCAAGTGAAATATGTAAGTATTTGCTTAAAATTTTCACTAATCAGGAGTTGACACAACTATATCAATTTTAGGAGCCAGCCAGACTAGAGAGGAAGCAGATAATGTTTTTAGGGGCCATGGAACATTGTATTATATATGACAAGCTTTTGAGAGATGTACATCTGTATAAAGGACACATTACAAAATTCAAATGTATGTCCACCATGTTTTGTCCCTCTTATGGTACTTCATTACTGAGTAATGGCATATTGTCATCCACTATTTATTAACCCAAGGCAACTATTATCCCAAGAGAAAGTAATACTGAATTACCAGATCAATCTTATGTCATATTACTTATATTGACCTCCAAAATTGCTGTGTTAAACTTGTGTTTCTTCCCCTCCCCTCTTGGCATTTAAATTAATACAACTCATGTAATGAATGACTGATGTTGTTGAAATGTATTCAATTAATTACTCAATTTCTCCAATTCATAGCTCCAGAAGCCCCCGATCGTCCTACTATATCCACTGCTTCCGAGAACTCGGTGTATGTCACCTGGATCCCACGGGCCAATGGTGGGTCTCCTATCACCTCTTTTAAAGTGGAGTACAAGCGTGAAGAGAAGGGAAGCCATTGGATCATGGCTGCGGAGAACATTCCACCATCCAAGTTGTCTGTGGAAGTATCTAACCTAGAGCCAGGTAAGGCATCATGGTAACAAAAGAGAGACTGAATTCAAGAGCCAACATTGGTGTTACAGTGATGTGACATTTTGTGTTTGTCACATCACTCCCTGAGAGCGTGATCATTGGGGTGGGGATTTTTTTCTGTGCATGGGGTGAGGTGGGAACAGCAAGAGGTCTGTAGTCTTTGTTAGATAATTGGAATAAAAGTAAACTCATATATGTTGAGAAAGTGAATGATGAATCCACTATTTATAAAGAATATAATACTCGGGTAATGTAAAACCAGAGCTGGAATGTGTAGATATGCATGGAATTTTACAAATGGTTTAATTTATGGTCTTTATGATCATTTTATTAAGCATTGTGTGTTCCCATCATGGTTGAGCTCCAGTTTTCATCAGCTCATATTCCACTTTAAAATTGTATAGAGACTGACTATCGGTTCCCCTTTTTTTAATTTTACAGAGCAGCTAACCATTCTAATTCAATGACAATCTTCAAATTTTACTTGTATAGGTGTTATCCCCCAGTCTTTCTGGTCCATCCACAAACCAAGATTGTAATGTTTTGTTAAGGAGACATATTTGCCATAATTACTTGGTAAACCCTTGACTCATCTCAACTATTGTCATCTGTGTAGTTCCCTGGGTCTTAACATGTCTAGTATTTTTCCATGTAGCCGACTACACGGGAAGACAATGATGTTGTAATTAAGGCAATGATTTCTCATTAAGAAAATATTAAAATCTTGATTTGTAGGTGGTTCAGAAAGGCTGACTGACAGCTAAATATTTCCAGTTTCAGTATTGGATCTGTGTAGGAAAATGTAGTTTTTTAAATACCATTCAGTTGATAAAGAACTTGTTATTTGCCTACTGTTTTTAATTATAACATATCTGGAACATGCACTGTGTTGCTTTAAAGCTCTAGTACATTAATAATAATAATAATAATAGTAGTAGTAATAAAAAATATTATAATTATTTTATTAGGTTCATATTTCTGGATAGCATTTTTGTCTCACATTATTTTGTTTTTTTTTCTTACAAAAAGGAGCCACATACAAATTCCGAGTGGTGGCCCAAAACACGCATGGAAACAGTAGGCCAAGTAGTTCATCCCAGCAGTATCAAGTGGCTGGATATAGCAACCGCATCCACAACCCCCTGATCGTTGGGCCACGGATTGACCACACAGAGGCAATTACGGACACAAAAATAATGCTTAAGTGGACTGTAAGTTTTATTTATCTATTCATTGTATCCTAATATATATCCCCATATCTATCAAATCCATAGCTTCTAAAAACAGTATTTTATACATTTTAGAGGATAGAAGAATCTCATCGTATAGCTTATTTTTCTTATTTGTGTCTCTCCTCTATCAGTATATCCCTGCAAACAACAACAACACACCCATCCAGGGGTACTACATCTACTACCGCCCCACCGACAGCGACAATGACAATGACTACAAGAGGGATAAAGTGGATGGTGAGTCCATGTTTGGATATAGTGAAATAAGTAATATATGTGCAAATAAACCAGTGTGCTGTTTATACTATGGTATTTTATATTGTGGTCCCTAATAGGCTAGGACACTGCACTGCACATCCAACCCTACATAGTTTGTGTCTGCATAAGCTGCAGAGGGCAGACCCATACAGGAACTATTTGGGCAGTAAAACAGAGCTTATAAGCACTTCTTAATAATATAACATCCATAAAAGTAAATAGATATGCAGTTATATTATATATCTAGTAAAATCCAGGAAATTGTCCATACCCCTTTAAACTGACCATGTGTAATTTTAAAATTAAGTGCTTTATCAATTAAATATTAATTTTAAAAAATTGCATTTTTTTGCAATGAACTTGCATTGCAGTTTGCAGTTTTGAGTCACTCCGTTAAGGACACTCTGTATCTCTTACAATTTGCAGATCATAGCCAATAATTGCAGATTACCCCCTGGGAATTTGAATCTATTGTCATCTATGTAAATCATAAGATGAACAAAAGACTGGTCCTGCTCAGACCCCCACAAGTAATTTATCTTATCAGCTTAATTACTCCTTGGTGTCTGTGCATGCCTAAACTATTGCTTTGAATATGACTTATACTGAGGACATTAACCAGGGGATAACCACCAATGGTTAATTATCTTCCGTTAGCAGGAGATGCAGGGTGTCATTGGTGGACTGACGGTTGCAAACTTTAGTGTAACAATCAGTTGTTCCTTGCTGTTTAAATCCAGGATCCTCTTGTCTATGTGCTTTTCATTTGTTATGAATATTTAATTGTCATTAATGTATCTGTATTTTTTTTTACAGGTAACAGGCATAGCCATTTGATCAGCAACTTACAGCCGGAGACATCGTACGACATCAAGATGCAGTGTTACAACGAGCAAGGCGCCAGCGACTACAGCAACGTCATGCTGTGTGAGACTAAGGGTGAGAAAGCAGAGACAGCCTAGCGCTCTCCTATAGCATTGCCAGCGCTCTCCAATAATAATACATAGGGACAGTCTCAATAACAGTGTAGCAAAGCACTACTTGGCCTCTATTCACCAAGAGTTGAGGATTTTGTTGTTTCTCTGCTTATCAGTTTAGGATTTCTCTGCTTGCGTGATGTTATTTACTCAGTTTCATTCATTTGTATTGATCTACCTGGGCTCAAGCAGAGATATCCTGAAATCCTGGACTTTTGTAAGCCCTAGTAGGACAGAGTTGCCCACCACTGACGTAAAGCATAGTATTAGTGAACACTAGACCTGTATATTCACTGTGCAAATTGAATTATAATAGAAATAGGTTATGAACTGTAATGTAATTAGCAGCAAGTTAACACTTCCATTTCATTGTTCTAAGTTCATTCATGACTTATATTATAATACAAATTCAGCTGCAAGGTTGCTAATTTCTGTTATGTTAAACATTACAAAGTACATACAATAGAATATTAATTATCATACAAGAACTAAGATGAAGGTGCTCCAGCCTAATAATAAAAGATCACCTTTTTTATTAGGTCTATTGTCTTGAGTCGACAAAAAGAGACTAGACCCTAGTGTCTGCACTCAAGAGATTGGACTCAGGACTAATCACTAATTAAGGCAAAATATCTCATTAACAAAAGATTAAAATCTGGGTTTGTTTGTGGGTGGATCAGAAAGTTTAAGTATAGCAAAATTTGTTTGATTACTGTAGAAAATTTAATTTTTTTGATACTCATCATTTAAATTTGAGCAGTGAAAAATGTTTTCAGTATTTGGTCTTCGTTATCTGCAATGAGATTCAGACCCCGTGTAACTCCAGTATCTCTTCATCCTCCAGCCAAGCGCAGTCCCGGTGCCTCTGAGTACCCTGTGCCTGATCTCAGCACGCCGTCTACTGTTGAGATCATTGGTGGTAGTGGCAGCGGCTCGAGTGTCTCCAACTCCTTGGCGAGAAGCGGTGACATGTTGTACGTGATAGTTGGCTGCGTGCTCGGTGGCATGGTCCTCATCCTCATTGCTTTTATTGCAATGTGTCTTCTGAAAAATCGTCAGCAGACCCTCATGCAGAGTAAGTGGCTGAAATCTGTTTATTTGTCAATCACTGTGTGTGTATATATATATATATATATATATATATATATATATATTTATATATATACTGCCTCACTGGTTATATCATTACATTTTTCATCTGTGTTCAAAAATATATACTGTGTATGTAGAGTTGTTTGGTGATGAATCATTTGCCAACCCTCAGTCCTCCGGGTTAATTATTATCAGTGCAAACAAATTACAGTTTTGTTTAAGTAATTATAAAACTTGCATTTGGCAAACTGATAACATCAGCAGTTAAAATTGTCTGAATCTTGTGTACTCCAATAATATTTATTATTCACAAGAGATTAGATTGCAACAAAGACTGCCCAAAGCAATTTTATTTATTTATTCGTTATTCGTATTTTTATAGTTGCTTAAAGATGCCGTGGCTCCTATACACATAATTACAAGGAAATTCCGATACAAAATGTTATATCATGGACTCAAAGGGCCACTGTACAATGTGTGTGTTTATATATATATATATATATATTTTTTTTTTTATTTATTTATAATTCTCTAGAGCAATTTGTGCATGCTTTGCTTCTGGACCTGTGAGGGGAAAGGGGGTGGTGTCAATTTCAAGCTGATCCAAATATCTAACAAAGTACTGCGCTGTTCTTGTTCTCTCTTCTCATACTCCTCTTTCAACTGAGAAATACACCAACATGACAAAAATAACCCATAAAAAAAACCATCTAATTTTCTCTCTATAATATTTTAAGTTTGCACATTCATTGTCCTGATGTGACATTTTCAGGAAAAACAGATTATATACAATGTTATATCTTCCCTCAAGTCTAATGTAATACAATATACAGAAAACCTTTTCATATATGATTTGGACACTGTATTTAAGAGGAAATGGGTGTGGATACCTTTAAATGAGGATTGATAGGAGAGTTGTGCAACACTGCCTGCGAGCGATTGGAAAATGAATTTAGCAATAATTGGGCTTCCTGCCACTTTGCTTCTGGGTGCACACTCAGTTCTGATTTGGCATGCTTATCAAACCCATTTAATACTAATATATTACATTATATTCAATGCATTTCTGTAACATCTATCATGAATATAGAGTCTGGTCTTTTAAGGTAAGAAGTCTTATCACATCTTAGTAAATCAGCCCCATAGTATGACATCCAAGAGTTTTGTAAGCCTTAGTATATCTGACCCATAGACATGCATTGAGACTTATGACTGAAAGAATGAAGTACTGCTTTATTTATCAGCCATTTGTTACATATTTAAATACTTTATATCGTTATTGTTTAAAAGAGATGTGCAAAGAATTGTCTTCTTTATTGCACCTGCATTTGTACTTTCCTCACAATGTGTTTTCTTTTTTCAAATTATGCTCTCAGAGCACACTAAACTTATTCAAAGGTAGCTCAAGAAAAGAGACACTTGTTTGTCTATTATTTACTAAACTAACAATATTAGCAGTGTCATAAACATAAAACATGTTTTGGAAAACAAATCAGAATTGTTGTGTTTATAAGTACATGAATCCATTTTGTGTTGGTTACATCACAATCTGGAAACTGGATCATGAGGATGTGTGTCTTTGCTATTAGAGGAGGGAAGAGTAGGGAAGGATGGAGCAGAGAGTGTTTGTTAGATAGTTGGATACGATTGTTCTTGATACCACACCACTTCCCCCAGGCCAAAAAGCAGACATTCAATGCAATCAGAGCACAGGCATTATTGTTTAGTTTTTTCTAATTACAAACCATCTCTATTTCTTTTTGCTGCTTAATTATGCCCTTAACCAGACTCAATGGTTTCAAATATACTCTGGGGGCTTTCTCCTATCAGACAATGAGCAAATAATATATCTGTATTAGTAGTAACTGTCTGCCAGTGTATACTACAGTATGCTCTGTGCACTTCCTGTTTGTTTCAAGGACACTTCCTGTTTTACTTTAAATTGTTTTCAATCAAAAAAACTACTTTTGTAATATTTTAAGCATGATGTTTTAAATGCATGAAAACAAGGATTTATAATATGTCTTAAGCCATATGTACTTTATATTATTCAGACAGTTAAATACTCTATTTTACTATGAAGATTTGGCCATGCCAGCTGACAAAAAGTGTTGAATTTGACAGTTTAATATACACGCAATATAAAGTGTACTTTAAATCTATATTTTCCTTACCATATTATTTAATATTTTAGAAGATATTAATGGGTCTATAAAACTTAGCACATGCATGCCTAAAGCTACATCAACAGCACGTAATGTTTTTTAAATTTGTAATTCCCAATTAATTTTTTAGCAATGGACACATACCATTTTTGTTTTTGTTGTAATTATTTATTGTTCTCTCTTTTGCAGAATTTGAACCTCCTGGTTATCTGTACCAAGGAGCTGACCTTAACGGCCAAATTATAGAGTATACCACGTTACCAGGAACGAACCTCATCAATGGCAGTGTCCATGGAGGGTTTATGGGTAATGGGAGCCTGAGTAATGGCTGCCCCCACGTGCACCACAAGGTCCATAATGGAACCAATGGAGTAATCAATGGTGAACCCTATCCTGGATGTACCAACTCCATGAAGGGGTCATATGTGGACTACGAGCGTCTTCCCCACCATCTATCAAACGTAAGATTTTTATATAATTCTGCACGTACAAAAGTGATTAATTATATAGTTATATCATTTGTATTCTGCCTTCATAAAGGATCCAGTTTATCGAAGAAATAGATGGTGTACACAAAAAATAAATAATGGAAATGCCCTAAAATTAGAATTTGTGTTATTTATTCTATATATTTAAGAATAAAATAATCATAACAGACATTTAAAGGGACACTGTCACCCAATAGGAAGTTGATCTTATCTTAAAGCGCATGGAGAACTGGCTATGCATTTTACAAGCCTTTTTTTCTCTACACTAAATAATTTCTGAGATATTCAGAAGTTTTTTTTGTTGCAGTATGCCAAATAATGAGAATTCAGCATAGTTTGAAATTTTTTTTTAAGTTTTTCTTTTTAAAACATTTTATTTTTATACCATTTGCAGCTCTAGTCAAGCACTGAATGTCCTCCTTTGTTGCTGAATCACTCTAGGAGGCTTATATTTACATTATGGGGGCGTGCAAAGAGCTGCTTCCGGGCTCACTCTATACAAGTGATCCTATAAACTTCATTAGCAATTGACTAAAAATCCAATTAATGATTTGGTATTTATCAGCAACAATGACTTTAAACCCATCAAGGTAAAAGCGGTTGAGTGGTTGCATCGAGCAGAGAGAGCATTTGAAGGGTTAATATTAAAACACACCATTGTAAAAGGCCACACTGGAAAAATAATTTTCCTTTGACTTGTCCCATTTCCAGTGGAAAATAATGGGGCCATTATTGTCTGCAGAGCCAGATGCCTCGTGTATAAGTTCTGTTCCCATTTCTTCTCTAAAGCCGTCAGATCGACATTAAACACTTGAACTGTAGCTAGGACGATGGCGATTACTTCCAAAAAATGAAACTTTTCTTCTTATTCGTTGCACGGCTGTGGCGCTTCATGCAGCACCTGGCAGTTATGTCTACAAACTAAGAGTGGTTACTATCCATCCTGGATTTAAAACCACACTTCTTAATTTTGGGAACGGGCCCCGAGTTCTTTTAGGTCTTTATTAAAAGACGGCAAGCAGACTTTTCTCTTAATCACCTCATATAGTAGAAGCCACAACTGTTACGTTAAAAGGAACAGTAACCTTATATATATATATATATATATATATATATATATATAATTCATTTGTGGTAATTTTAAGATAAGGGCATGTCAACTGGAAATAAATAGTGATAAAGGGTGGCGTGGTGGGTGCACAAATCTGAGTGGGTCTAGAGCAGCATAAAAACAAAATTTGTCCATGTGGTAATTGATCTTCCCTTTGATCTTAAAAAGACCATTCATTTACGTCCTCTTTGTCCTACAGGGTGGGGTCATGTACACGGCTGTCCCACAGACTGAACCTTCAGACTGCATCAACTGCAGAAACTGCCGCAACAACAACAGGTCAGTCATTCAAACAACTGTTTATTTTAAAGTAGGCAAGTTCATCTTCTACAGAATAAATATTAGCTTCCCCTCCAAAAGCAAGGCCATGGATGATCCTGTTGTCTTCCGTCTTGGCAACATACTCACAGGTGACACCTAGTGGTGAGACCCTTTAACCCCTAACCTTGACTACAATGCTGCATTGACTGTATTGCTTTAATAACCAATGGTTTTCATTCCACATTTTTGAAGAATGTATCCTAGTATGTAGATGAAGGAGAGACTTGGAATTTATTTTTTACCATAATATAGCAATAAAACAAAAGTAAAAAAAACAGTAGTTAAAACTTAAACTAAATACTAAAACTTATTTTTTTTAACTAGAGGCTATATTCACAAGACTATTGAGATTTTTTTGTGATAGAATAATTAATCATGTTACTCACTTGGACATAAGCATTTCTTGCTTGTATCTGATGCTCTTTATGCCTTGATGAATAGATAGATTGATAGATAGATAGATAGATAGATAGATAGATAGATAGATAGATGGATGAATGGGTAGGCAAATGAATGTGCAGATAGATGGATAGGTAGATAGGCAGATGAATATGTACATAGGTGGATGGATGAGTAGAGGGATGGATAAGTAGATGGATGGATGGGTAGATGGATGGGTAGATAGGCAGAAGCATATGTAGATAGATTAATAGATAGATATATTGTTAGATAGATGGGTAGATGTTCAAATAGACAAAAAACAATTCTTGTACAGTTTGGAATGTGTTTAAACAATGCTTTCCATTAACAGGTGTTTCACAAAAGCCAACGGCTCCTACACCAGTAATGGCGTGCCGATGATGCAGATGGTATCTGCATTTCCACAGGACAATCTGGAACCAAAACCCCTAAACCATGTTATTGTTCCCATGTGTTTGACTTCTTCTGACCATGAGTGCAGCCCAGAGATAGAAGGAGATCTCCAGGAAAAGGACACACCGCCATCCCCAGATTCCACCAGTGAGGAGGAACCAACAAATACAGAATGCCAAGAAGGTATATCCATTGTAAATGGTTCTTGATTCATTTGTTACAGGCTTTCTTAATATATGAGAAATACATAATGTTAGCAAAGGACATTTGTGATGCTTGAGAACAAGGAATAAATACATATTAAGGGACATTGTCACCCCCACAACAACTTGGTTTTATTTAAAGAGTATCACAAATTGACTATACATTGTATTAGCTCTTTTTCTCTGTGCAGTAAATGATTCTTGAGATAATCAGTATTGTTTGTACATATATGTAATGCTAATATACATCTCCATATGCTAATTTATAGCAGAGAGTGTGGAAAATAGAATCTATCAGCATGATAATATTGTGTTACATTGTATTTGCTACCACTGAAACAAACAAGCAGACTGTTTTACTAATGTCTGCATCCAATAATAGTAATCAGGACCACTCATTTTAAAATGTTGAATATCTCAAAATTTACAATGTACAATGCATAGCTGTTTAACAATAACCTTAGAAGCTTGATTTGGGGGTAATAGAGTTCCTTGAAATAAATATATTGGGATTCTTGCAAATTTAGGTCTTAAAAACATCAGTGACAGGAATAAACCAGTCCATTGTGGCAGTTTAAACATGTCTGCAATGTAGTTTTTGGCACAATAATTTATTAAATCAAAGCAAGGGATGGGATGTGGTTTACTTGTTGCATCTAAAATAACTTTAGAAGGTTACCAAAGTATGCATAAAGTAATTAAAGCCTGTATTTATTATATTAATTTAAAGAGAGAGAATTTGTGCGCAAACTTCTTTAATACCAGCTGTTCATTGATCAGAATACTTTTTTAACAGTAGAGACCACAACTAAAATAAATAGCCCTAATAATATCTGTAGTATTAAATTGCCATGTGATGTTTAGTTGGATTACATTGTGCAAGAGAAGATAAAAATATAATATAATTTCTATCAAAGTACAGTGGCTGGGAAGTAATATACAATAGGTTCACGAAGAACGCCTTAACAACAATATGGAAATTGCTATTTCATGCCTAGCTAGATAGACATACAAAAATCAATTGTTTCTCTTAGAAAAATGCATCAATATGTGCAAAGTTCCACTTTAGAAGACGAGGTAGTTTTGCAACATGACAATGGAGGAGCCCAAAGAGTTCATGTAATAGCTAATGGATTAATGTAATATAAATAAATGTTTTTATATTATTTTACCTTTTGAAAAAATTTGCACATTGAAATCTAGTCCTTTAAAAGTATATGTATATTGAAGCTTTGTGTATGGGTTAGGGAATGAGAATTTATGGGGAATTAAGGGTGAATGGGGGTAGTTTTGGGGTTAAACATAGAGCTATATAAATAGTCACTATGCTGGGCGACAAAATGGTAGATTTAGTAGAAATATCTGACAATGGCCTATAATCTGCCATATCTTTCTTCTCAAGCATTGACTATATTAATAGCTCTGCAAATATATATATATATATATATATAGATATAAAGACAATGAAAATATTTCCAAATTATTTTGGACTTTTCTTGAAATTGCAGGCCAAAATGTTCTGTTTATGTGTATTATCAGTTTAAAAACATGCAAAATTATTGTATTTAATATAAATGATTCATGTCAGTAATATTTATCATTCATGTAGCATAAATATAGCTGCATATAAATAAAATGTATCTTTCTCTGTGTGACCATTTAATTTAGACAAGCTTGAAGGAAGTCTTGTTTAGGTACATTTATCAGGCAATACAACACAGCCTTCTGGGGGTACATGTCCTCCCTGTCACCCCGTATCCTATAACAAGGGGATTCAGTCACAATTCTTCCATGTCTTTAGACAAAATGTTTTATTTTATATACATATTTAATTAAAGTCATCCTACGCTATGTAATGACGACATCAAATTTGCACTTCACTTACTTCTCAAAAGCTCTAAAACCAACAAGTTCTTGGCATCTGGAATCTTCTTCTTTCTTCCTGTTTTCTCTCAGGAGAGCTGACAAGCAGATAGTGACATGATTTTTCTTTCCCCTGGCTCCAAGTCACAGCTGTGCAATATGGTAGCTCTCCTGAGAGAGGACAGGAAGAAAAGGAGAGGCTCCAGATGGTAGGAATCAGTTACCCAGGGGCGTCTTAGAAGTAGATGAAGTGTAACTTTTACTTGACAATTACATTGAGGAGAATAAAATGAATTAGGTAACCTAGTTATAAAAGTCATGTAAAACTGTTTTCTAACCTATAGACCTTTACTTTGAACCTTAAAAAACATTTGAAAGACAAATTACAAAAATGTCCACTTAATAAATGTATTCATGTAAATATTAAAGAGCTACATCTTTCTTCCAGCCAATACTAACATCCAGTGTACATTTCTTTTCTACAGTTGATGAATGCCCCAGTACAGAAGAAGACAGCTCCTTTCTGACGTGGGCTCCTCTTACCATTTCTTCAGATTCAAAAGACTGTGATGAAAACATTGATTGGACTACAAAGGGCATTACATTAGATAGCCCAACCGGGGACCTTCAACAAGTCCATACACAAGAGGCGTAAAAAAAAAGAGCAAAATGGCGTCCTGGATACCAGATATTAGATGTGCGTGCCGATGGGAGAAATCTTTGCCAATTTGTATTGCGAAACTTGGTTTACCCCAGTTTAAAAAAAACAGCATATGAGATGCTTCCAGAACCTACCCCATGTGGCCCTGAAAGGCATCGCCTTGCTTCTAGTATAAGAAACATGTTTGGGTACAGCACAATTCTTAACGAGCTATGTTAAGAAGCTAAAGTCCTGTAAGGGCTCATCACTTGGTAAAACGTTTTTCAGCGACACATCTAGGAACAAAAAGGGTTAAACAGCATAGAATAGGAAACAGTGAATTAAAGACACTATTTATTTTTTGTAGTAGCTTAAATTTATATGAATGTATGTTGCTAAAACAGATGTTTGTCTTTTTTATATTATTTATGCCTTTTAAAGAAAAGAAAAAAAGAATATGCTTTTTTTAAAAAAGGAAAAAAAGTGCAGGCAGGATCGGTAGAGGCATTTCTGAAAGCGCAAAGTTGACTTTGCAGTTTGATGTGTAATAATGCAAATTAAGTAGAAAATGGTCCTCTACGCTGAAACTATTCACAACTCAAACACATTACCTTCTGTACGTTGCTCAACGTGTTTGAGGATATAACACAAGCACTTTTTGGATGTTTTGTGAGACACTACACCCACCCGTTACCTGCATGTCCTGTGTAATCCACTAACAAGCTCAAAACTAAATGGATACTGGAAATAAATAATCATGTGAAACCTATACAAAGCTTATACTGCCAATATTATGTGAAATTAAATTATATATTTAATTTTAATTATGCACTAAAATGAGCAAGTGTTAGAATCCCATAACCAGTTTTTTTTCCAAGGTCATGACACATCACAAGATAATCCCTAGCCAGGTTTATTATTGACTTTACCATTAGATAGGTAACACTGAGCTAGGTAGAGGTGATGTACAAGTTAACTGCAGCATTTTCCGTCTGTTAGTATTCAACATGTAGGATTATATATTAAAAGGTGCTGTTGTTTGGATGAGTCTTGAAGCTTTTAAGATAGTATTAAAACCAATCTTATGTGCAAAGCAAAGTTACCTCAATGTTTAGGTAATCCTTTAGACCTTCCAGTTGGTAGCTCTTGGTTGCCAATTCCTGAAGAAGCCCTATAGTGTGCGAAACACATAGAGATCGTGATTGCTATTACTGTCTCATTGGTAATCCAACACTTTGCAACCACACTTTATCTGGTAGCACACAGGGAATCAAAAGCTGCAACTACCAACTGTATGGACTGAAGGATTGCAGTAACATTTCTTTGTATAAAGGACTGTTTTTAATATCATTGTAGCATCCTCAAGACCAGTCCAAACAACATCACCTTTACATATATTATACTTATGATTGACTTTTGTGGGATATCAATGGAATTTATACTGAGTACCAAGTCTGTCATTCCCAGGAAATGTTATCCCAAGGAACAATAAGACTGACCACATCTGTAGCTTGTAAAATGAGCTCCTTTACTACCTTGATAATTTATTCTTCATTTAACTTAAAAGTAGAATGAAAAGATTATGTGGTGTGGTTCCAAATGCCAGCCTAGAATGGCCTGCCACCTTAAAATGGGTTATTTAAAATCATACTTCTAAAATGTCATCAACTAAAATGCCAACTAAGATAGTGGTGACATTTTCTAACAAATCAGCTGGCACAATCTTGGGGCTTATTTAAAGGGTCACTGTAGTTGTAATTTTTAATGAATTTGTTAATTTTTTTTACTAATTAGCAAATAAATCAATATTTAAGGAAATTCATTTCAATGTAGCTTTTACATTTAAAAATAGTATTGTAGCTTCTGTCATCTGCCTCTCTCCATTTCCATTTAGGCGTCCAGGGTATGGAAGTGGACCTGCCCTGAAGGCTGCTCCAAATCCTTCTTTTGGGCCAATTGGGTTTGCCTGCAATAGCCAGTGTAGGGATAAAGACATCTAACAGGTCAGGCCCCTGGGCACCGATTAGGGGGTGGAGAGAAGCCAATCTGCTAAGGTCCAAAACACTCTAAAATTAAAGTTTTAAAAGCGACATTGAACTGAAACCCTATTGTATGAGATCTACAGTGGTCCTTTAAGTTTATGTAAAAATGATCTATCTAGTGTATAAAAAAAAGACATAACTTACGCAGTAATCCTATAAGTAGGCTTTTTTATATGAACCCAGGTTCCCATGCCTAGTGTATGTGTGTATATATATATATATATATATATATATATATATATATATATATATATATATATATATATTCAGCTTTGCATCCTACTTTGTAATGGTTGGACAAAAAAGTACACTAAACTTACATTAAACGTTCAGTTAAATCAGGCTTATCCGACCCATTAAATACAGCCCAGATAAACTATACGTATGACTTACTGCGACTTACTCAATACAGTACACTACAGGCTGTTTTTTTCTGTAATTTATTTTATTGACACTGTTTTAAGTGTTTTTTCTTATTATTGTAATATTATTTATATGAGAAATTATATTAGCCCGGCAGTCTCACAAATGTATGTATAGGGGTGCCAGGTAGATGTTTAGGCTTTAGCCAATATATGAAGCAAATGAAATAACTGGTTGACATAATAACATGTCTCTGTTCTGGTACCTCTAATATTAAGAGAGTGAAATGGAGACATCTGAGTATAGAAATTGACATCGGTTCATGGAGGTGTGAAAACCCACATGGACCTGTGATGAAACCTAGAGAGTCATGGTCACCTTCATTACACAAAATGGCGTATGTCAATTTAATTCTGTTTTGTAATTCATTGCTTTCTTTTAATTCCTTTTAGATATGTCCATACTCCATTTTCTTTCACACACACAGTGATCTCTCACAATAAGACATGTAGTTATCCTTTACCATAAGGGTCTGCAAGGCTTTTTTTAATGAAAGGGCCAGTTGAGGTCTTCTGAACAAGAGATTTAAAAGAGACAATTCTTAAGGCATTTTTTGGTTTACATAAATGTTTTAACTAGATTATTTTTATTACTTGTATCCTACTCAATGTCATAAAATGTATACTTGACTCAGAGTAACCAGTTCTTACTTTCTGGAGGCTCCCCCCTGCTTCCTTCATTATCTCCCTCATATAGGGTGCCATATTTCACAACTGTGACCTAAAGACACAGTGTTTCTTGCTACAGACAGTGACATGCTGTGCATGAGGAGGATGAGACACTGGTCATGTGAAGCAATCTCCCTGTAGGGCTTGGTGTTAGATCAAATCTCTGATCATGGCACCCTACATGAGGGAGAACAGGAAGAAAGGAGAAGGCACAAGAAAGTAAGAAATTGTTAGCTTTTTCAAAGTCATTGAAATGTTATTTATATGTCAGTTACTATGAGGAAGGTAAAATTGCCACCTAATTAAAACATTTAGATAAAACAAAAGAAAATGTGCCTAATAAGTTATATAAAACATGACAGAGAAATTTTCCAATTGTTATAGAACCTTTTATGATTTTAGTAATAAAAGAAGCAAACTGACACTGATTATAATTCACAGTTAACAGCTATTTAAATTCATGCTTCCACTGTTGGAATCAGAAGAGGTACCACATGGTGATCACTATTGAGCCACATTTGGCCGTAAGTTGCTGACCCCTATGTTACTATGTTTCTGCTGCTTCTATCTTTTGTACTGTCTTTCATTGTTCATACTCAGTTGCTCTTTTACACTTGCCCTGGTTCATATCTTACTAATGTACATATCACTTCCTGGGAAATTCTTACCCTTTTACAATACAACTGACCCTCAATAATCTTTCCAAATAAATATATGTATTATTTTTATTTACCTGTTTCATTTTCCCAGGGCAAGTGTCAACAGATGCATGTTTCCATATATTGTCATAGAAGAAAAATCCGTTTTATTTTCTTAAGAAAATAAAAAAAGTTGTAATATTCTTGTTTTTGAAATTGTACAGAATGTTTATATGATGTAGTTTTTTTTTTTTGGCCAGGACTTCATTTTTTTGGTTATTTTGTAAAATAATGTTATTAAAGAGAAATATACTTAATATAAAATGCTATATGTTTGTGGTATTTATTTTACTTCCATAAAAAAAAGTACAAATTAAAAAAAGAATAGTTTTGTAGTCCATTTACCAAAAGAGATTTTGTTTTTTTATACTACCAATTTTATTCTATATTATAAGAAAGTTTGGAGATATACACACATTTCTCCCAGTAGTTTGCAAATAAGTTGCAGTGGAAACCTAAATTCATGTGACTAATTAGAGTACAGCGTTGCTAATTAGCTAAAGTGTAATCCGCAGCACCAGGGTGGTGGTCCAGTGGTTTGGATTTTGTGTTTTCACTACTGTCAACCTGGGGTCGATTCCAGTCAGGGATCCAAAAGGTCACACCACCCTGAAACCATGCAGGGTTTAGCCTGGTCAGTACTTGGATGGCAGAGGGCCCACTGGAGATGGAACTGGCAACCCACTCCAGTATCTCTACCATGAATACCAAGTAGATCAGCATGAGCATGGACATACATATGTGCCTGGTGTGTTACGGTACATGAGGTCACGGAGAGTTGGAAATGAACAAATGACAGGAAAAAAAAGGCAATAACGCTGCCTCAACCATGGACAATTTAAGGTGTAACAATCTATGGACGCTTACCGTTATCTACAACCTTAAATTTTATACAAAATGACAATTTTGGGCCCTATGTAAATCTTTGCAAAATCAATTACGAGTGCCATAGCAGCACAGTAAATCCTACATAGCTATGTTAATCCCCCACCCATAAAACATTGTGAGAAAACTCCTAAGGGTCACTGCTAACTGCACCACAAACCCAAAAAGCACGGCATAAATCTCCATGAATTTTTGCCCTGATAATAAATTCTGAGTTACTCCCTAACATTCTGACACCCAAACCCTATGCTAATAAGATTTTACGGATCACTTAAATCAGGGCACTGCCGTAACTGCAAAAAGCAGAAGAAAGATTTACGAGTACCAAAGGCCACTTGCAAGTAGTTTTGCACCAGAAGCATTTAAAGTGACAGTATAGCAGAAAAAAAAACACAAAAAAATATTAAAATTCAACATTATTTACACTTAACAATCCAATATCAACATATGTGTAATTAAAGATATATGACATGTTTTATGATACAAAATCCAGGGTAACACACAACCCAATACTCACAGGGTTAATAAACGTCACAAAACCATGTTACCTTGGAACAAATACTCTAATGCATTGTCTATAAATATATGAGATTTTAACACAAAATAAACACATCTTTATTTATTGAAGCTAGAAATAGAATTGTCACATCTTTTTAATATCAAACTATATTAATAAACAGAAAACATTGACTTTATATATATCTCTGTTTCATTGCCGCATAGTTATGGTACTTCTTACTGCACTTCCCACTCAGTATAATATTCATGACTTTCCCATTTCCTATTGGCTCCTAGAGCCGTGTCTCATCAGTAAAGCTTTATTTGGCTGCTCCATGCACAGAAATCTGTTATGGCTAAATCAGGATGTACGGCTGTGCACTGAGTGCCCTAACCCGGGGGGAGCAATAGATTTACATTAAAGTAGAGGTTAGGGAAAAAAGCTCCCGCAGGCGATTTACGACAGTGCCCTAATTTAAAGCACTTGATTTACATGGAGGCCTTAGTCGAAATTTTTTTTGTGAATAAATACACATATATCATCAAAAACTGTAAATGGATATAGAATGAAAACAGGCATAACACACCTAAGAATTATATAATGCTATTTAGTTCAACCAATTATTAAAATAAATCAGGAAAATAACACAATCATATCCTTAGTGTCATGGCGTATAATTCAACTCTACTCCCAGGACAGGAAAAAGGGGCAGATCTATCGTCGGTGCACCCATTGCAATGCACTGGGGCCCTGCTGGGGGGGGGGGGGGGCATTGCTGCAGTGCCCCTCGAAAACGTTTTTTTTTTATTTCTTTGTTTAAATTCTTAAGGCTCCTGCTCCCCCCCAAGAAAATAAAAAATTATATATACATAGTAAATAAATAGTAAAATTCTGTACACATTTGAACATCTAACACAAGTTAAAAAGTCATGCTCAGAATTCCGAGAAATACAGTTATTGCATTGCACTCTAGGAATCTGGGCAGGGACATGCAAATGTGCCCACAAAGGCTTTGCTCTTCAATCCAAATACCATTTCAAACAAGGCTCCTTTTAAGCATATGCCTGCTGTATTACAAAGCTTTAAGCAAAGCCCAGGATGTCCATATGCCAACTTACTATATATATATATATACTAGCGACTTGCCCGTCAAAAATGACGGGGCAATAAAATGTGAAGCCATGGCAATGCTGTTTGCCACAAAATGTAAAGCTTTTTCTACTCTGATGGCCTGTGACGCTCATTGCGGGCATGGCGTCAATCGCCTTCGCCGCTCATCGCATGGCTCTTCTCTTGTGTATTTTTGCTCCTCTGAGCACCTTCGGCGCTCATTGGGAGCCTCTCCCCTTGTGTCCTTCCAGTTTTGTGGTTTGCAACGCTCATGTTCGCCGCTCATCACAAAGACAGATATATATATCTATATTTTTTTTAAATAACAATTCATTTATTAGTTACTTAATAAATTAATATACTTTACCTATTTCTAATTAATATATCCAGCAATGAATAGCCTGAAGAGCTAACAATCTGTTTTTATTTTCCTGCAGCATACAATGTACTGCCCTGAGGAGAAAGTGTCAGCAATGTGGCAAGTGTGCATTAGAAATAGGCTGAGTGCGCAAGGGCAAAGCAGCATTTTAGATTCGTAATGTTATTAGTTGCAAGTTAGTGTTGTAAAATGGTGTGTATTGTCTATGTGTTACGCAGCATTTTCCGTCCTTTGTAATAGTGTATTTTGTACCTTGTACGTCCCTGTGTAAAAGTTGTATGCGGCTGGCGGTGTTTTGCGTGCTTCAGGGTTGTGTAGCCTCATTTTCATTTTTTGCGGCGACCATTTTTTCTCTCTTTTTCTCATTTCGACTGCCGAAACTCGACAAATTCGCTCACTCGCAGACATCCTAACTGTCCCCCTGTGCTGTGTGTGATATTTTTTTATTTTTTGTTGTTTTTTATGTTTTTGGATTTGCGCGGTTTGGCCGTTAACTTCTGTGTTTTCTGACCTCGTATTTTTTTTTCTAAGACCCGCATCTCGTAAAAATTTTTCTAAGTCCTGCGTTCCTCAACTGCTTGCAGCCTAAGGCAATCCTGTGTTTCCTAAGTGCTTGGAGGCTAAGTCCCGCATTTTTCAATGCCTTCACGAGGCTCGCAGGAGTGACTTTGGCGCTCATTTTGTCTAAGTCCCGTGTCTTTCAATGCTTCAACTGCTCGCCTCGCTATGCGAGGCTTGCAGGCAATGAGCGCCTTTGGCGCTCATCGCCTAAGTCGTACGCAACAGTGCAAAGCGTGACAACGTCTCGCAGTTTGACAATTATAATATGTGATATATGAATATATATATATATATATATATATATATACACACACACTATATACAATATCTCACAAAAGTGAGTACACCCCTCACATTTTTGTACATATTTTATTATATCTTTTCATGTGACAACACTGAAGAAATGACACTCTGCTACAATGTAAAGTAGTAAGTGTACATCCTGTGTAACCGTGTAAATTTGATGTTCCCTCAAAATAACTCAACACACAGCCATTAATATCTAAACCGTTGGCAACAAAAGTGAGTACACTCCTAAGTGGAAATGTCCAAATTGGGCCCAATTAGCCGTTTTCCCTCCCCGGTGTCATGTGACTCGTTAGTGTTACAAGGTCTCAGGTGTGAATGGGGAATGGGGAGCAGAATGGGGAGCAGATGTGTTAAATTTGGTGTTATCACTATCACACTCTCTCATAATGGTCTCTGGAAGTTCAACATGGCACCTCCTGGCAACGAATTCTCTGAGGATCTGAAAAAACAATGTTGCTCTACATAAAGATGGCCTAGGCTATAAGAAGATTGCCAAGACCCTGAAACTGAGCTACAGCACGGTGGGCAAGACCATACAGCGGTTTCACAGGACAGGTTCCACTCACAACAGGCCTCGCCGTGGTCGACCAAAGAAGTTGAGTGCACGTGCTCAGCGTCATATCCAGAGGTTGCCTTTGGGAAATAGACATATGAGTGCTGCCAGCATTGCTGCAGAGGTTGAAGGGGTGGGGGGTCACCCTGTTAGTGCTCAGACCATATGCCGCACACTGCATCAAATTGCTCTGCATCTAAAGATGATGCACAAGAAAGCCTGCTAACAGTTTGCTGAAGACAAGCAGACTAAGGACATGGATTACTGGAACCATGTCCTGTGGTCCGATGAGATCAAGATAAACTTATTTGGTTCAGATGGTGTCAACGTCTGTAGCAGCAACCAGGTGAGGAGTACAAAGACAAGTGTGTCTTCCCTACAGTCAAGCATGGTGGTGGGAGTGTCATGGTCTGGGCCTGCATGAGTGCTGCTGGCACTGGGGAGCTACAGTTAATTGAGGGAACCATGAATGCCAACATGTACTGTGACATACTGAAGCAGAGCATGATTCTCTCCCTTCAGACACTGGGCCGCAGGGCAGTATTCCAACATGATAATGACCCCAAACACACCTTCAAGATGACCACTGCCTTGCTAAAGAAGACGAAGGTAAAGGTGATGGACTGGCCGTGCATGTCACCAGACCTAAATCCTATTAAGCATCTGTGGTGCATCCTCAAACGGAAGGTGGGGGAGTGCAAGGTCTCTAACACCCACCAGCTTCGTGATGTCATCATGGAGGAGTGGAAAAGGACTCCAGTGGCAACCTGTGAAGCTCTGGTGAACTCCATGCCGATGAGGGTTAAGGCAGTGCTGGAAAATAATGGTGGCCACTCAGAATATTGACACTTTGGGCCCAATTTGGACATTTCCACTTAGGGGTGTACTCACTTTTGTTGCCAACGGTTTAGACATTAATGGCTGTGTGTTGAGTTATTTTGAGGGGACAGCTGTACACTTACTACTTTACATTGTAGCAGAGTGTCATTTTACTGTTTCTATTTTTTGTGTCCCCTATTCATTTAATCTGGGGGAGATGTCCCCTCCCTTATCCCTCCGCACCAGTTCCTATGCCCCAGCTTAGTATAACTTTTTAAGATATTTTTTGATTTAGACTCTCCGCTTGCCCTGTTGCTAGCCGGGTATCTCAGACACCCTATAAATCTCACACTAAGTTAGCTGGGATATCTCCCTATACCAAGCACCACCCACAATTCTTTATAATTAGATTTCATTTGCTCCTAAATCACAAATCATATATTCAACCTGGCTAGTGCAGACATCATATTAAAACAAAAGTTTAGATAACTCGCCGGCAGTGTAGGCAAGTAAATCACAATTACTTTGGGTTCAAAATATAGTCAGTGTTGTGAAGTATCAACTAATATTAATAGCCTAAAAACCCATATGTTACAAAATAAAGAAAAAATAAACTTGCTGAGACAATTTTGGAAACCACTTACATACAGTAGCTACCCATTTAGTCTATAAACACTCAATCATTCTTAATTCCAGATAAATATTTGTTTGAAATAATAAACATTAAACTCATCTCGCAAAGAAGTTACAAGAACGATTACTTGGGAGGAGTGGAATTAACTCAGTGTTTCTTTCTGTAGCTTCCAATTTTTTTACACTTTTTACAAATTCAGCCAATATTTCTCGCTATCATTGCTTGTGCACATCTAATTGATAATATGTGATATTTTTAAGTAAATGAACTTGTTAATGGCAAAAAAATGTAAGGGAAGAGAAGGGATAATTGATAAATGTTTACATTGAAAACGGTTGAATAAAGACTTTTAGTCCATCAAGTTCAACCTTTTTAGATGTCCTCTGACCTTTGTAATATGCAGATTTATTGTTAATTGTTAATTAATTGTTAATTGATCCAGAGGAAGGCAAAGAGAAAAAAAAAACATTGAAACTTTGCCAATTGTCTCAAAAGGGGAAAACATTAAATTCCTTCCAGACCTCGCAGACTGGCGATCGGATTCCTCCCTGGATCAATACTCCCTCTCTAATTCTCCAGATTAGCCCTGAATGCCCTTTTTTACAAAAATATATCCAATCCCTTTTTAAAGTTATCTATCGAATCCGCTGTCACCACCCCCTTTGGTAGAGAATTCCACAGATTAACCACCCTTATTGTGAAGAACCCTTTTCTTTCTTCGAATCTTTTTACTTCTAATCTCAAAGGATGTCCTCTTGTCAGTTAAAAACATCTTGGCACAAAAAGTTCACTTGAGAAAGCCTTGTATTGACCCTGGATATATTTATATAAGGTAATCATATCCCCTCTTAGAGGCCTTTTTTCTAGAGAAAATAAATGTAATTTGGTTAGTCTTCATAACTTAGCCCCTCCATTCCCCTTCTTAGTTTTGTTGCCCTCCCCTGTACTTTTTCCAGCTCTAGAATGTCCTTTTTATGAAGTGGTGCCCAAAATTGTACTCCATATTCCAAATGAGGGCGTACTAGAGATTTGTATAGTGGCAGAATTATATTTGCTTCCCTGGCTTCTATACCCTTCTTAATACATGCTAATATTTTACTTGCCTTTGCAGATGCTGCCTGACATTGAGCATAGTAACGCATTAAATATAGTAATCCATCTTGTATTTGTCTTCTGGACAAGTGTAGGAATGAAACCGTAACCATTATTGAGGGGTATTGTGTTTTTAAATTATATTTTCTCCCTAAAGCCTTTATTGCAGCTGTATGCACATGTATTTTTAATGTAAATCAAGATGAACTAAAAAATAAAAAGATCCTTATGTTTAATCCCCATAACTCACTGGCACAGTTTCATGGGCGATTTATCAGAGACTAATGTGATATATGTGGCCCAGTATTTTCCTGTGTATAGAG
This sequence comes from Discoglossus pictus, assembly GCA_027410445.1. Lineage (NCBI taxonomy): Eukaryota > Metazoa > Chordata > Amphibia > Anura > Alytidae > Discoglossus > Discoglossus pictus. The sequence continues at coordinate 123,685,583 of CM050169.1, read as the reverse complement.
GGTTATGTGGTCACTAAATAGTAGTGAGGAAGTTTCTTCCTGAGGTTAATTTGAGTGAACTCCATAAAACACACTGATGGATTCATCTTGTCATGGTATATAATACAGCATGGAATCACGATAATGTAATATTCTCAATTTCAATTTACAATTCTCAATACAGTGGCCATTCAGGTACAGCTTGTCTTTCATTAAACAGTCTAATCCTTATGCTACAAATGGATTAGAACTGATACCACAAACCAAATGTTCCCTTTTCCTGTTTTTATTATGGCATTTATAACCTTTCCTTGGTACACTGGTTTTTTATCCTTCCCTGGCTGGGACTTGGTTTCGGTCATTTATTTGTTTACAGAATTCAATCTATACATATATTTCACAGCTGTTTTCAATAATTTTATTACATATGTTATCAATTTTTCAATGCATGTATCTCTCTAGGACCCAGGTCCTACCTGTTTCTGGTGCTGTTTAGTTTAAACCTATTATATATTACTAGGAAATTGCCCGTTAAAAATGACGGGAGTAAAATTGTAAGCCTGGCAATGCTGTTTGGCACACAATGCAAGGATCTCTCACCACTAACTTGCGGGCCTTGCGATGCGCTCATTTGGAGCTTATTGCGAACCTCTTCCCACTCTCTGACCCCTGTGTTTGTTACCCCCCTCTCCCTTCCATGTATCTGTTTACCCCTCTCTCCCTCCCCCACCCCCTCTCCCTGCCCTGTGTATTTTTACCCTTATTTTCCTCCCATGTGTCTCTTTTCCCCCCTGTGTCTCTTTTCACCCTCTTCTAAGTGTTACGGACTTCAGCCTTGTTTTGAGCCTTTTTGTAAACAATAACGTCTTTACGAACGCCATTTTTTTCCTCGCTTAGCCAATTTTCAATCCCCTGAAAAACGTCAATTAAGCCTCAAATTAGCTTGCAACCTCAATCATAGGCTCCCCACCTCTCCCCCTTTGCTGTGTGGGAGGTTGTAAGTTCATTTTTTAAATACATTTTCATCTTTTGGTGGTCTTCCGGCTTCTGAGTTACGAGCTTGAAAAAAATCGAATCTGTTAAAGTCGTAATTTTTTCAAAGTTTTGCATGCCTCGCGATCAGCTCCAAAGTCCTACGGCCAAATAACATGTATGACGGGACAGATGACCCTTGGAGGGACCCTGAAAGGCCACAATTGCGAGGCCTCATTGTAGTAAAGTCGCACTGGCCTTGCGTTGAGCGCTCATTGCACATGCGCAAGCCCGTAACTTTTATCATGGCTTGACCGACAATTCGAAATTACCACAACTATACATGTGATTAAATATATATATATATATATATATATATATATATATATATATATATATATATACTATATATATATATATATATATATATATATATATATATATATATATATATAAACAGTTGTGCTCAAAAGTTTGCACACCCTGGTAAAAATTGTGAATTTTGTGGCATTCATTGTGAAATAAGTGACTGATCATGCAAAAATGTCTTGTATTGAAGAAACCATTTATTATCACATAGTTGTTTGGGTCCTTTTTAAATCATAATGATAACAGAAATCATCCAAAATGGCCCTGATCAAAAGTTTACATACCCTTAGTACTTAATACTGTGTATTGCCCCCTTTAGCATCAATGACAGCGTGCAGTCTTCTGTAATAGTTGTCTATGAGGCCCCTAATTCTTGCAGGTGGTATAGCTGCCCATTCGTCTTAGCAAAATGTCTCCAGGTCATGCAAAGTCTTTGGTTATCTTGTATGAACCACACGTTTGAGATCTCCCCAGAGTGGCTCGATGATATTAAGGTCAGGAGACTGTGATGGCCACTCCAAAACCTTCACCTTTTTCTGCTGTAACCACTGGAGGGTCAACTTGGCCTTGTGCTTAGGGTCATTGTCATGCTGGAAAGTCCAAGAACGTCCCATGTGCAGCCTTCGTGCAGAAGAGTGCAAATTATCTGCCAGTATTTTTGATAACATGCTGCGTTCATCTTGCCATCAATTTTCACTAGATTCCCCATGCCTTTAGAGCTCACACCGCCCCCAAAACATCAGTGAGCCATCACCATGCTTCCCAGTACGGATGATATTATTTTCACTATAGGACTTGTTGATCCCTCTCCAGACATAGTGCTTATGGTTGTGACCATAAAGGTCTATTTTGGTCTGGTCACACCAAATAACAGTGTGCCAGAAGCTGTGAGGTGTGTCAAGGTTTTATCGGGCATATTATAACCAGGCTTTTTTTAATAAGTGATTGAACAGTACTGGCTGGCATTTTCAAGACTTTGGATATCTTTTTATATCCTTTTCCATCTTTATGAAGTTCCATTACCTTGTTACGCAGATCTTTTGACAGTTATTTTCTGCTCTCCATGGCTCGGTATCTAGCATGCTCAGTGCATCCATGTGAGAGCTAACAAACTCATTGACTATTTATATGCAGACACTAATTGCAATTTAAAAAGCCACATGTGCTCTGACATTGCCTTCTGCCCCTGGTCTGATCATGACATAGTTTCTATTAGGCTAACACTGGGTCCTAACCATACCCCAATTAATAATTGGAAAATTAATGAGTATCTACTGTCTAACCCTAACAGTGTGAAATTGCTAGCTGAGGATATAAAAATGTATTTTAGCACCAATGCTTCTCCGGAAACTGGGGCTTATATCAGGGGCTCCTGTATTAAACTTGCTTCTCTACACAAGAAATCCCTTAAGTAGAGAGAGACAGATTTGACAGTCATCCTCAGTAGTCTGGAGAAGGCTAATCAATAGAATCCATCTAATAAACTAGTTAAATAAATCAATAAGACTAGGCTAGAGCTAGATGGGGTGCTCTCTCACTACACCGAAAGAGCTATGAGGAATACAAAGCACCTATATTATTGGAAGGCAAATAAACCAGATAGGATGTTGGCTAGGAGATTAAAGTCCGAATAAACTCATTCTAGTGTTACTCAGATCAGAATGCCCACAGGTAAGATTTAATTTAGTCCAAAAGATATTCAAAAAACATTTCAGTGTTTCTATCAACAGATATACTCATCTCAGACTCAAACTGGGGAGTCAGACCTTGACTTTTTTTCTGGGGTCACTTGATCTCCCCTCAATAACAGAGCAGCAAATATCTAGCTTGAACTTAGATGTTTCCCAAGAAGAGGTGAAGGCAACCATCCAAGGTCTTAAATTGGGCAAGTCTCCAGGGCTGGATGGTTTCATGAACCTATATTATAAGAAATTTGAATATTTGCTTATACCACACCTCACGTCTCTATTCAGTGCAATCCTGAGGGGGGATTGTATGCCTCCGGAGTTAAACCAGGCCGACTTGGTTGTGTTCCCCAAGGATGGCAGGGACAATCTCGAAGTCAAGAACTATCGTCCTAGCTCATTTTCGAACTGAGATGTCAAAATATTGGCTAAAATCATGGCATCCCGGATCTCTAAATTTCTACCTGAAATCATACATAAAGACCAGGCAGGATTTATACCATACAGGCAGGCTGGGGACAATGTCAGATGAATCCTGAATATCCAGCACCTAGCGAGTAAAGCAAAATCCCCAATGTGCCTCTTAGCCTTGGATATTGAAAAGACCTTTGATACTGTAGAGTGGCCTTTTATTTATAAAATACTAGAAACATTTGGATTTAAAGGACGCTGTATTACCTTACTTAAAAATTATTACAACTCCCTGCTAGCCAATCTGAAGCTGCCAGGAGAACAGAACCCTGATTCAGATTCGAAGGGGTACTAGGCAGGGATGCCCACTCTCGCCTTTGTTGTTCACCTTTGTTATAGAAGCAATTCGATCGCACAAAGAGATTCAAGGTCTCCAAGTAGGTTTGCAGCATTATAAGTGCTCTCTTTTTGCTGACGATTTATTATGCACCCTGACTAATTCCTTAACCACGATTTCAGCGCTTATGTCTAGAGAAGACCGAGGCTCTAAGCTTAGGCATCGCCAAATCTGACTTAGAATCCCTGAAATCCAAATATAACTTTACCTGGTCTGAACAGTATATAAAATATTTAGGAGTCAATATTACGCCTACATTTTCAGACCGATACAAAGCAAACAACCCCCCCCCCCCCCACCATGTATAAAAGGCTAGACGAGGACATGCAGAGGTGGATAAAATACCATCTTTTATTGACTGGCCATATAGCAGTCACCAAAATGAATATTTGGCCAAAATCTTGTACCTTTTTAGAACTCTCCCTATTCCAATCTCCTTAAAAGAATTAGACAGGTTTCAGAATAATATGTTCCGATTTATATGGAAAAATAAAAGTCCCCGTATCTTTAAAAGAATACTGTATAGGCATAAGAGTAGAGGGGGGCTCTCATGCACAAACTTAAGGAACTATTTTAAAGCGGCACGACTATCCCTGGTTCCCTTAGCACATTCTACTAAACATCAACCGGGTTGGGTATTCTTAGAAAACCAACAAATGTTCCCTCACAGTTGGTATAGGATAATCTGGGTCCCGGATAGACCGTGTTCTCTTAGATTACACCAAAACCCAATGATCAATCTAACACTAACTTCCTGGAAATGGAAACTAAAAGTCGACTTGATATGGATATATCTACCTTGTCAGTTCTTTCCTTCCCTCAAGTATTAGCAGATTCTAGAGTAGTTTCCAAACATTGGTGGATCTCTAGAGATCTAGATAGGTTTGGTACGTGGTTTACTGATGGTTGTCTTATGATCTATGATCAATTTTGCTAGAACCATAATCTACCTCAAGAGGAATTTTATAACTATTTAAAAATAAAAAGCTGGGTCAGTGAAATGTTCAAAAACTCGGGGTCCCCTAAATCCTCTTGGATTTCATTAATTTGTCAAAATCTCCCACTCTCCAAGGGTATAGTAGGGTCATTGTATGACATTTTTACTAATACAGCTGCAAACAAGAAGCCCAAATTCATGATTAGATGGTAGGAAGATTTAGGAGTGGAATGGTTGTGGGAAAAATTACTAGAGTCCTGTTTGAACTTAAGCAGAGAATCATTTAATTCTTCCCACTTAGAAAAATCTCTCAAGGTCCTCCAGAGAGTCTATTGTACACCTGATAAGCTCCAGAAGATCAACCCCTGTAAAAGCAACAAATGCTTTAGGGGGTGTCAAAACATTGGAGACCACATCCACACTTGGTGGTCTTGCCCGAAAGCTCAAAATTTATGGGGATACCTAACCCAACTTGCCATGTCACTCTTTAAGAAGGCGATTACAACCAAGATAGAATCCTGCCTTGTGGGAATTCCTATCCTCAGCTCAAAACTCATTTTTTTCAGCTAATGGCTATTGCTGTTAAACTGCATATAGTTTGTAGGTGGAAAACTAAGACTTGAAGATTTCAAGAGGCAGTCAGCAAAATTAACTAACTTGCACTATTTTGGATGCAATGCTACAATTCCACAAAATTTGGGAGCCTTGGTTGGAGTCGCCTCTTAGCACCCCACTGACTTGACCCTAGAGTTTCAGTACAACCCAGCGAGGTGAGGACTAGAGGCGGGGAGGCTTGACTCTGGATTTCTCTTACAAAATGAGAGGTTGGAAAGTAGGTAACTACTTTAATACTTTGTTAGATGAACCCAAAGCTATTTCACAAACGTTCAAAACCAGGTCTTAACAAATGAGCTAGAGATCTCTAGAGAAAAATGTCTATGGGGGCTATACTGGAAATCTCTAGACTAGTTTTTCCCTGCTGTAATTAGCTGTGTTTATTTGTTGAGTTTATATGACTGTTTGTTTTATATATATATATTTTTTAATTTACAGAGACTGTTATTGTTTATTAAAAATCAAAAACATAAAATTAAAAGGCTTGGTCAGCTTAGATAATGAAATACTTTATTGTTAAAAATGACGTAAGCACTGTTTATGCCTTTCAATAAAACTATTATTAAAAAAAGCCACAGGTGTGGGAAATTAACCTTTATTGCCATTTTAACCTGTCGGTCACCTTGTGTTTCTGTAACAAGGCCATTTGGGTGATTTCTGTTATCATTATGATTTAAAAATGAGCCAAACAACTATGTGATAATAAATGGCTTCATATGATCACTATCCTTTAATAAAAGACATTTTTTTTTTTGCATGATCAGCCATATTTTCAAAATAAATGTAAAAATGTCACAATTTCTGCCAGGGTATGCAAACTTTTGAGCACAAATATATATATATATATATATATATATATATATATATATATATACATAAATAAATATACATTTAGATAGTTCTTATATTGTTATATATTACCTATGGTATATTTTGGTATTTCCAGTATAGTATTTGTCATTAAAGAGTAAATATATATAATATTGTAGAACTGAAAATATCACGTAAAATTTGACAGACTAGTTAAATGTTTCATTTTGCCTTATCTGTGTATATTAATTAATCCCATGCCTCTGAGTCTTAAACTTAATAACCTATGAATTTGTTGGTGTACGTCATGAAATCATGTAAGTCTGTATATAATTATGGCATAAAAGAAAAACCTTTTATTAAGCATTACACAATTCAAATCCATCCTGCTCTTGGTCATTGATTTCAGGTCATTTATATAAGTTGTCTATTTTCATAACCATAACTTTACCATGAACACAGTCATCTAACTGGATCCCTAATTCCTGACAATCCAAAACCACATCTTACCTACTGGATAATCTCAATTTATCTATAAATACATCATTTAGTTTGGGTGGAGTTGATATACTTCAGAAAAGTGACCCTGTGGTGGATCCAAATACAATATATTTTACAAAGACAGGTTATTACAAGAAAAAGTATCATATCTACTCAATGTATTCATTACACTAATGTTTAAATGTTTCCTATCTACCAGCCTATCTGATCCACCCATCAGTGTATAATGATTGCTATTTCTCCCTTTGGTCAGCACATGCTCATTTTTCTCAATATAACATGGCTTTAGAATGAAAATGAAGGTACACTGCCGAGGGTTATTTGCAATAACGCTCATAACACTGATAAAAGCCCATGCTCGGTGATTAAAGCAGAAAGTCTGACAAGTAAAATCTACTAAGCTTACTGAAAGAAAATGCAATAAGATTTAGTTGATAAAATACTCGTTATTTCCTACATTTTTATTTTATTTTATATTTGGAACTTCTGTGTTTCTAAGGCTATATTACAGTGGCTGTAACTGTATGTATGGTTCCTGCCATGTTGTGTGCCTTTCTGCAACTGTATTTGTGGCACAAAGCGGATTGTCAATATGTCTGTTAATTTAGATGTCCTGAGCAGCTGTTACTACCTGATGTGGTATGTTGGGTTCCGCAGAATTTGGTACTAGTTCCTCTTCTTTTAAATATATTAAAGATTTACAAGTAGGGCTAGAGATTAATGTGTCAATGTTTGCTGATGACATGTCGCTTCCTTCTGCCAATTCTAAGCTAATCATCGAGAAAACATTGTGGGATGCGACCTGTGATTGGTTGAGAAGACAACACAAGGTTTTCGCTATAATGAAGAACTTATTTAAGAAGAATTATTCTGAAAGCTTCATAGTTTTGAAACATTTTTGTGAAATAATTATCTCTATATTTTCCATGCAAGAGCTGAATGATGCTATGTGCGCAAAACATGTAAGTGAATAATAATATGGCCTAATTTTAGCTAAAAATTCAACAATTATTTTTTATATAAATCCACTCTAAAAAATAAATAGCATTTTACTTTATTTAACCACATGAATTTTATTTATACCACATATGTCCGTTTCACACTTAAAGCAATATAATATAATATTAATTACAATATTTCCTCTATCACCACTGGAAAATATGACATTTTACGAGTGTTAGCACTCAGAAGTTATTATTTACATAAGCTACAAATGAATTGCCAAAGAATGCAAGTAAGTTTTCCATTTGGTTTAAGAGAGACCCTTTGTAACACAAATACTAATTGGTACAGAGTTAAGGATTAGTGAGACTGGTTGGATTAATGTATTTTCAAATTCTATTTTCTAAAATGCTTAAAAGTCATGATTTATTTGCCAAAAACAAACTGTCACTCACAGTCCAAACCAGCCCCTTCTCAATCTCACCAATATGTATTGTTGGTGTTAACCAATCAGTTGATGCATCAGCTGAGGCTGACATGTTATGTAGCATTGTTACAACAGCTTCATTTCAGGCAACTATAATTTTACTGTGATTTTCCAGTATTTTCAGTGCTCTGTCCTCACCTACTTATTAAAATGACATATACTTCAAGATAGGGGGAGATATTGGAAGGCAAGAATGGAGATGGCCAGGAGAGCATAGCATTGCATTTACAGGTAATAAACGGATTTATTATTTTTATTTTCTTTAAAATAGCATAATTGAAATATCGGACAATAATGTCCCTTTAAAAGTAAATAATAATAGGCAGTAGGTAACAACATGCATATTTTTCTAAAGACGTAAATTTATTTTTTAACAATATACAATTAGTATATGTAGCAAGTATAGTGGGAGGAGCCTCTTGCTCAACCAATAGCACTTAACACTAGCAACAATTGTGGGACCCATCTCTGCTGAATCTGCTAATTAAAGCAGTGTGGCTACGTTTACATTGTGGGTGGTCACAGTGGGCTCTGCTCATACAAGTACTGAGTACAAATGGTGGACAGAGAAGATCATCTAGCCTTGCCTCCCATACTATACTGAGTGCTTATTATACGCAATTAAATATATACTATTAGGTGGTAAAATAAATGCTAACTTTCCAAGACCGTTTTATATAAAGCGCTTTGCAAGACTGAGAGCTTGAAAGCATACAGAGGTGAATAAAGGGAGATTCAAGGGCTTGGCAATATACATTTCTAACTTGCTGCGGCATGTTTCAAAGGGTTAAAGTGAAGTTGACTGTAGAAAGAATGTAGGAGAAATTGTGAAGAACTTGGAGGTATGAAGGGAATAATTGTGGTTATGTCTGTGGATGTAGCAGCTGTGAAATATGGAGATGACAGTGCAGAAACCTGTACTATAAAGTAACACAAATCATAGGTAGATGGCTGGGCATGGTCAGGGTAGGTGGGAGGGCATGTTAGATGAATTCAGAGGCAGATGTGAAGGTGGTGTTCAAAAGCTCTAGGTATATTGAATAGAGCTGGAAAGTCAGATGATGGGTGCTTAACTGGGTGGTATAGGGTCTGGTGTTACTGGCTGCTTTATATATATATATATATATATATATATATATATATATATAGAGAGAGAGAGAGAGAGAGAGAGAGAGAGAGAGAGAGGTGTCATTGTCTGTTCTAACTTGTTGCAGTAATTTTGCCACCTTTCACGTGGAGAGATTTCCTAACTATTGGACGATGGAGGTACAGGAGTAGAGAGACATTAGAGGAGACTGATGTAGGGTATGAGGGAGACACCGAGGGAGATGGCACTAAGAGCCATGGGCTTCCACAGACATTTTCTAGGGTGGTTTAATTGAACGATACTAAGGTCAGCTAAAACTTGATTTAATTTAACTAAATGCAGAATGCCTGTACTTTTCATACTGTAATGAATTCAAATAAAACTGAGACTGATGGATACTCATGGTACAGTTAAATGCCGTGGACAGCCAGGCAGAGAAGACCTCACAACATTGTTACTTTTGCCAGGGTTCTGGATGTCAGCAGACAACTGTAAGCAGTTAACAAAGCTTATGGAAAACAGCATGTAGAGTATAACCGTTGAGGCATCTTTGGTCAGCTGCATTGGAACTATGGGTGCAGAGGGGTCTATATGCACTGACCAAGCTATGGGGGTGGGGGTAACTACCCGACTCGCCCCATCTGTGGAAGACCAAGTCAAGAGCTTTGTGTGGTTCGCCAATCCTGAAAAAAGTCGTCCACGCGCCTACATTATAGTGGTCAGTTTGGTGCAGTGTGTCCACATTGAAGGACCCCACTGTGACATCCGGTTGGACAAGTCTGCTATAAAGTTGCAGAAAAACAACCCAAAAAATGAGTGTAATAAAAACAATAGGTGGATTTTCTTCACCTGGTATAATCTAATTTTATGTGCAGATGTTCTGTACTGAATTTATGGTGTTGCGGTGACTGTGATGGTCACATTGACGGGAGCATCCTCAGGTAGGTCTGCCACGGACAGCTCTGACAGAGGGACACCTGCATTGCTGGGAGCAGTAGGTTCTGTTCCTCCTGGAAAATAAAAATGCAATATTTATGTGGTCATCATAAACTGATAAGACTACTGATTGGTGATTGGGTAATAGTAGTGGAGAGATTAGATGATTTGGGTAATAGACATGTTCTTTTAAATGTGTCATAGAACCTTTTGATCTAGAGTGGCTTTTTAATGTGGTTGTATTTGTTTATAGTTTGCTTCATGTTTGAAGGACAGATTAGCACGTTCAATTTCTTTGGTATAAAAGTGCAAATAGTAATTCACTAAGTGGCAATGATCTAAACTCAGCCTACAACATCCCCAACTAATTTATAATAAATGTTCTCACAGAAAGGGTATGTAGCGATTGAGTTAGCCAAGAACAACGTAGAATTGCTTAAATACAGTGCCTTGCAAAAGTATTCACCCCCCTTGGCATTTCTCGTGTTTTGTTGCCCCACAACCTGGAATTAACATGGATTGTTTGAGGATTTGCATCATTTAATTTACAGAACATGCCCACAACTTTGATAATGTTTTTTTTATTTTTATTGTGAAGCAAACAACAAATAGAACAAAATAACAGAAAAAGTCAATGTGCATAACTATTCACCCCACTAAAGTCAATTAGGGGGGTGAATAGTTATACGGCAACCACAGCTCCAAGTGGCTTTGGATAAGTCTCTATGAGCTTACCACATCTTACCACTAGGATTTTTTCCCATTCCTCCTTGCAAAACTGCTCCAGCTCATTCAAGTTGGATGGTTTGTGCTTGTGAACAGCAATCTTTAAGTCTGACCACAGATTTTCTATTGGATTGAGGTCTGGGCTTTGACTAGGCCATTCCAACACATTTACATGTTTCCCCTTAAACCACTAAAGTGTTGCTTTAGCAGTGTGTTTGGGGTCATTGTCCTGCTGGAAGGTGAACCTCCATCCTAGCCTCAAATCACGCAACAGAGTGGTACAGGTTTTGCTCAAGAATATCCCTGTATTTAGCACCATCCATCTTTTCCTCAACTCTGACCAGTTTCCCAGTCCCGGCTGCTGAAAAACATCCCACAGCATGATGCTGCCACCACCATGTCTTTGGGTGATGTGTTGGGTTTGCGTCAGACATAGCTTTTTCATTGATGGCCAAAAAGTTCAATTTTAGTCTTATCAGACCAGAGCACCTTCCACCCTACATTTTGGGAGTCTCCCACATGCCTTTTCACAAACGCAAAATGTGCCATTTTGTTTTTTTCTGAAAGTAATGGCTTTCCTCTGGCCACTCTGCCATAAAGCCCAACTCTATGGAGCGTACGACTTATTGTTGTCCTATGTACAGATACTCCAGTCTCTGCTGTGGAACTCTGCAGCTCCTCCAGGGTTACCTTAGGTCTCTGTGCTGCCTCTCTGATTAATGCCCTCCTTGCCCGGTCCGTGAGTTTTGGTGGGCGGCCATCTCTTGGCAGGTTTGCTGTTGTGTCATGTTCTTTCCATTGAATTATGATAGATTTAATGGTACTCCCGGGGATCATCAAAGATTTGGATATTTTTTTATAACCTAACCCTGACTTGTACTTCTCAACAGCATTGTCCCTTACTTGTTTGGAGAGTTCCTTGGTCTTCATGGCAGTGTTTGGTTAGTGGTGCCTTTTGCTTAGGTGTTGCAGCCTCTGGGGCCTTTAAAAAATGGTGTGTATATGTACTGACAGATCATGTGACACTTAGATTGCACACAGGTGGACATCATTTTTACTAATTATGTGACTTCTGAAGGTAATTGGTTGCACCAGAGCTTTTTATGGGCTTCATAACAAAGGGGGTGAATACATACGCACATGATAATTTTCTGTTTTCTATTTCTAAAAAATTGTTTTATGTATATATTTTTCTCATTTCATTTCACCAACTTAGACTATTGTGTTCTGATCCATCACATAGAATTCAGATTAACAATTTAAGGCTGTAATGTAACAGAATAGGTAAAAAGTCAAGGGGGGTGAATACTTTTGCAAGGCACTGTAGGTAACACATTTTGAAGGCTTTTTTACTTTGGTTTTGCCCAGGGGTCTGTTTCTACTTAAACCCATGAGGCCCAGACCTAGGGCAGCACATCTTCAGAGGGCACCAGGCTGCCTGAAGATGCAGTGCAGTACATTAAAATATGTTTGGATATGCACAGGAATGTCTGTCTCTTCTTGACCCTTTCTGACACACCATACATACATAAAAATACATGAACGTATGAATTGAGATATAGAATTGGGAAAGAAGGAACAGCAATGGGCTGTGGGCGGTGCACAAATCTGAATGACTTAGGGCAGCATACAAACTAAATACATCCATGGTTTTGCCCATAATCCATATTATTTGTTTAAATTGCATAACAAAAACATAGGAATACAGCGTCTCATACTATCAACACCTTACCGGCTGGTGCATCTGTGGGCTCCACATCTGATGTTGGATTTGGAGCATTGTCTGCCCCCTCCGCTGTATCTGCCGCAGTTTCTGCATCTTCTGGATTTCTGATGTTCTCTCGAGCTTCTGCTGAGGATCTGTATAAGTGATGAATATTGTGACAAATTAGTCCAATGTGGTACGAAACAGGCAAAAGTTGCAGTCTCCTGATAAATTCCCTGTGAGTACTTCTCATTTTTATTAAACGCAAAACTATAATTTAAGATTTTTTAGAAGCTGTGTGTGGGACACATACGAAAAAAATCTGTATAATTCATATTGTGCAATGTTAAACATTATTTAGCCATTAAAGGACCAGTGGGATGCTCTAGATAGAGGAGATTGATACTGTATTTATATATTGATCATGAATAAAATCTACATATAATATAGCAAGGTTCAGTATTAAATTAATTCTCAAAGATTAATGTATTATGCTCCAGTGTTTGTCTCCACTCTCATAATGTCATTAGGGAAGAGTGGGAGTGTTGATTGTGAGACAGATTCACTAGGTGGTGACCCATTGATGGACGGTTATTGTAGCCCTGGGGAGCTTGTAATAAAGGAAAGGCTCACTGCATCCACTATGTTATTTGTTCCCTAATGTGCCACTGGTTTCTTCCTTATAATACAGTAACCTTTAAATACTGTGGTTGAGCCTTTTGGCAGAATATTGTTAGACCTCTGTTATTAAAAGGGTTAATAGACCCTTTGCTCTCTCCACACTTTGCCATAAGTAGTTTTACAGATTCAATACCATAACACTGGAAATACTTCAGTTAATATCCACAAGGACAGTCCAGCCCCAAATGCCAGGCAGTTATATCCCAAACCAATTATAGCTGAAACATTGACTGTATAAAAGATTTGATAGAATTTATTGACATACAATGATCAAAGTTTTACTTACGGTCTAAATAACAAGTCATGAAGTCCTGTATGATGTAAAGAAAAGAGATAGACATGTATCATTAGACATTGAACGTTTATACGTTTCTGCCACAGTTTTAACTAGATATTTCAGGGTAGAGCATTTGAGCGGCCAAGTTGATACATGAGGTGTTTAAATAATCAATCAACTAGATAAACACTCGCATAGAGAGGAAATAATCCAGTCCTCAAGGGTCATATGAAATCTATTTTTTTGTATATTGCTAAGTGAGCAGTAATTTAAAACAATTGAGTAACTGATTTATTCATTTGTACTTACAGGACCACTGAAGTTCAAGAAAAAAGTCACTTGTTAGTGAAGTATGTAATAGAGCTGTGTAAGCCATGGACAAGCATTTTAGACAAAATCTGAATTTTTGAAGACTTTGTTTATGTGTAGAGGGAATAATTTTGTGCTTGATCATGAAGGTGTGGTTATTTAACTACTAGCTGAAGGAGTAGAGGGAACGGGAAGAAGTCCAAGTCTCTGTTAGATATTAGGATATTTATGGGTATAGGAATCCATTTTGTGTTTGTTACATCATATCCTGAGAGCTGGATGATTCAGGTGTGTGTTTGTAGTTATCAGTAAAGGGAGGGTGGGGGAGATGGGAACATGCCAAAGTCTAGAGCCTTTATATGTTACCTGATTCAAATTGACACCACACCCCTTCCCCTTCACAGGCCCAGAAGCAAGATGTTGCATAAACTCCCCTCTCACACACACATAGCTTCCATTAAGTACCATGGATTGCAGAGGCATCATTTTTTATTTTAGGTTTATTACTTTTTCCTGATTATTAAGCTCTTAGACTCAAAGCTTTCAAACATATATATGTTTTTATTGTACAGTGTCACTTTAAGATAAGAAGTGATTAAATAGTCCATCAACATTAAGGTATGGACTCTAACAGGAAAATAAAAAACTTTAATAAATAGATCTAGCTATTTTCTAGAGGCGAGTTGTCAATCTCCAGTCCTTGAGTACCTTCTCAAACCAAGGCTTTCAGGATGTTCCCATGTGAGCAGTAAATCAAATCAATGAAGTCACTGATTGATTCTGAAAATCTCGTCTGAAACCCTGTTCTGGGTCTAACTTGTCCAATGCCTTCAAGGGCTAGAGCCAGGCCAGATTTTCAGAATGTCCTTGCACTGGTAAAACAACTTTATTGAGCAACTAATAGATTCAGGTGTTTTAACAAGATATCCTGAAAATTACATGGTACTGTCTTTCAGGAAAAAGAATTAGGCAACAAGGTTCTAGAATATACTAATTCAGTGGAGCATGTACTCACTTGGGTTGTTGTCACGGTTCCGGACAATGTACTGAAAGACAAGAAGGCTGGCAACTGCAGCCACTAACATGCCGGCCACTGCCGCCCCAATGACTGCTGGGTACGCATTAAATGGAGGGTCAGCTACAAGAAATAACAAAAAGGGACAAATACTAAAACAATCTGTATAAATCATATTGTGCTAAGTCAGACATCATTTAGCCATTAAAGGACCAGTGTGACGATCTAGAAAGATAAGCTAGATACTGTAATTATAAATTGATAATTAATACAATTCACATTTATCATAGCAAATTTCAATATTAAATACATTTATAAAGATTAGTGTATTAGCATCCAACTGGGTGTTTGTCTCCTCCCTGATCAGGTCATTAACGGGCAGGTGGGAGTTTTGGTTGTGAGACAGACCTGAAGAGTTTTAAGAACAACCAGAAATGATAAGAGAGTAAACAATTATTGATAGCTTTCCTCACAACTAAAGCCAGTTGCAAAGGGAAACCTCTAACATGACAATACCCAGCTGACGGAGATCATTGTGATAGCAGAAAACATTATGTTTCCTGGTAGATACGAGCAGCAGCTGAGTCTAGTAATGGAGGGCCTGGAGTCCACGCCAGCCTACTGGGGTTGGAAGGAAGGCCCCTTCGCCTGGCAGGACCTGGGTATGTTAGGAGGTGGCTAGCTGGGGGAGGTTGAGCCATTTATAGGCCGGTTTTGGTGCCAATTGTATCAGTGGTCCCCCAGCTAGGGAATATACCATCCCAAATAAATAAAATGAATAAAGTATATTGTCAAGTTGAAGGATTATATTGTTTTTGTTAAACACTTGTAGTTATATTGTTTGAGTGTACATTATATGTTGACAAATTATGTTTATGTTGTTGTCACAGCGTTGGGTGGTGAGGGGAGTCGTTGGGAAAGTGGTAAAATGGGTAAGATCCTACCCTATGGTGGTACGGATGTTACAACACGGTAGGCCCTGGATGAGGCTTCAGGGCATAGGGCCTACTGTCTCTGTCCAGGCTCCTCCCCTCACATGGTAATGTTTATTTATTAATGGTTATGGTTATTATGTCTAGTTGTGTTTACCAATAAACGCTGTGGCCAGTTTTCCTCCCAAGGAGTACTCTGTGTCTAATCATTATATTTTAGCCCAATAATAAGTCTGTGTCAAATCATTATATGTTAGAGGTAATTGTGTTTAACCCTTATCCATACATACCAACTGGGCTTTGCTTAGGTTATGGTCAACGTCTAATTAAAACATCTAGCTCAAGATGTTAAGGCAGTATAATGATTCTAGAAGCCATAAATTCAAGCTGGGCACCAAAATGTACCGAGTGTCAAACAGTTGTAAAAAGAAGGGATTATAGTGTGTAATACTTCAGTATAAATAACGTAATATGTGTAATATGATGATATATCTTCCCAAATGTGGACACTGGAAGCAAATCAATTCACTGCCATGATACTGTGTAATGACTAGGTAAAGGCCTAAACCTCTAAATTAAAAATAGTTACAAAAGGAGGTGTGCTAATCATCTATCTCAATCTAAAACATTAAGACCAAAAACAGACATTGGGACTGGGATCAGTATGGGGTCCCAGTCACCTCCTCCTGCAAGTCTCAACACATAATACAAATGTATATTAAGGAGTGACATAAAACTACCACAGATTGTTACTAATGTATACACTATGTATGGTAAACACATGTTTCGCCATTTGTGGAACTTTAGATTTATCCGGGATGCGCCTCGTAATCAATAGTGTTCTCAAACTGATTGAGGAAAAACTATCTCAAAGGATATTACTGTGTTGCTTTCACATTGACATCTTGCATCTGTCACCCTCTTGTATCACACCTAAACCCTTAGGCGCTCATTCAATTGAGATTTGGGCAATTGAATAGGGCTCTAAAAAAGCACATAGCATATTTTTTTTAAATAAGTTTTTAGTTAGTGAAAATCTTGCTTTTGGATAGATGTGTACTAACTAAAAACTTATTTAAAAAATATGTTATGTGCTTATTTAGGGCCCTATTCAATTGGCCGAATTGCAATTGAACGAGGGCCTTAGATTGTAAGTTTGCGAGTTTCAATCTTGTGTCAGTGCCTTGGATACAAGCTCTATGTACAAGCTCAAAAACAGGGCTCTCCATTCTTTATAAGGTGTTCATTTTGGCATGTACTCAACCCTTGTATAGCTTTACGGAATATGTTGGCGCATTATAAATAAAGATAATAATAATAACTATGTTCAAAGTTCATATATACTCATACTTGTTTTAGGTTTTTACGTATATTGTTAGAAGACTTAGCTGATGAGGTCCAATGGTGAGCTCACATCATTTTTATTTATTTTATTAGAAGATATGAATAAAAAATTGAATACTATACGGATGGGCATTAATAAAATATTTGAAAGATAAAAGTGTATTGTAATATTGTAAAGGGTGCCTTGTGGGCATGCTTTGAGTAGTCATATTTGGTCAATCCCTCTCTTGTGGTAAGAGTCATTTGTTTATATAGATTAAAGAACTGCAGAACGGATAATAGAAATATACAATAGCAATGAACTATGAGGAATTAGAAAAAAAAATTAGAAATTTGCCAAAATCTTTGAGAAAATAATGGAGAGGATTTTGGAATAAATAAATCAAGAAGATAATTCCTGGACAATGAAAACAAACTGGCAATGATAAATCATGAAATCCATATAGGCTGATAAACATTGAACTATTGACCAATTTAAATAGCTATGTCAATAAAGAAGAAATTACACTTATTCTATGAAAAAAGATAACATATTACATGCATTTAGCCCCCTAGGAATTTTATGTTAAAATAGGAATATGCATTTTGTTTCTATACAGGCCAGTATCAAGTATTTTCCAATCATGGCATGTTCCACTCTTCATGACAGCTTTTACTCTTACAGCCCTATTTAATTCCCCCAAAGTGAAAACCCGTAGCCCGTAACAGAGCCTGACAGACGGCTATTAAATTGGCCTCTTACTGCTACCCTCAAACGGTTTGTGGGTTACAGGTGTAAAAACCCTATGGGCTATCGAAACCTAACCTCCGTCCCAGCTAAGCCTTTGATCTGTCAAGCCGTAAATGTTACGATCTCAAAACGCTATTAAATTGCTATGAGTCCCCAAAGATAAAAATATTACAACCTCCAAATAGGACCCGCAAAGAGTTTACAGACAAGTTCTCAACACTGTAAAAGACAATATAAACACACCACTGGACTTTAAAATATGGGAAAGCAATAAAAAGGATTACAATTACTTGCACGACATTCCCCAAATACAAAATAGGCATTTCAAATAATTATTATTTAATCATATGTTGTAATGGTCATGCATATGCCAATATGAAAAGCCATGCTGCAACATGCACAAAGCAATTAAAGACACACTATCTGATTATAGCAACACAAAAACATGAAACTGATGCCATATTAACCCTTTCTCACTCACAGAGGCTCTAATGTGGACCCTGGAATATAAATGTAATTGCATATACATCTCGCTCATCACATCTACATTGGGAAAACAAATAGTGGACAAATGTCACTGCCACATCACAAGTTCCAGTGTAACATTTTACTATTTGTTGTTCAGTCCTTCATTTGTGTCCGACTCTCTGTGACCCTATTGACTGCAACACATTTAACTAGGTCTCGGTCTGTGCTGTTCCACAAGGTTTGCATGCCAAAGATAATGGAGTGGGTTGTCAGTTCCTTTTCTAGTGGACTGTGATTTGTCTGACCTCTCTGCTATTTCCTGCTATTAACTCACAGCTTCATTCAGGTACACAAGGCCCTTCACCACCACCACTTAGCAATCCAGCAAATTGATGAATAGCAAAACATAATGGGAGGTCACCAAATGGGAATGGGTATACATCTTGGCACATGACCACCAGCAATGGCGTGGGACTTTCCAGGATGGGCCTAGCAGAGATTAACCCTGATGGAGGTGAGTTTGCTGTTGCTCCACGTGCCTCTGCACAGCCTCCATGTGTTTTTGCAGCCCCTCCTGATGGGTTATAGTAGATTAGTGTGGTGTATGTTCACCTGGTCCCCTTCAGGATTGCTAAGTGGTGGTGGAGAAGGGGCTTGTGTACTTCAATGAAGCTGTGAGCTATACCATGTAGGGTCACTCT
Organism: Discoglossus pictus; assembly: GCA_027410445.1. Taxonomy (NCBI): domain Eukaryota; kingdom Metazoa; phylum Chordata; class Amphibia; order Anura; family Alytidae; genus Discoglossus; species Discoglossus pictus. Next base: position 123,666,567 of record CM050169.1, on the reverse strand, counting down.
AGGTGTGCAGGTCATAGCAAAGAGGTCAGACAAATCACAGTCCACTGGAGAAGGAGCTGGTAACTCACTCCAGTATCACCTGTCATATTGTTGGTCCTCAGGGGAATGTTGATACTCCACAGTATCACAAATTGAACTTTGCATGTGTTTTAACCCTTTATTTTGGTTATATATGATGTATATTATTATATGATATCTAATGTTATTATTACTATTATTATATGTATTGATCTATTGCATAGTAACTAGGGCTCAATAGTTTACATATATAGGAATGTGACACATATGTGATGTAGGTGGATGTCCCATAACCCCAACCATTGAAAACACTCTGACATGGTTAGAACGGTATAACAAAGCTTTATTTTATATACAGAGCACAATTAGAAATGGACAAGACTGTGAATTAATATCATTTGTGTGGTGTGGGCGGGTCCCAGGAGAGCAAGAGGCTTGTGGGAAAAAGGGAATACCTAAAGGGGGTAATGTCATAGTCTAGAATGAGCACGATGAATAGCACCTATCAGGGTCACATGTGGTCACTACACCACTGCAACTGGAATCTGATGAAAAAAAGGATCATCAGAAATCATTCCATGTAATTGAAGAAACCATTAATGAGCATAGTACTTACAACTTGTCTATATCAGCTTAATGAAACCAATCCAATCCAGTCTAATCCAATCGATTTTCACTCATGTGGTGACAAAACAAACATCTGAAAAAAAGTGGTTAACTAAAAAAAGACGGAGGAAGATTAAAAATAAAAATATATGCATGTACAGTACAATGCTAAATACTGTAACTGTAACAATATATCGACTCTGCAAGCATTAGAAACCATTAGCTAGTTCTCACGATAACTCATTGGCCATGACCATTAATAATGATGTGTCATCTCACAATAAATGCTTAGCTGTGACCAGCGTCAGTGCTCAAGGTGTACTATTACCTTCTCCATATGATATTGTTCATCAACATTGATATCACATGCATCAGCTATACATGTGCTAGCCCATGTTAAAGGATACTCATGATATCAGCACAAGGGGAAAATACCCATTAATACAGAGAGGACACCAGTTCAGCAGCCAGATTCACTATTACTTACATCAGACCCAAGTATCTGTTCTCAGATGGTGGTGGAGGCATGGTGGGATGAGAGGAGGGCTGCGGTTGGCTGCGGGATGTCTCCGGGGGAGGAGGCAGAGCTGGAGACCAGAGGGTGTCGCATAACATCTGCGGTTACCACCTGGAATGCGCTCTGGTCTGCCCCAATCCTGAGCAGCCCGGTCAGGTAGGATTTAGTCATCAGGTGGTCTCCCCTCGCCTCCCTACTGCTCCTGGCCAGGCTGCACACGACCTCTGCTTGATTAGCAGTGATACTGTCCTGGATCCCCCGAAGACACTCCACCTTCATGAGGGTCAGCATCTCTGCCCATGCAGCCAGCCCTGATGTTGGAGATGGAGGCCCCTGGGGCGTGTCCTGGAGAGGAGGTGGCGTTGGTGGTGTCCAAGTGGGGAGGGTCTGTGGACCGGCTGGACACTGCTGCATTATGGGCGGTGGTGTTGGTGGGCCCGGTGGTGGTGGTGGTGGCGGCCAGTCCAGTGGGAGGGCCCTGGCAATAGGCTCAGTCTCTGGAGGAGGGGGATAGTGGTGTTGAATCCTGGCGGTGTGGCCAGTGGTCCTGATGGTGACCCCACTAGCCATATTACATTCTCCTCCCCTGAACCAGGGCCCTTAGCTCCTCTTCTCTCCTTCTCCCCCTGCATCAGTTTCTGCTGGGCGAGGGCTTGCTCCTCCACTTCCTGCTCCGATGGAGCCAACACCCTCGCTTCTGGTTCACCACTGGACCCAGACCTCCTTGATGCTGAAAGAGAGAAAAGAAAGGTATATGTTATTAGTATGATGAATAATACATTGTTTTGTGTGCATTCTTAACTATCTGACATCTAGACTTGAACCCGTATGATTCTCCTAATTGCAACTCAGGTTAGCTATCATTTGCTAGATATGATCTATTCTTTGGTTCTTGGTTCTTGGTCTTGATCGTTCTTGGCTCTTAACGATATCTTGATTGAGGCTGCGGTCTGTAACTGCATAGGCTGCAGTGGGCACACCAATTCATGGACTCTCTATTGCTTGACTACTATTGTTGTGCCCAGGAATGACAGTGATTTGTCAGCTTCATGGATTTAATAACGCATCCATCTATACCTTGTTAATTCCATTGAGCTGACATGTCAGTGTCCTTGTTGGTCATCATATACATGTGTAGTGTGTGTGATGTACATGTGGTGGCATGTTGGTGTATGTGATATTCACCTGACATGGAGGCGGGGTCCTGCTGGGCCACCAGGCCTGAAGCTCCAGCGGTGGGCACCTGGCTCAGAAAGTCCTTGGCGACCCTCTCCCACTCACTATAGCGCACAGTCACATTCTTCTACCTCTCGGCCATCATCCTCCTCACCTTGGCCCTGATGTCGTCAAAACGGTGCTTGACAACCTCACATCTCTTGGCGCTGTGCCCACTGTTGTAACCTCAGCCGCTACCTCCTTCCATGCCTGAGCCCTAGGCACTGGCCTAACTTCCCTCCCCCGGCAAGGATCATGGGGACGCCATGGATAGCACCAAGGATGACCACATTCCCCCGGTGCGTGTAATTGTGGGCCCTGTGCTTGCCCTTAGCCTCTTGCCCTCCCGCATCTCCCTGGTCTGTCCCTGATGCCTGTCCCTCCCCTGAACTACCACCCTCCCTGGCATCAGGCCCCGCCCCCTCTATCCCTCTTCTATGTGTGCCTGGAGCTAGGGCCACCCTGCCACCACCCACCTCCTCCTCTCCACTCTCATCCACTTCCACCCCCTCCTGCTCCTCCTCCTCCTGACTATATACAAATCTATCCCCAACAGTTCTCTTTTTTAAATTCATGAATGATGATTCCATACTTTTTGGAAATCTGGGTGTTTACAACCTTTGTAAAAGATCTTTCTCAAGTCAAACCATTATGCACAATATGTGCTTATATAATGTACCACCACCCCTTGTTCTCCCTTCTTTCTATGAGTTGTAATTAATAAGTCACTTCTATCAAGATTTGAAATTTTATTGGAGACCTTGGGCCTAGTCTTTCCTGCAGTTTCATTGTTAATATTTTTTCTGCTTTCAGAATTCCGAGATGGAAATGTATGTCACCAAATAACAAGTTTTATTTATGGCTGTTTGATATTCAATAGATCATCGGTACCCATTATGTATTAATAACTGCTATCTAGTACTGGTAAGTCTCATACATTTTAAATTGTAGGATCTATTAGAGTATATCATTTTACCATGGAGTTCTCAATAAGATAAATATTTTTTTATGTAGGTATTGTTATATATATATACAGTTATTGAGGAACTTTTAAAACAACCACTTGTATATCAGATGTCAGGTTCTCTTTAACAAAATAGCCATCAACAGAATTATCAGGTTGTGCCTCTCCTTCTGAACCAATGTACATGTACAGTTGTGCTCAAAAATTTGCATCCCCTTTGCGAAAAGGTACCATTTTTAAAGAAAACATGAGTGAGCAGGCAAAACACATTTCTTTTATTTCTGTCAGATTCGTATTCAACTGTAGGTTATAACAGAATGGCAAAAACATAAAACAAAACATGGCAACAAAGAAAAAAATGAAATGTCCCTGATCAAAAGTTTGCATATACCCTTAGTTCTTAATACTGTGTATTTCCCTCTTTAGCATCAATTACATTGTGCGGTCTTTTGTAATAGTTGTCTATGAGGCTCCTAATTTTTGCAGGTGGTATAGCTGCCCATTCGTCATTGCAAAATGTCTCCAGATCATGCAAAGTCTTTGGTCGTCTTGAATGAACTGCACGTTTAAGATCTTCCCAGAGTGGCTTGATAATATTAAGGTCAGGAGACTGTGATGCCACTCCACAAGCTTCACCCTTTTCTATTGTAACCATTGGAAGGTCAACTTGGCTTTGTGCTTTAGGTCATTGTCATGCTGGAAAGTCCAAGAGCTTCCTATGCGCAGCCTTCGTGCAGAAGAATGCAAATTGTCTGCCAGTATTTTCTGATCACATGCTGCATTCATCTTGCCATCAATTTTCACAAGATTCCCTGTGCCTTTAGAGCTCCCTGCCCTGCAAAAAAAAACACATCAGTGAGCCACCACCATGGGGATGGTATTCTTTTCACTATAGGCCTTGTTGACCCCTCTCCAAACATAGTTCTTATGGTTGTGACCATAAAGCTCTATTTTGGTCTCGTCACTCCAAATTACAGTGTGCCAGAAGCTGTGAGCCGAGTCAAGGTGTTGTTGGCCATATTTTAACTAGGCTTTTTTTGTGGCATTGGAGCAGTAAAGGCATTTTTTCTGGCAACTCGACCAAGTATCGTATTGTACTCCTTGAAACAACCACACCTTTTTCCAGAGCAGCCTGTATTTCTCCTGAGGTTACCTGCGGGTTTTTCTTTGTATTCCAAACAATTCTTCTGGCAGTTGTGGCTGAAATCTTTCTTGGTCTATCTGACCATGGCTTGGTTTTAAGAGATCCCCAAAATTTCCACTTCTTAATAAGTGATTGAACAGTACTGACTGGCATTTTCAGGGCTTTGGATATCTTTTTATATCCTTTTCCATCTTTAGGAAGTTCCAATACCTTGTTACGCAGGTCTTTTCACAGTTCAGTATCTAGCCTGCTCAGTGTATCCACGTGAGAGATAACAAACTCATGGACTATTTATACACAGATACTAATTGCAATTGAAAAAGTCACAGATGTGGGTAATGAACATTTTATTGCCATTTTAACCAGTGTGTGTGTAACAAGGCCAAACATTCAAGGGTATGTAAACTTTTGATCAGGACCATTTGGGTGATTTCTGTTATCATTATGATTTAAAAATGAGCCAAACGACTATGTGATAATAAATGGTTTCATATGATCAGTCATATTTTCAATTAATGCCAACATTTCACAATTTCTGCCAGGGTATGCAAACTTTTGAGCACATCTCTAAAAAATGTGTCCAATGTTCATTGTGCCCTAGGGATCTAAATAAAATAATAATATTAATAATATTTTAATGGTAGCAATAAAACTGCTAGATACCAATGTGAGGCTATTAGCCATTTTCTATGAGACAATCTAATGGCAAGGTAAAAAAGTTACCAGTGGGAATGTGCCAAATTAAAAATGAATAAAAGTTAATTTTTTAGTACTAATGTGATTCTACAGTTATGGGGGGAATTGAAATATGCCTTTTTATATGATGTTGTATATATCACATATATAGTTGTGAGCGTACGAGTCGTTGCTCACGCTTGCGGGCTCGCGTAGCGAGCCCGCGGCCCTCGCGAAGCGCGTAGCGAGGTCACTGGGCAAGGGCCTCAGTTGCTGGCATGGAGCGCCGAAGGCGCTCCATGCCAGCAACTGAGGCCCCTCGCGAAGCGAGGGCCTCAGTTGCTGGCGAGGTCACTGGGCACGGGTCTCAGTTGCTGGCATGGAGCGCCGAAGGCGCTCCATGTCAGCAACTGAGGCCCCTCGCGAAGCGAGGGCCTTAGTTGCTGGCGAGGTCACTGGGCAAGGGCATCAGTTGCTGGCATGGAGCGCCGAAGGCGCTCCATGCCAGCAACTGAGGCCCCTCGCGAAGCAAGGGCCTCAGTTGCTGGCGAGGTCACTGGGCACGGGTCTCAGTTGCTGGCATGGAGCGCCGAAGGCGCTCCATGTCAGCAACTGAGGCCCCTCGCGAAGCGAGGGCCTTAGTTGCTGGCGAGGTCACTGGGCAAGGGCATCAGTTGCTGGCATGGAGCGCCGAAGCGCGTAGCGAGGTCACTGGGCAAGGGCCTCAGTTGCTGGCATGGAGCGCCGAAGGCGCTCCATGCCAGCAACTGAGGCCCCTCGCGAAGCGAGGGCCTCAGTTGCTGGCGAGGTCACTGGGCACGGGTCTCAGTTGCTGGCATGGAGCGCCGAAGGCGCTCCATGTCAGCAACTGAGGCCCCTCGCGAAGCGAGGGCCTTAGTTGCTGGCGAGGTCACTGGGCAAGGGCATCAGTTGCTGGCATGGAGCGCCGAAGGCGCTCCATGCCAGCAACTGAGGCCCCTCGCGAAGCGAGGGACTCAGTTGCTGGCGAGGTCACTGGGCAAGGGCCTCAAACCCTCGCAAAATTCACGTCGCTACTCAAAAAACACGACACACAAATTACGACACTCGCTAAATTTTACGAGGCACGCAAACAACGTACGAAACACGTTACCACACATTACGACCTCGCAAACATCGGACGCAACACGCCGACATACAAACATTTAAAACACAATACATACACACAGCACATACATAAAAAACTTACCTACACCAAGAGGGAGCACCCAGGACCTCAAAAATGCAACTTACACCTCGATTTTACTCGAAATAAAACAGTTTAGAGACTAAAAAAAAAACGAAGCGAGAGCAAAAATGGCCGCCGAACAAAACGAAAACGAGGCTACAGCACTCTAAACTCGCAAAACACCACAAGAAACTCGCAAAACACCACAAAACACCTACGGATATTCCGATACAGACCTATACCACACATTACTCGCCATTTTACACCAATGCGGAAGTACACGACTACGCTAACGGTTTGGTCTCGCGCACGCACAGTGTTACACTGCACACATTCAGCATGCTTATACAGCAGCTCCACACCACTAATGCTGCAGCAACATCAACACAGATTGCCAGCTCTTCATCACAATGCTTCAAAATAGGTACACTATATTCATTTACTAATTTAGCTACCTTACAATTTCATTGCCGTCATTTTTTGACGGGCAATTCGCTAGTACTTTATATATTACTCATTAGAAAGTGCTACTCTCTGCATCAAAAGGCTTTGTGTTGAACGTTTATGATTTCATTTAATGATCTATTCTGTCATAACAGATTATAAATATTCTACGACTGTTTCCATACAAACTCCATTGTATTAGTATTCACAGTCAGATATAGATGAAATTGCATTGGAACAATAAAGAGTGATTATACAAATTAGACACTACATGTGAAAATTCTTCTTCAGGCTAAAAATACTTCTTCAGCCCTATAAATATATACACTTTCGGCTTGTGGCGCCTTTGTAAGATGATATAATGTGCATTGAGATACATTTAATGTTGGTAAAATCTCTCCTGCTTGCAGGACAGACCATTACTTTATTTTCTGAAATTCTATTTTTTTCAAGCAAACCAAGACGCTGATTCATTTTAACGTCTATGGGTTGCAATATCTTACGCCTTACCATGACACCACATGGCCTTGAACCAGTCCTACAGTAATATAACCCATATATTGCATTTACTTTCTCCTTGGTGACATGGATCAGAGCCTTCATATAATTTATGTACAGGCATTTTTTTTTCATGCAACAAGAACATCAGAAAAATGTAAATCAAAACCATGCAGACAGAGCATGCACGAGAGTGGAAAGTACTTAAAAGAATGAAGGGAGACATTTTGCACGGCCTGTCTGGTCAGACGTGTGTTTCACATCAAATACATTGCTGTTTATACCATTAACCTAATTTATTGCACTATTTATTATAATACATAAACACTCAATCAAGCATGTGTATAATCATTGATTTGAGGAAGAATTAACCAGAATATCATTCTTGAAGGAAACCTAGGCTGTATTGCAGTGACAGATTAATGCGTTCCTAAAATGCTTTTTTTAAAATTGTTGTTTAACATAAAAAACAAAATAAACAAACATATAAAGTGGAAATACAATATTTCTCAGCTCAACAGTTTCGACAGAAAGGTTTGGCACTTTGCATGGTCACAGAAGGCAGAGGAAAGGTGTTATAATTCGGGTGGCCAGAAAGTCCTGTTGCAAGCATGTTTTCAAATTCTATTGATACATTAATAACTGCTATAATAATTGAAATAAAAACCATCAACAGCCTAGTAAGAAAAAAAGTATAATAATAATAGCAATCTCCCTCTCAAATCGAACCTAAATAATATATCTAATGTAAGATAATATTCTATCCACCCAAAGTAGTTGTTTCTTTCTAAATATCTGTATATTTTAATGTCTAATATATATGGATGTTGTGTTCGTCTGTAGACCAATAGTCTTAAGATTAATTTGGTTAAGAAAACCATACAAAATATTGTAAAATGATGATGAACCATGATTATCTCTCCCTCCTCCTCTACCACACAAATTGTGTGTGAAATTAGTAGATATAGCACCAGATGTATTAAAAAGTTACGTGTTGGAAAATTATTGGGGATATAGAAAACAATTATGCATAAGTGAGTGGTTTACTTGAGAGGTCCCAATTTTCAGCCCTCTAAACACTAATATCCTTATTAAATTGCGATTCGGCCAATTGAATAGGGCTCTATATAAGCACATAGCATATTTTTTTTACAGAAGGTTTTAGTTGGTGAAGACCTTGCTTTTGGATGGAAGATCACTAACTAAAAACTTCTGTAAAAAAAAATGCTGTGTGCTTATATAGAGCCCTATTCAATTGGCCGGATCGCAATTTAATAAGGCTGCTAAGCCGGACAAATTTTGATAATATCTCTGCTTGTGTTAGTTCTGCTAATAACTGTCTCTCTGATTTTAATATATCTAGGGATATCCTAAAATTCTGACCTGTTTGAATGCCTGTAGGACTGGAGTTAAGAACCACTAGTTTATTATAAAGCCTTTTCACCAGGAATCCAAAATAATAATTACTTAATAATACATTGCAGCATTATTCTCTCTATGCATCTATTATTGATATCTGTATAATAAATGGGATATCAAAATGTTCAATATAATATCTATTTTTTCTTTAATTTAACCATGAACCATGACATTTTTACATCAGTTTTATTAAGTGTAAAATATGCATTTCTTTGTATCTTTATCCATTTATTTTACTTTCTACTCTTTTTTATTTTTATCTTTCACTGCTTATTTTGTTGGTCATTCTTGGTCATACCAGTGCTGCAAAAAAAGCTATTTTATTAAATCTTTGTGTTCCTCACGCTCAACCCAACATTAAATCCAAGATCCGTTGCCAGGACAGCTGCAGTATGAAGGACGTTGCCACTCTCCACCCCTCCGAGACAAAGACTTTATTCTTCCACAAACGAGGAAACTTGTGCTGTGTCTCTGCCTCTCACTTATTCACAATAAAAAATTCTTGGAGCCTGGCATGTTCCTTTTTTTTTCTTTCTTTCATTAAGTTGAAACCAACTGAGCCCTAACTGTTTGCATACTGGATTAGCCATATGCCGGATGGTCAGAAATTCACATTAGCATATTGCTATCCTGACAACTTTGGTGAATAATTCTGTTTGTTGGCTCAATGTAATTATTTTGCTTTTTTTCGGTATCCCAAACTGTGTGATGTAAAATGTTAAAGGACAACTAATTCAACAAGGTTTCATTGGTTATTTAGATACTAATTAAATCAATGTAGCTTTTAAAATTACATTTGAATTTAGCATTGATGCTTCCAGCAGAAATGCTTTTTGCCACCACATATTATGCTTCCAAGGATGAAAGAGGATCCCAAGAGGCTGTGTACTACATTATTTATGACCTGTCTAGATTTGCCTACAATAACTACTGCTGATAAACAGTGTTATCTTGACAACAATTAAGGCCCCTATCAGGACAGTCCCCTTAGACAGATCCTCTCCCATCCCCTGGACACGCTCTAGAAAGCAGTATGTCTGCGAAAGTCTAAAACATTAAATTTCAAATGAAAGATTTAAAAGCTACATTGATTTTTTTCAAACAATACAGGCCTCCCTCGACATCTGAGGGTTTGACACTTGCAGGATAAAAAACAAAACAAAACTATAATTACGCGAGATCTGACGAGGAAGACCCTGCGCTAAGGTGCAGAGGGGGATGCTGAGACCCCCCACTTGCCTGAAAAGGACGCTCGGGCCCTAGTAGACAGCCCAAATGCCGCATTTCCCTGCGAGGTGAGTGCCACCCAACACCTAGACCCTTTCGCAAGGGACAAAACATGGGTAAAGTTATAGTTTACCCATGTTTTCGTTATTCACGTTTTTTTCACATTCGCAGGGACCCCAGGAACGAAACCCCTGAGAATGTGGAGGGTTGCCTGTACTGATTTTATTGTTAATTAGTAACTAAATAATACATTAACCCCTATTGTATGGGCTGTGGTCCTTGAAGGAATGTGTACATGGCTAGATAAATACTGGTGTATTTTACTACAAACATAACCTAATGAAGGTGAGAAACAAATGAAAGCTATTATTATGAAAAAAAAAACTAAAAATAAATGTACTAACAGAGGAAACAAGCAATTGAAATGGAAACCACCCTAAAGCTTCTACACTCTAAAACATCCAAATACTTGCTCCCACCTCCTGCTAGCCAATTGTATGAAAATGCTATCTCAATCAGGTCTTCGTGTTCTACTGACAACTAGCTGAGAATGCCACCAAGAACTAGGAAATGAGTATTCTCACAGAAGAACTAGTTGGAAGAGGAAAAAAAAACATTTGAACTTGGCTCGCTTATAAGGCAGTTTTAGGATTAGATTAAAAGAGTTTTGAAGGGCCCGTAGGCCACCCCAGGCCTCCCGGGGTTGGAAAGAGGTGCCACTTGACCGGGCAGGACCAGGGGTATGGATAGGAGGTGGCTAGCTGGGGGAGGTGGAGCCATTTATAGGCTCTTTTGGCGCCATTTCCACCATTATGCCCCCAGCTAGCCATAGGAGTAGATACCCACCCATCCCTAAAGTATTGTTGTTTAAAGTTATGTATATGTTTTTACTTTAATGTCTTAAACACTTGTTGATTTTGATATATTATTTAGGCGTATATTATTTGTTATTAAATTATGTTTATGTTGTTGTCACAGCGGCGGGTGGTGAAGGTTGTTGCCGAGACAGTGGTAAAATGGATGTGATCCTACTATACAGTGGTATGGATGTTCCAACACGGTAGGCCCTGGATGATGGTTCAGGACCTAGGGTGTGCTGTCTCTGGCCAGGCTCCTCCCCTCACGTGGTTATGTTGATTTATTTATTGTTATGGTTATTACATCATTTTGTGTTTACCAATAAACGCTGTGGCCAGTAATCCCCCCAATAAGTGGTCTGTGTCTAATAATCATATTTAATAGGTGATTGTGTATAAACCCTTATGTGCACATACCAACTGGGCCTGGCTTAGTTCATGCTTTAGTATACTGATTCATATATTTTTGAAATACATTCAAAATTCCATGTTTGAGTGGGTGCCTCCCAACGGAGATTACAATCCTTGAACTAAGAACTAACTACTGGAAATATACTGTAGAGCATGTGCATGCCAATGGAAACCATTTTGGATAAAGAAACCATGTAAAAATGTTAATTAATAAATGCATTTTATAGACATTTACACTGTCAAATATACATTTACCTGGTGTTTTCACCTCTGACGGGAATCCTGTAGTCCTATGGTTGACCGCTAGTATCCTGAAGGCATACACCACTGCAGGGTCTAATCCTCCAAGCTTGTGTCCACGGATATCTGGTTGTATGGCATTAGCCACAGTGTCCCAGGATGGAATCTGGACAGACCTTCTGGGGCCACGGAATGATCGGATGCTGGCCTGTCTCTGTACCATGAAGCCAGTCAAGTCACCAGCTCCCTTGGTCATCCACTCCAAATCCACTTCGGTCCTTTGCCGGGTGTAGATTAGTTTGCTGATGGTGACATTGGGAGGAGTTGGATATTCTGTTATTCAAGAAAAAAAAGAAAACAGAGCATCAAAACATAGACAAGCCATTGTATTATTTGCAGTACACAATGCCTTCATTACCTGTTTCCACATAGTAAAATAGTATGATTTTGCATTAACTTTATTACTCTGTTTTTATGACAAAGGCTTTCAAAATCAGGTAACCTTCCACTTGAGGATGCCCCACAGTGCTGCCGGCACTGGGGAGCTACAGTTCATTGAGGGAACCATGAATGCCAACATGTACTGTGACATACTGAAGCAGAGCATGATCCCATCATGTTGGAGACTGGGCCGCAGGGCAGTATTCCAACATGATAACGACCCCAAACACACCTCCAAGACGACCACTGCCTTGGTAAAGAAGCTGAAGGTAAATGTGATGGACTGGCCAAGCCTGCCTCCAGACCTAAACCCTATTGAGCATCTGTGGGGCATCCTCAAGTGGGGCAGTAAAAGGTCTCTAACATCCACCATCTCTGTGATGTCATTATGGAGGAGTGGAAGAGGACTTCAGTGGCAACCTGTGAAGCTCTGGTGAACTACATGCTCATGAGGGTTAAGGCAGTGCTGGAAAATAATGGTGTCCACACACAATATTGACACTTTGGGCCCAATTTGGACATTTCCATTTAGGGGTGTACTCACTTTTGTTGCCAACGGTTTAGACATTAATGTCTGTGTGTTGAGTTATTTTGAGGGGACAGGAAATTTACACTGTTATACAGGCTGTACACTTACTACTTTACATTGTAGCAGAGGGTCATTTCTTCAGTGTTGTCACATGAAAATATGTAATAAAATATTTACAAAAATGGAAGGGGTGTACTCACTTGTTGTATGTATGTATACAGTGCCTTGCAAAAGTATTCACCCCCCTTGGCATTTTTTGTGTTTTGTTGCCTCACAACCTGGAATTAACATGGATTGTTTGAGGATTTGCATCACTTAATTTACAGAACATGCCCACAACTTTGAAGATGTTTTTTTTTATTGTGAAGCAGACAATAAATAGGACAAAATAACAGAAAAAGTCAATGTGCATAACTATTCACACCCCTAAAGTTCCAAGTCGCTTTGGATGAATCTCTATGAGCTTGCCACATCTTACCACTGGGATTTTTTGCCCATTCCTCCTTGCAAAACTGCTCCAGCTCCTTCAAGTTGGATGGTTTTTGCTTGTGAACAGCAATCTTTAAGTCTGACCACAGATTCTCTATTGGATTGAGGTCTGGGCCATTCCAACACATTTACATGGTTCCCCTTAAAACACTCAAGTGTTGCTTTTGCTGTGTGTTTGGGGTCAAGACGTACAGGTTTTGCTCAAGAATATCCCTGTATTTAGCACCATCCATCTTTCCCTCAACTCTGACCAGTTTCCCAGTCCCGGCTACTGAAAAACATCCCCACAGCATGATGCTGCCGCCACCATGTTTCACTGGGATGGTGTTCTTTGGGTGATGTGATGTGTTGGGTTTGAGCCAGACATAGCGTTTTCTTTGATGAACGAAAAGTTAAATTTTAGTCTCATCAGAGCACCTTCCTCCATACATTTTGGGAGTCTCCCACATGCCTTTTCGCAAACTCAAAACGTGGCATTTTGTCTTTTGCTGAAAGTAATGGCTTTCTTCTGGCCACTCTGCCATAAAGCCCAACTCTATGGAGCTTACAGCTTATTGTCGTCCTATGTACAGATAATTCAGTCTCTGCTGTAGAACTATGCAGCTCCTCCAGGGTTACCTTAGGTCTCTGTGCTGCCTCTCTGATTAATGCCCTCCTTGCCCGGTCCATGAGTTTTGGTGGGTGGCCATCTCTTGGCAGGTTTGCTGTTGTGCCATGTTCTTTCCATTTGGTTATGATAGATTTGATGGTGCTCCTGGGGATCATCAAAGATTTGGTTACTTTTTTTATAACCTAACCCTGACTTGTACTTCTCAACAACATTGTCCCTTACTTGCTTGGAGAGTTCCTTGGTCTTCAAGGCAGTGTTTGGTTAGTAGTGCCTCTTGCTTAGGTGTTGCAGCCTCTGGGACCTTTCAAAAAAGGTGTGTATATGTAATGACAGATCATGTGACACTTAGATTGCACACAGGTGGACATCATTTCACTAATTATGTGACTTCTGAAGGTAATTGGTTGCACCAGAGTTTTTTTATGGGTTTCATAACAAAGGGGGTGAATACATACGCACGTGCCAATTTTCTGTTTTCTATTTCTAAAAAATAGCTTTATGTATATATTCTTCCCATTTCACTTCACCAACTTAGACTATTGTGTTCTGATCCATCACATATAATTCAAATTAAAAAAATATTGAACTTAAGGCTGTAATGTAACACAATAGGTAAAAAGTCAAGGGGGTGAATACTTTTGCAAGTCACTGTGTATATATATATATATATATATATATATATATATATATATATATATATATCTTGGAAAGGGGTCTTGGGGTGGAGCAGCAATGGGTAAGTGTCTTGGGATGGTTTGCTGTTATTGGAAGGCATCTTCAGGTGGGTAGCAGTAATGGGAAGGGGTTTGGGGGAGGAGTATTGAGTGATTTAGTTCTGGCGGGGCCCAGCACAAAACTTTTTTTCCACCCCTGAGGGGGGCCCAACATTTTTTTTGCACCAGGGCCCTTCATTCTCTAGCTCCGCGACTGAACTCAGGTGCCTACTTACTGAACAGCTTTGGTGGCAGAGTATGGGTAAATGTGCCACAAAATATGTCATTTTTGAAAAAGAGGAAAAGTGCTCAGTATAGAGTATAATGGATTATGTGGGCGTGGCAAGAACACCTAACACATCAATATTGTTTATTTATTCAGTTTTTTTTTCTCATCAAGAATTTCATCCCTCCCTCTACATTCATCCCTCCCTCTACCCATATTTTCCTCTGCATCACCATCTCCCCCTCTCTTATTCTTTCCCTCCACTTCTCCCCCTCTGCCATACTCTCCCTCCACCTCTCCCCTCATTCTCTCCGTTCTCCCCTTCTCCCTATAAACCTTTAATATTAAATGTATGACAGACATGTGGGGCAACAGTGTCCCTATTAATCTTCTTTCATGGAAAATGTATTTAGTTGCTAATTTTAGTACTTCTCAAGCGTGTGACCACCAATTCATTTACTTCAATGGTCATTATATTTTGTCTTTTGAAAGCCTTCTAACAACTTACAAAGACTTTCTAATTGATTCTGTTGAGACCTTCTAGAAATAACTTGATTTTCTCACAGACTATTATGGCACATTGTAATTTTATAACACATAGTAGAAAGGCAGCATGAGATAATTTCATCTTATTGGGCTTATGTTCCATTGTTGCACTATATAACTTACATTGATTTTTCCCGTAATTTCACCTAAAGCAAAATACATAAAATATATTAAGAATATATTGTAAGAAATGAATTATTGTACATACTCTGTACTCGAAATCTGATTAAGAGGGAAGAGTTTCCTACTGCGTTAAGAGCCATACAGCGATACAGTCCACTGTCTACATTCCACTCAGCTTCTCGGATAGTTAAATTGGACCAGCCTTTTTCCTGCAATACTCCATACTTCTGTGAATCTGGGATTATTTGTTTGTTCTTGTTGTCGTACCAGATGATTTCCGAGACAGGGTTTGCCTCTTTAAGATAACAGGTCAGCTGAACATCATTCCCTTCAAGTATAGAAGCCTCCTTTTCAAAGGAATCCAAGCTTGGCGCCTCTAACAAAACAAAGGGCAAAGTACATATATTATAACTTAATGTTACAAAGGATTCTGGTTACCTGTCATAATTATGTTAGGGAATGGGTTAAAAGTAATGCAAATGCATCTGGAATAATCTTTCTAGACCACTCCATTGTTGAAGGGTGAACATTAGTAAAAAAGATGAGCGTTTTTACGTTCCGGTAGGCCACATTTCTCAAAACCTCAAAATATGGACTAAACTTGGCATAGCAAGAGTAATAGATTTTATTACAATTGGAAAAGTGATTTCATTTGGAAATTTAAAAGAATAACTTGGAATTTTTAAATATGTTTTTTATCACATATCTACAAATTAAGCACCTCATTCAGGTAAAAGAGATAACCTGTTTATTTAAGTATAAAAAAGCAAATATTTAATAAAAAATAGTTAAATGACAGTCTAATTAGCTAGTAAGAGGAGTGACTCAAACCTTTCACAACAGTAGGTCAGAAAAGAAAATTGTTATCTTCCATCCTAACTTCAGCCAATGATGTTTGCCCCTTCAAACTCTGGTTTGTTTTGTTCATCCTCCATTACAACAGAAGTCAGTAAACATGTAGGTGGGAACCCATCCTTATTTTTTTTAAATCGGTATACTATATCTACATAATGATGTATGTCTACAGTTTACCTAGTGGCTTGAAACTTATATACAATGGTGCTGGGCCTCCAGGAAAAAAGTAGGTCTTACATTTTCGGTTCTCTCACTTTTGTACTGGAGTCACATAAGAGACACCTGACATATTTATGTTATTAATATTGTCAGGGAAACTATTATGTTTTTTTTTCCTTGCGTTATAAAAAAATAGAAAAGGATAAAGAAACAGTCCAGGGCTCCAATTGCAGATTTTCGCACGTGTTTGTCTATATACAGTACAGACGCTTCACGTTGTGTTCTGTATATAGACAAAAACCCAAGAAAATCAGCAATTTGAGCCCTGGACTGGTTTTATTCGTTTATCACTGAGAAAGACCACAAGCTGGCCGAAACGCGTCTGTCTGGTACTATTTATGTTAATTTTTATTGATTATTCTTTGTTTTTGTTATTTCTTTCCCTTTGCATACTCTTTTCTGTACTTATTGATAGTGGGAGCTCTTAAGGAGACTAAGGAAATCCCTAGCACTATACATTATCCCATTTTTGTTTAACACACTATCGTTACTGGGGGTCTTTTCAGCCCTTTATGCGCTAGGTGTTTGTCAGACAGGGATTTTAAGTGTGTATGTGCT
This sequence comes from Discoglossus pictus, assembly GCA_027410445.1. Taxonomy (NCBI): domain Eukaryota; kingdom Metazoa; phylum Chordata; class Amphibia; order Anura; family Alytidae; genus Discoglossus; species Discoglossus pictus. The sequence continues at coordinate 123,649,816 of CM050169.1, read as the reverse complement.
AAACAGATAGTCCTCTTTTTGGCATGCATTTATATGCTAATATTGCATACTACTCCACTACCATTGTATGACAAGAGGCAATCTACACAGATACAAAATAACTTCTACTTTACATGCTATAAATATATCTCAATATTTTTTTGAGGTCATAAAATGTGAGTGTGATTACACTTTGTTTTTATAAAATACATTTATATATTGATCTACACTATTGGAGTCCTCCTGCACTCTTTTGTTTCCCTATCCTTTTCTATTTTACATATCGCAAGGACACTCGTGGACAGTGTCCTATTTGAAGGAGCTGCGTGGTACATGAAGAGGATATTATACAATACTCCTTTAAGAACACAGTCCAACTGTGATATACTATATTGGCCAAGTATAGCCTTTTCTCCTATCTTGTAGGAATGGATTTCGCCATCTAAATTGGATATAGGGAACCTCATCAGGAATTTGTAAAGTACCACTTGGTCACAAATGTTTGAGGATCGGCTCACAAAAGACTATAAAGACTGTTTTATTTTATTTTTATTGAAACCAGAGGGTGGATAGCGCACCTGAATTAGTCTCTAACGTTCCCTATTTGGGGCGCTTCTGACTTTATTGTAATATATAAAACAGATAGGAAAGAATTAGGGCAAGGTATAGCTATGATGGTACATTCAACTCTGAGATTGTCTGCATACATGCAAGAGCATGAATAGGACAGAGCTAGGACATAAGAGCTATACAGTAGGTTACCTACTTCACTGTGATTGCAAACAATTTCAAAAGGTCTGTTGTATAGGTCGCAAATTCAGTACATACAATTACATCTCTATTTTATTATAAGTGTAATTAGTCTAATTAAAAGTCACAAATACATATGTTTTGTACATATATTTCAAGGATATTTTGTAATAAAAAATGTTTCAGAAAAAGATTGTAACTAAATGGTTAATTTAGACATAGGTGTCCACACTATACTAGATACACCGAATGAACATACCCTGGGATTTTCTATATAGACTATTATTTCCTGGGAAAGATTTTAGCAATAAAACACATATAAGATAGTAGCCTCTCGATATGCTAAAAGGGCCACAATATTCAGACATTTAAAATGTATTATTTTGAAGAATATATAACATGTTTTGAGAATGTAAAAAAATAGTACAGGCTTGAACATTTTGATTCCAGTTCGCTCAACTTCCTGAGATGGGGGGGAGACTTTGAATTCACTAGAAGTTTATGTTTACACAATGTGGGAATATAACAGTTACATGTGCCAGATATCTCAGCAGGTCAAAAGTGAAGTTTGTTCGTATGTCCATCCTTGCTCTCCATAGATTTATTGTATTACTAAATAGGACTCCCAAGGGCTTTTTAAAACAACTTTTTGAGCTGTAACAGCAATTATACACACACTTCTGTACTATAAAAGCATGGAAAGGCATGAAAACACATAAGAATTAATTGCACAACAGTATCAAACCCACAAATATACAATTAAAAAATAAATAATAACTCAAGGGACTACGGGACTCAAAGGGCTAATACATATCATGAAACCCACATGGACTAAAACAGATGATTTAATGCATTTTATAGAGTGTGTGATTGTTTGCAAGCCTGATCAGCAAATATTACTTAGTGGCACTAATTCATTCTTAGCCTCTGATTGCAAATTACGTGTAACTTCCATGTTTTAGTGATGTCATGATGATGATCTCACTTACTTGTTGGCTGTGTCTAAGAAGTTAATTACAGGCACTCTTAAAAATTGTAAGATCATATAATCACACCACCCTAAAATCCTTCTTAAAAAGGCATGATTTACGAGTTTAAAGAGGCTTAATGAGGTAAAAAGGGGGCTTGGGGCAATACAAATTCAAACATTTAAAGAGAAAAACACCTGCAGCGAAAATTATGGGTTAGAGTCCTTTGCAGGCTTTTAATAGAATAGGGCCCCATGACTGACATTATCAACCCCTGATTTACTTAAATTGTAACGCATAGTATATACTACTGTTTAGAGACCCACAAGAACATGAATCCAATAAATGGGCCAAGGGCGATGATAGCCTTTTAGGGTTGAAATGGACATGGTCACACTATTTTGGTGCTTTAACGCTCAACAAAATAGAACTAAAGATTGCTCCATCTTACCAAGCTTGACTAGGCACTCCCTTGGCTCTGTATTCATGGGGTGGAGGGCCATGCAGGTAAATAACTTGCCATTATACGTAGTATTGGATTTGAAAACATATATATTGGATGATTCCTTTGAATCTCCAACCAATTTGTTGTTCCACTCAAGAACAACCCGTGGCAGACCTCCATGCCACTCACACGTCAACATGACAAACTCATTTTGTTTAGAAGCCACTGCCGAGCAATTAGGCTCCCCCGATGGCATAGCTGTCAGGTAGAAATAAAACAAATTAATCAGCAAATTTAAACATATTAAACAATTTAAAACATTTCTGATATTCATAATAATTAATAAAATATGTATACGGTTACAACAGCTAGCAACACAAGTTTCAGGATTTCATGTTCATAGACTGAGCAGTATATAAGAGGGTTTATTGTTTAGAGCAGTACTGTCCGATCTGGTGGGCCAGTTTTATATTGACTACAGGGCTTGGGGATTTAAAATATCCATTCAACAAGTCTAAAAAAATCTATATAATATAAATAGTTTAATGTATTTATAAGTTTTATATGAAATAACTAAACATTTAGTAATTTATATATGACGACCCAAGTGTATAACATGAACCAAGTGTTTTATGTAATACAAAAAAATCTGTAAGGAGATCCTCTGCATCAGACCAATGGGCTGCCAGTTGGACATCATTGGTTTAGAGGATGAAATAAATCATAAACTAACCCAATACTCATATAATTACTGTATATTCCCAAACGATCCCTAATACAATATCTCCATATTTAAGTTTTTATGAACAGATACTTATTGCAGTAATAACAGTTTTTAGTTATACTAAAATAATATACAGTATCACAAATAGATCCATCAAATAATTAAATATACTTACACACAGTTGTCCTGCAGATGGCATCTTTTTTGAGGCCTGGATGGGAGATCAGACATGAGTATGTGCTTCCATTACGTATGTCAGCTCCTCTTATTAACTTGGTTGCATTGGAGTTCGTAACAATTTCACTTTCATCCTCATTAGATTTTGACCAGCGAAGCTGTGCCAGAGGAAGTCCCCCGTCCCATGAGCACCAGAGAGCTACCTCCTGGTAATTGTTATGGGCTAATGCTGTGCATGTGGGGGATCCTTCAGGTAAATCTGTGCACATGGAGGAGGGTAAACATTGCAGCAAAATATAGCAAGAGTCCGACAACTATAAAACTAGTATTTAATGTGGTAACAACAACAAGTTCTCATTTTGTGACTGTCTGCCTATCTATATAGATATATAGAAACAGACGGAAGGTTGTACTCTAAAGTGAGCTGTATAATCCATCTGTACATTGCCTATCAAAAATTCACAAATGACTCTGTTCCTTAAGGGACAGTTCTCAATAATATAATTACTCAAAGACGTTATTCATAGATTATATCTGGAGATGCAAACATCATGCCATAGAGCTCCACAATCTTCATTCCACCACTTTGGTTGTGAATGTCCGCTGTATTAGCTCCAAACCAAACGTTGACAACTCATGTGGAATGAAGTGCTTCCTCTAACTATTATATGTATATGTGTATAGATGCACACACACACACACACAAACATATATATATACAAAGTGTATTTTTGCACACCTTATAATTTGTTCTCTCAGACAATAACCTTGTATAAAATGCCATGTACACTGTTTAGAGCTTTAAAAATTAAGAGACATAATAATAATAACTCTGTAAACTGTTGCTTTCATACATGTGCTTTTTTTCCTGTTTTATCTTAAGCAATGTTACCTAAAGGTTCATTATTAACGTACAAAGTGATCTGAATAATCTTCTTGACCTTCATCACAAATCTTTGTAACCATTGGTTATAAACATGTACTCGCTTCAACACGGGTTGTGTTGGAGATATTCACCACCAATGGAACAATAGACATCATTACCAAAATGTTACCCGAAAACCACTGATAAAAGTATTCAGGACATTGTGATCGAGTGCCAAATTTAGTTGGGACAAAGGTGTAATTTCACAGAAACATGAATTTGAAGGCAGATAAGAAAAAGGCCCATTTAATCTAAGTTTCAGGATGGCATTATGTTTATCTCACGCATGCATAAATTCCTCAGCTGTTAAATTTCTCTGCCAAACTTCACCACTCAAAGTTCTGATTCTCCATTTTTGACCCAATTGGTTTTTATTTTAATCATTTAAACTACAAATAACCAGGTGATACCTTATTGTTGTACAGTGGTGTATTTTAGTTGTGTCCAAATATTTTAAGTAGATACATAGGTTTTGAATTCCTACAAACATGCCCATACTATATCATAAAAAAACTATTCTCCAATAGTACCCCCTCACCTCTCTGATATGATATAGTAATTGTTCTTTAAGCCATGACAGTTTAATCAACACAATATTGGTCAAACATACATTTCTGTTTGGGTGAGCAAACTGGAGAGCTGCCATACCTTGGTGGAGTGAAAGGTTTAGCTGGTGGCAAGAAAAGAAGACTGAAAAGACTGTGAGCCTAATGAAAAGATGAAGAAGAAGAGAAAGAGCAATGGCTTATAGAGGGAAATCAGGGAATAGAGGAATGAGGAACATAGGGAAAAGAGGAGTTAGTATGAGAAGCAGTATGGCAAAGGAAGAGGAACCCTAGAGTGAAAGGGACTCAGTTCAAATATTTTTGGTAAAGATTTTTCCAATGTAACTAATGGAGAATGTTCAACCTCTCACAAACATACAAAAAAGATGGGAAACATGCACTCAACTCAAGATCATTTTTTTAAACAAATACTTTTTAAATAGATTATATATGAAACAACCCAACCAAAAATGTCCATCTCACTTACCCAGATCATGGAGTTCAACAATAATTGATATTGATATTATAGTGTCACTGTATGTGCCAAACACATTATTAACACCATTATGTTTGTTTACTAATGTTTTATTCATTTTTAAGAAAGTAGGATACAAAAACGAAGAAGGTTATAGGGGTACAATAAATATGAAGTATAATACAAACTGAGAGTGCAAAAACAAATTTTTCTGACCCCGGGGGGTCAGCGCTCGTCGGCATGTATTAGTTCTAGAATTACCACAGTTATCCAAGTAACATGTAACATCTTGATGAATGACCATGTTCATGCGATGGATTTAACACAAGATGTGGCCCTTGTATTTAGTCATGCATTCAAAATATAGAATGTAGAGCAAATGATCTGAATTCTGGAAAAGTTTATTTTAATCCATGAGCAAAGGCAACTTTAAAAAATCTGTGACACTCATAAAAGGCACATAACATACGGCTATGTCGGGCACAGTTAATAAACCTTCCATACTCCATTCTGAATATGTTATAAGATATTTTTTGCAGAAACTACTGACATTTCCCAAATCTACCTTTGTTAATTAATTAAAAAAGTACAACTTTCAACTTCAGAATACTTATTTTCCATAGGTAAACACACTAAAAACTGTAAATGTTTTCTTTAAGATGTGATTTAGTAAATGTGTTTTTTAAGACAGTCTGGACATAGGCAGTACATTTTTAAACAATGTTTTGATACAATATCCAAGGAAAATACTGTAGAATAACAGAATAGCCAAATATATGTAGTGGCTTATAAAGTACAGTGATAAGTTTAAGATTTTGATACATTGGGGAGACTGATTCAGTCATTATATGATGTTTTTTTTCCCAGACAACACACCCTTATTTCTATGTATAAGTCATCCAGTCACTTTATATGTGAGTTTAACTCTACCTAGTAAATGTGATATCATTTATGGGCAGAAAAACAAAGTTTCACAAAGTATACTAAACATTTCTACCTCCCAATAAGTATCAAAAGCACACACACAAAAACACACTCTACTAAAATATTACTGTTTTTCATGCAAACCTTCATCAGGACGTAAAATCAAAGTGAATAAATAATTTCTGTATTTTATTTTGTATATCACTACTAAATATATGTTCATCACGTAATCAGACTCCTGCTGCCATCCCTAACCTAATTATCTTAATAAACCCTCATCCAAACACCTTCATACTCTAACACTTTCCTCTACATCCCTATATCTATTTATACTTACATTTCTTAAAGCTTACTATATTAGTTACTGCAGGCTGTGTCAGATATGTAAAGGTAAGAGTAGAGTAATCATGGTTCAAATTGCTAAACCATATATGTATCAGCAACATTTGATTTGTTTCACTGGGTTGTATGTTACAGATATGGTGCAGTTTTTTTTTAATATAGTCACTGCTCATTTACCTTTTTTACACATAAAATATAAATTCAGCATAAGAAGGAATTAGTCGAGTGAGTGAACATAACCTCCTTGTAGTCTGGGGGATTGCTGATCATATAGCAGATCTTGCAGTACAAGTGGATTTTGCTTTTAAATTTAAATGGAGGGTTAAATTGGGCCCCTGTTATAGCAGATTGGTACACTTGTGCTCTGGTTTATTGGGGCATCACTAGAGAGCATCCTTATAAGATAGTGAGAGAGGAGCTATACTAGTTCCAGAATGTACAGAGATTAATTCAACCTAGGAAGAACACTGATTCAGTCAACCAATGAAAGTTATAAAGCTAAAACTAGAAGGTAGGACCACTACATGTGTGAACATCTCTTGATTGCTCTAACAGAGTATGTACAAAAAAACCCCAACAAAGTAGAGGTGCTCAATCATACAACAAACTAACCATAATAGCTTAGATCGATGGATATAACAATCCACTTAAAGAACAGCCTCTTTTAGCTCACTTGTGCTATTCACAGGGAGAAATAGCATATCAGTATGGTCTCATTAAAGAATGATCAAGTCCCGAATTCTAGGAAATTCTACCCTGAACAGTAGAAACAGCAAACCCCAGACATGCGTTTCGGACAGTCGGACCTCGTCAGTAAGGTGCAGCTGAATGTCTTGAGGCACAGTAGAGTATGTAGTAGTATTGTGGTCAGTGTTACTACTCACTCTTGGCAAAATGTTCTTGAGTCTTAGTCAAAATGATAAAGAAGGGCCCTCTGTGGGGCCCTATGATAAGCCCCAACTTTGTGGTTTCTGAAGTCATGAGACAAACCAGTGAAATAAATGTAAACTATAACAATCACTTACAAAGGGATCAATGTTAAAAGTTAGCTGCTTCGGCCATCCATCATTAGATAAGTCATAATGCCTATGTCAAAGATTGAATAGAAGCCACCACCAGGTTAATTTGAGCTAAGGAATAAGGTTCCAGAGCTGTCCAACATAAGGACTGAGGGCGACACTGAGCGACATTGAGACTCTAAAATATTTTTCAAATGACCCTCAATATCTTAATCTTCACATTGTACATGCCAATCCAGGGTCAAGGTGCAAAGTTGTGCCTCTTTCTCTCCGGTTTCCATTACCACCTCCCCACCATCCATGTCTCTACCTCTTACTTAGCTTCCTCCATACTATCATCCAATTTCAAGCTATTTTAAAACCATTTAAAATACTTTATGATATAAGAAACACAAAACAATCTCCACAATGCTATATTTACCAGATTATATGTAAGAGGATGACCCCTCCTCTCCATCTCTAATAACAAATGAATGAATTCCATCTTGAATTCAGGTAGACTGACAGTAAATGGATCCTGACCATTGGTTTGTTGTTGAGAGGTGGAGTGCTTCTTCTGATTTTTAAGGATTCATCATCCTGTCAAGATGAGCAAGTGATGTGTCTTGCCTATATATACAAGACTGCAAGCGCAAGTGTAAAAACTAATTTCTATTTTTTTTTACGTTTCATGTATTTCATTCTAAAAATAATTGACATGTACGTTTTTAGTGTTTGCAGAAACACACAGACTTATCATGGTCAGCTAGTTGGATTATTATTATTAACTTTTATTTTTGACGCACCAACATATTCTGTAGCTCTATACAGGATATGAAAAAGTAGACTGTTAACAAACTGCAGAAAATGGAGAGCCCTGTTTTGAATTTAGAATCTTTGCAGAAAGTGCTTTTTTCCAAAGCACCCTACAAGTTTGTAAGCTCGCTACTTATAATCTGAAGGGAATGGAAGAGGCAGAAGCCTCAGCAAGAATAGACAGCTAAGTAATAGCAAGGGTCAAGTGAAATTTACTTAGGTAAGAAGGCATGCACAGTTAGAATGATTTTTTATTTAGAAGGAAAAGGAAAGGATCTGATTGAAAGTCATTTGAGGTGAGTGGCTCTGGTATGTAATATGTTACAGATAGTATAACGTGCAAATGGAAATGTAAGGTGAAGGTCCTGGGTTAGGAGATATATCTCCAGAAGCCAACAGATGGGTTATGTGGGAGATATGATGTGGAAAAGTTCAGAAGAAGAGCTTGAGGAAAAGGCAAGAGGTTATTAGGAAGAAAAAGGCAGGAGAAGATATTGTGTAAAGGATTAATTAGGAATAGTTAGCAGGTGTTGTTAACTGGTCATTTGATCAGTAGTAGGAAATCTGAGCGACTCAATAAAAGAAGAGTAACAGGTGAGTGAGGGGTAGGGGGGAGGGTAGTGGTTGCAGGATCAGAGAGAGAGAGAGAGGCCCAGAGGTATTGTGGACACTGACATTGAATATGAGAAGGTTTGATGGTTAATTTAACAGCTCACAGACATAAGAGCACATCTATGAATCTCTTAAAGCAGGTCTTCTTTTACAATAATATATAAACAGCACCATCTGAACTTGTAAAGAAAAATTAGGTTGGTAACCTAATATGTCCAGTGTACTATCTCCAAAACAGGGAGAAGTAGGATGTAAACCTTGCCAAGATTTTTTGGGTTTGATTTAACACTCTCCAGGAAATAACAAATGTATGCATATGTTGGGGTTTATAATCCATAGCTATAAATCTTTGCACTAAGCTATATACTTTACAATAGTATGTTCTGAGATTTAAATTATTTTTCACTGCTTGGACCAGATGTGAGAACTACAGAGCCAATTTACTGTATATTGAATGAAAGTTATTAGCATGTAAAATATTGTTTCTATCCATATAGTAAATCATACAAGAGTTGAAAGAATCCTGCTAGTATTACCATTCTGAATAAAAAAACTAATCGTGACTTTACAATCAGGAAAAATATTACAAGATATGGAGATATATATATTACTGATCCTACAGTTTACTGTAGGATGAGTCCATTTATATTAGACCCCATGGAATTCTCAGAAAATTAAAGGCCATCAAAATCCAAAAACCTAAAATAGACGAGGGTCAAGGGGAGTTCTGATACTGTAGCTCCACATGGATTTAATTAAGAGCCCAGAAGATAGATGGGACCAGGAAAATATTTCTCCAATCATGCTGTGATCACCTCCAAGTGGTGTCATGCTGTATAGATTCACAGTATTTTTCTATGAGTGTGTTATCAGAGTGTTTAGTAATTGAATCTATGGTTTATAGAAAAGTGCTAGAGTACAGATTTGGTGCATATAGCAAAACACAATATATATATATATATATATATATATATATATATATATATATATATATATATATATACTTACAAATGTATGGTTTTCAATGTACTCCCTAAAAGTATGTCCATTTTCTTGCTTACGACACAGGTCTACATATTTTCAATTCTCTACGGGCTCATTACAACACTACATAGAAAACAACCTCTACCAATTCATTTTTAGTGATGTTTTTAAGTTAAAACAAATACATAGATAAATATAAAGGATAACTTGAAGCAAGCATGCACTGCTCCATTACCTAGACACATTCTTTTCTTGGTTTAAATATGATACTCAGTAATGCAAATAGAGATTTTTTTTAATTTTGAGTTAAAAATATTGTTGGGACTGTAATGTCTCCTAGGTGGTCTTGAGAAGATATTTGTCATTTTTATTACCATGCTTTTATTGACATAACATGATCTGGGCAATTCATCTTTTTTGACCTAATCCTTTAAAAAGGAACATTTTTAAATGAACTGTGTATTTTCTACTAAAATATTAAAACACAGACAGCTTGATTCATTAAGGAGTGACTACTGGAATTCTCCACCGTTGTACTATGTTCAAGTTACAGCATAGCACATATCTCAGTCTAATTAATGTTATTAATCAGTGAGGCCATTTTGTGGAAAGTATAATATTGGAAAATATAAATGAACTAAATTTTTTTAACAAAAATATATTTTTAAATTATTTTCAAGTTTGGTCATTAGTATAAAAATGGTCTGAAAATATTTTATTATTATAATAAAATATATTACTGTATAATAATAATCTAATATTTTTCCAGTTATAAAGTCACCAAATGTGTTAGCTGTAATTTACACTTGAAGTTACAAAAATGTATCACCCATACAATATGTAGATCATATGATTCTTGTTGTAATAATAAACATAGGAACAAAAATATATTACTAGTAAAATAAACCTTACAGATAATGTTACACATTACAATTGTTTTCTTTCATCTTTGTTTGCAAACCTCAAATGAAAGAAACAAACTTCATAGCGTAACCATATTTTCTTAGAATTGAACAACTTATACAAAATATACTTGATGAAACAATATTGTTGCTCTGATTGTGTGTGATTTTTGTCCACACCACCATCTGTAGATGTCTCCAAATCTTCCTTTATTCATCATGAAGCAACGGTTTTGCAGCTCTCTCATGGCTCCCTTCACTCCTGTTCATTCTCATGGGGTTTTCTTCTATGGAATCAGTATTTGTATTGTAGGCTCTGGAGATGTAGAGATGACAGCACCTGAAGATGGGTCAAGTAATCACTTAGGCTCCTCCTTGAAGCCTTTCATCATCATCATAAACTTTATCAAGGGACAAATGAGAAATTGTGACTTGTCCAATGAGGATGTCTATGATGACGCAAATTATCAGAGATTGTGATTTATTATTCCAACAAGAAGGATGCCCAAGGGCAAAGTTACCAGTGGTGTTCAATGTACCAGGGTCTTCCTCTTGGGAGGCCCAGTGCTGTGTAATTTTTATTTTACATTAAAAACATTTTTTTAGTGTTGCCCCCCAACCACGGCCCACCGGCCAAAGCCTTGCCATGCCTTTTCGGCTGCACACTATCCCTGGCTGAATATTGGTCTGCTTCTAAAAAAAAAAAAAAAGAGCATTTCTACTGAAGCTCTAAGAGGTGGCAGTGTGGGGCAGTTCAGCATGCTGGGTATTTGTATCAGGGACGAGGTGAGAAAGCAACAGGCTGGATGACTGCAAAGTACAAGGATGGGTTCTGTGAGGGGGAGCAAAGGAGATAGGGATGGTTGCTATGTGAGGTGGGTGCTGCGTGGGGATGGATGCTGCGAGGGGATGGCCTTTGGCGCTCATTTCAGCTTAAGATGTGGGTGAGTTGACGTCTCGCCTCGCTTCGTGAGGCTCGCAGGCATCCCTCACTGTCTGAGGGACGCAAGTGCGTTAACAACATCCCAAACGTCCTCAACACTGATAACTATTATCGTGATACCAGTGTGTACCAGTAGAGGACTAAAAAAAAGCCCTGGGTAGATACATAACTTTAATAAGGGGTTGGTATATTCTTAAATAAAAAGGGTATTCAGGGTATCCTGGATAATTAGAGAGGGAGTATTAATACAGGGAGGAGTCCCATTGCCAGTATCTGGGGTCAGGTAGGAATTTTATTTTTTTTCCCTTTTGGCAAGGTTTCAATAGTTTTTTTTCTGTGTGCCATTATATATTATATTTTTTGTCAGTTTATTTTATTAAATATAATTCTATATATTTATTTTATTAGTGTAATGTTGAAATGAATAAAATAATTTTAAATTTAAAAAACTGAAACTCTAAAAATAAATATATAGCTTAAAGGGACATGCAAGGTTTGTGGATTTCACAGGGAATAAAATATACCTATAATTCTATTTTATATGCAGTCCCTTTCTTATTAAGAAATGCTTATAAGCTCTTTTTTCTACCTACAATCTTACAATTTGTACCTTATTGGATCTGTCGACTGTGAGTCATGCTACTCCTGAATACATAGACTTTGAAGTGCAGCGTTTCAAATTAGCCATTCAGTGACCTCTCTCAAGTAGCATGTTGCAGAATGCTGCCACTAAGTGGCTAATATGATACACTGCACACTCTGAACTTAGAGGTATACTGTCTTCATGAGCTGCAGAGGGAAGAAACCTGTTAGGAACTATTTATAAGATTTTAGGCAGAAAACCAGAGCTTGTAAGCACTTCTATCAGTTTAAGTGCTTAAATATTCTAGGCCAAAAACAGAATGGCTCATACTAAAGTCTAGGTTAAAAAAGTAAAAGCTCACACAAAAAGCTAGACTAAAAAACAAGTAAAACATAGGCTGAAAAAATAAAAGTGATAAATAAGAATCCAATTGGTCATATTTTCTCCTGTCATTATTTCCTTCTCTATTTTATAGGAACAGTCCTAGTCCAAGTTTTGAGCCAGGGCCAAACAAATTAATCAGGCCATTGGTTCTTATCCTCTACTTCTTTTTATTTATATTACTAGCTACTTGCCCATCAAAAATGACGGGAATAAAACATTAAGGCTGGCAATGCTCTTTGCCACCCAATGTGAGCACATTCAGCGCTTATTGCAAGTCTCTCCCCCTGTCTACTCCCTCCCTTGTGTCGCATTTCCCCCCTCCTCTCCCTCCCTTGTATCTTCTTTCCCCCTCCCCTGTGTTTTTAGCCCCCTTACTCCCCTCTGTCTCATCCCCCCTCAGCTGTGTCTTTTCCCCCTTCTCCCTCCCCTGTGTATCTCTCCCCTCTCTCCCCCCCGTGCCCCCTGTGTCTCTTCCCCCCACTCTCCCTCCCCTGCGTCTCTTTCCCCCACCCCTGTGTCTCTATCCCCCTCCCCTGGCTCTCTTTCCCCCTCTCCCCTGTATCTCTTCCCCCTCCCTCCCCTTTATCTCTTTTTACCCCACTCCCACCCCTGTGTCTCTTCCCCCTCTCCCTTCCCCTGTGAATCTCCCCCCTCTTGCTCCTTCCCCCTCCCTCCTCTGTGTTTCTTTTCAGCCCTCTCCCTCCCATATCTCTCTTTTCCCCCTCTCCCTCTCCTGTGTCTTTTTCCCTCCTCTCCTGTGCCTCTTAACCTCCCTCTTCCTCCTGCTCTTTCCCCCTTATCCTCCTCCTCCCTCCTTCCCCATTATCTTCTCTCTCCTTCCCCCTTATCCTCCTCCCTCCTTCCCATTCTCCTCCCTCCTTCCCCTCATCCTCCTTATCCCTTTCCCTCATCCTCCTCCTCCCTCCTTCCCGCTTAACCTCCTCCTCCCTCCTTCACCCTCTCCTCCTCCTCCTTTTCCACCTTTCCCCTCTCACCTTACTATCAGGCTCTCTCCTCCCTGCAGCTCGGCCCCTGGCTGTGTCAAAACCGGCATATGTTAATGACATGAAGTCACATTCATGTCACGTCGTTAGCATAAGCCGGATGGGACACAGCCAGAAGCCGGCGCTGCATGGAGGAGAGAGCAGCAAGAGCTGCTTGCTTGATAGTAAGGTGAGAGGGGAAAGGGGGAAAGGGAGGAGGAGGAGAAGGAGGAGAAGGGGGAAGGAGAGAGGAGGATGGTGAGGAAAAGGGAGGAGGAGGGGAAGGAGGGATGATGAGGGGGAAGGAGGGAGGAGACACATGGGATCGGGTGATGCGAGCCCGGGGGGCTTCGCGATGAGCGCCTCCGGGGCTCATCGCAACACCCTACTGGCAGGAACTAGTTACTGGGGAGTGATGCGAGGTCGAGGGGCCTTGCAACGAGTGCCTCCAGCGCTCATCACGACTTCCCTCTGGCTGGAACCAGCTAAAGAGTGTTGCGAGCCCGGGGGCATCTCGATGAGTGCAGCTGGCGCTCTTCGTGACCCCCTACTGGCAGAAACCAGGTACTGGGGAGTGATGCAAGGTCAGGGGGCCTTGCGATGAGCGTTGGAGACGCTCATCCTGACCCCACACTGGCAGGAACCAGGTACGCTGTGACGGCGCTGCTGGCTGCAATGAGTGCCTTTGTCGCTCATTGCAGCAAGTTGCTCGCTTTGCGAGGCGCATAAGCGCGACAACAAATCGCAGTTTGACAACTATTATATGTGATTCTATTTGCAGCTACTGAAAAGCAATCACATTACAGAATAAAAAAGCGAGACAAAAAATAATATAATTCTATCAAAACAAATGTACTACATTGATATAATCAAAAATAACTGCAAAGTCAATGTTCACAGACCCTCACTGTCCCATCCCTTTGCGTCCTGATCACACACTGTGTTGTGCATTTTCATAACTTATCCATCTGCTCATACTATTTACCCCCCAAAATAAAATGATATATTTTAGGATTTCATGCAATTTGTTTATATTGCCAAACTGAGTCATATATAGATCTTACTTCTGTGAGGGTTAATTTACCTTTTACACCATCCCAGGGGGTTCCAGTGTGGATGTGGTTGGAACTCATTGGTATTTACATAGATAAATTCAATTTTAGGGTGGGCATAGTGACGTCTCCAATGAAAGCATTACACTGTCTAGTTAGATCCCTGTTTATAGGCCAGCTGTCAAGTCTGGTTATGGCAGATGGTACTCTGGCTCAATAAGTTCTGTGTAGACTATATGGCCATACATCACTTCCTCAGGATTGGTAGTTTACTATCAACCTCTCACCTTACCACATGCCCACATGATCCTATTCCTTCACATCTAATTCCTCCCCTATCCACCACACTTATCCCAGCTCTCACACATCTATTCAACCGCTCCCTAAACACTGGCAGGTTTCCATCCTCCTTAAAACATGCCGTAATTACACCCATTCTCAAGAAGCCCTCATCTGACCCAGCTTCTGCCTCCAACTACCGCCCTATCTCACTACTTCCCCTGGCTTCTAAACTGCTTGAGCGGCTTGTTTACAATCACCTCACTCAATTTATTTCTTCCAATTCCCTTCCTGACCCCTTCCAATCTGGTTTCCGTGCCCAACACTCAACAGAAACAGCCTTCACAAAAGTCACCAATGACTTGCTAACCAAATCAAAGGGCAACTTCTCCATGCTAATTCTCCTGGACCTCTCTGCTGCCTTCGACACAGTTGACCACCCTCTTCTAATCCAAACTCTCCGTTCATTTGGCATCCAGGGCACAGCTCTTTTATGGTTCACATCCTATCTAAAAGATTGTACATTTAGCGTCTCCTTCTCTGGCACCTCTTCTTCACCTCTCCCTCTGTCTGTTGGCGTTCCCCAAGGTTCTTTCCTAGGCCCCCTCCTCTTCTCCATCTACACCTCCTCCCTTAGCACACTCATAAAATCCTTTGGATTTCAGTATCATCTCTATGCAGATGATACTCAAATCTACCTCTCTGCACACGATCTACCCCCCTCTCTTTTAGCTCAAGTTTCCAACTGCCTCTCTGGCATATCCTCCTGGATGTCTACCCGTCAACTCAAAATCAACATGTCTAAGACTGAACTCCTAATCTTTCCACCCTCTACTATAGCTTCCACTCCTCAAATATCTCTCACTGTTGACAACACCATCATCACTCCAACCTCCCAGGCCCGTTGTGTTGGGGTTCTACTGGATCCCGCCCTCTCTTTTATTCCTCACATCAAATCGATAACTAAATCTTGTCAGTTTCACCTAAAAAACATCTCCAAAATTCGTCATTATCTTACACAAGACACAGCTAAAATTATAATACACTCTCTCATCATATCTCGACTGGACTACTGCAATTCCCTTCTTGCTGGCCTCCCCATCTCTCGTCTGTCTCCCCTCCAATCCATAATGAACGCCTCCGCTAGACTCATCTTCAATACCAAACGCTCAGTGTCTGCAGCTCCTCTCTGTCAATTACTCCACTGGCTTCCCATAGCTTCCCGAATCAAATTTAAAATCATGACCCTAACACAGAAAGCCCTCAACAACAGTGCACCCCCTTATATCTCTGCTCTTGTTTCAAAATACTCTCCCAACCGCCCCCTTCGTTCTGCTAACGACCTTCTTCTTTCCTCCTCTCTCATCACCTCCTCTCACTCCCGTCTTCAGGACTTTTCTCGTGCAGCCCCTACTATCTGGAACTCCTTGCCTCGCTCCATTAGATTAACTTCCTGCCTCAAAACCTTTAAAAAATTACTAAAAACGCACCTATTTAAAAAATCATATCACCTTCAGCCTTTATAATTAACAACTGCACACTCCACAGCTTAAAAACACTCCCACCCACAATCTACAGTACAGCTCACAGACCCCTCCAATTGATTAAACAAATTGCATTCACGTTGCCATTTTGTATTTGTCACCCTCTTGTATCACACCTAAACCCTTAGATTGTAAGTTTGCGAGTTTTCAATTGTGTGTCCGTGTCTTGGAAACAAGCACTATGTACATTTGATTGTATGCTCAAAAACAGGGCCCTCCATTCTTTAAGGTGTTAAGTTTGTTTTTTGCCATGTACTAACCCCCTGTACAGAGCTACGGAATATGTTGGCGCGATATAAATAAAGATAATAATAATAATAATAGTATTCAATTTTTAGAGTTCTCCCTTGTCAATTAAGTGTATAGGTTTTTTGAGGTGATCCTGTAGTATAATCTGACTTTGAGATGTATTAAATTAGAGTTGCGTTTCAATACGTAGCTCGCAAATGTGCTTTTATGGCGATTTGCGTACTACGAATCGTCTTTACGTTCCTCGCGTCTGACTTTGCGTAATGAGGCCCGAGATTAGGCTCTGTGGAGCTACGTTGAACCTCACACACGTAATTCCTTTGATCTTTCATCAAAGTGCAACGTGTTCACTCACGAGCAAGCACGTAACACACTCGAGAGCACCTGCAAAGGGGGTTACGTACAATACGCACTTGTACTGTAAATGACATCACACTACTATACTTTTATTAACAGGAAAAGTGATGTTAGGTCTTAGAATTAATAGCACAACATTCTCAATTGCGCAAATCGGCCCCAAAAAATACTTTATTTCACAAATATTTCATGTTTCATATTGCCCCCCGCAATCAATGTGTTACCACTCATAATTTAACTCTCATGTAATAGAAAATCATATTTACTGCTTTATTAATATTTCATTATTTCTGTCCTTTGGGACCAATCACAAACTGGATATTACCCTCCCCTTTTTCAGTGACGTAACGCTTACAATCTCTTTTTCCATTAGCTCAATCTGAACCGTCACTACGAAATTGATTAATTGTTTTCATGCGAACACGGAAGTCCGACGACCGCAAACTAGTTTACGAAATCGCGTCTCTCGCTCGTAGCTCGCAGCCCTTCTATTTTAATAGTGTTGTAACTTTGTCAAATTTCAAGCACACAGCCCTTACATTCTAACTTCATATTTACGAGGCTGGAATTTAATATGGCTATTAATCTTACCACTGGATCATTAAATATTATGTTGAGAGTGTTACATTTTTCTGTGCCCTTGAATAACCCAATACCAGTTCTGGAGCATCCAATGTCTGATTGGCAATGCTTAAATGTAAACTGTTGGAAAAATTGTAATGTGACATTAATTTTGCACACTAGCGGTTTAGTACTAAGCAGACCCCATAAAAAACATTACACAAATCTAGTTGGGCATATAAATTAGATTACCAGTCAACGATGATCATGGTAGGTAATGTTGAGGCTCGTGGGAGATGAACTAATGCCATCCCAATGACACTCTCCAGAGTACAGAGAAATACAAATGTACCCTAACACATACTGCTTTTAATTGGCAAATGATCTCAGAGCTTGAAGTATAAATTGCAAGTTTGCCAATGCTTCAAGTTTCAAGTTCTGTTTATTACAGTCCAGACTTGTACAATATTTGAAAGATGAAAACACTAAGGCATTTTATTTTAGACTGCCGTCTCTCCTTACATTGTATTATTATACATTTTGTCAGTATTGCTTAATATAAGGACAAACTCATGGTGAAAACAGGGATTATATAGTACAGGCTTTCAAATACTTAGCCAGTGGTAGCCAAATTTAGAGGAATGCTTAAATTACTCAATTTTAAATGTTTATACCTCCTGAACTGTGGCCATATTATCATGAAACAATAGTCAATGCTGTATTTGCTCGCCAAAAATGTATCTAAGTTATTGCTACATACTTGGCTTGACCAAGGTCAAATCCAATAAAGATCAGTTGTTACTGTAAATTCTGTTCCCATATGCATAGCAATATCATTAATTGTTGGACCAGGCAAAGAACATTAGTTTGTATCATTACACAAAAATGTTCGGCGCTAAGTGTTAAATAGGGAGGGTTTAGGGTAAAAGGCAATAAGTACGAGTCTTGTATATTGTATATAAGGCAAGTAATCACAAATGGTATGTGGTCTTGGAACTGCTGGAAAACACAATAACATGCATTACTGGTTCTTCATGAGGTGGAAGGGATACGGGAGGGATTTATCAATGTTTAGGAATTTTACTTAGGTATTTTGTGGAAAGAGTAGAGTATTCACTACTTTTTGAAATTGCATTTACTCAAATTATGCATCACAAGTAATGTTAACGTTTGAAATGAAAAAAATCTTCAAATTGAAAAAAAATAAATCTTAAAGAATTATATAGGTTTTAATCACATCACCCAAAAAAAAAATATATATATGCACCTTTGTGGAAGCGTGCCACAACAACTGTAGGAACGCGGCCGTGCTCCCGTCGCCATCTACCAGTGAAAAATCGTTAGTACACCCCAACCACCTAAACCTCTAACCCTAACACCCTAACCCTCTAACCCCCTAACACTAACCCTCTAACCCTAAGCCTCTTGCCCTAAGCCCCTAACCCTGTAACCCTAAACCTCTAACCACTTACTGGGCGTAGTAGCTCATTCATAGCACTAGATGGGTGTTGGAGCGCGCATGCGTTCCTTGAGTCTGTGGCGGTGTGCTGTTCCACCCACCCCCCACCCCTTATTGTCTTCAGGCGGACTTTCCTTCTACATTACCCTTGGCCAACAAATGTAGAGGCCAGAATGAGGGGATGAAGGATGGGATGATATAAAGTGTCAGGTACGGTGGTTTTTCTTTCCCGGGAAACAAAAAAATAAACTAGAAACACTGAAAACCCTTCTTAGCCCAACTCACCCAAATAAGTGTCACATTTGTTCCAATAATACAAATATATAGCCTGTAATATTGTTTAGACGTGCATATCCATATATGTATACACTTTTCCCTCTCTGGCATTGTACTTTGGCTTTCAAAATGTAGGATAATAAATTGCCAAACCAATCCTCCCATTGTTAATGTTTACTTACTGCACAGAAAAACATAAAAAAAGTAGACCTTGATAACACAAAACTTTATTTTACTTTTACTGTTCATTTAAACAATTACTCAATATTTTTCAGTGATCTCCCAGGACATAAAAGCTCTGGATCTTTCCATCCCTGAATGAAGTA
Source organism: Discoglossus pictus (assembly GCA_027410445.1). Taxonomy (NCBI): domain Eukaryota; kingdom Metazoa; phylum Chordata; class Amphibia; order Anura; family Alytidae; genus Discoglossus; species Discoglossus pictus. The sequence continues at coordinate 123,630,254 of CM050169.1, read as the reverse complement.
TTGTGGCTTGAGGGAAGCCGCCAGGAGGGGAAATACAAATAAAAAAAACGATCTCTGAAACACATACTAGTAGCAGCGAGCCGTGTCACTTGGGATGATAGCCATGAACAAAAATATGTTCTAGTCAGCCACCCACTATCATACTGTAGTTGTGTAGCTCTCCCTTCGGAGTGGCTCCACTCCATACACAATGCTTTATTCAGGTGGTGGAAAGATCAGGATCTTATTTAGTCTGGTGGAAAATAGCAATTGTTTTAATGCACAGTAAAAACATTATTTAAACTATTCTTTAGATAGTAATTCATAAGACCACTAAAGTAGTCCATTAATATATAGCATCCCAAGACCAGTGGTACGTCAATTAAAATAAATGTTGAGGTTTTCAGTTTGAGAGGAAAGGGCTTATAGTAATTCTTCAACACCACATAACTCTACAGGAACGCAACACACAATTATTCAAATTGGATTAATTTTAAATAGTGCTTTAATACTATTTAATACTATATGCTGCTCTATTTTACTATACTGCGATAAAGTTGCATTTGTACACGGCTACTTTAAAGTAAATTTGTATAAACAAAACTATCAATTGATCAGAAACTGATTTCAATTATTGAATATTTTATGCCTCAGTCAAATAAGTGTCTTTTCAGTCTGACCAGAGAGTAGAAACTGTTAAAGGTAAAATGATGAATAAATTAAGAAACCTTTTATACAACATAATACAGCACATTAATAAGAGCTACAAAACTTGACTATGCAGTAAAGCTTTTTCAAAATAGATCACTTTTATTTTTCTAGCTTATTCCAGATTTAAGCATTTTATATCCAAGCTTTATAAGTGCTGCAATATTTATTTTATTCACAAGTGGACTGCATTTTCCACATCTTAATGAAGTTTATTGGGCCTAATCATCATAAATGAATAATAACTATAATTTTGGTTGTTTTGCAACTAATATGAACATGTAATATAGTTAGTAGGAAAGACGCAGTTCAAACAATAGAGGAGAAGAATGAAATTCACACAAGAAGCTCACTTACAATATACGCTGAGACTGATTGTAAGTTGGGTGCGTGTGTTGAGTTGAGCGTTCTGCGCCAGGCAGGTGTACATGCCATTCTGGCTCCTTGAGATCCGAGTTATTATATACATGTGGCCAGAGTAGACCTGAGAGTTGTTATAAAACCAGATGTAATGGCAGGGAGGGTTGGAGGATGCGGAGCAGCTCAGGGTAACTTCATCTTGCTCATTGGCAGCAAAACCGTTTTGAGTTATGGCAAATGGTTGGATGCTGATGATCGGTTCATCCGGGCCATCTGGAAGAAAAAAGTGACAGATCTATAGATTTCAACAAAAAATCAGAAGTGCCCAATCCAAGTATGAAATAGCCCAAGTGGGTTAATTCTCTGGGTATTAGAACCCAGCCAGAAATAAGTCCCTTTTAGATCACTTGGGCCTTTCACAGGGAAGTTATAAGTCAGGTCTCAATCAAAAGTGTGACCCTGCCCCAAAATATCATGCAATTTTACCCTGAACAGGAGAAACAGCACAATCGAGATGTAAATTAAGGCCTTTTTGGGCTTTGTCATAGGTCTACTCCCTAAGGCACAAACCTACAGATTTCACGATTGTATGTAGAAATTCAATTAACTTTTCATTTGTTTTGTTTTCCGTTATTTTGTTTAAGTTTTTATTGAAATTTACAAAACACAAAACAGTGAAGAAAGAGACAGAACTCAAGAATGAACATATGATCATAGAACAGGCAATATACTAACAATGGACCCTACCAACCCTTGCATATAGGCTCTTAGTTGTCATTAAAGAACCACTGTAATATCATACCAACAGCAGCTAGATGTTTTAAGCAGACAGTGATAATATAGCATTATATCAATGAAATGCTATTCATTGGCTGGAGACTTGTATTGGTAAAGTGGTTTCTCTTGGCAACAAGCTCTGGCTCTCGGAGCAGCCTATGAATGATTTCTAATCACATTGTTCTTAAAACTCTTTAGGCCTCTTACTGAGCCAACCCAACCTTACCCCTTGATGATCTATTGATGGGGGAAACAATCGTAGACCTTAATGGGTCACTATAATGGTTCAGCTTTCATGACTTCTAAGTAGTAAAAATAAGAAGAAACAATTGTTTAAAATAAAAAAGTTTGTTGTTATTGAAAAAAATTACTTTTTTTTTCGTGGGAAAATTCACTATTTTGCCACGATTTTTGTTTTTGTCTTGAGCCTCATTTACGGCAAAGGTTTAGTCATAGAATGTGGCATCATTTCTGTACACTGTGCCACAGTGGGAGGGCTTCATCCTAAAGGTCACTTGAAGGAGGGGGAAGGGGAAGGAAGGGAAGGGGGAGGAACAAGGTGTTCTGACCATGTCCAGTATCCCCGAGTGTACCGCTTTAAGACTCGGGGTACTGACACGGCCAGACCGCCAGGAGGGTTAAAAAAACAGTATGCACTTTTTGACTGTGTCAGTTTTCCCTCAAGCAGAGCTGCTTATCTCCTCCTACCAGTGCCTATCATGGGTTCGTAGACAACTTTGCATGGAAGCTGGCCTAAAAAGAGGCTGACCAGCTAGACTCTGGCTCAGACTTAGCATGCTTAGTATAGAGGTTAGTAGCTATGATGGCTCATGTTGTCACAGGGTTGGGCCTATGAGGAAGGGGCAAGCAGGTTACAATACAGCTGCTATCTCTGTGTAGGCCATGGGGCAGAGGCAATTATGCCACTGGGCAGAGTCAGTGACATCATAGCCCAGTTCACTTCCAAGATCCATGATGATGCAACCCCCAAGAAGAGCTGGCCATGCCTTTAGGGAGGTGGAGAAAGGCAGCTTGACTTGAGGATAAAACAGTCAATTTAAAAAATAAGAAAAAATATTAATGTTTATTTTTTATTTTAAACTGCATACTGTTTTATTAGTTTATGCCCAACTAACAAACGTAGGAACTTTACATGTAATTTGATTACAGTGGTCCTTTAACTGTGTTTGACTCTACTACTAAACCTCTACCCTTTCTGTAGTAGTACTTTCACTCATTACCCCTATATTTTCAACACTGCATTTTCAAATAATGCCCTCTTGCTCTCACCTTCATCTTTTTCTGCAATATACTAATATTTATCAAATCATTTCATATATTTGAGGGCTTATCTCATGACCCACTCTTCCTTCTCTCCTCTAATCTATACATATCCAGGTAATTAAATATTTCCTCAAATATTTTGTCTTTTATACCATGAACTGTTTTAGTCCTTTGTCCTTTAGATTGTAAGTAGAGAGTTTTCAATCTTGTAGAGTGCTTTGGGAAAAAACACTTTCTTCCAAAATTCTAAGCTCAAAACAGGGCCCTCCATTTCTTGCAGTTTGTTAAAATTGTATTTTTCCTTGTTTTCCCCTGTATAGCGCTACGTAATATGTTGGCGCATTACAAATAAAAGTAATAATAATAATTGTCCAAGAACACAACCTTCCAATCTGACGTTTCAATTTCTCAAAGAAATATAGGAAACTAAGATAAACAACTTTGCAATATACTTTTGTTTAAAAAAAAATAGGCTTCTTAGGGGAATCTTCCTTACTGTTTTGCATTTTTTATTCAAGATTTACTTTGCATATCCTTTCCAAAAATAGTAGAATAACAAAACTGACTTACATATGACATCCAGGTATATTCTTTCACTGGTCTCCTCGTTGACCTCATTGATGGCGGTGCAGGTATACCAGCCCGAATGGGTCCTGTTAGCTGCTGTAAGAAGGACAATATTTTCGGTGGCTTCTGGAACATCAAACGTGCCCTCTTTAACTGTGTGTCTCTGCCAGAGATATTGTATGGGACCTGTGCCTTCCTTTACAGTACACGTGAGCATGACTGGAGAGCCTTCCACTGGGGCTGAGTTGTTTATTTGTAGACTCGGCTTCAGAACAGGCACTGCAAACAAAATAATGCCATAAGTGGGGTTTCTAATACAGACATCTAAACCATAGATACAATATGAGATGTGGACTTGTAACAAAGCTGATTAAAAGGAAATACTGTAGTTTAGACAAAACTTTACATGTTTGTGCGATATGTAACAAACTAACAACACATGCAGCTGTGTAATTTTTTTTTAGCATTGGTTCCCGCTTGTCTGGTGCCCGCTCTTGTCTGAGCTTATCTGAAGTATCAGTGGAGGGAAGGTTGAGGAGGAGGAAGAGGGATGAGTGGTTTTTAGTATGATTGGTGCACTTAATATTTGACTTCTACCTGATTCACATGCACATGTTCAACAGTAAAATAAAAACTATACACTGTGAGCTTCTCAAGCCAGGAATGAATGGCAGGGCTGTCATTGGGCAACTGTTGGTATCCAAGGCCAATGCACAGATATATAACCTGTTGTAAGAAGCACAAGCCTGGACAGCTGAGCAATGGAAAAAGGCAATATGGTCTGATTAGTAATTTTCCACCCTACGTCCTACATCCATGGCCTGTCTAATCACTAAATCTACACATTATTGAACCATTATAAGAAGTTTTTCAGTACAGATTAGGAAGTAGATTTCTTTCTACCTCATTTATCACTGGAACTGGAGGCTTTGAAGAATGGTACAATTTGGGGGGGGATGGGGTCCCATGCTGCCAGGCATTTATATTATGTACTGAGATCATTGCTTTCAAGATAATCTGAAGGAAAAGGGTGGTCTTGCTTCCTATTACGTCATTGATATTGATATATTGGTAGGTTTTGCCTTTATTTTGTCTACCCTCTGTATATACATACATGAACTTCCTGAAAGACACAACAAAGCCTCAACAGGACCAGGAGACAAAAAATTAAGGCCACCAACCAGTCCATGAAGACAACCAATGGACCATTTTATCTAATTATTTTAGTGTTGTAAGAACATGAAATAGGTAAACTTAAAATATCACTGTAGCTTAGAAAAAGTTCATATATTTCAGAAGAATGTAGAAAACTAACACCACTAACAGCTATGATGAGCTGTAATAATAATCTTAAATTTACTCATGTGTCAAGAGTCATTGGTGTTTCCACCTTGAACTTGCTATTTTGCTGAGTATTTTTGTAATATAACTGGTAAAATTGGTAGATACATTAGCACAAATAAGAAACTGCTTCTTAAAAAGGCAAAATACTGGATACAAAATCAGATGTTATTATTTGGATTGTAGATGAATGTTTTCTGTAAGTGATTGGAATTTTGAGACACTAATTATCAAATAATTATCTTGAAGTAAATTTGATGGTGTGATTATCGTTACATGTCAAGTTATAAGATCTGGCAAGAAAGTTCTATCAACCAGCCAGGAAATAAATAACTTCCATTAAAACTGTTCTGTTTAAAAAAAAAAGTTTTTGATGCCAACGGACAAGCAAACCAATATAACCTTTAAAGTTCTGACTTCTATGTCCATAGGAACACCCATGGCCGATAACCATAAGGACGCTCATGTTCCCTAGATCCCCATGGGCCTTTAAACGTTAAAGGTATATGCAAGTGAGGTGAGTTTTGAATGCATCCTGTAGAATGCATCATAACCGACTTAGCAAAAAATGTTTTCATGAAAAAATGCAAACATTTTTTGCAAAAAATAAAATGTGCTGGGGGTGATGAGAACACCCCTAGCAACAGGCACTATGCATATCGATTACTAAATTAAAAAATGTACCTGATGTCATATCGCATGCCCGTGCTGACTGGCAAAACAGCAGTGACGATGGAGGGAGGAGGGAGAAGGGGGCGCAGCGCGAGTGGGTGAGTGTGTCTGTATGTGTGTGTCTGTCTGTGTGACTGAGTGGGTGGGTGTGTGTGTCTGTATGAGTGAGTGAATGGGTGTGTATGTCTGTGTGAGTGAGTGTTTGTGTGAGTGAGTGAATGATTGTGTATGTCTGTGTGAGTGAGTGCGTGTGTGTGTGAGTGAGTGTGTATGTCTGTGTGAGTGAGTGTGTGTGTCTGTGTGAATATGTACAGTACGTCTGTGTGAGTGAGTGTGTATGTTTGTGATTGAGTGTGTGTGTCTGTGTGAGTGAGTGTGTATGTCTGCGTGAGTGAGTGTGTATGTCTGCGTGAGTGAGTGTGTATGTCTGAGTGAGTGTGTATGTCTGAGTGAGTGTGTGTTCTGAGTGAGTGAGTGTGTGTCTAAGTGAGTGAGTGTATGTCTGTGAATGAGAATGAGAGTTAGTCTGTGTGTGAATGTCTGTGTGTGGGGAGGTCACGGGGAAATTCACTGGGGCTCGGTCAGGTGATGGGGCAATTCACTGGGGCTGGGGGAGGTCATGGGGCAATTCACTGGGGCTGGAGGGCAATTCAATGGGGCTGGGGCAGGTGATTGGGCAATTCACTGGGGTTGGGGGAGGTCACGGGGCAATTCAATGGGGCTGGGGCAGGTGATGGGGCAATTCACTGGGGCTGGGGGAGATCACAGGGCAATTCACTGGGGCTGTGGCAGGTGATGGGGCAATTCACTGCGGCTGGGGGAAGTATCACCTGGGATATAGATAAAAAAAGGGACACAGACCTTGTTCTGGGTATTACAGAGATCTAAAGGAAAGCTGCAGCTCAATTCACAGACCAAAAAGATAGAATTTATCCCTGGGAATTTCAGGGGGTGTCACATTGATAGAAAACAGTTTGCAAATGCAAGAAATTCAGCAAACTTCAGGCTAACGGTTTAACTGTTTATTTTGGTATTTTTGCATGCAAACATTTTTTTTCAGACACTATAAATTCAGATGCATTAATAACCCAGCTCACTTGCATATACCTTTAATCATCTCAGCCTGTATGATACACAGTATATATATATATATATATATATATATATATATATATATATATATATATAATCATGTAAAAAAAAGAAAAGTACAAAAAATGGCGCTTGACACTTTAATCTATAAATAACCAAAAAAGAAAAAAGAGAAATATTTTTCTTTAAAGCAGGAGTCACAAAGGGATCATAGAGATAGCATAGAAGGATGTGTCTCCATATAATAATGGCGGACATGTTTGAATAAGGATTCAAGGTAAGTAACGCTCAGCATTACTCATACATCCTAGTATCCTTCTGATAAAGTCCTCATACATCTGTTAGGACAATCATAGGACTGTATCTCTATCAAAGATAGTGAAAAATACATAAGTAAGTGAAAAAAAAATATAGAACACAAAATAGAAAAAATAGAAAAAACACTCTATATATCAGCTCCTGCGGCGCTCCTTGCCAGCAACTGCAAACCTTGCTTCGCCCAAGGGCGGCTTGCTCTGCGAGCCCGCAAGCGTTAGCAACAACTCGTACGCTCACAACTATATATGTGATGGTGGTAATTACTCTGTGGTTAGGCTTTGTAAAAACCACAATAGAATTAGAGTATTATGGCCTGTTTCCTAATTACAATCACAGTAAAAGTTTTTTGAAACTTCACAAAAAAACTAAAGAAAAGCAATTTGACATCAGATATTTGCTACTTTACAAACCCACTTTAATCTGTGCCCTTTTTTGATAATGTAAAATTGTTAAATGTTCACTGTACAATGGATATATACAAAACTGAGTGATATTTAGAATCGCATATTACTCAAATATGGTTCTGTTCTGACCCTTGTAAGAACTTCCAGGCTTGATTATAATGTGCACTAATTGTGAACCTCAATGAAGCTGTGAGCTATACCATGTAGGGTTACCCAAGTTGGGAAGGTCATAGCAAAGAAATCCTTATGGATAAGTGCAACCAGAGACATAACAATAGTTGTGCCTGGTGTGCTGTGGACCAGGGGTGGAGCTACTGCATGGGGGGCCCTGGTGCAAAAAGAAAAATTGGGCCCACTAGGAACCCCCTCCAACATCAACTCACTCAGGACACATACAGTATATAGAAATATATAAAATACATGTATATATATATATATATATATATATATATATATGAGCCTGTGTCTATATATATACATATAAGTGTACATATACATATAACATATATCACATATAATTGTTGTCAAACTACGAATTGTCGTCATGTGAAGAGAGGGACGCAGTTCGGACCACAAATGCGGACCCTCGCATTTGCCAAAGGTGGAGGCTCCAACGTCGGCTGCAATGAGCCAAAGGCCGCAAATACAGAGGTGGAAGCTCTACGCCGCCTCACAAGCTGTTACAAACACCCACACAAGCGGGACTTTGAAAAAATAGATCTAACACGCAATCACTAAATATGGACTTACATAAAAAAATACGAGCCGTAGGACTTACAAGGAAAAATTCACGGACTTACACTAAAAAAATATGAGCTGCGGGACTTGAGGATTTGGTGTGTCCATGACCTTTAACAAGACTGTATAATTAACGATCTTGTGGTCAACCGTATGAGCTGATGTAATAAATTGGTTCACTGATTAATGTTTGATTGGGTATGACAGTGATTGTTGTTTTCATATTAGTTGCCACTATATTTCTCTTTTTTTTTTAAATGAAGTGTTTTATATAGCAACTATATGTGTCATCAATCACATCCATTTGACTTTTCTCATGGATCCTTCTAATTTTTAAGTTAGAGGAATTATCAAAGTGCATTTTGTTACTATATATATATATATATATATATATATATATATATATATATATATATATATTTGTGGGTGTATATATATATATATATAAATATGTAGGTGTGTATGTATGTATATATATGTTTGTATGTTACTGTTTTCTCGCCATTGTGTATTTTCTAAGTCCCGCGTTGTTTGTGTGTGTTACTGTCTTCAGCGTCGTGTATTTTCTAAATCTGGCGTTGCTCAGCCTCGTTTTTATCTGGTTTCAGAATTTCTACGTTTTTTTCTGCAGTCATTCTGCCTTTGGCGCTCATTGCAGCGTAACTCCTGCTGGCCTCGCGATGAGTGCCTGCGTTGCTTATCGCAAGCCCTTAGCATTGTGAGCCCTGCAATGAGCGCCTTTGGAGCTCATTGCAGCCTAAGTCCGGCGTGCCTCAACTGCTCGCCTCGCTTTGCAAGGCTCGCAGGCGGCCCCTGCTTTGCGAGGACTACAAGTGCGTGACCAACATCGCAAACGTCCCTGACAACTATATATGTGATGTGTGTATAGATGTATTAGTAAATGTACACATGTATATGGTATATATATATGTGTGTGTAGATGTATATGTAAATGTATACGTGTATTTATATATATATATATATATATATATATATATATATATAAATATACGAGTGCATATATGCACATATATATATATATATATATATATACTGTATGTGCAGATATGCACTTGTATATATATATATATATATATATATATATATATATATATACATATATATATATATATATATATATATATATATATATTATATGTATTTTATATATGTACTGTGTGAGTTTTTGTTGGAGGGGGTTCAGTAAGAGAAATAAAAAATTGTGCCTGCCCCTCCTGGGGGTGAATTTTCTTTTTTGCACTTGGGTTCCCCATGCACTAGCTCCGCCACAGGTATATTCTGTGTATATTGTTTATTACAAAATTGAAAAAGTTTTATTGTTTATCATTCAGATAGGTAGAGTTTTAGTTATAGTTATAAAGTACCCATATAAACCCTATAGGACATCTAATCTCCAGGCTCTGAGGAAATAAGTACCCCAAACGCGTGGAAAGAGAGCTTTAACCCTCAGACATGCTGCACAATATGTTTTTATACACAGGGGTAGCCCCGGCCGGCAAAAGCTCCGGCTACGCCACTGGTTTTAGATTATTCTTAAAGAGCAGGAAAAACTGGCTTTTATGTTGTATGAGCCATTTTTCCTAAAGTGGACCATTTCTGACATATGCATTATTTTGGGTGCTTCATTTTTATGTAAATGAGTAGCTCCTGAATATTAATTAGCTGCTTTCACGTGCTAATTAGAATCATGGTCTGCTTGTCTGCTCCTGTGGTGGCCATAACAATGTTAGCACAGCATTCACTATTTTATCAGGAGACAAACTGCTGAGTTGGAGGTTTAGAAGCTGATTTTGAAGGTACATTTAATAGTGCTAATTTGCGGAATAGGGGTTTTAGTATAATTTCTCTTATTAAAGTACTCTAAATTTCCTAAAATTTAGGTTTTGTTTTTTTTTGGTACAAATTTATTCAATATTTACAATATATATATTTTTTTTAAATTTTGAAAAAGGTGTAAAAGAGGACATTTCTCCTAAATTCTCAGATTGCTTTAACCAGGGATTTAGAAAAGTTCTTATACAATTCTAGCAGGAACTAAATCCAGCTGTCAGCAAATGTCATCCCAGTTAATCCATTGTAATCCACAAGGATTTGACTGCCAGATATCATTAGCAAAGCCACAAACTTCCACTGTCTGGGCGATACATCTCAGAACCAGGGTTGTGATATCTCAAGAAATCTGTTAAAGATCTTGCTATTTCTGAGAGCTGCTTTTAATGTATTCTTACATAAAAGAAAAGCAGATAACAGACGTTTGGCCAGTGGCAGAGCTACAGGTGCAAAGCACAGGGGCCCACAACAGGGCAGGTGCCCTATGATAACTGCAGTAAAGGGGCCCCTTAATTTATTAGGGAAGAGCACATAATTATTTTATAGGAAAGATATCTGATCACCCTAGGAAAAATCTGACCACCTATATATATATATATATATATATATGTTTGAATTTTAGTGACCACTAAATGCACCTCTCATTTATAAAGAAATTGCAAAGTCGGGGCCCTAAACTATGTTGCACCTGGTGCCTCCATCCACTAGCTATGCCACTATATTTGGCCGAAGCCAATGATTGACTCATTGCTGCTACATTGTACTGTATAGACCAGAAATCCAGGACATATTTACCATTAAGCAGAGTTGGCAGGTGCCTGGAAATGTACTACAATAGATTTAGAACAAGTATTGTGGGTTACACAGTGCTCCTTGTAGAAAATGACTTAACTTGGGGCAGGAATAAGACAACTGCTGACTGACTTGCTGAATTATGTTGCTCATCAAGATATTTCTTCTCTTTCTTTAGTTTTTTATCTTACAGAAATACATGTCCTACAATTCTAAATATATGACGGAAGGATCACAGAGCTGAGACTTTCCACTGAAGAAGCAGTTTATGGCAATAGAGACAGAAAACCTCTGATATTGAATTAAAAAACTATGACATTTTATATATATATATATATATATATATATATATATATATATATATACAGTATATATATATATATATATATATATATATAGTAAATAAATAGTACATCTGTGTTCAATTTTCAGAATTCCGAGAAAAACAGTTATTACACTGCATTCTGGGAAGCCGAGCTGGAACAACAAATGTGCCCACAAATATACATACATACATATACGTTTTTACTGCACTATGAGATATACACACACAAGCACTATCATTTAGATAGATACACAGTTTATGGCATATGCATAATTTGTCTATAGCCTATATGTATGATGAGTGGGGCGGGGTTGGGCGGCTGATACTGTCTAATCCAACAGTTACATGCAAGCTAATAATGATGGTGCGCATCTCTATAATTAAAAAAGAAACATAATATAGAGTTCATTACCTAAAACAGTCAGGTCAATGTAGACTGTAGTGAAGTCTCCTTGATCATCATACTGTTTAATGACTTGGCACATGTAGCGTCCTTCCGCTGTTAACTGGAGATTGTCTATCACCAATGTGCTTCCTGATAGGCCAACATTTCCCAATACTCCTGCTGCCTCTAGAACTCCCTGATTACGGGCAATTGGTATAGGTTTGTCTGTCCCAAATTTAATGATGTTCCAAATAAAAATGTAGGGGGTGCGGAGATCCACACAAGGAAGACTCACAGAACGGGCTACTACTCCCTTCGCGGTCAATATATCGATAGGAAGATTCAAAGATTGACCTGGAATTAGCAAAACAAAATGATTAATTAAATTAATAAAGTAATTAAAATAAATGATATTACGTCAGCAGATAATTAAAAAACAGTTCTATTGTGCTCTTTTGGAAATATGCTAATACATTGATTTTTGAATTATTTCACTCTGCATATTACTGGTGATTAATTGAATCCATCAATACTGCTCTACAATATCAAAGAAAATATGAAAAACCAATAAAAAAAATACCGCCCAGTTAATCCGCAAACCTTTCTAATTGACAGCTCTGGTACGCTTCCTTTACCTGGCAGGTTCTGCAAGGACCAACAATCACAAGCACTATGTCAACATTGTGTCTTTTATGCATCTTAATACCAAAATATCCAAGACTTTCAGGATTAAAATATAACATTAATTAATAACACGATGCAAAAATATTGAAAAAGAATTACAAACGTAAGTAGAATTATATAATGTTTTTACCACTTCCTACAGCTTTTAAAAAAAAAAAATATTATAATAAATATTATGGTATGTGTTTTTTTGCCATTCATTAGTATCAAGTTAAGTGTATGGACTAAGCCAAAAAGAGGAGGGAATATCTTAATTACAGGTAGTTATGACCTATAAGAGGAACATGTTAATGTATCTTTAGTTTTTTCTACCATGACTAGAACATTTTTTATTTTTACCATTTCTTCACATATGTATGTAAAATAATCCCACTTTAAACATTATTTTTATTTACTAATTAGACAGCACCAATTAATTAATAATAATAATAATAATAATAATAATAATAATAATAATAATGTACAAATTAGACGAAACCAATCTTAAGGAGTTTTATTTATTTATTTTTTGTTTAGAAAAAAAACTGCTTAGCACACATTTTAATAATGCACTTAAAAATGCCTTTACCATTTTTTAAACAAATTAGCAAAATTATTCCAAACTGCCCAATAAGTAGCCTTCGGTGTATATATTTAGAGGTTTCAACTGCAAATCTATCATTAAATTATCTATCATTGTAACTGTATAAGTATATATAAGTATGAAAGCTCGTCATGAAACCTATAAATATGTTTGTCCAATAAAAAAGGTATCACTACATACTGCAATACTCTGATTATTCATCTATATACAGTATATATATATATATATATTCATAGATTAGTTTAATTTTTAAGATATCTAAACAGCTCTAACAAAAATTGGAAAATGTCAATGTCATTTTTTTAAATGTTCAGTAAATGTTATGAAAAATTATATAAAAGAGCAAAGACATTTCTGTATTTCTGTATATCAACAAAATAATTTATGTTAATTTTAATTATTTGTATTTAATTTTAATTACAATAAAATATATATATAAAAAAAAAATCTAAATTGTAGATGACCTACACATACAACTGGAACAGTAAATAATTGACCTCAGCAAGCATACATTTTAATATAATTATAATAATATATTTTGTTTAGAGAAAATAAAAATGCAAGAATCCTGAAGTGTTGTCATTTCATTGTTTATATTCAAGTTTTTGGATTATATGTTTCTATTGAGATTTTTTCAGTAATGTGTAATAAGATAAGCAAGTAACATAAAGTAAGTAAGATACACCAATAAAATAAAAATACATTGATAGTGTTATTCAGTTAGAATTAAGCTATGGCTTTCTAAAAGGGCTATAATTATATATCAATTTATAACGAGCAGCAAACAAATCAGTATCTAAATACAATTTATGTAATGTCTATGAATTTGAAAGAACAAAGTATTTCCAGTAGTTGTAGTCTAAAAACATTATATATTCATAAAACCTAAATGTTGTTCACTGTGTAGGCCACTTGGGATCAAAATAAAATGTTTAATTGTATAAAAGTAATAAACTTAATTGAAAACAAAGAGAATCCTTTAAGTATAGCGCTTAAGTCAGTTAATTGTTAGCAATGGCAATTTAATCCAATATCACATAATTATTTGTCACTTGTCAATGCACAATAATTCTGTTGACTATTTATCATAAAGAGGTCAATCTAAAGAATTCTATGGAAAATTACAAATTAATCTGTTTCATCACTTCATATGTAACTCAAAGGGATTTAATGGCTTAATTTATCCTCAGTATTGGATATCCAAAGATTAATGAAGGCTAAGAAATATACATGGCGAAGAAATCAGTATGATATTGAATAATAAAACAGTTTCCAATATCTATATTGTTTTAAAGTGGTCCTTTACCAATCATCAAGATAAAATAACTACAATACATTACCAACTAGTGCATAGTTTAAGTTGGACTATTTGTGCCCTGAATTCGAACCTGGGCTGGAATCTTATGGCTTTCCTCCAAACTCATGTAGAATATTGGCTCCAGCCTTTCTAATCTATATTTTAATCTTAGAGAACCTAGATAACCCCCACTTTGCTTACCATAAACCAAGGTTGGGATAATAAAGAGGATGGCCAAGAGGTTTTTAAGATGGTTCCTTGTCAATCCATAATCCATTTCTCCATGTCGCTCAGAGAATAAACCTCCCAACGCTAAATTGACTTGTATAGTTCACTAGTCCGTCGTTTTTGGGATCTAGGTCTTCAGCCAAATTCTCACCATCTTTAATGTAATCACTACTGATGGAATGTAAGACGGTTCTGCCCCGTCCTTGAATATTCCATCCACCTAAATGCATTACACTTCTATCTCATATTACTGAGCAAGAACCATACCTAACATTAAATAATTTACTTCCCTCTTTTAATCTTGCTTCCTGTTACACATTGTTGTCTCATCTTAATCTATAATGCAGTAGCCAGTTCAGTAGCAAAGTCATTTCACAGTCCGGTTATTCAACCTGAAACCATCATTGTCAATTCTTTTCTTTTTCCTTGGACATTCATACATGTGATTGTTTTGGAAACTCTGAATTACAACGCTGAGAATAAACCAGTGACTGACATTTTTTTTCTCCATAAATATCCTGCAATTAAAAGAGCAGATCTTTTGAATGGAGAAACAAATGCTGCAAAGGTTAGAAATCTTTCCTAGGTTTGATACATTGTTATGACATACTCGGAAAATGGAGCAGAGGTATCAGGGTTATCCTAGGTAACTAGCGAAGGAGTATTGATCCAGGGAGGAATCCAATCGCCAGTATCTTGGGTCAGGAAGGAATTTTTCACCTTATCAGACAAATGGCCAAGTTTCACTGGGATTATTTTTCCCTGTTAATTACCAATTAATCTGCATATTGCAGATCAAAGTAGATCTAAAAAGGTTGAAAGTGCCGGATTAAAAGTATTTTCCAAACCTCAATTACTATGTAACTATGAAAATTTGCAGCCAACCAGTACCCACATTTAATTCCCAACTTCCCAACCAGATCACGCAGCTAGCAGAACTGGAACAGCTTCTATGCATTACTTACATGAGTCGCATCAGATGATGTCATAAAACTGGGCTCCTGTTGGCAATGTCCTTAAAGCACTATGCATACAAGTACCATATTTTATGTCATAGGCTCCCATAGAGTATTCTGTTTTTTTGGATGATTGCAGAGATAAAAACAACATATAATTATATATTATTTATACTTCTGTTTAACATCTTGCGCAATAAAAAACTAATTGCACATTCTTTGAAAATATTGCTTGTTGCTTGTTACATTACACTGCGGGGAGAAGGATTAGTGAGCTGAGAGTCTTGTTGTTAAACCTTAGTATACAGTATATAAGATATACAGTAGGAAATGGAGAGGTCCTTTACAAGCGGTAAAATAGTATAAATATCTATCTATATATATGCATCTCTCTCTCTCTCTATCACACATAATAGTTGTCAAACTGTGATTTGTCGTCATGCTTACGAGCCTGGCGTAGCGAAGCAAGCCGCTGAGGCACGCGCTTGCAAAAAATACGACTTTAACGGCCGAACCACCGAACTGAAAAAGACGGCAAAAACACGTAAATATGCCTCAAATTCACTTACACACTCACACACAGCACAGGGGGAGAGCCAGGGAGCCTGCAAGTTAGTTTGAGGCATATTTTGTCTATTTTAACGATCGAAAAGCAGGAAAAAAAATGGCAGCCGAAAAAAACGTAAAAATTCTGAAACAATATGAAAACGAGGCTGAGCAAGGTCAGGCACGCAGAACTTAGAAAATACACAACACAAAAGACAGTAACACTTACACCAACAACTCCAGGCACGCGGAACACAGACGAACAACTCCAGGCACGCAGGACACAGACGAACAACGCCAGGCAAATGGGACTTAGAAAATACACAACACAAAAGACAGTAACACTTACACCAACAATATCAGGCACAAGGGACTTTGAAGATAAAACCAACGGCAGCCAGCACGCACCACACAAAGATTCAGCAGACACACTGAGGATAAAGACACAGGGAAGGGACAGGGGGGTAGTGGTGGAAAGAGACACATGACATTCCCAAGCACTAAACTTGCAATTTGCTGAGGCCTGTAATGAGCGGTGAAGTAGATGGGAGGAGAGGCTCGCAATAAGCGCCTCTGGCGCTCATTGCGAGCCATGAGATGAGCAGCAAAGGCGCTCAGTGCAGGGCTCGCGGTGAGCGCAGAAGGTGCTCAGAGGGGGCAGAACATCGCATTGTATGGCAAACAGCATTGCCAGGCTTCAAATTTTATTGCTGTCATTTTTGACGGGCAAGTCTATAGTATATATATATATATATATATATATATATATATATATATATATATATATATATACATACATATACACACACATATAGTTTTATATATATATATATATATATACACACACACACATATGTGGGGGGAAAAGTATTTGATCCCCTGCTGATTTTGAACATTTGTCCACTGACAAAGAAATGATCAGTCTATAATTTTAATGGTAGGTGTATTTTAATAGTGAGAGACAGAATAACAAGAAAAAAACAAACAAGAAAAACGCATGTCAAAAATGTTATTAATTGATGCAGGTCAGTGAGGGAAATAAGTATTTTGATCTCCAATCAATCAGCAATATTTGGCTCCCAGGTGTCTTAAAGGGAGTGCTCCTAATCTCAGCTCATTACCTGTATAAAAGACACCTATCCACAAAAGCAATGTGGCTCCACGCTGATGATAGGCAGTAACCTTGAAACGGCTGTACGTGGGTAGGATTCCCAGCTTGTGTATAATCCAACCTTGTCTTTGAATAAAAGCTGTGTAATGCAGCTGGCATAAGCTTAAAAGAAGCCATGTTTAAGATGGTTATGGATTTGTGGGCACATTTGCAAGTTCTTCTCGGCTTCCCAGAATGCAGTGTAATAGCTTTAAAAACAGATTTTTTAACTTGTTTTAGACATTCAAATGTGAACACAAATGTACTATATATATATATATATATACATATATATATATATATAAATATATATATTTATATATATATATACTAGCGACTTGCCCGTCAAAAATGACGGCAATAAAAATTGAAGCCTGGCAATGGTGTTTGTCACACATTGCGAGCCTTTCCCCCCCTCTACTTTATTGGGCTCGCAATGAGCGCCTTCGGCGCTAATCACGGGGCTCGAAATGAGCGCCTTCTGCGCTCATTGCGAGTCTCTCTACCCCTCTACTTGACAGGAGGGGCTCATTGCGAGCCTCTCCCCCTCTACTTTACTGGCCTTGCGATGAGCTCCTTCAGGGCTCATTTTGGGCCTTGCAATGAGTGGCTTTGGCGCTCATTGTTAGCTTCTCCCGCCCTCTACTTTCTCTCCCTCCCCTGCTCTCTCTCCCTTGTTTCTCCTTCCCCTCTCTCCCTCCCCTGTGTCTGTTCCCCCTCTCACTCCCCTGTGTCTCTTCCCCCCTCTCTTGATTCTCCTTCCCCCTCCCCTGTGTCTTCCCCCTCTCCCTCCCCTGTGTCTTTCCCCTCTCCCTCCCCTGTGTCTTTCCCCCCTCTTTTCCCTGTGTCTTTCTCCCCCCTCCCTCCCGTGTCTCTTCACCCCGTCTCCCTCCCCTGTGTCTCGTATCCTCTCCTCCCTCCCCTGTGTCTCCTCCACCATCCTGTCCCACCTCTGTCTATTCCTCCTCTCCCTCCCCTTTTTCTCTTCCTCACCTCCTCTCCCTCCCCTGTGTCTTCCCCCTCTCCCTCCCCTGTGTCTTTCCCCCCTCTTTTCCCTGTGTCTTTCTCCCCCTCCCTCCCGTGTCTCTTCACCCAGTCTCCCTCCCCTGTGTCTCTTATACCCTCCTCCCTCCCCTGTGTCTCTTCCCCCCGGCCCCTTGTCTCTCCCCCCCTTAGCTGTGTCTCCTCCCACATCCTGTCCCACCCCTGTGTCTATTCCTCCTCTCCCTCCCGTTTCTCTTCCTCACCTCCTCTCCCTCCCCTGTGTCTCTCTTCCCCCCTCCCCTGTGTCTCTCTTCCCCCTCCTCTCCCTCCCCTGTGTCTTTCTTCCCCCTCCTCTCCCTCCCCTGTGTCTCTCTTCCCCCTCCTCTCCCTCCCCTATGTCTCTCTTCCCCCTCCTCTCTCTCCCAGTGTCTCTCTTCCCCCCTCCTCTCCCTCCCCACCTCCTCTTCCTGTGCCTCTCTTCCTCATTCCCTGTGTCTCTTTTCCTCCTCCTCTCCCTCCCCTGTGTCTCTCTTCAGCTCTCATTTCGGGCCTTGCAATGAGTGGCTTTGGCGCTCATTGTTAGCTTCTCCCGCCCTCTACTTTCTCTCCCTCCCCTGCTCTCTCTCCCTTGTTTCTCCTTCCCCTCTCTCCCTCCCCTGTGTCTGTTCCCCCTCTCACTCCCCTGTGTCTCTTCCCCCTCTCTTGTTTCTCCTTCCCCCTCCCCTGTGTCTTTCCCCTCTCCCTCCCCTGTGTCTTTCTTCCCCCTCTTTTCCCTGTGTCTTTCTCCCCCCTCCCTCCCGTGTCTCTTCACCCCGTCTCCCTCCCCTGTGTCTCGTATCCTCTCCTCCCTCCCGTGTCTTTCCCCCCCCCGCCCCTTGTCTCTTCCCCCCTCCGCTGTGTCTCCTCCACCATCCTGTCCCACCCCTGTGTCTATTCCTCCTCTCCCTCCCCTTTTTCTCTTCCTCACCTCCTCTCCCTCCCCTGTGTCTTCCCCCTCTCCCTCCCGTGTCTTTCCCCCCTCTTTTCCCTGTGTCTTTCTCCCCCTCCCTCCCGTGTCTCTTCACCCCGTCTCCCTCCCCTGTGTCTCTTCCCCCGTCTCCCTCCCATGTGTCTCTCCCCCCCTCCGCTGTGTCTCCTCCCCTATCCTGTCCCACCCATGTCTATTCCTCCTCTCCCTCCCCTGTTTCTCTTCCTCACCTCCTCTCCCTCCCCTGTGTCTCTCTTCCCCCTCCTCTCCCTCTCGTGTCTCTCTTCCCCCTCCTCTCCCTCCCCTATGTCTCTCTTCCCCCTCCTCTCTCTCCCAGTGTCTCTCTTCCCCCCTCCTCTCCCTCCCCTGTGCCTCTCTTCCTCATTCCCTGTGTCTCTTTTCCTCCTCCTCTCCCTCCCCTGGGTCTCTCTTCCCCCTCCTCTCCCTCCCCTATGTCTCTCTTCCCCCTCCTCTCTCCCCCAGTGTCTCTCTTCCCCCTCCTCTCTCTCCCAGTGTCTCTCTTCCCCCCTCCTCTCCCTCCCCTGTGTCTCTCTTCCTATCCTCCTCTCCCTCCCCTGTGTCTCTCTTCCCATCCTCCTCTCCTTCCCCTGTGCCTCTCTTCCCCTCCTCCTCTCCCTCCCCTGTGTCTCTCTTCCCCCTCCTCTCCCTCCAGTGTCTCTTCCCCTCCCCTGTATCTGACTTGCCCTGTGTCTCTCTTTCCCCCTCCCTCATGTATCTCTTCCCCTCCTCCACGTGTCTCTCTTACCCTCTTCCCCCTGCCGTGTCTCTCTTCCCCCACTCCTCCCTCACCTCAATGCGTCTAAATGCTTTAGACGCGCGTGCACGCGTATGTGCCCGTCTTCTCGTGAGCGTGCCCGCACAGTCGTGCTCGCGTTGCGCACGGTTGTGCGCGCAGGGCTTATGTGGTGCGAGCATCAGTGGGGTAAAGGGAGCCGTGGCAGGGGGAGTTGTGAAACTGCGAGCTGTCGTCAGTTGCGGCCCTCGCTTTGCGTCGGCCGCAAAGCGTGCCGACAACTCGCAGTTTGACAATTATAATATGTGATATATATATATATGTATGTGTGTGTGTGTTCATATAACAATTAGGAGGAGGAGCCGGGCCAGACATGGTGACCTCACGCCCTTAGCACGCGTTTAGAGCCCTACCCCTTTTCCTTGACCACACCCTTGAGGCAAGGGGGTTAAAGTACCCCCTACTTCACAACCTGGCCCAGGCGACTCCCCCACCGACCACAGAGTGGCCAAGGGATGCCTCACACGGCCCTGATCCCCCTTTTGCAGCTATGGACCGCTGAATGCTCCTTCGGAAGATCAACATTATAAACTCTAAACCTACATTGGTTAAATGCACTCCATCGGACAGGAAAAAGAGGCTTGCATCCTCATCCTCAAATTCCGTGTGGTGAAGTGTCACAAACCCCTGCTTTCTAACGAAGCTGGACATCAACCTATTCACCTTTTGCCTTGCCTTATCCAAACTTTTAGTGTTCCTGGCACTTCTCCACACCCTCCTATTGATTATTTCCGACCAAATAATGAAGACACCGCTAAACCCATCTACCCAACTCAACATGTCTCTCCACCTGTCCTTCACCAACTTCTTCATCGGGACTGAGCCCAAGTCATTGCCGCCGGCATGTATCAAGATGAATGATGGATGACCCCAAAGGCGGGCGTGTGCATCCAACCGCCCGGTCACCTGCGACCACAGCAAGGCTTGGACTCCGATCTGCTCGACCTCATCCGGTTCCTGGCACTTCTCCACACCCTCCTATTGATAATTTCCGACCAAATAATGAAGACACCGCTAAACCCATCTACCCAACTCAACATGTCTCTCCACCTGTCCTTCACCAACTTCTTCATCGGGACTGAGCCCAAGTCATTGCCGCCGGCATGTATCAAGATGAATGATGGATGACCCCAAAGGCGGGCATGTGCATCCAACCGCCCAGTCCCCTGCAACCACAGCAAGGCTCGGACTCCGATCTGCATGACCTCATCCGGTACACCCAGTTGTGGATCCCTCCTTCTACCTGCGGTAAACCGGGCGTGTGCATCCAACCGCCCAGTCACCTGCGACCACAGCAAGGCTCGGACTCCGATCTGCATGACCTCATCTGGTAACCCATTTGTGGATCCCTCCTACCTGCGGTGAACCGGGGAGCCCAATGCACAACAATCCACAGCTGTTTCTTGAAACCTGTTAACAACAACGACAGAGTTAGCAACTGTCCATCGCGTCTGACTCTAAACAACTGCTGGTCGCACATAAGTCAGATAGCGTCTGTATTCCCATCTCCCAATTTCTTAATTGCCTCTTCTCGTAAGTCTAAGCGTGCTGCCTCCGTTGCTGCCCCTATCCTGAACGAATGGGTACCAAAATGCACACTCTTGAGAATTGAAAATGGGAGAGTGCCATGCCGTCCTCATGTACCAGTAAGGAACCCGGTAAATCTGGGCGTACCTGCAGGTAATGCTGCACAAACTCAAAGGGGCAACAGTCTGTCCCCACTCTTCGCAGATTGACCTCTTTACCTCTTCCGACTTGGTCCGTCTTAGACCTACGCAACCACACTTTTACCCGGTCAGCTTGAAGACATACATCCACCAGCTGTGTGCCACCCGATCCTTGCTTCCATGCTGCCACCAGTTTACCAATCAAAATGCTCCAAAAAAAGCTAGTGTGAAAGCTGTCTTGAAAAGCAAGGATTCGTAGGCCGTAGCACAAACTCCATGAAGCACTGAGAGTAACCTCAACAACACTGAGAAGGTAATGGGGCGTCTCCTGTCGTGACACGCCTTACCACAAACTCCTTCGTCAAGTCTCTTAGCCCAGCTAGCTTGAACATAAAAGCTAAGGCTGCCTCCTGACAGATGTCGCTGAGTCCCCGGCGTCCTTGCACCTGAGCAGGTACCACAAAAGTATACCTTCCATCCTTTCCTCTGTTGCAGCCCCGCCTGTCAACCCGACCAACTCTTGCCATTTGTCCCACCCCTTCTTGTAACTGCTCCATGTGGATGATCTCCTGGCCAGTGAGGCTATCTTTCTGTTCCAAGTTCCCATAGATGTGGTGGGATGTCTTCCCCATATACCCGTGCCTCTGGAGCCAATAGCCTGTACTGATCCCACTGTGAATGAGAAAGAGCATCAGCAATTCAGCATCAGCAATTCAGTTGAAATATCCCAGCACATATTTCGCTCTACACCATACATTCAGCCCTAAGTAACCGTAAGCGTGGACCATCAACATAATATCCATATAGAAGATAATCTGCCTGGCCGCCAAGTTGCTTCCCCAGATGTGCAGTGCTATCACTATTTGGAATAACTCCAAGAAGGAGAGATTCTTTGGCAATCCAGCCACTGTCCACAACCCTGGACAAGAGCTTGCACACCATGTTCCACTGAAGTATGCTCTCATGCCCTTTCCGCCTGCAGCTTCTGTGTATAATTCCAACTCCTCGTTGGATGGCCTTTCCGGGTGGATCAGTGTCTTCCCATTAAACGTACTGAGGAAATTAAGCCAGACCGTAACATCGTCCTTCAATGCCGTTGTGATGCTGATGAAGTGATGCGGTCGTCTTCAACCAATTGTTGCCAATGCCAATGCCATTGGCTGAATGCCGTTGGCTGAATATTCTCCCCATGGGAATTATCCTGCAGGCAAAGTTCAATTTCCCCAGTACCGACTGGAGTCGTCTCAGTGTAATCTTTCTGGTTCCACAGATCGTTCCAGCTCCCCCAAAAGGTTGACCACTTTGTCCATGGGCAAACTGCACTCCGTGCACTGGGAATCTATATGTATTCCTAAGAAGGAAAGCTGAGTAAAAGGACCTAGTACTGGGCCAATGGGACCCCAAATTCTCCAGCTATACGCATAAAGATATCCTGAATGTGTGCGCACATTTCAACTCCTCTGGACCCACAAATAAAAAGTCGTCCAAGTAGCGTGTGATGCTACTAAAGCCAGATTCCTTCTTCGTAACCCATTCCAAAAACAAACTGAAAGCTTCAACGCTTCAAAGTAAGCACACAATCTGGCGGCCCATCGGCAGACAGAGGTCCACAAAGTAGCTCCCTTCAAAGCAACAACCCACAAGTGATGGCTGTCTGTATGCACCCAGTTGCCGAATCAAACGAGGTGTAAGACAAAGAAGAAGACTCTTGTGAAGTCTATCATTGACCGACCCTTCCACCCCACTGGGTATGATAAATGGTGTATCAGTCTGAATTTGCCCACTTCCTTCTTGTGCACCACACCCAACGGTGAGATCCTAAGCTGTACCTCCTTGTTTAGCTTCTCATGCACCACATCGGGACACTCCGCAACGGACTTCAGGTTCCGCTTGATGTAGGTATCATCAGCCCCGCATGAAATCCTGAAACTGGACCTGAAACCTTTCGGCCAGTCGTCCAGCTGCTCCAGCCTTACCCTTTCGCTCTACCGTAGCATTCTAGCCACAGCATTGCGTGAAGTAGGTCGGGCGTCTTCCCCTTTTGAAGTGGGTTTGTCGCCTCTTCCACCCTCTTTCTGTCTGTTGCATCTCGTTGTAATCACCCCCACAGTTAGAGCATGCATGTTTGAAACGACAGTTGGGGGACAAGTTGCATACGCCTTCGTTGAAGGAGTAGCAGACCCTTCTGCTCCCAGGTGCAACGGTGGCGGGAGTTGGACCCCCGCGGACCGCATTCTGGAAGGGCGGTGCCCCACGCATTGGTGTCATAGCATTGAGCCAATATGCCATTGCCGGCCTTGATGCCATGCATTGGCCGAAGTCTTCATTGTATCTCCACCACGAAAGTCCACCATAAGTGCGGTATGCACTCCTGATGTCCTTTAGGTATACGAATAGCGAAGAGCATTGTTCCGAGAATTTCTCCCCGATAACACATGCCATTATAGAGAACACTTGCAACCAGTTGTGAAACGTTCTGGGAGACTGCTTTAAACTTCCCCAATTGTCCTCACCCCTGTTGCGATAACCTCGCTCTTGCATGCCTCCCATCCATGAAAGGGGAAGTAGGGAGAAGAGTTCAATGTACTTTCGCCCCATATGCGCTCCTTAATCTCCAGGCTGAGGTGAGCCCCCAGGTTATTCAGTGGGCACACCACCATCTGCCTGAGGGATTCCCCAAAGACGCCGACCCCAGCGGAGGCGGATGTTTCCGCCCTAGCAGGGGGAGGAGTAAGCGATGGCAGTATTCCCATGCTGATACCCGGGGACATGTAACGTGCCGGCAGCGCAGGTGTCTCCACTCTTGCCAATGGTGAATATGTGAATATATACATGCGTATATAAATATGTGTGTGTGTGTGTGTATATATATATATATATATATACACACAGTATCTCACAAAAGTGAGTCACCCCTCACATTTTTGTAAATATTTAATTATATCTTTTCATGTGACAACACTGAAGAAATGACACTCTGCTACAATGTAAAGTAGTAAGTGTACAGCCTGTATAACAGTGTAAATTTGCTGTCCCCTCAAAATAACTCAACACACAGCCATTAATGTCTAAACCGTTGACAACAAAAGTTAGTACACCAAAGGGTCAATATATTGTGTGGCCACCATTATTTTCCAGCACTGCCATAACCCTTATGGGCATGGAGTTCACCAGAGCTTCACAGATTGCCACTGGAGTCCTCTACCACTCCTCCATAATAACATCACGGAGCTGGTGGATGTTAGAGACCTTGCACTCCCCCACCTTCCGTTTGAGGATGCCCCACAGATGCTCAATAGGATTTAGGTCTGGTGACATGCTTGACCAGTCCATCACCTTTATCTTCAGCTCCTTTAGCAAGGCAGTGGTCATCTTGGAGGTGTGTTTGAGGTCGTTAGTAGGGGGATCATGCTCTGCTTCAGTATGTCACAGTACATGTTGGCATCCATGGTTCCCTCAATGAACTGTAGCTCCCCAGTGCTGCTACTGCTAGTGCTGTGTGGTGGCCCTTCCAAAGGCACATGGTGCCCCAGGGTCACCCTGGTTGACAGCCATTTCTGGCTGTGCCAAGGATATCCCCTTAGGGGGTGTGAGACTCACCTTCCAAATGTTATAAAGGGGGTTATCAAAACAATTTAGACTTATACAGATGCAGATTTGACTGCACTTAGTTTAAATGAGAGATATTCTGATATCTTTGGGTCTATCCTATGTGAGTGTATATCCATCCTTACTGTGGAAATTGTGTGAAGCTGCTCCCACATGCTATTTAGACGTAAAAATAATAATTTATTACATGTGTTTGCTTTATTAAAAATCATGCAATTCCTCTGCTGCCTTTAATGTCTTAAATGTAAATTTAAAAAAAATATCAGAAGTTTTCGAAAAGCAGTTAAAATGAACATTAAAATCATTACAAATACAAGGCATTTTGTGATAAATATTTAAACAAAGACATATGTTATTTATCATTCTGTGTTAATATGCACAAAACTTACTAAAATAGCTTATGGAAGGAAAGTCTCACTCCAACAACACCAAGGGGAAAGGAGAAATAGCTTGGCAGAACCTGCTGCCATAATCTAGCGAGTTTAAAGGACCACTGTAGAATGAATATATATATTCATATATGGACCTATAGGATTAATTTATA
This sequence comes from Discoglossus pictus, assembly GCA_027410445.1. Classification (NCBI taxonomy): domain Eukaryota; kingdom Metazoa; phylum Chordata; class Amphibia; order Anura; family Alytidae; genus Discoglossus; species Discoglossus pictus. The sequence continues at coordinate 123,604,632 of CM050169.1, read as the reverse complement.
CCATATTTGTAAACCCCCTGTGTCAGTTTATTCCTATCATAAATATATTTAAAGGACAAGTGGTCAGTTTTGAATAACAGAAGGTCAAAATGTTTTTAGAAATTAAAATAAAATAAACACAGCCTTTACATTGCCACTTTTACATGCAATTACTCTTACTGCAGGCTTCCATTTTCTTTATCAAGCCTGCTTTTTGCAGCTTCTGTCTCTACAGGGATTGTCCTTGTACACTAACAAGCTCTGCATTAGACTCAATCAAAGCATTAGCAGTTGCAGATGTCACATTCCAAATAGAGACTTCCTGTCTATTCAAAGACTCCTCCCGCTTTAGAAAGTAGATCACTGGAAGCTGCAATTACACTTTTCACTGCATATAAAAATAATAATAAGATTTTTTTGACATTTAACATAAATATTTCCTGTTTTCAAGTGTGGTTCTTCAAGAGAAAATATGTGGCCCTTTAAAAGGCATCTGTTAGGCCCTAACAACATGAGCTGAATGTTATAATTAGTGATAGAATAAAACAATTTCATATTCAATGATTTATGAAACAATATACAATATTAAACTTACTTTCAAACATTAGCTTCTCAGTATCCAAGCAAGCTGCAGGTTTTCCCCACCTATATGGCCACCAAGAGAGAGCTGCTCTGGCCTTAAGGGTAGGAGACAAGCAGCTTGTCTGGGTGCTGAAAATCTAATGTTAATAGTAAGTTAAATACTAACTAAAATATCTAGCTACAGTTAGTTCCCCCTGTGGATGGCTACCTTGTTGTGGTGAATGGGCTTGTGTACCTCAATGCTGTAAGCTGTGAGCTATACCATGTAGGGTCACACAAGATGGGCAGGGCATAGCAGAGAGGTCAGACAAATCAAACTCCACTGGAGAAGAATCTGTCTCTCCACTACATTATCTTTGCAAAGCAAACCGTATGGATAAGCATAAACAGACACAAGATGTGCCTGGCATGCTGCGATCCATAGGGTCATGGAGAACCGGATATGACTGAATGACTAAACAACAACACAGGGTATCATGGTGTCCAGAGACTTCACCCGAGACTGTCAAGGACCCCTTTTCCAGTTCCTGGATCTTAGCCCATTGAGCCACCATAAAGGACAGGCTCCTTGGCTCCAGCCTCTGGACTATGTGCATAAACATCTCCACTGTATTGTAATCCGTTTTGCCCCATTGTTTGCCAGATAAAAGTTAATGTACTCTATTTGAGGTCTGGACCACTGGAGACACCATTATGTGTTTTTGGAGGTTTGCCTATTGGGTGCCAGGCAGTATGACATGGTGCCAGAGTATTAGACTCCAAAGTGGAGTCAATCTCGTGCGTTTGCCTGCCACTCCCTGAATACACCCCCCCCCCCTCTGTATCTAACCTCTATAAATATTGTTGACTTTCTATAACAAAATCAGTTCCCTGCTGAGACATATAGAAATCGTATGTTCTCTTATTTGCTCCTGGTGGCTGTGATACTGATCCTATCTCCACCCTACAAGTGTCACTACCACAGGAAGGTTACTGGGACTCCTGGAAGTGCTGATTCCTTATGGAGAGACTCTGACTGATACAGAAGCCAGATATCAGAATGCTGGTGCAGAGATTTCAAGGAACGCAAATGGTCTTTGTGGGTAGTTAACCTGTAGTCTATAGCAGGTGGCCCTGGGCAGTAGTAGCCCCTACCACTGGATCGTCACAATAAAGCATAAGGCAGCTACATTTTCATTAGACATGTTTTAATTAGGTGACTTCATTTATGCTCCTCAATCCAACTGACATATAACACTTCACTTACTTATAAAAAGCACAGAATATTTTTTCCCACCTTCTGGGACTGCCCCTTCTCTCCCTGCAATTGTAGAGTATTTATCTGGTAGTGTGATGCCCCTTGCCTGTGGGTGTGGCCTTAGTTTACAGCTGTGCAAGATGGCAGTTATCATGAGGGAGAACAGAGAGAAAAGGTGAGGCTCTAAAAAAAGAAGACAGAGAGAGACAAACTATGTATTGTCAGCCATGCATTTAATACTAATATAAACTCTATTGCCATAAATACAAATCCAATGTTGGCCCCTGTTTTCTATATATCTAAAGGTGACCCTGTGTGTGATAATCCCTATCTATTAGTAAAATATACACAATATAGAGTATAGTATTGTACTAAATATACAAAATATTTCAAGTCAAAACTATTGTAAATATTTGAATTTATAGAAAACTGGCTGATGTTGAATTCCCCTGTTGAAATAATTGGGCTTGTTCCAGAACTGCTGACTCGATTAATTCAATTATTCCTTTTTATTTGCAGTTGTGCTGCAATGTAATACACCTTTTCAATTTCTACTAATTAACGTCCTTAGGTGTGGGAGGTTTCAATGATTTAAAAAAGCAATAGTCATTATTAATTTCAAATAAAGCTGTACATTCCCACATTGGGCTGCTCTGGCTGTGAGGCAGGTCTAAATGGGAGGAGACAAGCAGTTTGTCTGAATGCTGAAAAGCTAATGTTTGAAAGTAAGATTATTATTGTATTTTTTTTAATAACTAAGTGGCTAATTAGAATGTCTAGTTCCTGTCTTTGAGCCTCATTCAATTGTACGGCCGCAACTCACAGTATACATTTTGTATGTCTGCGAGCTTGCTGCTGGCTTGAACTCTGTTACGATTACGGAGCGATTCAATTGAACAAGCCCGCAAGTTACGGGTCAAAAGCTGAAACCGTAAACTATGAAATAGTATGTAGCATTCAGAGCGTGACCCTGATCAATTAAGCAAGGCTGTAACTAGCCATTTAGAAACAGCCAATAGAAAATTAGACCGTTATCATTAGGTCAGTAAAAAATGGAGGTTATATGTCAATCAATTAGCTTTTAGGTGTTCGATATGCGATCAGGCTCGCAATCCTGCAATGTGCAAAATAATAACAATGAATAAATGGAAATGTTCTAGTCCATGTGGGTGACCTGATATGTATTAACTCATTTTTTCCCGAGCTCGATGTAACCCTGAAATGAAACATAAAAATAAAGGATTTTTTATTGCTGGTTTGTGAGCTTGAGACTGTTGTGCAATTAATTCTCTTTTCCTGTTATTTACAGTGCAGAATTGATTTTTTATTTGCTTTTACAATGTCTTTAACCTCTTGTCTTTAACCCCTTTACGGGTCCCATCTGGTACTCGTAGGATTTTCGTGAGCGCATTTGCAGGCTTGCGGAATTGTAGCAATTGAATAGAAATTTGCGATTTTAGCGATTGTAACTCTTGGACCCATGAGGGATAAGGCAGTGTTGGAATAAAATGGTGGCCACACAAAATATTGACACTTAGGGCGCAATTTGGACATTTCCACTTAGGGGTGTACTCACTTTTGTTGCCAACGGTTTAGACATTAATGGCTGTGTTTTTAGTTATTTTGAGGGGACAGCAAATTTACACTGTTATACAGGCTGTGCAGTTACTAATTTACATCATAGCAGAGTGTCATTTCTTCAGTGTTGTCACATGAAAAGATATAATAAAATATGTACAAAAATGTGAGTGATGTTCTCACTTTTGTGACATACTATATATATATATACTAGCGACTTGCCCGTCAAAAAATGACGGTCAATAAAATTTAAATGTTGTGAAATTTGTTTGCATCTCCAAATGAGTCAGCTACATTTGTCCCTTTTTTTTTCTCTAAAAATAAAAACACATACGGTAATTATTTTTAACTTTTTATTTTTTTAACTTTTAACTTATATTTCCCAAACATTAAACTTTGTAACATGCAACTTGTATATGAAACATTTGTGCAACATTTTGTTACCAATACTAACACTTTTCAATACATATTTATCACTGAGTAACTGCATATTATATTAACTTAGAGTAATTAAATTGTTTTAACAATAACATACTTTTTCCCATTTGTAACATATTTGTTAAACTGTTGTTAAACTAAATAAGCATTGAATCCAGAGGAAGGCAAACAATAAAAAACCCCTATTGAAACTTGTCCAATTGTATCAAAGAGGGAAAAAAATTAATTCCTTCCTGACCCCATTAACTGGCGATCGGATTTCTCCCTGAATCAATACTTTGTCTTTAAATAATACATTTCAAATTCTTACTAAATACTTCAACTTTATAGAAACAATACATATTTGACTATACAACATATATATTTACCCAACTTTTGTAAACATTCCAAAAACACATATTTAACATTTTAAATTGTAACTTCAAACAATAACATTTAACTTTTGTAAATTATGGAAAAATCAGTGAATTGTTTTTGTGGGGCCAATCATGTAAATATAAAACTTTGAACCCATTCCAATCTGTTTCAGGATATTTTACTGTTGTTTTTTTTTCCATTTAGTCCATTCTGCAAATATCAGATATATTTTCATAATTGAAATAGTGGTCCCCTGTTTAAAGAGTCCCAGAGTACTTTAATTTAGTACTGGAAGTCAAACCACTGTTCTCTATCTTTTTTTGTCCATTCTTTAGATGTTTTATTTGAAATATTGTTTTTGTGCAATCATATTGAGTCCCATAAAATGTTGGCAGTAAAATGAAACCATTGTCCACTATCTTTCCAACACCTCATAGTAGACAATGTTTTTGGTGTAAACACATCCATCGTCCAATAAATGACCTTGAGTTTCGTTTTCTTCAACATGCACTTTAATTTCTTTTGGATTAGTGCACCTTGAAAAAGCCACATAGAGTTGTCCATGTGCAAAAACTGGCTCCTTTAAAAAAATCCCAACTGACTTAAAAGTTTGTCCTTGGGATTTATTAATGATCATAGCAAATGCCATGATAACTGGAAATTGTCTCCGTTGAAGGACAAAGGGCAAACCACTCTCACTTGGAGCTAAATCAATTCTTGGTATAAAAACTTGTTCACCTTTATGGGTCCCAGTTATAATTTCTGCATGTATAAAATGATCTTTTAACTCATGCACAATTAATCGGGTCCCATTACAAAGTCCTTTTTTTGGATTCATATTTCGCAATAACATAACAATTGCACCTTTTTTCAATTGTAAAATATGTGGGGGCATTCCAGATGGTGTTAACGAATTAATAAATTCGATACTAAAATTCGATTCACTGTCTTTATCATCTGACAGAATCGAATCTGCACTGTAATAATTCTTTTGTGGTGCATTGATGTATTTTAAAATTTCGTTATTTACATTCAAGGCATCGATATTTTTTGATGTTAATATTACTTTGTTTGCAATGTCTGTGTAATCCTCATTATTAAGAGTGTTTAGGAATATGGCTGATATGAGTGATTCATTGCAAACCATTTCTGATGGAATTTCAATGGTATCATTTGGTAAATGCTGTATTTCTGGATGTTTTCCATCTCCGATTTTAATGAGCCAGTCATTGAATTCATTTTGGCCTTCAGATCTCATATTTAATTCTAATTTGAGATGTGTAAATATTTGCCACAGTTTACTGGTCTTGATACATGTTTCAATGATCTCTGTTCTATTTCCGTGTGGCACAACAGGTAATGTTTGCCTAAAATCGCCTCCTAACAGCATCACCTTTCCACCAAATGGCAACTTATTATCCATCACTTCTTTTAAGAATCTGTCAATACATTGCAGTGCATGACATGACATCATTGTTGCCTCGTCTATGATAATTAGTTTAGTTAGTTTGAATTTTTTTGCTTGTATGGAATTGAGTCGAATATCTGAGACTGATGTTTCCAAAATGGGAACTGGCAGCTTAAATCCACTATGCACAGTTCTACCACCATCTAACAAAAGTGCAGCAATTCCAGTTGTTGCAAATGGCAAAGCTATCTGACCCTGTGATCGAATATAACTCATCAAACAATTGTACAGATAAGTTTTTCCTGATCCACCTGGTCCGTCTAGATAGAAATACCGGTCTTTGACCATTTCCTCATCTGTAGCATTTGTGATGGCATGAAATGCTTCTAACTGTAAATTATTTAAAGTTGCCAGTTTTTCTTGGGTTTTTTGTTTTTGAAGCTCAGTGTCATAATCATCAAAATTGATGTCATCTATAAGTCCTGGATCTGGTAAATTAAAACTTGCACAATTTAATCCATGAGCCAACAATATTTCTTGGATTTCCAACAATGTTTTTAACAGAGCTATTAGTTCTCTGTAACGTTTCAAGAAATCTTCTGACATGTTTAATTTAAATGTTTCCCACAAAGTGAAAGCATCAGGTACATTGCAAAATATACAAATTAATGCAAATTGTTGTCTCATTTGCTTAGGCATTTGACATAGTGCTGCTTCTTCCAGACACCTCTCCCATTCTGTATCATCAGCTATGAAATTTTGATGTCTTGCAGCTAATAGGAATGTCTCATAAGCTATGTCATTCACTGTACGTAAATGCTCAAAACTCTGTGCACCGGGAACATGTAACAGAAGTAATCTTAAGCTGAAACGTTCAATGTCCCTTGGACTGACGGTATAAATTCGTGGTATGATTTTATGGGTATCTCTTTTTCGTAGTCGCCATAGACCATTTACAAATACATAGTGATATGGTATCTCTATGTATAAAAATTGTCTGGCATGCGTATCCTGACAGTTTAATTTAAACCACGCAGTAAGCTTAGTATCTCTGTCTTCACTTTGATATAATCCAGTTCTTTCATTTCCTTCAGTAAAGCAAACCATCTGACTTTGAGGCAAATGTACAGCTAAACGATAGATAGCATGTGACCGATCATGCATCTCAAATTTCAAAAGGCGCCACATTGCTTCCGGAGCACTCACATACCGAGCATCTAAATAATTTGAAAGTTCATCATGTAAAATTGGATTTTCGTTTTCATTTCCAGCACCTTGTACAACAACAGTAGCTGCATCATATCCTTTGTATATATATTTATACACATACTTAATTGATTTAATCGAAGTGCAAGCTTCCACATTGATGTGTGCATTGTACTTCATGAGCAAATGTGGATTGTATGGAACGACAAATCTATTATCAACCTTTTGGCCCCGGATAATAGCTGTTTGTCCTTGTGTTCTTTTATACAAAGGATATCCATCACAATTTGCATAAGTTTGCATTTGAAATTGTTTTGGAAATTCTTTAGTACATTTTTTATTTTCCATACATGGTGAATTCGGATTCATCTCTCCACATGGGCCATGAATCATTCTATGTGTAACAATCTCCCAAAGTTTTGTATATATTTCTTGGTCTGGCAATTGTGCCGAAATTACTGAATCCACTCTCTCTGCAGTTTTTAACTTGTCTTTTTCCTGCAGTATTAAAAGTATGTGAGCATGTGGCAATCCTCTTTTTTGAAATTCAATGGTGTAAACAAAAGCCACACATTGTCCAAATAAATGTGCTTTAGTGATGTCATGAATTAATGAATTGAGTTTGATTTTAAATACTCTTGCCACTAAATCTGGTCGGTCAGAAGTAGTTTGTGCCAAATTCAAATTCTCCTTGATCTCTGGCCATTGTGGATTACAGGTGAATGTAATAAATAAATCTGGTTTTCCAAATTTAGTAACAATAGCCATGGCATCATTATACCTTTCTCGCATATTGCGAGGAGATCCTTGGAAAGAGGATGGCAAAATAATTGCTCTTCCAGCTGGAATGTCTCTGTTGGCAGCTAAATCTGCCACATAATCCATTAATCCACAATACTGTTCTACTCGTAATTTATTTTGTTGATATTTAATAAAATTTAGATTATTGGCTTCAACTTGTAAATATGAATCAATAATCCATTGTTGAGTGAGTTTTCCTCCATGTAAAATTGGATTAAAACAATCACGGATAGCAGTTTGTGCCACTTTATATTCCAGCATGGAAATATTAGATCGAATACGAAGTTTAGTATTGGGATAACTTTCCAATTTTAATTTTGGTTCCCATCCTGGTTTCCCATTTGGAAAGAAAATGGGATATGTCATTGGATCTAAATTACAGCTTAATATATTGATATTAATAAATGGTTGTTCTTCATTGCGTGGATATATTCTAATATCCCGCTGAAAAGGTGGTTCACCATCTTCATTTTTAAACACCATGGCAACCTCATTTACAGTAGGTAAATGATATCTTCTCTGATCAGTGTTGCGATCTCTTTTTAACACCATATTGACTCTTGGTGTAGGCAATTGATGTCTTTGAGCATGTTCCTGTTGTTCTTTTTCAAGCTGTGCTAATTGTTTGTATGCTTGACTATATGGGTTTTTTTTCATAATTTTATCCAGCTGTTTAGAGACTATGCGCAAACACTGTCTATTTTCTGGAAGTGTCATTCTTTGTTCCACAGCTTCCATCGTATCTAACACATATAACTGTGCAAATTTCCTTTGCTGTCCTTCTTGTGGGTGTAAATGCGAAGTTCTGTGGTATATTTGACCTTGAACTCTGAAACAATAAGGACCATGTCCTGGTACATTTTCTGCTAATGTTGCACCCATTGAAGCAAATGAAATTGCACTGTTATAAGACCTTATGTTTTGTTTAAAATTATTATAATTTGGAAATGTTGGATCACTCATAATGCATTCTAAATAATATGGAAATGGGTGTCTTACTGGAAGTTTGACCTTTCCTTTCTGACAGCAACTAATGAAATTTCCGTCATAAGGTCTTTCCTTTATAAAATGATAGGCCCCACAAAACTGACAAACCACATTAAGTAATCCACAATAATGAGTATCTACTTCTACTGCAGTAGTAAACACATTATCATGCATTTCTTCAACATAAATATCAGACCCACATTCTATATGTACATTTTTTTCTTGTCTGTCTACATTCAAGTCATTCTGCAAAATAGAATCATTGGACAATGGTTCAGAGAGATGTTTTTGTTTACTTTTACGTTTCTTGGAAGCCCCAACACACTCGCTTGCGGCTTTCTTACTCATCTTTCTTTTATTTAAAAGTCTCTGTCGATCTTCTTCTCGCAAGCGTTGGCAAGTTTCCGGTGTCTGAGCATCTCTCCACCTTTGCTTCCTTTCCCTTGCCAATCATCTTTTGCGTTCAACTTTGTCTTCTCCATTGTCCGCCATGTTAATCTGTAATTGTAAATAGAGATGCAATTATTGTTTATTCTTTGTTTTGTCTACATTTTTTTTCCTTTTTGTACTGTTCGATGAAAGTAGATAAATAAACTAATAAAACATTTTCAATTGTTGCACTTTAGACTGAAAGAAATGAAACCATTTTTTAAAGTATTTTATTGACATATATGAAATCGTAAATAGCTGAACATATCTATCTTTATATTATTAATCCTTCAATTACATTCCTTCTTGATTGAATTCACAGCATACCATCAATTTCTTTTTTTTGCAAGTGTTGTAAGCTTCTTATTTTCTTTAAATATTATTATTAATTAGTATTGTCTTTTCATTTTTTTTCAAGTTTTGACTAAATATTATACATTAATGACTCAATAAGTACTCTCTATTTTCAACAAAGTCGTACGCACTGCGCAACGCAGCGTGACGACGTCTCGTAGTTAGACAATTATAATATGTGATATATAGCCTTCTTCTATGCATCACTACAAAATTTAATTTTATACCTGTGAGGATGATGTTGATGTTGTTCCAAGGCTGCAAACGTCACGCTGTCTGTTTATTCCCTTGCAGATCCGAATAAACTGTAAAATCAAATAGATAATATTTTTAAACTTTTGCTTCATCAATATCATTAAATGAACGTCAACATACATATATTTGGCTACATTAAAAACCTCCTAATTTTTAATATTTTGACATAGTAATATAATTACATTTCTGTACCTGTCCAAATGATCCTTATGCTGTTCAATGTGTGCAAATGTCACTATCTCTGGTCATTCACGTAGATTTCCCTGCAATTATACAAAATAGTAATTAATGTATAATCTATTACTTCATCTGTATTAATCAATGAGGCTTAACATACCTATTTTTGCATAGTTTAAAAACATGAAATAAATATATCAATAAATCAACATGAACACACATATGTAAGCATAGATTCTAAACATACACTCAATATTACTGTTATTCTTTCAATAAGAATCAATGAATCTGTCTTAATCTTAAATTAATGTCTGACTAAATATAACATCAACACATAATCATGTAGCCTTTTTATTTTTTTTTAGTTTTATTTTAAAATGAGTATGTTACAACTTAATTCTTAAAATAATGTACATTACTAATGAACTAAGAATCAATTACTGTTCATTAATATTAAACTAATGTGTGACTCAATCTAACATCAACATGTAAGCATGAGTATATCGGCTTTTTATTTTATTTTTGGTTTATTTTATACAAAATATTGCACATTCTTAACCTTTTTTTAAATTAATGATTAGTAATGATACATTATGAATGTTAATTACAATTCTTACCCACAGGTAATCACGACATAACACCAAATAGTTCTTAAATTAATGTACATTAATATTTAATGAATCAATGTGTTCCTAATTAATTAATGTACATTATGAATGTTATTAACAATTGTTTCACACAGGTAATCATGACATATAACCAAATAATTGTTAAATTAATGTACATTAATAATTAATTAATACAATTTTTTTTATTGTCCTTCTTAATTTTGATATTGATAATTAATTAATTAATTAATGTACATTATGAATGTTATCACCAATTCTTTCACACAGGTAAGAACAATATTATTTTTCTATTAATTAAATTTCTTATCTATTATTTATTAATTAAGTACCAATTTATTAATTAATAATTATAAATAATAGGCACAATATTATTTTTCTATTAATTAAATTTCTTATCTATTATTTATTAATTAAGTACCAATTTATTAATTACTAATTATAAAAAATAGGCCCAATATTATTTTTCTATTAATTAACTTTCTTATATATTATTTAATATGTAATTACCAATTTATTAATTAATAATTAGAAATAATATATTTACCTTTTTTAATATAATAATGCTGAAGCAGTATACTGAAGAGCTCCCAATCTATTGCGATTTCCCTGCATCCGAAAACATCCAGTCAGACTGTCATCACCTGAGGAGAAAGTGTCAGTCCTGTGTGAAATGTGCCCTATATATAGGCTTTGTGCGTGAGACCAATGCATTGTTTTAGGCGGGAAATCCGCAGTTGCGCGAGGCAAATGCGTTGTTTTCGGCGGGAAATTCTATGTGGCGCGAGACAAAGGCGGGAAATCTGTGTTAATGCGTAAATCGGTAATCTCGTTTCGTAAAATATACTCGTTTCTGTCTTTTTACTCATTGTGCGGTTAATCCGCATCCTTTATCTCGTTGTTTTTCTAACACATACGTCTGTGGCGGTGTTTTACGCAGTTCGTAGTAGTATAGCCTCGTTTTCATTTTTTTTGTCAGCCATTTTTTTCTCGCTTAGCCGATTTTCGATCTTTGTAATTCGGCTAAATCGATCTAAATTGTAGTTCCAACTCACTTCCAGACGTCCTGCCTGGTTCCCCATGCTGTAAGTGACCTTTATTTATTTTTTTTGTGTGTATTTAGTGTTTTTTTTAGTGTTTTTCTTCCGCCGCTTATCTCGTAATTTTTTTCACCTCGTATTTTTTTTTCTAATTGCTACGATATAACGGCTCGCCTCGTTATGCGAGGCTCGCCTGCAAAATAGGTAAAGTATATTCATTTATTCATTTGTATTATATATTTCAGTAGTACACACAAAACAACATTAGCTACCTTACAATTCCATTGCCGTCATTTTTTGACGGGCAATTCGCTAGTTATAAATATTTTGCAATTATTTACTCCTCCTCTCCTTGATAAGGAGTAGTACATTATCTAGCATTAGTGATGTTGCGAACATAACATTTTCGGAACGCGAATTGCCACAAATGTTTGCGAACCGGCGAACCGCCATAGACTTCAATGGGCAGGCGGATTTTAAAACCCACAGGGACTCTTTCTGGCCACAATAGTGATGGAAAAGTTGTTTTAAGGGGACTAACACCTGGACTGTGGCATGCCGGAGGGGGATCCATGTCAAAACTCCCACGGAAAATTACATAGTTGATGCAGAGACGGGTTTTAATCCATAAAGGGCATAAATAACCTAACATCCCCCTCCATCATCATCCTCCCCTGTATCTCTTTACCCCCTCCCTCATCATCCTCCCCTGTGTCTCATCCCCCCTCCCTCATCATCCTCCCACCTCCCTCATCATCCTCCCCTGTATCTCTTTACCCCCTCCCTCATCATCCTCCCCTGTGGATGATGAGGGAGGGGGTAAAGAGATACAGGGGAGGGTGATGAGGGAGGGGGAAAGAGACACAGGGGAGGATGATGAGGGAGGATGAAAGAGACACAGGGCAGGATGACAAGGGAGGAGGGAAAGAGACACAGGGGAGGATGACAAGGGAGGAGGGAAAGAGACACAGGGGAGGATGATGAGGGAGGGGGGAGGATGATGAGGGAGGGGGAAAGAGACACGGGAGGATGATGAGGGAGGGGGGAGAATGATGATAAGTGGGGAAGAGACACAGGGATAAGTGTGGGGGGTGTTAGGGTTAGGGTAAGGGGTGTTAGGGATAAGGGTGAGGGGGTTAGGTGTTAGGGTGAGGGGTGTTAGGGCTAAGTGTGAGGGGTGTTAGGGTGAGGGGTGTTAGGTTGATGGGTGTTATGGATAAGTGTGAGGGGTGTTAGGGTTAGGGGAAGGGGTGTTAGGGATAAGTGTGAGGGCTGTTAGGGTTAGGTGTTAGGGTGAGGGGTGTTAGGGATAAGTGTGATGGGTGGTAGGGTAAGAGATGTTAGGGTTAGGTGTTAGGGTAAGGGCTTTTAGGGATAAATGTAAGGGGGTATTAGGGTTAGGTGTTAGGGTGAGGGGTGTTAAGGATAAGTGTAAGGGGTGTTAGGGTGAGGCATGTTAGGCATAAGTGTGAGGGGTGTTAGGTCTTAGGGATAAGTGTGAGGGGTGTTAGGGTTAGGTGTTAGGTTGATGGGTGTTAGGGATAAGTGTGAGGGGTGTTAGGGTTGGGTGCTAAGGTGGGGGGAGGATGATGATAAGTGGGGGAAGAGACACAGGGGTGTCCTTGCAGCAGAGATCAAAAGAGTTCTTCAGGACTGTATTGCACACTGTGTACAGTAGCCTAGCTATGGTTTTCCCTATTGATGCAGTATCACCTACACTCAGCCTCCTCTCAGTAAGACTGCAAGTTAGTTATGATTCCAAAATGGCTGCTGTCCATGAGGTTAAAGGGTCTGGAAGGCAGGGTATGATGCTGATTGACTGGAATATGTCTGCTGACTGTGAGGTGCAGGGTCAAAGTTTGCTCAATGATAAAGAATAGGGGGCGGATCGAACATCGCATATGTTCGCCGTTCGCCGTGAACGCGAACATGCTATGTTCGCCGGGAACAGTTCGCGGGCAAACTGTTCACGACATCTCTATCTAGCATCATTGTGATTTAATAAGGTAAAGACAAACCAACAATATTTGCAAATATAAAGCTATATATATATATATATATATATATATATATATATATATATATATATACTGTATATATCATATATAATAGATTTCAAACCGCGATTCGTCGTCACGCTTGCGAGCCTCGCAAAGCAAGGCGAGCCGCAAAGGCATAGAAGCCTTCCGAGCTCGGGAATCTTGGGCAATGAGCACCTAAGGCGCACATTGCCCTGCGAGCCTCACAAAGAGAGGCATGGAAACACACAGGACTTAGGATAAAATGAGCATTGAAGGCGTTTCTGCGAGACCCGCAAAGCGAGCAGTTCAGGCATTGAAGCACGCAGGATTTTCTTAGGCTGTAAGCACTTGAGGGACTTGGAAACTCGGTAAAATACGAAAAGCAAGAACAAGAAAAAACAAAATAATAAAACACACTCACACACAGCACAGGGGGAGAGCCAGGACACCTGGGAGTAAGGTTGCAAGCTAATTTAATCCCAATATGCCGTGTTTCGTCACTCGAAAATCGCCTAAGCGAGAAAAAAAATGTTGGACGAAAAACATGAAAAATACTGAACTCTGAAAAATACATGGGACTAAGAAAATACATGACGGCAAAGACACTAACACTTGAACGAACAACGGCAGGCATGTGGTACTTTGGAAAAAAAAAAACGGAAACATTTAGCATTCCCAAGCACAAAACTTGTAGGTTAATGAGCCCTGCAATGAGTGGCAAGTACAGTAGGGCAGGAGTAAAGGTTCTCAATGAGCACCGAAGGCGCTCATCATAGTGCTCGCGATGAGCGCCAAAGGTGATCATTGCAAAGCAGGAAAGTTGAAGGCCACGATGCTAGAGGCTCGCAATGAGTGCCGAAGGTGCTCAGAGGGCCAAAAGACTCACATTGTGTGGCAAACAGCATTGCTTGGCTTACAATTTTATTGCCGTCATTTTTGACGGGCAAGTCGCTTGTATATATATAAATAAAGATAATTTATTGTTTCAATTAAAGATTATTATAATGAATACTCTTGTGACATTCACTTAATTAATAATTCAGAAAGATCACATCTATAGTTGTTGTAATTTTGATTTGTCGGTCCCACTATGTTAAAAGTTGCATGCGCGAGATGGCACTCATCGCCAGGCCTGAAAGTTACGGGCTTGACAGGTTCTGCAATCGGCGCCGAAGGCGCTCATTGTGAGGACCATAAGGTAGAGGGGATGCAATGAGCGCCGAAGGCCCGTAAGGTAGAGGGGGAGAGGTTAGCAAAGAGCGCCGAAGGTGCTCATTGCCAGGCCTGCATGTTAGAGGGTGGGAGAGGCTCGCAATGAGCGTGGCAGTTACGGGCTTGCATTGCATGCATTGAGTGGCAAGTCGCTAGTCTTCTATTTTTTCACTGTATAATAATAACAATTTTTTACAGTAGTAGTTCTGGTGGAATTTATATTGCTTCCTTATGTATCTTAGACTCTGTATATCTTAAAGCATATGAGACATATACAGTGCATTTAGATATTCCTATCATGCTCACTTTTATTTGATTGAATTTAAATAATTGGGTACAGAGGTACATCCATAGGAGTAGAATTTATTAAATGGCCTGCAGCTCTTAGGGTTTGCTGTTTCATATATACATACTAGCGACTTGCCCGTCAAAAAATGATGGTCAATAAAATTGTAAGGCTGGGAATGCCACACAATGTAAGGTTTTTGGTTGTCTGAGCACCTTCAGCGCTCATTGCGAATCTCTACCCTGGTGTACTTTTGCTCCTGTGAGCACCCTCTGCGCTCGTTGTGAGCCCCGAACTGAGCGCCTCTGGCACTCATTGCAAGCCTTTCCGCTTGTGTAATTTTGGTGGTCTGAGCACCTTTGGCGCTCATTGCAAGGGCCGTGCAAGGGCCTTTGGCGCTCATTGGGAGCCTCTCCCCTCGTGTACTCTTGCTCATCTGAGCACCCTCGGTGCTCATTGTGAGCCCCGCGCTTAACACCTTTGGCGCTCATTGCAATCCTCTCCTCTGCTCTACTTTTGGTTCTCTGAGCACCCTGGTCACTGATTGTGAGCCCTGCGCTGAGCGCCTTCGGCACTCATCGCGTGGCTCTCCGCTTGTGTACTTTTGGTCGTCTGAGCACCTTTTGTGGTCAATGCAAGGGGCGCGCTTATAGCCTTTGGCGCTCATTGCGAGCCTCTCCCCTTGTGTACTTTTGCTCCTCTGAGCACCCTTGTGCTCATTTTTGTTTTCTATTTATGCATATTTTTTAATGATAATTAATTAATTAATAAAATAATAAATTAATATACTTTACCTAATTGTAATTAATATATGCAGCAAGCAATATCCTGAAGAGCTAACAATCTCTTTTGATTTTACTGCAGTTGATGACCTTAGGTGTAAGTGTCAGCAATGTGTGAAGTGTGCAGTGTACAAAGATTGCGTGCGCGAGAGCAAACCGTTTGTTTAGCTGTGTAATTCAGCATTTTGTAATATTATTAGTTGTAAGTTAGTGTTGTAAAATGTCTATGTGTTACGCGGGTGTGGAGCATTTTCCATTGTCCCTAAAAGTGTATTTTATACCTGGCGTGTTTAGGGGTCGTGTAGCCTCGTTTTGGCTATTTTTGAGTGGCGAATTTCAGTAAATTGCGTTTAAATTGTCGTGCAACCTGACTCCCAGATGTCCTGGCTATCCCCCATGGTGTGTGTAATGTTTGTTTTGTATTTTTTTTTGTTTGTTTGTGTTTTTGTTGTTTTTGTATGTGCGTGGTTCGGTCGTTAAGTTCGTATTTTTTTGACCTCGTAACATTTTTTTCCTTTCTAAGTGCCGCGGGTCGTATTTGCTTTTGCTAAGTGCCGCTTTCCTTTTTGCAAGTGTTACTGGCCGTAATTTTTACACACGTTTTTTTTCGAACTGCTACGGGTCTCGCATTGCGAATTGTGTAATTGTAAAGCTCGTATTTGAATTCTCTTTACTTTTATTACTTATATTTTTTACACTTCTATTGCAATTTTGCACATTCAAATACTTTGCACATTATGTCAAATTCTTAAATATACACAATAGCAGCCTTATTAAATTGTGATTCGGCCAATTGAATAGGGCTCTATATAAGCACAGAGCATATTTTTTACAAAAGTTTTTTGTGAGTGAGAAGTTTACTAACTAAAAACTTCTGTAAAAAAATATGCTCTGTGCTTATATAGAGCCCTATTCAATTGGCCGAATCACAATTTAATAAGGCTGTATATCTCCATTTTTGTGGAGAAAATGTATTAGCTATTTGGGGCATTGTATGTTCCACTGTTGGGCCCTCATTCAATTGCTATTTGGCCAATTGAATAGGGCTCTAAATAAGCACATAGCATATATTTTTAAAGAAGTTTTTAGTTGGTGATAACCTTGCTTTTGGATAGATGCTTACTAACTAAAAACTTCTTCAAAAAATATATTTTATGTGCTTATTTAGAGCCCTATTCAATTGGCCAAATTGCAATTAAATGAGGGCCTTTGTATACTCCTATTTAGAGTCTCTAGATTTTTTTGTCTCTTAATCAATTTTTGTTATTTATATATCAGTCTTTATTGTACTTCACAAATATATGTATTATTTAGGGGTTATGGTACAGATAAACATTTTAGGTTTATTTTTGTTCTGAGTCATTGTTTGATGTTAGGCTATCTCTCCATATTTTAAATCACTGTTCAGCGCTCTTTTCTATTTTAGTAAGTGATATCAAAGATTTATTTCCCAAAAATGTGCACACTAATAAGCAGTTGTTAAGCATCAATACCTTTGGGAGTATTCTATTTCTTGTATATATATATATATATATATATATATATATATATATATATATATATATACAAAATTATTGATGATGGATGATCAAACAAAGACATTTTTTTTCTTAATTATATGATTACCCCAGTGCCTGATTTAAGAGCAAGATTAGCTTATCCTTGCCAGAGAGAAGTGGCCTTTCAGAGACGAGTTCAGCTCAGCCTGGCCACTTAGAGGGTTACGATCTGGTGCTGAGTGTACTTATCTGCTCATTAACAAGTGTTAATGATAAATTGTGTTTTCAGACATAGCTTTCGACTTACTAGCAAGAAATGGCTATATAATATCGAGCACGTATTTAAAATAGGATACCAAATAATGACTAATTGTAATGCTCTTATAAAATAAGATATTATGAATGCGATTCACTGGAAAATACATATGTTTCTAATTTGCAAAGCTTGAGCGCGTGCCAAAAATATCTACAATTTTCTCAGCTATGTTTGTTTCTTTCTGAAATTATAGAATTATTTGCTAAGATAATGTTTGGGACATTAAGCTTGGACAGTTTTTCCATTCCATGTTGGAAATGACTAATGACTTGATTTGGAGAGAGAGTAAGGTACTGACTGGTATTAATTATACTTGGATGGCGCTTGTGTTTCTGAGATAACTTTTCATTAAGGAATTGGCAGAATGTTAAAAAATCATTAACCCCTTCCTTGTAGTTTTTTTTTTTTACTTCACAGCAAGAAAAAGAGGTCTTACATCCAACATCTTGAAATATATTCTACAAATAATAGGCCTTACATTCATCATCTTCTAGCATGTACTATACAACATGAAGAGTCAGCGAGCTGCTATGAATATTTCTTGAGGTTTGCATTCTCTATCTTAATCACTGCTGAATGGATTAGTCTTAGTGCTGGAAGACACAGTTATCTCCACGTTAAGGGCAAAGTGGGCGGCCACCCATGCTGCCATTTTCTAAGGGATGCTATCAGTGGCGGAGCTAGAGAATGGAGGGCCCTGGTGCAAAAAAAAAGTAAAAAATATACATATATTGAAGAGGGGTCTTGGGAGTGGAGTAGTGATGGGTAAGGGTCTTTGGGAAGGTTTTCTGTTATGGGAAGGGGTCTTCAGGCGGTTAGCAGTTATGGAAAGGGGTCTGGGGGAGGAGCACTGAGTGATTTGGTTCCAGTGGGGCTCAGTGCAGAGGAAGGCCCTGGTGCACTGCACCACCTGCACCACTGTAGATCCACCCCTGGATGCCATCAAGAGGACAACAACTGCTACTAAGATCAATATTAAACACCCTGTCCTATAACAGCATTTATGCCTTGGAATAGGTTATATTTTTAAATAAATGAATCAAGAGAGACTTGTTGGACTCTCTATGATCTTTAATGAGGCAGAAGTAGCAGTTAGATGTGATGCCAAAGAGTAAATATATAAATTTGCAAAAAAGGCACAAATAAAACAACTGACATCCAAGCAATCTGTAGTCTATAGCAGGTGGCCCTGGGAAGTAATAGCCCCTACCCCTGGATCGTAACAATAAAGCATAAGGCAGCTAAATTCTCGTTAGACATGTTTTAATTAGGTGACTTAATTTATCCTCCTCAATCCATGTGACATATAAAATATACACTTTACTTACTTATAAAAAGCTTATTTTTTTTCCGCCTTCTTGGGATTGCCTCTTCTCTTCCTGCAACTGTAGAGTATTTATCTGGTAGCGTAATGCCCCTTGCCTGTGGGTGTGACCTTAGGTTACAGCTGTGCACAATGGCAGTTCTCATGAGGGAGAACAGAGAGAAAAGGGGTGGCTCCAAAACTAAATAATAATATGTTTCTTCTTGCAACTTCTTCAAAGTAACTGAAGTGTAAATATTATATCATAAAGACGTTGAGTAAGATATAACTACTTAACTAACCTAGTTAAAACATTCATGACCGAAAGAGTCCTTTAAGAGTTCTGTTCTGAGCTGTTTCTCCAACATGGGTTTTGTTAATGGCATTAAACAGCACGGGCTGTTCTGGAAACAAGAGAGATGCAAGATGAGACTTTCTTCTGGTTCATTTATTAATGAGTGTCACGGACAGCAGTGTTACCTTTCATTTGGGCTGCTCATTAATAGAAACTCATTCTCTGCAAAATCATTTAGCAACAATAGTCATATTTTTAAAATGAAACTTGAAACCCTAAAGTGAGAGCTAAGATCATTAGCTTGTCTTAGGTACCTTGGAAGCGGTAAACAAACAGAACGGGATGTTTCCATTTCCAGAAATATATTTGTGGTAATGGAAACTAATCCAATAAAAAATTGTCCATTTAAAAAAATGTAGAGAGTCTTTACTCTCCTGACTCCAGTGAAACCTACAAAATAACTTATATATATACACAGTATCTCACAAAAGTGAGTACACCCCTCACATTTCTGGACATATTTTATTACATCTTTTCATGTGACAACACTCTGCTACAATGTAAAGTAGTAAGTGTACAGCCTGTATATCAGTGTAAATTTGCTGTCCCTTCAAAATAACTCAACACACAGCCATTAATGTCTAAACCGTTGGCAACAAAAGTGAGTACACCCCTAAGTGGAAATGTCAAAACTTCTTTAGCAAGGCAGTGGTCATCTTGGATGTGTGTTTGGGGTCGTTATCATGTTGGAATACTGCCCTGCGGCCCAGTCTACGAAGGGAGGGGATCATGCTCTGCTTCACTATGTCACAGTACATGTTGGCATTCATGGTTCCCTACATGAACTGTAGCTCCCTAGTGTCGGCAGCACTCATGCAGGCCCAGACCATGACACTCCCACCACCAAAAATATACATCTATATTGAGGAAAGGTAGTTGAAATAATCCCTAAATGACAGATAAACAGATAAGGCACAAAGAACACAAAATCACTGATATGAGATAAAACCTGCAGATGGAACGTAAACAGCGATGCAGAGAGAGCTGGAGGCAGCATTTGACATTATCAAGTAAATGCATATAGAGGGGATTAACACAACCTATTATAGAAAACAATAGACATATGTGTATATATATTTGGTCTGGGCCTGCATGAGTGCTGCCGGCACTGGGGAGCTACAGTTCATTGAGGGAACCATGAATGCCAACATGTACTGTGACATACTGAAGCAGAGCATGATCCCCTCCCTTCGGAGACTGGGCCGCAGGGCAGTATTCCAGCATGATAACGACCCCAACATGTAGCCAACATTATTTTCCAGCACTGCCTTAACCCTCATGGGAATGGAGTTCACCAGAGCTTCACAGGTTGCCCCTGGAGTCCACTTCCACTCCCCCATAATGACATCATGGAGCTGGCGGATGTTAGAGACCTTGCACTCCCCACCTTCCATTTTAGGAGGCCCACAGATGCTTAATAGGGGTTTAGGTCTGGAGACATGCTTGGCCAGTCCATCACCTTTACACATATGTCCTATATAATATGTTATATGCATTTACCTGATGATGTCAGATGATGCCTCCACTCTCTCTGCATCTCTGTTTACATTCAAACTGAGAGTTTCATCTCATATAAGTGTTTTCGTGCTCTTTGTGCCTTATACATTTATCTGTCATTTAGGAATTATTTAAACTACCTTTCCTCAGTATAGATGTATACTTTTGGTGGTGGGATTGTCATGGTCTGGGCCTGCATGAGTGCTGCCAGCACTGGGGAGCTACAGTTCATTGAGGGAACCATGAATGCCAACATGTACTGTGAAATACTGAAGCGGGGCCGCAGGGCAATTTTCCAACATGATAACAACCCCAAACACACCTCTAAGATGACCACTGCCTTTCTAAAGAAGCTGAAGGTAAAGGTGATGGACTAGACCTAAACCCTAATGAGCATCTGTGGGGCATCCTCAAACAGAAGGTGGGGCAGTGCAAGGTCTCTAACTTCCACCAGCTCCGTGATGTCATCATGGAGGAGTGGAAGAGGACTCCAGTGGCAACCTGTGAAGCTCCGGTGAACTCCCTGCCCATGAGGGTTAAGGCAGAGCTGGAAAATTATGGTGGGGTACACAAAATATAGACACTTTAGGCCCAATTTGGACATTTTCACTTAGGGGTGTACTCACTTTTGTTGCCAACCGTTTAGACATTAATGGCTGTGTGTTAAGTTATTTTGAGGGGACAGCAAATTTACACTGTTATACAGGCTGTACACTTACTACTTTACATTGTAGCAGAGTGTCATTTCTTCAGTGTTGTCACATAAAAAGATATATTAAAGTATTTACAAAAATTTGAAGGGTGTACTCACTTTTGTGAGATACTGTATATACATATACATATAAAGTATATGCATATATACATACATTTATATCCACACACATAATAAAATAGGTATTATATACTGCAGTACTCGGCTTATTCATATACATACATAGGTATACACTCACATTATATATATATATACGGTGTATATTTGGTGTGTTTATTGATTTAGGAATTTAGTAATGATTTAGTAATTTAGTAAATACCAATTTTTTTTTATTTTGATTGAAAAAAGATGATAATTTGTTATAAAACTAAAATAAAAATAGCTTCTGCCATCTTATATTCAACCTCCTATTGTTTACACACTGCTTAGGTTTAGCAAGATATTTATCTGTTAAGGAAAAACAAACTGTAACAAAATATTAAAGTTGGTAAAATGTTGGTATGCTGAAGTATTACTAATAAAAAACATTTTTTCCTAATTTGTCCCAATTTACTCAGAATTGGCAGTGTTTGAAGTGCTGTAACAGAGGACTGTAACAGTAGATGGTGGTGCTATTCTTAGGATGTTATTTTTCTAAAGGCTTCTTAAAGGGTAAAACAGTTTGATTTCCATTGACCCATGGATTGTATAATGTGGACTGAAAGTATTGACTTTATATGCTGATGTGGCAGCGCCTATGTGAAATGAGTGTCCTGAAAAGATGTATGGGTCTATTTTAAGAAGTTGTAACCGGATGTAGTGGATGAAGCATGTGGTGAATACAGGTTGACTAGAGATGCACAAGAGGGAGTGAAAGGAGGCTTTTTTGCTGGTGAACAGTTTTCAAATTCTTACTGGGCATTGTTGAGTGTGCTGTAGTAGGTGATAATGACGGGTTTTCTACTAGTTTTGTAGTTTGGAGTGTGAGTGTGAAGTGATCGGTAGAAAAGATGATGTCTTGTCTAGTGATGAATCTGGGGTTGTTCTGTGAGGTAGTGAATTCCCTGGTGTGATGACCAGGTGGGCCTCAGGACTCTGTGGGACTGTTGGACTATTTGGGGCCCTGGATTAACATGGACTATTGCTATTATTTCTCCCTTCTCTCCCCTGACCCTGTCCTCCCAGCTTGGACACTTGAACGGTGACAGCTACATTCTTATTGTGTGCCCTGTTTGATGGGGGAGACAGGGAGTTTAATAGAGTATATTACAGGGCATCCTGAGGTGGAGGGGGTCCAGTTACTGGGTAACCTGTTTGTGGCAACAGAAGGAGACCAGCAGAGTAAAAGGCTAGCCCAGTACATGAAAGTGGCTACTTAGATGCTATGGGCCTCATTCTATTAGCGTCCGCAGCCGTTGCGGGGCCTCAAGGACCGGCCGCAAGCTATTCTGCTATTCTATTCCCTTACGGCCGGAGGCTCCGGCAGGCTTGCGGCCGGTGCCTTGCTATCTCTTGCGGCCGCTCGCGCCAGAGGAAAGCCTTTGATCTAAAACGGCCGCAAGAGTTTTGCAATTCAATTGCTCCGGGAAACCTCTCTGCAAGGCTAAAAACGAGCCGCAGCTTACTTGCAGGAAAGAGGTCTCGCTAGCACCAATTAAGCACATAAAATAGCTCAAATAAAGCCATCCTGCACTTTGAGAAGACTATAAAGGGATTTTAGGTGTTAGAAAAAATAGCACATAATTATCCTGTACTCAAATCCGTAAAATATTTTATTTTTAATATCCGTAAAATATCCATGTAAAAAGTCCAGAGTGCTTGGAGCACCTCAGACACACCCACGCCGCAGCCGGAAAATAAACAGTTAATTTGAACTCGGGTTTGGGCAGATGTGCAAGCTTGAGAGTGGATTTCTTTTAATCCTCATGTCCCCCAATATGATCCCTAGCATTTACAGAGCTGTACAGTGCAGGCTTGAATTTATTTTTGCGTTTTTATATTTCACAGCTTACGGCCGGTTCCAAGATATGCGGCCGGCCGTAAGATGAGATCCTTGCGGGGCCGTATAATAGAATCGCGAGTTAACTGAACCCCCGCAAGGAATCGCAGCCTTACGGCCGATTTACGGCCGATAATAGAATGAGGCCCTATGTCTGCAGAGGAGGTTTACAATATCACTCCCTTTACCATTTGGTTAACTGCCAGAGAAAGGACTAGCATGACACTGACATGCAAATTCCCTCTTTTCAGGCAAACAGAGATCAAAAGACTTAAGAATTTAGAGACAGTCACAAAAGTTGTGAGGGAAGGTGATAATCCAATACAATCAAATAATAAAAACTGGAGTTGTAGAGCAATATATATCCCTTCTTTAAATCTATATACCAGGATAGCAATGCTAATATACTAGGTAATATTTCCCCAAGAGTAAATATGGTTTAATGTCCTCATATAGCTGAGTGGTGTTTCTCTAGGGTGAAATATGGTCATATTTATGCTTAAAATGCAGGATTGCCCCTAGGGGTTCTAATAAAGTATGTTTTGTGGGCTCCCACATAAGAGGGCCAAGTAAGAGGTGCAACAAGATGGGGAGTTAGCCAACAGCCTAAAGGTACATCCGCCCCCTAGACTTGATGTCTCCATGGGGGTTGTTAGCAAACACCCCCTACCAAGTGCAAAGAGCAGGAAGTGAATTCCTGATATGCGCCTGGGACTGACCCCTCCTTATGGTCTGAAGTGTTCACCCCCAGTTATGTAATGTACTGTGCCTATCAACGTGCTGTGTTCATCAATAAAGTTGTTGTCAGTCTGGACTACATAACTGATGTGTGTGTTTCATTCTGAGGGAATAATAATCCTTATTACTGGGATTATTGCTGCTGAAACTGCATAGGACTCTGTTAGAGTCTGTAGCATTTGATGGGTGGCTCGACTGATTCATGTGATTTGCTGGGGCTTTGATGGCTGGGTTGGTTCTGATCCTGCTATTAAATAACCAGACGTTCCATTGAGTAGGTTAGAACTAGGTTCTCATCAAGCCCAACAGAAGCATTTAGTCATAACACACCAGGGTTGAAGAAAACAGTAAAAGGCCAGAATGATAGCTGTTGAACAACAACATTTAGACTTCAACTTCTGAATTCTGCTTTATATCTTAATTTAAAAATCTGCCCTTACTATAGATGATTTTTTTGTAAAGTAGGTATCTATATATTCAGAAGATCAAAAAATGATTGGAAACTTTAATATACACTCAAAAAAGACAGCCGGGAATTAAAATGGTTAAGTGACTAAACCCATCAGTATATAGTGGACAATATATATGAGTATTGTCTATATACCATAAACTCAAAGCACAGGCAAAATAAATGTGGTTGAGACCCTCACACCTGGGTTACAATAGTAGGATCCCTGTGATCTCGGTGGATGCCTCCTACCTCAGGGACTCCACCTAGTGTAGGAAGACCCTAAGTATTTACATCAATTTTGCAGAGATTTGTAAAGTACCCAGGTAGTCTTACAAACAAAATTATTTATCCACCTACTTGTTTCAGCCCTAGAACTTTTCTTTACACACAGAAGGACTGATACATACAATGTGATCTGTTTACCAAATGATTTGTTTTAGTATAAAACATAGTATTTTAATTGTCTTTTTAGAGTTCTGCATTCCCTTTCATATCTTACTTTGAAAATCTGCTCCTACCATGAGTACCATCTATATATATTCTAAAACCAGTATGCTTTGTCAAATAATGAAAGCATTGTACTCTTGATTAACTAATACTTATATAATCTAAAAAAAAATGTAAATGATGTAAACATAAAATACAGTGCCTCACTAATTTCAGAGGGGTGTCAGACCACCTATTTATTTAGCTGTGTTGTAAGATTATGGTAGCTTAAAGAAATGTTTCATTATTTCTTAGGAGAGCTTATGAGAATGTTTATATATCTCTCCAAGTGTTATAAGATCCTTCTTTAGTTGGGTTCGTGGAATAATATTACTCATTTGTTTTGTTTAGACTTGAAGTTCCCCAGTTGGTATCTGACTACCATATTGTGCCATATAAAATACACTCAAATATCAAGAAGCAACCATTATACCAAGAGTACTTCATGTATTTCCCCATTGTCTCCACATCATGGGTCTTCTGCACCATTGATATTATCAATGTCCTTATCAAGCTTTCTTTCACCACAGTTAAATGCCCCAGAGGGGATGATGTCAGTTTATTTATTGGATTCAGACCTGTCAACTGTTTCTCATTATCTGAGCCTGTCCTCAGGATGGATATCCAGTTTTCCTTTCCTAGCCCACCCACATGAGTCCATTGTGTTGCTCTGCTTTTAATTACTCCCCCCACTAGCATTAAATGTGTGGATCTAGTGGGTAAGAAGAATAACTCCAATGTCTAGAAATGTTTTCATGTCATCATTTAAGATTGGATTTATCTTTAAATGACTAACATAGTTTGGGAGAAACTTCAAATGTTCATGAAATATGTAACAGACTAACATTAGCAGCTATGCAAAACAGAAAGACAGAATATGTTAGAGAAAATCACATATTTAGCTGACTCTGCTTGTCATGGGGGATTCCTAGTCTGTCTGTAGCTTGAGGGGGAGGGTTATCCTATGGAACCTTACTCTTTTACAAGGTTCTATTGACAAGTAACCTAGAGATCAATTTTCAACAGCATTAAGTACATATCTTAGCTGAATCCATTGTTGCTCCCACTCCTACAGGTATAAAATCATGTAGGAAAATGCCTGTCATCATCAAATAAAACTTAATGCAATAGTTGCAAATTAAAGGTCCTATTAAATTTGCCAAATTGCAGTTCCAGAAGCCCGTAAAGGAGCCCACAAAAGTTACGGCTATTAAATTAGCCCCTCTTAGCTACCCGCAAATGATCTGTGGGTTACAGGCTAAAAAACCCTACAGGCTGTCAAAATCTGAACTCCGTCCCAGCTAAGCCTTTGATCTTTCAATCCTGTAAATGTTACAATCGCAAATTGCTATTAAATGGCTACGAGTCCTCAAGCCAGCAATTGTTATCACCATTATAAATGGCAAATATAGCCCAAAATATTACAGGTACTAGAGAGGACCCACACGGTTAAACTCCTGTCCGTGGCACTGTAAAAGCACATATAAACACACTACTGTATTTTAAATGATAGGGAAAGCAATGAAAGGTATTAATATTAGTGGCACAACATTCTCACGTTCGCAAATCTGCAATAAAAAAAAAAAATTATGTTTAATTTCTGTGTTATATCGATCCCGGCAATCAATGTGTTAATACATATAATAGAACTCGCATGGACGAGAATATCATATTTATTGATTTTTCCGTATTGCATTATTTCTGGAATGCGGGCCCGATCGCAACTCGGACTTCAAAACAGTAAGTGATTTAAATTTAACCTCCATGTTTTAGTGACTTAATGATGCCGGTCTCTTTTACTATTGGCTCTGTCTAAACCCGTAACTACGGGTTTGAATGATATGCTATACGCCGAAGCATGGTTTACGGATTTGGATTACAGCCATTTCCTTGGGGCTTTTCTAATTTAATCGCTCTGTAACTCCAGCAAATTTCAAGCCCGCAGACATACGGGCTAGGAGTTAAACAGGGCCCTAATACTGTAATTATTTATTTTACACGTTGTGAAAACATATGGCATGTTATTAAGTTATTCACAAGAAAGTACTATAAATATACTACGGCAGTGCTTAATTAACCATTTAGGAATGTACAATACAATGAATCTCACTCTAACTAGGTGGCTGCTGCAGATTAGATACTCACATTTCCTGCCATTGTGTTAACATCTGCAGAACATTACTGTGGTTTGATGTACGTTCTATGCCTTTAATCCATCACAAAATGTTCTGTAGCCTCATGTACTGTGCAATTTATACGTGACATATGGATTGTCTAAATATAGCACATTCTTTTTATACAGAACAGCGTTAAAATGTGCCTTATTTGTCTTGTCAAGTTACTGATACAGGTGAAATTTCCTCATGGGACTAAAGTATACAATGTCTAAAACTGGGTGATTAATGTCTTTTAAACAATATTTATCATCTTAAAGAATGGAAATATGTCAGTCTGAAAATAATGGTGATAGCTTTACTGAATCCTAATAAAGTAGGCAAAGCAATGTGGCCTTTTTCACCAAGTTAATTATATATATCCACTAATATAATAATGTAGACATCTGGATGCTATGTAACATTCTGGTGTAACTGTTGACCCACTTTTTATTGTATCTCTACTACCTTAGAATTTGTTCATACCTTGTATTTTGTCATTTGTACTCGTCCTATATTCTACTTTATAAAGAGATCTACTGAAGTTGGTGGCTTTTTTTAAATAAAGAGTAATAGTAATTAGTGATGTCCCGAACAGTTCGCCGGAGAACTATTCGCGGCGATTTTCGCATGTTCGCGTCCGCCGTGAAGGGCGAACACATGCGCTTTTCGGTTCGCCCCCTATACTTTATCATTGAGGAAACTTTGAACATCATTTATTTTATTTTATCATTTTTTTTGTGTAATCTATGCCTGCCTGCCAGCGTGTGTGTGTGTGACAGGCTAACACCTAACAGCTTATATTGTGCTTATTTTCACTACTCATACCTGGTGGTGTAACCTGGTGGTGTAACATACATTGAAAACAACCATTTTTTTCCTGTAATCTAATTTCAGTTGCCTGCCTGTGTCAGGTTCACAGCTTATATTGTGCTCAGTGACATAAAACAACACTTTTTTGACTGTAATAGATTGAATAGCAATTGCCTGCCTACAGGCGTGTGTGTGAAGCCTATTGCATCTACTCTGCCAACTTTTGCCAGTGTACAGTGATACGTCATATCTTGTGCAACCGTAGTGTACAGTGACATAAAACAACACTTTTTTGACTGTAATAGATTGAATAGCAATTGACTGCCTACAGGCATGTGTGTGAAGCCTATTGCATCTACTCTGCCAACTTTTGCCAGTGCACAGTGATAAGTCATATCTGGTGCAACCGTAGTGTACACTGACATAAAACAACACTTTTTTGACTGTAATAGATTGAATAGCAATTGCCTGCCTACAGGCGAGTGTGTGAAGCCTATTGCATCTACTCTGCCAACTTTTGCCAGTGCACAGTGATACGTCATATCTGGTGCAACCGTAGTGTACAGTGACATAAAACAACACTTTTTTGACTGTAATCGGTTGAATATCAGTTGCCTGCCTACAGGCATGTGTGTGAAGCCTATTGCATCTACTCTGCCAACTTTTGCCAGTGCACAGTGACACTCATATCTTGTAGCACCTTAGATTGCACGTGCAGTGCCCCAAATTTGAAGTAGGAGGTCCAACCAAGCATCATTTTCCATCTCCCTGTTCCAAAAATCAATGCCATATACACGTCCCCTAATAGTGGACGTAACAGGGATTAAACCGTTAGGAATAGTACTACTTAACAGTACACACCTTATATTAACGCAGACAGAGGCAACACAGAGAGAGGAGTCTGAAGAAGAGGAGTCAGAGGAGGAAGGTGGCTTTGAGGAGGTGGAAGACCAAACATGGCAGGTGTCCCGGGGGGCTTGTTGTCAATTTTCGGGGACCCTTGGTGGCTGGGTGGAGGAAGAGACCTTCAATGACATCAGTGAGGACAAGGAACTGGACATGGCTAGCTTGGTATCCAACCTTGTGCAAATGGGGAGTTTGCGGTTGTGCAAAGGGACTGTTTGCGGTTTTTTAGGTGCATTAAACGGGGATATTGGTCTGTTACTGTGAAGCGGGTGTAACCCTTACACTACCTGATCGATACAACATCATACCTGATGTTTTAAACCATGTTATTCCAAACAATTTAGGAATGTTAGGTGATTTATGCCCTTTATGGCTTAAAACCAGACTCTGCATCAACTATGTAATTTTCCGTGGGAGTTTTGCCATGGATCCCCCTCCGGCATGCCACAGTCCAGGGGTTAGTCCCCTTGAAACAACTTTCCCATCACTATTGTGGCCAGAAAGAGTCCCTGTGGGTTTTGAAATTCGCCTGCCCATTGAAGTCTATGGCTGTTCGCCGATGTTCGCCCGTTCGAGAACATTTGGTAAAGTTTGCGTTCGCTGTTCGCGAACCCAAAATTTGATGTTCGCGACATCACTATTAGTAATATAAGATTTATTTTTTATTTTAAAAGCACCACACTGAAAGACCTGATTGTAAAAAGACAAATGTGCATCTTGGACAGCTTTAATTTTTTACTTTCAAGCCACCACTATAATATTCATGCTGTCAAATTGTATGCACCCCTTCTGGATCGCTACCTTGCGGTAGTGAAGGGGCATTTGTATTTCAATGAATCTGTGAGCTATATCATGTAGGGTCACCCAAGATGCCAGGTCATAGCAGAAATGTCACACAAATCATGGTCCACTGGAGAAGGAACTGACAATCCTCTCTAGTACCTTTGCCAAGAAAACCTTAAGGATAAGCCCAACCAAACACAAAAGGTGCCTGGTCTTGTGGAGTTGGACAGGACTGAACGACTAAAAAGCAACATGCACATCTAAAAATCTTCTTCATGTGCACTGAACATGTATAGCACATTTCACTCTTACTGGTTTATTGCATACATTAAATCTGGACTTATAATACAATACACTTCACTTACAATCCACATGTCCACCAAATGGGTGCTATATTTAAGTAGTTTAGTTAATACAGTATGTGGATCTTTGTCGGTTTCCTGTCTTCTACTATGCAGCAGCGGATCTAGTGAATAGAGGTTCCCAGTGCAAAATAATTTTGCATTTTCTCTATACAAGGTGGGTGCCTATCAGGGTCAATACAATAAGTAAAAAAAATTATAGGTCGTCCAATCACACTTAAAGTAATCAGATTATCTTTTTATTAACAAGACTTTCTTTGCTCCTCAACCCTAATAGACTTCCTTTACGCCACAGTGCTACCAGTTGTAGAGGATGCCTATCTGGTGCTTTGCACCTGATGCACCGGAAATAGCTCTGCAACTGATACTATGCCTTATGCCACTGCCTTATACTATGAAGCCCTCTTGCAAACAGTATTGTCCCTAATTATACTATTAGATATACTGTATGGTGTCTTTTATTTGGTCTTTTTATAAGTTCCCTCCTTGTTGTATGTCCCAATCATTGTAATTCTAAAAAATAATTTATATATGGATTTTGGTCTTCCACTTCATTATGATGTAAATAATAATTGATTACCAGGTCAGTCGATTCATTTTTTACAAATGCCACCGATGTTCAAATGTATTTGTGGTAAATTATGTCAAGGTCCCTGTCTAAAGACCACAAAACACACCCACACATACAAGCTATACAGCTCTATTGGTTTGTGTCCTTTGTATCCAGCACTTTTGATGGAGGAACATGATTAAAGAAAGCTTTAATGCTTTCCCAAAGTTTAATAAAGAATATATTTGCCAGTGATACAATTTATACACCAAAGCAAAGCAAATACATTAACAGGCCTAGCTCTAGTCAGGTACTAACTACCCTATTAGATAGATTCCATCCTAAGAAAGCTTCCATCCAGCTAAACCTGGATGGAGCAAAAACAAAACATAAACAGTCCAATAGTTAGTTCATAATCACTGGCCTGTATTCTTAAAACTTTCGGCTTTTTATTCTGCTGCAAGTTGCTCCTCAGCTACACAATGCTGTGTGTCTGTCTGTGTCTTTTTCAAGCTTCAGAAAACACTTTTCTGTCTTTTTCTCTCGAGCACAGCTCAACTATGCACTCCCAAGCCTTCCATTCTAGCATTTAGACAGCCACCAAATCTGAGACAAACATTGGTGAACAGAAGATTGGTCAATGATCAGCATAACAGAGAAAATGGTACCACACCATGCAAAATGCTGCAAATTATGTCAACACTTCTTTAAAGAGGACACAGCCACACATAGCAACAAGAGCTATAACATCAGAGAGTCATATTCATGCACGTCCTCCAATGTGATTTACACAATACAATGTAATTTATGTGACAGGGGCTTTTACATTGGAGAAAACAGACAAATATTACACCTAAGTATGAAGCTCCCCAAACTTTCCATCAAAAAGCACAGTGAAGATAGGAACTGCACACCAGATGTACACCATTTCACCAAGAAGAATCACTCTATCCAAAAGTGAAAAGCAAAATACTCAGAGGACATTTCAGAACCATACATGAAAGAAAGACATTTGAAATAAAAATGATAACACTTTTTGGTACTAAACCACAGGCCTAAATTTAGGCATGGGATTTATATCCCACTACCAAAACTCTGAGTGACCCTGCAACATTTTTTTTTTGTTTTTATTTTTCCTATTCTTTTTATTGCTGTTCTTCTAATACTTAAGATGCTAGGATATTTGGGGCCCCATTTATTATTCTGATTTTCACTTATCTGAAACCTGATGCAGACATACACACTTGACTGCACATGACATTATTTATAATTTCCTCTTCTATCTGCTCAACTAAAAATCAGTATTGCTTTGGACTTGATAAAGAGAGGTCACTTTCGAAAGCTTGTCACTATTGTAATGAATATGTTTGTTCAATAAAAAAGGTATCACTATATAATGCAATGCTCTGATTATTCATCTATTCATATCTCTCTCTCTCTCTCTCTCTCTCTCTCTCTCTCTCTCTCTCTATATATATATATATATATATATATATGTATATATATAAAACAATTATTTAATTTATGGGGGGCAAAAGAGCGATAGAAGCCCTCCACCAAACAGTAGTACGGTAAACAAATAGTACATTTGTGTTCACATGTGAATGTCTAAAACAAGTTAAAAAAAACTTGGTTCATGCCCAGAATTCTGAGAAATACAGTTATTACATTGCATTCTAGGAACCTGGGCAGGGACATGCAAATGTGTCCACAAAGGCTTCGCTCTTGCAATCCAGGAGGTAGTTTACCACAACAATCATTTAATTTATAATGGGCAAAAGAGCTATAGAAGCCCTCCACCGTATAGTACATGGGCATGAAACTAGATTTTTTAACTTGTTTTAGATGTTCAAATCTGAACACAAATGTACTATTTATTTACTATATCTATATATACTAGCGACTTTGCTTTTCCAAAATGACGGGGCAATAAAATTGTAAGGCAGGTAATGCTGTTTGCCACAGACATTCATTTTTTGGGGGGGTCTGAGATCCTTCGGCGCTCATTGCAAGGCTCTTGGTTGCTGTACTTTTTTTTATGAGAGGCGCTTTTGCTGTCATTATAAGGTCGGCGCTGATCTCCTTTTTGCGCTTATTGCAAGGCTTTCCCCTGGTGTAGTTTGTGTGCTATGAGCAGCGTTGGCGCTCGTTGTGAGGCGAGCAGTGAATGGCAATAGTTTTTTTTTTTTTTTTGTATATGTACTTTTGTATGCTAATTAAATAATTAATAAATGAATATACTTTACCTATTTGTAAGTAATATATGCAGGAAGCATTGTGCTGAAGAGCTGACAATCTGTTTTGATGTTCCTGCAGCATACAATGTAGGTTTGCACTGTTGTGGAGCTGAGGTGTAAGTGTCAGCAATGTGTGCAGTGTGTAGTGTAAATAGTGTGCGTGCGCGAGGGGAAGCCGTTAGTGAAGGGCCCGTAGCCCACCTCAGGCTTGCCTGGGGTTGGGGGGGAGGGGCCACCTGACATGGCAGGCCCGGGTAGGGACGGGGTGGTGGCTAGCTGAGGGAGGTGGAGCAATGTAGGCGTTTGGCGCCAATTTCCTCCAGTCCGCCCCCAGCTAGCCATGGGAGCAGAGGTGCTGCGGGTGCAGCTCCTGCTGGTTCGGCGCAGTGGCCTCCGGGGTGCTGGCCCAGCGGAGGGAGCACGGAGAGGAGTGCTGGGGGCAATCGGGGGTCCGGTAGCTGGCTCAGCTGGCTGTCCCGGTATCCTGGGTGGCCCTTGCGCGTGCGCAGGACCCGGGTGCCGGTGCTGGGGATATCCCAGTCATCCTGGTAGGTCTGTCCCCACGATGGGACGTGGGGTATATTACCTGGTGGGTGTAGGCAGGGGGGGCCGGATCAGAGGCGCCTGTCACGCTAGAGTGCACACGGGCGCCCCCCCCATGAGTAACCCCCCCCCCCCCCTATGAGTAATTAATAATTCCTGGCAGGTCTGTCCCACGCTGGGACGTGGTTATGTTGCCTGGAAGCTTTGGGTGCAGTGTAGGCAGGGGGGGCCGGATCAGAGGCGCCTGTCACGCTAGTGTGCACACGGGCACGCCAGAATCACACACCCACCCCCCTGAGTCCTATAAGTAAAATATAATCCCCTGTAATCACCCCTCCCCTAGGAGTACTACCCCCTAGGAGTAACCAACCCCCTCCTATAAGTTATATATAAGCCCCTATAATCCCCTATGAGTTGTGTATACTCCCCCCTCCTTACTCATAGGTCTGGATAATTCAGGACTATGCTTTAAATTAGGGTTATTCAGTAGGTTTGAACTCTGCATTTGCCTCCCTAGTTGGCATGTTCTACCTTCCATGTCCCTAGTTAGCTCTGTGTTAGAGTGGGCGGCCATGGGGATTAGCCTTGTACAATTTCTCCCTACCTGACCACAGGAAGGAAAAGTATGTGACATTTTGTTTATTCTCTTCTATTCCTTTTCAGGTTAAATGGATATCTAGTCTATGGAACTCATGGGGAATTTCTAGTGACAGAATGTCTATCTATACTGTATAAGCTTAGTTCCAAGAGGATAATGTATTTACTGGTGACACTGAGTAGTACTGTTTTTTGCATTTATTATTATATGTATATTAGCGTACTGCGGCGTGGCGTGCATGCCCGTCAGGCATGGTTAGGGAGCTGGGGGGGTCTTTCCCCTCTTTTCTCGAGGTGTATGGTCATTCATAGTGAAGTCTAGTTATGTTTTACTTTGTGTTCCTAGACCGGTGTGTTACCCCTCTGGTGCAGCTGCCTGCTGTTCATTTGTAAGCCACCCTTGATTTCTATCGTGAGTTAGTGTGTAGAGTCTTTGGGGCTCTGGGTTTTTTTGGCTCCAGACTCTAATGTCTGGGGGCTGCTGGTTCATGCCCTGCAGCAGGCAGTTTATTCTGTTTATCTATGGTATTGTATTCGGGCCTAGGTTAGGTTTATGTTTTATTATTTCCACTATAGCGTGATAGATAGGTATATGCGGGGACTGATATTTAGTATTTGATAGCAGTGCCATTTATATTCTTTCTTAGATATCATCTATTCGTGGGGTTTATGTCATATTGGAGTCCTGGCCCCTGCTGCTCTCGCTTGCGGCGGTCATCTCTAGGCTATCTGGGGAGCTACAGTGTAAGTTGCAGTCCATATTATTGATGTGTGAGGGTACCAGTATCTATTATATGCCGGTCGGTTATATATATATAGTATTGATTCAGGGGTATACGTGTTCCATGGCTACCATCTGTAATATGGTTATTGCGTATGATTATTTTCCATTACGGATACGGGCTATCATTTTCCATAGTGCTATTGAGGCTGAGTACGCGGTGCTATATATGTATTACATTACATCGATGTCTTTTTTTTTTATATGTCTATAAGGTGTTTGGAACTGCTATTTGGTTTCGCTAAGGGCAGGTTACAGGGTAATACGGCACCAGGTACGGGGCTTTCAGTAGCTTGCTTTAAGCAAGGTCGACTTACCGCCATTATGGAGCTGCCTGGCACATGAGCCATAAGCCTATATCAGGTTACCAGGGCGGGGATGCAGGCAGAGAGGCCTTAGGTGTTATAGGGCCAATTCCGCTTGGTGGTGTTCTCCTAGATTAAGCTAGACACAGGGTTAGATTTAGTCACAGGGCTTTATTGACTTAAGCCGGGTATTGGTACTGTCATAACAGTCGGGTATGGGGTCCAGGCGAGGCTTGCTTATCAGGGGTAAGGTTATATTGGCAGTTGTCATATGCTAGATAGGTTTATAATAGGTTCGTGGGAACGTTTGCAGCTTGTTAACAGTGTCGTACTATGTTCCCGTTCTAGGCGGTACATCTGATGCTTGTCGGAGGGGACATAAGTCCCTCGGTCTTGTAGGCCACTCGGTCCGTTGGCCGGATTAGGGCTCATGGTTCTATTGATCGTGGTTTTCTCCTCCAATATGGTAGGTTCCTGCTGCAGCATTTCAGCTTGCTGTGGTGGTTCAGAATCGGAGGGTCCATATTTTCTTTGCGAGGAGGATCAAGCTTAAGGGTATCTCCTCTTGGGTGTAATTTTAGGAGGTTATATAACCGACGTTCAGTGGCTGATGGTTCCGGGTGCTGTTTAGGGTTATTTTTTATCATTTTGCAGCAATTTTCCCTCAGGTAGACATTGTTTCACTGTGGTTTACGTTGTCCAAAAGACGCAGGGCCTTGGGTATAGGGTAAGGAAGCATAGGACCAAGCTGGGTTGTTTTTGTTGTGCTGTTTATCCCATCAGATAGCATTGCATGGTGGTTTAGTGTGGGGTCACTCTTTCAGTGAGACCAGACTGATGTACTACAGGTTACTTAGCCCAAAAAATGGACACAAGTGTGCCGAAGAGGGGGCCATCAGTGGGTTAATTAGGGTGGGACTACAGGCATAAATCTACGGGTATGAGTTTAGTAGGGTGTGACACGTCGATATGCCGCTCAAACAGTCGTGAGCAGGTATTACACATCCTCTTGACAGGTATGGGGAGCGGGCAGCAAGTACATGCCCAGATTGGTGATATGCCCTAGATTTGTTTTTCAAATCTGTCCGTAACGGCATCAGGGGAGCGGCGTCGGGCCCTGGTCGGTCTGGTTAGAACTAGTGTAGGTTTTGCCGCGAGACGCTAGATTGGAATCCACGATTGAGCCGTGGGAGGGTAGCAGGGTTAGGGTTCAGTGGGTCTTTCACATGTGTCGTTGTATGGGAATGGAGATATGTATAAGGGATTGTCTGGCTCTGTTCAGATAATGTCTTAGGGGTCTTGCCGGAGGGGCGCTATTGCATAGCACCTGGTATTAGTCATAAGGCAGAGGGTATCATATGCTTTTCATGTGAGTTCCGGGATATTATCAACTCGTGGTACCGCGTTCGACAACGTGCGAACTGAGGAGTAGATATGGTTTATATGCAACAAGGGCTGTCACTCCTTTCATCCCTGCGGTTGTATTACGAGTGGGTCAGTTGGGACGGTATCATAAGTTATTTGGGATGGTGTTAGTGCTGTAAGGTACTTGGCTTCGTAGATCTTTATAGAGATATACACGGCTGGTTGGCAGTGGATCAAAATGGGCAGTATCTAGAAGGTGCAGTAAATACGGTAGGAGCGTAGGCGATCCCTCAGTATGTGGTTGCTTGTTCAGGGCTATGTGGTTGAAACCCGGGTGCTCAGTACAGATGGTGGAGCATATAGTGTTATGAAGGTACCAGGTTAAGTAGACAGGAGGGAGGATGGTTCCTGATCAGGAGCGAGCCTCAAACTGCTGGCCGAGGTGGGAGGATGGACAGTTGGGCACTGGGCACGAACGTGGGCATTGGCAGGGTTGGGGGTGCTAGGTTTCCCCCAGGCTCAGAGGAGGAGTCCCCCCCCCCCCCCCGCCCCAAAGGTTGGTGGGGTGCAA
Organism: Discoglossus pictus; assembly: GCA_027410445.1. Classification (NCBI taxonomy): domain Eukaryota; kingdom Metazoa; phylum Chordata; class Amphibia; order Anura; family Alytidae; genus Discoglossus; species Discoglossus pictus. The sequence continues at coordinate 123,567,576 of CM050169.1, read as the reverse complement.
GTAGTAGTGTGGCCCATCGGAAGTCAAGCTGGGTTACTGGGTCCTGTAGAAGGAATGGTAGGAGAGAGCAAGGAGTAAAGGCGAACAGGAGGTATGGCAAAGGGACAGCAGGCGACGGGTAGCCTTTTCCCATGGGCCGGAGATACCACTGTTCGGGGAGGAGGTCTGTGATAAGGGCGAAGCCATGCGGGCTGTGCAGCCATCTCTCCTTCCCGCTGGTGTGCCGGTAGTGAGAGTTTGGTTAATATATACAGGCAAGGTGGGGAGACCTCAGGTATGACCATATGGCTGGTTACTGCGGTTATGGAAAGAGGTCTGTGACAAGTTTAAATCCTTGCATTTCTGTGCGGCCACCTCTTTCCGCTGGTCGGATGGTAGCAGGAGGTTGGTTGGTAAACAGACAAGGTATGTCGACCTTAGGTGACTGGTCTGGCGATCCAGGGTGATCACGTGACCATGTGGCAGCGACAGCCAGTTGAGCAGGTGGGATAAGGAGGTAGTTACAGTGTGTTGGGCACGCTGATTGCTCCCCCTTCCTGGATTACGGCTCTCTTGGTTCAGCCAATCACGAAGTTGGTTTGCACCTTCCCTTGATGAAATGGGACTGGTTCTATATGAGTGATTCTACGACGTTGGAGATTGCCAGCAGCATTTGGGCATATTCCGCATGGAACTTGCTGCCCACTCGCTTGGTGCAGAAGCAGATGCAGTAACAGCCCTATGGGCTTTTGGAGAAGATGGTCTTGAGAATTGGAAGGTATCGGGCGGAAATAGCATGGGCTATTAGTAAAGCAGACCATGCGGGCGAGTGGCCTTGGTTATCGGTCTTGGCCCAGAGCTGGGCGTGGCCCCGGCGCGGATGGATCATGAGCAGAGGTGGAGAGTGGAGTGACGTTTTAGGAGGGTATGTGGCTGGGCATGGTGTTTTTTGTTGGTGGGGGGAGTCAAATCCGCAAAGGTATTATGCGATCTTCTCTGTGGCGGGTGGTGAGGGGAGTCGCCGGGACAGTGGAAAATGGGGGAGATCCTACCCTACGGTGGTACGGATGTTCCAACACGGTAGGCCCTGGATGAGGCTTCTGGGCGTAGGGTGTACTGTCTCTGTCCAGGCTCCTCCCCTCGGGGTTATGTTTATTTATGTATTTATCGTTATGGTTATTACATCATGTTGTGTTTACCAATAAACGCTGTGGCCAGTTATCTCCCAAGAAATGGTCTGTGTCTAATCTGTGTCTAATTTTATATTCAATGGGTGATGGGGTATAAATTCTTATATGCACCTACCAAATGGGCCTTGCTTAGGTCATGAAGGGCCCGTAGCCCACCTCAGGCTTGCCTGGGGTTGGGGGGGAGGGGCCACCTGACATGGCAGGCCCGGGTAGGGGCGGGGTGGTGGCTAGCTGAGGGAGGTGGAGCAATGTAGGCGTTTGGCGCCAATTTCCTCCAGTCCGCCCCCAGCTAGCCATGGGAGCAGATGCCCACCCACCCATCCCTAGAGTATTGTTGTTAACGTGTTGTATATTGTACTGTAAAAAAAAAAAAAAAAAAAGCAGCTGTGTATTAAGTTGTTGTCTATGTATTCATTGTGGTAGATGTATCATTGAAGTGTATATTATATGGTATCAGACGTTTGTTTATTTTGTCACAGCGGCGGGTGGTGAGGGGAGTCGCCGGGACAGTGGAAAATGGGGGAGATCCTACCCTACGGTGGTACGGATGTTCCAACACGGTAGGCCCTGGATGAGGCTTCTGGGCGTAGGCTGTACTGTCTCTGTCCAGGCTCCTCCCCTCGGGGTTATGTTTATTTATGTATTTATCGTTATGGTTATTACATCATGTTGTGTTTACCAATAAACGCTGTGGCCAGTTATCTCCCAAGAAATGGTCTGTGTCTAATCTGTGTCTAATTTTATATTCAATGGGTGATGGGGTATAAATTCTTATATGCACCTACCAAATGGGCCTTGCTTAGGTCATGTAGCTGTGTTTTTCCGCATGGCGGCGAATGTGTATGTGGTACGCGGGTGTGGATGATTTAGCGTCCTTGCTAAAAGTGTATCTTGTACCTCGTACGGCTTTTTCGGCGGCCAATTTATCTCTCGCTTTAAGGGGTTTTTCTTATGTCTAAACTTGGTAATTTGGACTTAAATTGAGGTGTAACTTCACTTGCAGAGCTTTTTATGTCATTTTTGTGTGTATTTATTGTTTTTTTAATGTTTTCAGGTGCGCTCGTTTCAGCCGTTAAGGTCGTATTTTTGCAAGTTCGTAATGTTTTTTTTTTAAGTCCTGAGGCTCGTATTTTTTTAGTGTAAGTCCATAAATTTTTCGTTCTAAGTCCCTCAGCTGTGTAAGTCCATATTTTGTGATTGCGTGTTAAATGTATTTTTTCAAAGTCCTGCTTCTGTCTGTGTTTGTAATCGCTTGTGAGGCGGCGTAGAGCGCCTTCGGCTCATTGCACCCGACATGGGAGCCTTCTCCTCCGCAAATGCGGCCCCTCGCTTCGAACTGCATCCCTCGCTTTGTGTGACGACGATTCGTAGTTTGACAACTATTATATGTGATATATATATATATATATATATATATATATATTTTTTTTTTTTTTTTCTTCATCTATTTTAATTGTCAAATAACAAAAAAGAGATCATAATAAAATAATTATTTAACTTTTACATATCAAAAACAAAAGAAAAGGAAAATCAATATGAAAAGCCACCAAATAATTAAATATTCAAATTGGTATGAAGAGCCATCCTGTTATTTAATACAGTGTTTTTCCCTTTTATTAAGCCCACCAGTTATTTATTTCAAGATGAGTTAGGGACCCATGGGGACCATGCTGTTAAGTATTTATCCGTTGAATTATTTAATTTACCTCTCAAATGTTCCACATTGGAAAATACAATTTATTTTCTCCTTATGCAAAGTAAAGTTTGGCAAATTAGTCTTATTCCAGTTTCCAGCCTTTCACACAATTAATACGATTAACTAAATCTTTAAAAGCTTTATGCATATAAATTCCATATTACTCAGAAGAGAAAAACATTTATTTTTCGAAGAAATTCATAAAAATAGCTCTGAGACTTTGAAGGCTGAGGTCCAGAAGTTTTGTAAATATATAAATCAGCCTGCCATTTACCAAATTTAAATAGAGCAGGGCTAGTCAATATGCAGACCTGGGTCACAATCAGGACCTCAGTAACTTTTATTATGGACCCCTGTTTCTTATGTAATATGTAAACGTCTTTCCTGTGGAAACAATTAAATTAACATATTTGTGAGTTTCCTCCGAAAAATATCAGGATTCCAGATCTTGCCTTCATTTTTAAGAATACATTTGTTTTTTTTAAATTGACTACCCCTCTTCTAGTGTAAAGTACCATGAGTAAATTAATTCATATTCATTTCCTTAACATTATTTTTTTATTAGCTCTAACACAAATACGTGACTATTGTTTTTCATTAGAACCACAGTCTATACCCACTTTCCACTTTTTTATACAACTTGCTTTCTCCTCACCTACATGTTGAAGTAGTTGCACTTGGTCATCTTGCTTTTTACTTGCTTGTCTACATCTCCATCTATATATCTTATTTCTCTCTATATATCTATAATTCTCTCTCTCTCTCTCTCTCTCTCTCTCTCTCTCTCTCTCTCTCTCTCTCTCTCTCTCTCTATATATATATATATATATATATATACATTTATTTAGATATATTGTTCTCGGCATCCCGTACTTTGAGCGCAGGACAATTGCGCGCCAACAACAGCGCCCCGACAGTTGCGTCGCTGTGTGAAAACGGGTGACCCCTAAGCCTAAACTTAAGACCCCTAAACCTAACTCTTAGACCTCTAACCCTAACCCCTCTAAGCCTACCCCTAACCCTAAGACCCCAAAGCCTAACCCTAAGATCTAAAAGCCTAACCCTAAAACCTCTAACTCTAAGACCTCTAAGCCTAACCCTAAGACCCCCTAAGCCTAACCCTAAAACCTCTAAGCCCACCTTACCTGCAGTCCGGCTAGCAGTTGTCAGTCTCAGTATTGTCGGGAGCGTAATAGTCAGTGCACGCATTTATTGGCGCGCTGATAATGGCGTGCTTTTGTCGCGCGCGCAAAAGACGTGCCGCTATTTTTCTCTATCTATCTCTCTATATATCTATCAATCTGTTTCACTATCTGTTTCTAAAGCCATCTATTTATATCCATCTATCGACTATTTAACTCTCTCTCTCACTCTCTCTATAATATATCTCTGTCAATATTTCTATCTATCTATCTATCTATCTATCTATCTATCTATACATATATATATATATATATATATATTGTTGTTGCTGTTCAGTCCTTTAGTCGTGTCTGACTCTCCGTGACCACATGGATGCAGGATGCTGGGCACATCTGTCCGTGTTTCTGGTTGTGTTTATCCACATGGATCTCGATCAGTTAACAACTAATCTGCACATTGCAGATCAAAAGAAATCTTAAAAGGTTGAACTGGATGGACTTAAACTCCTTTTTCAACCTCAATTACTATGTAACTATGTAACATGGTATTCTTGGTAAAGATACTGGAGTGGGTTGCCAGTTCCTTCTCCAGTCGGACCTCTCTGCTGTGACCTGCCCAGGTTGGATGACCCTCCTTGGTATAGCTCACAGCTTCATTGAGGTGCACACGCCCCTTTACAATGACAAAGTAGTAATACAGAAGGATATATATATATATGAAAATGTACATTTATATAATTTGTACTATATATCTGTTCTCTGGCCAGTTTATAATATTATTATACTGATACATTTCCATGGTAAATGTCAATCATTGTCAATAATTATATATTATAGCACATGTATGTATGCATTTTGGCAGTCTGGTATATATGAGAGTTTTTCACAGTAGACCAATTGAGCTCCAGTGTGTCTGTCATGGACAAATCGTTCACAGAGCCAAAAGAAACGTGTTGCTCTCTGATATAAAACAGGTCAAGCATAATAATGATCTCATAATTTCTGGCAATTACCATGATATGTAAAAGTCTCATAAATCTCCACATTTTGCTAAACGAACTATAATTACTTAATGAAATTAATAGGGCTATTTCTTGGTCAGACTCAGCATGAGACTTACAGTAAATAAGAGACATTCCGTACAGTTATTTTAAATTATTTTTTCGGTAAATATTTTGGATGGAACATTGGCCTTAGGGCAAGAAGTTTTGAATTCTGTCTGTAATCTCATCCGATAGGGCCCTTAACTGTCTCCCATGGTGCTGTTTACCCAGGTGTCATTCAATGCACAGCTGTGTTTTGGGGGGATTTGTGCAAAAACACAGCACAATAATAATCCTTAGATATAAAAAGAAATATTTAAGGGATTATTTTGGAGTGTACAAAAAAACGAAGCTTGATATTTTGTAACTTGTTAGTATTTTCCTATATATTTCATATTTATACGTTTTTTTCCTGGACGTTCTGCGCCATTGGATGTGGCTTATGTTCTTGTTTACAGTATGCAAGAGATAGGGATATGAGATATATACTGATATAATCTACTATGTTAGCAGCTCCTCCTGAACATGATGTAAACATACAACATACACAACAGATGTAACTGTCACGTACCCATTGTGCAGACAGAAACTTCCTGTGTAATCAAAGTGTCCTCCTACCCCAAAAAGCTGATCTGCTGAAGACAAAATGGTAGGTCAAGCATTTTGCTATGGCTTAGCATTGGCACCACTTTTTATAATGACATTATCGGCAGTAATATAGAGAGATACCTATAAGGACTTCATTCTAATAAGTATATATTGGCACATACAGCACTGTGATGCCTGGATTCGGCCACCCTAGCACTATAATCCAAAGGTAATGTGAAACATTATGTGATAGCTGTTTATCTCACTACAGATGGAGGACTTGTAAGGATGAGGTAAGGATGTGGACATTGACCGTATCCCTGGATTTATTCAGAAAAGATAATCCACATGTAGTTGTGGTGTTTGCCATATGGACAAAGGCAGTCTTGGTCACAGCCAGAGGCCAAGGCAGACTGAAGACACTGATGGTCAAGGGTTTGTAGCAAATGATCAACATGGGCAGAAGGCAGAGACTGGTTGTGAGGAACAGGATTTGCAACGGACATCAGATCAGTTAAACAAGCACCTTGCAGGCAGGTAAAGAGCAGGTAAAGGGTATATATATATATATATATATATATATATACGGGTCATTGCTCACGCTTGCGGGCTCGCGTAGCAAGCCCGCAAGAACTGCGTCCCTCGCGAAGCGAGGGACGCAGTTCCCCGCAAATGCGGGTCCTCGCAAAGCGAGGGCCCGCATTTGCGGTGATGGAGCATCCCAACGTCCCCGCAAATGCGGATCCTCGCGAAGCGAGGGTCCGCATTTGCGGAGGTGGAGGCTCAACGTCGGCTGTGTTAACACACACATACACACACACAACTTTTTAACAGAATAAACCCAACCGCCCAGCCAACAAAAACCCAACAACGTCCCCGCAAATGCGGATCCTCGCGAAGCGAGGGTCCGCATTTGCGGTGGTGGGAGCATCCCAACATCGGCTGTGTTAACACACACATACACACACACACAACTTCATAACAAAAAAAAACTCAAAGTCGCCTCACACCCGCTTACACCCAGACACACAGACGCAAGACTTAACAAAAAAACAGTAAAAAAGGCCCTTCACACGCTCTTAACACACATACGCACGACTTAGAAACAAATACACTGCGTCGTACACGTAAAAGCTAACTGCGTATATCGCAAAAAAATACGGCAACATCGCAACAAAATACGGCCGCATCGGAAAAAAATACGGCCGCGAAAGACCCATTCCAACCGCCGCGCATCAAAACATCACAAACACAAGAAATAAACACAACAAACACATAAAAAGCTTACTTACAGCACGGGGGGGGGGGGGCATCCGGCACCTCCAAAAGTTCATTTACACGTCCATTTAAGTCCAAAACAAAGAGTTTAAACGGCCGAAAATCGGCTAAGCGAGAGAAAAAATGGCCGCCGAACAAAACGAAAACGAGGCTCCAGACGTAACTACACTACACTTACTCGCAATAATCAAACACATACTATGCGGAACGGATCACACTCATATTAAACACCATTTTAACTACTACTACGCACAAAATGGCGGATGGAACGCAAATTGTAAGCTGGAACGCAAATAGCGCATGCGTATTGCGTTCTAACGGTCTAACTTTCCAGAATGTTCTACAAGTTTATAAATACTGCCTATTTAACAGAGAAAAATACATTTCTCCTCAGGTGATGAACAGAGTGACTTCAGACATAACTGCTGCTAAAACTTGAGAAGACAATTGTTTCCTAATTTACTACTTTACATTGTGCAAATTACAACTGAGAGGTAAGCTATAATATATTACATTTTATTATCAAGACAGGACATAAAAAAAAAAATTAAATAAGAAAAAGAGGTTTATGTATACTGACAAGTGACACGCACATTTATGCGTATAATGTATAGTGACATGTGACACGCACATTTATGTGTATAATGTATACTGACATGTGACACGCACATATATGTGTATAATGTATACTGACATGTCACACGCACATTTATGTGTATTGCCCCTGCAACAAAATTATCTTAAAACAAACTAATTAAACAACTACATTTAAATTACATTAGGAAAAAATAAGTTGGGACTATTAAAATATGAGTCATGTATACTGATATGTGACACGCACATACATGTGTATCATCTATAGTCACATGTCACACACACATTTATGTATGTTGGCCAAAAATAAAAATAAGATTAATTTAACAATTAAAATATGATTCCTGTATAGTGATATGTCACACGCACACAAAAAAATTACTTTCAACTATGGAAATGTGCTTCATGTATGTGACATATGTGTGTAGCCCCCACCAAAAAATAATGTTAATTGAAAATAATTACAGAAGTATATTTAAATGAAATTAATTTACTGCAATTCAATAGATCACCTAAAGCTCAATCTTTCTACTTTTTTTGATATTCAAACAGACTCTGCATCAACAGCGTCTCTCAACAATTTGCACCGTGCATTGTGAAGCACAATCCCTTTTAAAGAACACCGACAAAGAAGAAGAGGTAAGATACAAAAATACTTTAAATGCTGAAAAGGCCATGCTTTGCTAAATACAAATAAAAAATTCTATAATTCACTATTTCACTTTATTTTTCAAACAGACACTACAAGAAGACCGGCGGATTAAGATTGGCAGGAGGGGACCCTCTGTCATTCCACACTTCAATCAAGGTAAAGTATTAAGTATAAAAAAGAACCGAAACATGAGCCTCATTCAATTGCGAGTTAGCCAATTGAATAGGGCTCTATATAAGCACATTGAAGACCTTGCTTTTGGATACAAGTTCACTAACTAAAAACTTCCGTAAAAAAAGATGCTCTGTGCTCATATTGAGCCCAATTCCATTGTGAAAAACCAAATTCAATGAGGCCCTCACAATATAACAAATCCAGCAGGATTGTATGAAAACTCACAAAAAAACACATAGCAAACTACATTTAGATTCTTATTTTATGTTTAACAACCTATTAGCATTACAAAACAACATTAATAAGCATACCAACAGTGGTGCGCACCAAAGAGGATTGTATAAAAACTCACACAAACACATAGCAAACTACATTTAGATTCTTATTTAATGTTTAACAACCTATAAGCCTTAGAAAGAAGCCTAAATAAGCATACCAACAGTGGTGCACACCAAACAGGATTGTATGAAAACTCACACAAACACATAGCAAACTACATTTAGATTCTTATTTAATCTTTAACAACCTATAAGCCTTAGAAAGAAGCCTAAATAAGCATACCAACAGTGGTGCGCACCAAACAGGATTGTATGAAAACTCACACAAACACATAGCAAACTACATTTAGATTCTTATTTAATGTTTAACAACCTATAAGCCTTAGAAAGAAGCCTAAATAAGCATACCAACAGTGGTGCACACCAAACAGGATTGTACGAAAACTCACACAAACACATAGCAAACTACATTTATATTCTTATTTTATGTTTAACAACCTATAAGCCTTAGAAAGAAGCCTAAATAAGCATACCAACCATGGTGCGCACCAAACAGGATTGTACGAAAACTCACACAAACACATACCAAACTACATTTATATTCTTATTTAATGTTTAACAATCTATAAGCCTTAGAAAAAAAAGCCTAAATAAGCATACCAAAAGTGGTGGGCACCAAACAGGATTGTAGAAAACCACAGAAATAATGTCATTTTTTAGTTAATACAAATACATTCAAATAAAATAACATTTTCATTTTTATTTTATAACAGAGGACCAGACCAGTGGACGAGGACTTTTAACAGAGGACCAGACCATTGGACGAGGACTTTCAACAGAGGACTACACCATCGGACGACGACTTTCAACAGAGGACCAGACGATTGGACGAGGACTTTCAACACAGGACCAGACCATCAGACAAAGGCTTTCAACACAGGACCAACAAAGATTCTGCTTCAAATCAAACTTCAACCAAGGTACAGTATAACAAGTAAAAAAAGAGAATAATTAATTAATATTCTTCTTTAATGTTTAACCACCTATAAGCCTTAGAAAAAAGCCTACAGAAGCATACCAAAATTGCGGCGCACCAAAAAGGATTGTAGAAAAACACAGAAATAATGGAATTTTTTCATTAATACAAAGACATTCAAATAACATAACATTTTCATTTTTATTTTATAACAGATACTGCGTCAAGAACATCGGAACAGGAGTTGGAACTGAGGACCAGACCAGTGGACGAGGACTTTCAACAGAGGACTACACCATCGGACGAGGACTTTCAACACAGGACCAGACCATCAGACGAAGGCTTTCAACACAGGACCAACAAAAAATTTTGCTTGAAATCAAACTTCAACCAAGGTACAGTATAAAAAGTAAAAAAAGAGAAAAAAAAAATAAAGATCTTAGCTTTGCATCGATGTCAACAGAAAATACAATTTTAAATAAACCACCGGTAACTATAACTGTTGAGAAAATATAACTAACACATTTTTCATCTATCTCTTATTTGTCTTTTAGGGCCAATAATCTTTAACAGTAAATACAAACTTCAATGTAAACTTTAAAAAAAAATTGGCATAGTCCAAAAAAGTCTAAAAACACAGAATCTATACAATTTGTCATTGTAACATCCCAGTCCTAAACCCTAATTTAATTGCCATTTGACAAATTGAATAGTGCTGTAAATAAGGACATAACATCTTTTTGAAAATACCTTTTTAGTTACTGAAACACTTGCTTTTGGATACATGTTTAATAAATAAAAACTTCTTTAAATAATTATTTGATGGCCTTATTTAGACTTTTATTCAATTGACCGCATTGAAATTCATTAAGTATAAAATGTTAACACACTATTGAAAACTATTTGTCATGAAAAACAACTTAACGTCTCAAAATAAACTAATGGTACATTATTTTATTTTTACAGATTAACATGGCTGATAACGAGAGTAAACAAGAAAAGAAAAGACGCCAAGCTAGAGAACGACGACAGAGAGCAGACAGCCAGCAGACACCGGAGAAGAAGGAAATTCGACGAGAAAAAGAACGCAAAAGAAGTGCAAGCAAAAGACTGTCACTTGCAGAAATTAAAGATATGTCAAAAAAAGCAACAAAGAAAATAAAGCATTTACAACCTGTTGCTCAAACATCAGATGACATTTTACCAGAAAAAATACAAGAGATACCAAAAAAAGCAAAAAAGAAAACAAAGCATTTAGAACCGTTTCATGAAACATTACATGACATTTTACCTCAAACAATACAACATATACCAAGAAAAGCAACGAAAAAAACAAAACATTTAGAACCTGTTGTTGAAACATTAAATGACATTTCACCTGATGAATATGAAAGTCAAAATCCTATATGCTTTGCAAATTGTCCTCTACTCAAGTCTTTAGCAGTAGAGGTTCATAGTTGTGGGGACATGACTACTCAATGTCAGTTTTGTGAGGCTTATTATTTTAAACAGGAGAGACCCAGAGATGGCCAATTTATTAGTTGCTGTCAAAAAGGCAAGTTCAAACTTCCAGAAAGGAAACAATTTCCTCTCTATTTACAAAACATTATGACTGAACCTACTTTTCCAAACTACAAAAAATTTAAAACAAACATAAGATCTTACAATAGTGCCATATCCTTTGCATCCATGGGGGCAACATTAGCTGCTAATGTACCAGGACATGGTCCTTACTGTTTTAAAGTCCAAGGACAAATTTATCATCGCACTTCCCATTTACATCCAGAGGAAGGAAATCAAAGAAAATTTACTCAACTATATGTCCTAGATACAATGGAAGCTGTTGACCAACGTATGCAGATGGAAGAAAATAAAAAATGCTTACCCAGTGTTTTCATAGAGCTAAATAACATTATGGACAACAATCCCTACAGTAAAGCTTATAAAAAATTGGCAGAAGTAGAAAATGAACAACTACTTTATGCACAAACACATCAATTACCAATGCCGAAGGTTAATATGGTGCTTAAAAGAGACAGACATACTGATAAATGTCGTTATAACTTGCCAACATCAAATGAGGTTGCAATGGTGTTTCAGAATGATGAAGGAGAACCACCATTTCAAAGAGACATTCGAATATATCCTAGAAATGAGGAGCAACCGTTTATTAATATGAGTATCTTAAGTCCAAATTTAGATCCAATGACATATCCCATCTTTTTCCCACACGGAGAAGCAGGTTGGCAACCAAAATTAACTCTTCCCAGTTACCCAAATGCTAAAGCCAGAATCCAAAATAATGTTTCTATGCTTGAATTTAAAGTAGCTCAAATTGCCATTCGCAATGTATTTAATCCAATTTTATGTGGTGGCAAACTAACACAACAATGGATTATTGATTCATATTTGCAAGTTGAGGCAAATAATTTAAACTTTATAAAATATCAACAAGATAAACTCCGTGTAGAACAATATTCTGGATTAATGGACTATGTTGCTGACGTGGCTACAAGCAGAGACATGACAGCTGGCAAAGCCATCATTTTACCATCTTCCTTTCAAGGATCTCCTCGGAATATGAGAGAAAGATACAATGATGCTATGGCTATTGTCACTAAATTTGGCAAACCCGATTTATTTGTGACATTTACATGTAATCCACAATGGCCAGAAATTACACTAAATCTACTTCTTGGACAAACTGCTTCAGATCGGCCAGATTTAGTAGCCAGAGTTTTTAAGATTAAATGAAATGAATTAATACGTGACTTCACTATAAATCAGTTATTTGGCAAATGTCTTGCTTATGTATATACCATTGAATTTAAAAAAAGAGGCCTTCCACATGCACATCTTCTAATAATACTTCAAGAAAAAGATAAATTAGATACTTCGGACAAAGTGGATGCAGTCATTGTTGCTGAACTACCAGATCCAGAACTATATGGTAGACTATATGAGATTGTTACTCATCGCATGATTCATGGACCCTGTGGTGACCTTAATCCACAATCACCATGTATGGAAAATAATAAATGTTCCAAAGAATTTCCAAAAGATTATAGAGACAAAACCTATGCCAATTGTGATGGATATCCACATTATAAAAGAAGAGAAGGAGATAGTGCCATTATTCGTGGAAAAAAAGTGTACAATAGATTTATAGTACCCTACAATCCACATTTACTCATGAAGTACAACGCCCACATCAACGTAGAAGCCTGCACTTCCATCAAATCCATTAAATATGTCTACAAATATATTTACAAAGGTTACGATGCAGCTACTGTAGTCGTCAAAAGTGCAGACAACCCTGAAAGTAGTGAGTTAGTACATGATGAACTTGCATCTCATGTAGATGCTCGCTATGTCAGTGCGCCAGAAGCTATGTGGCGGCTTTTAAAATTTGAAATGCATGATAGATCACATGCAGTATATAGGTTAGCAGTACATTTGCCACAACGACATTTAGTCTATTTCCATGCTGGAAATGAAATGAATGCATTGGCCCAAAGTGAAGATCGTCACACTACACTAACTGCATGGTTTGCATTAAATTCCACTGATGCTGAAGCAACACAATACTTATATATTGAAATTCCATATCACTATGTTTTTGTGAATGGATTATGGAGACCAAGAAAAACCAGAGGCTATAAAATTATTCCAAGAATTTACACAGTCAGTCCAAGAGATGTGGAACGTTTTTGCTTATGGATATTACTTTTAAATGTTCCTGGAGCACAAAGTTTTGAACACTTAAGAACTGTTAATGACATTGTATATGAATCCTTCCATTTAGCTGCAAGACATAGAAACTTACTCGCTGATGATACAGAGTGGGAAAGATGTTTAGAAGAAGCAGCACAATGTCAAATGCCACGACAGATGAGAGAACAATTTGCTTTTATTTGTATCTTCTCAAATGCTCCAAATGCATTAGCTTTGTGGGAGACTTTTAAAAGTAATATGGCTGAAGACTTTATGCGACGATACAATGAACCCATTGCACACTTAAAAGCGTTAATGGAAATCCAAGAAGTCTTTTTAACTCATGGATTAAGTTGTGCAAGTTTTAATTTGCCTGATCCAGGTCTTATAGATGACATTAACTTTGAAGACTATGACATTCAACTACAAGCAGAAAGAACAGAAGAAAGACTTGCAACTTTAAATACACTACAATTGCAAGCATTTCATGCCATTAAAAATGCTATAGATGATGACATGGTGACAGAGCGTTATTTCTATCTTGATGGACCTGGCGGATCAGGAAAAACATATTTGTACAATTTATTAATGAGTTCAGTACGAGCACAAGGAAAAATAGCAATGGCGTTTGCCACTACTGGAATTGCTGCACTTTTATTAGAAGGTGGAAGAACTGTTCATAGTGGATTTAAACTGCCAGTGCCTATTTTAGAAAATTCTGTGTCAGATATTCGCATGACATCCTTACAAGCAAAGAAATTGAAGAAATGTAAATCAATTATAATAGATGAGGCCACAATGATGTCATGCTATGCCCTCCAATGTATTGACCGTTTGCTTCGTGAAGTCATGGAGAATATTTTTCCATTTGGTGGAAAGGTAATGTTGTTGGGTGGCGATTTTAGACAAACATTACCTGTCGTTGTACATGGAAATCGAACTGACATTATCGAAACATGTATAAAGTCAAGTACAGTATGGAAACATTTTACCCATCTTCAACTGCAACAAAATATGAGATCAGAAGGCCAAACTGATTTCAATGATTGGCTTATTAAAATTGGAGAAGGCAGAACAGAAAAAATACTACATTTACCTGACGACACTGTAGAGATCCCACCTCATATGATTTGTCAACAAGATATTATATCAACTATATTTGAAGGGAGCATAAATAACGAAGAATATTCCGAGCTTGCCAACCAAGTTATACTGACGTGTAAAAATAAAGAAGCATTAATACTCAATAATGAAATCTTAAAAAAAATTAATGCACCACAAAGAAATTATCACAGTGCTGATTCTGTACTTGCTGATGACAATGAAAGTCAGGCAAACTTTTCAACTGAATTCATAAACTCTTTAACTCCTTCTGGAATGCCACCACATATTTTGCAGCTAAAGAAAGGTGCAATTATCATGTTACTGCGAAATATGAACCCCAAAAAAGGCCTATGCAATGGCACAAGATTAATTGTTCAACAATTAAAGGACCATTTTATAGATGCTGAAATTTTAACTGGGACCCATAAAGGAGAGAGAGTTTTCATACTAAGAATAGATTTAGCACCAAGTGAAAGTAGTCTCCCTTTTATACTTCAAAGAAGACAATTTCCCATTATTATGGCATTTGCCATGACCATTAATAAATCACAAGGTCAAACTTTCAAATCTGTTGGTATTTTCTTGGAAGAACCAGTTTTTGCACATGGTCAATTGTACGTTGCGTTGTCACGGTGCAAAAATCCACAGGCTATTAAAGTTTACATTGAAAACAATGAAAGTCAAGGTGATTTATTAGAAGATGGACGTATTTTTACTAAAAACATTGTCTACTATGAAGTACTATAACTTTGAAGGATACAAATTAAAGATGCCAACATTTTTTAAAAGCATTCCAAAATACATAACAATTGGTTGTTTAATTCAGTCATAATTAATGGAAGTCATGTTTATGAATGATTCGCCTCACAAAATACTTGCCTTGCATTGTTAGTAAAAATTATGTTAAAATGTTAAGCCACTATGTTAATGTTTCTAATGTTACAAGTTTAAAAAATATATTTTCAAGTTATTTCATTCAACAGATTACAAAGTGGATGTTAAGAGGTCAAGCACCTTTTAAATCACAATGTAAATATTGTCTGTTATCTTAAGATTACTACCTACATTAATGTTTATCGCCAGTTTATGTGCTCAGTAATGAATTACTTTAATTACGTACGTTTTAAGAAGAGTTTTACTGTATGCCTTCCTCTACATTCAATGTATATTCAAGTTAACAATTATTGTGATAGAAATTGAATTTTAATACTGATTAATTTAAAGGTCAATTGTTTTTACATTCAAATGTTAATACTTTTAATAAAAAATTAGGTTACAAAATGTATTCACTATGTTCCTGTTTATAATGTTCAAAATTATACCAATGTTTTGTCAACTTCTAAACTTACATAAAAAATAAAGTTCAAGTTTAAAAATATATACTTTGAAGGTTATTGCTTACATATATTTTAAACTTCATGTTAAAATTCGCGACGTTTAAAGAAGGCTTTTTACTTTTTGCTTTCCTATTCATTCAATGTATTTTTAAAGTTAACAATTCTTCAGATACTAATTACATTTTAAAAAACCATTACATCAACATTTTACAAAAATACACGTTCATATTAAAATACTTACAAGTGTCAAAAATATATGTTAATAACTAAACAACTTGACAAACATATACATCACATTGCCGTCATTTTTTGACGGGCAAGTCGCTAGTATATATATATTTATTTAGAGATACACTGACTGCAAATAATAGGCTGTTCTCAGGACTAATCCTGAGTATTCCTGAATACCATGAGATGGATTCCTGCAGTTGCTGAATGGGTGGATTAGGTAGAAATAATTAATTTCTCCAATGCAGCGCAGGTTGCAGCAAATCCTTACATTCTAGACCAATGATTCCCATTCCTCTCTTCAAACATCTGCATACATCCCATGATTTAAATGTAACACTATGTGAATACAGACAATGTAATGATAGGCTTTGCAGCTTGCTATTTACTTATTACCTCATTAATGTGCACACAGTGTTAAACCTAAATCATGACTTGTCTGGGGATCCTTGAGGAGAGTGTTGGGAATAACTGCCCCATGTTGAGTGAGTTACCATTACTTTACTAGTTTATATTATCACTTATTCTTGCAAAATAGTAACAAAACAGTACATGTGCAAATGATTTTCCCATTCAGTTACAGTTGTCAGCAACTCTTTTATAGGATTTAGTAGATTTCACCATCTCAACTTTGAACTTGATTGCCCTGCAGCCCATATCTGCTTTTCTTTTCTTGATCATTTCCCCCTGAATTTTCACATCTCACATTGTTTTCTGGAAGTCAAATGACTGCTGTTTAATAGTTGTGATTTATCTCTGTGATGACCTACTGCTTCTGTTGGGCTTGATAAAATACTAGTTCAAACCTAACCAGTAGGACCATCTGGTTCTTTGTATATCCCTGATAGCAGAAACAGAACCAACCCGGCTTACAGCTACCAAAGCGCAAAACAAACCAAAGGAATCAGTAGTTTTTTTTCCAGATTTGAGTCATGTGAGGGAGGTAGGGACAGACCCAGCACCTTTTTTGCTTAATTTATAAGACACATTTCTTGAACTAGCATGTTATGAACTAGATAGTGCCCTTTAACTGGCACTTTAAGGAAATACATGAAAAATTATGACTAAACAATGGAAATAAGATCTTAGGGTAATTTGCATTAAAAAAAAAGAGAGCTCTCTTATCACAGGGTTTCTATAATGTATTGTAACCAGTAAGGGATACCAACTAGAAGCACCTACTAGAAGCACCTAAAATATCTATAACTCTTTTACAAAACAATAGAAAAGTTTTGTACTGCTCAGATATGCATTGCAGCATCATTAGACACTGGTGGCGTGAAGTCCTTCTCTGTTGTAAAACATGACACCATACATGAGCTTCTGAGAAATAAGTGAAATGAGCATTTTATAACAATTACATAGAGGTGGATAACATTTATTAAGTCACATTTATAACATATTAACGTCTAAATAATCCCTTTAGTACTGAACTAGCACTCATATTCCTGTTAAAGGGATATGTAAGTCTGCTGGATTATGAACGCATCTGATAGAGGAGAATTAGTAGCGTGTGCAAACAGTTTTTGCATGAAAAACAAATTCCAAAATAAACATTTAAACACTTTTTAGCGAAATGTCTTGTAATTTCTGACAGTTGAAATAAGGGTTAACACCCCACAATCCCAGGCTAAATTGGCATAAAATTTAGCTGAAGCCTTTGAATTAACTTTGTGGTTCCTGTATGTGCTGCAAAGTAGTCTGGGATATGTAGTGTATCAGTGATATGTGTTATGTATTGCTGCTGACATACAGAGATTGGCTGACCAAGTAACAGCAGGTAAATAGTGGATTAATATTGCTCCCCTGATGATGCCTGTGTAGACACTCCCTGGAGGTGTCAACATAATTATTAGAGGTATTTTTAAATATTAATAAAAATAAAATGTTTTATGAGACATGCAGCATACATATATTCTGCTTTTTGCATAAGGAGTGCAGAATGTATTAATCAATGAAACGTTCATATCCATTTAATCTTGTATTTAAAGGATCACTGTTGTCTCATTTGTTCTATATGATCCTTTTAACATCTTTACTTGATAAAGGGGAAAAACAATATATATATATATATATATATATATATATATATATATATATATATATATATATATATATATATACATACATTTGCACACAAAAAATAATTCTTCACAACTTTTCTTTCAGCACATTTCTTGGGAGGGTGTGTCCTTTTAGACTAATTCCACTAGTTTTATTGTAACCACTGGGATTTTTTGATGTCATGTTCATCAAAAAATGTTCATCAATTTGTTGGACAATATATATTGATTACAAATATGCACTGATAGTCCTTTGTTATACTTGGAATTTTATGATTTTTATCTGAGAATTGTTTTTTAATACATTGCTTTTCCTTTAGTTGCATTATTATGCAGTGTTGTATCAGCATGGTGTACAAATTAGCAACTGTGGATATTCATTTACAAGTAAAAACCATTGTCATCAGGGACGTCACTGCTGATGTTATTTTGCTCAGTACTATTTGAAAACAACACCGTTCAATGATGTAAATAGGCGGGGAGGCCTGCTATACAGTGCCTTAGTGGCCCCACCCTTTCCACCCCTTAATGCACTAAAAAAATAATGAGGGCATCCATAACAATTTATTATATGTATGGACTGTAGGTCTCCCCTTAACCCCACCCCTGACCCAGTAAAGATGGGTTGTGGAAAACAATAGACTAAATAAATACATAAAATCATTAATTAATCAACTTATAAAGTTAGTGCTAATTCCCTAGGGCAATACAAGCCTCTAATTGCCCATTCGGGCTATGGTGGGCCATTAAATCCAACCAAAATCATCACGACCTACCCCCTTAAACCCCTAATTTCCTGGTGGAATATAGAGGGTCCATAACTTTAGTCTCCATTAACATACTTATGGACCCCCAGTTAAAAGTGGTGAAGGATAGTTTCCTGGAGGAAACAAGTTTCCCAGTTAGGGGGATGTATCAATGCCCCAACCACCTTCTAAAAGGGTGGCAATGGCATACAGTTAAAAAAAATCTGTATTTGTTTTCAATGTTTACCATCCAAGTTCCACTGAATCCTCTTCTGTCCATGTAAGTAGGCCAAATCAAAAATTATAGTATGCTAAAACAATTACAGAAGTAGACTTAACAGGAGAGGAGCTCCCAATGGCAAATGTGCAACAGAGCCCATTTAAGCGGTTTTATAAGTACTTACCTTGGCTCTAATTGGCTGAAAAGTGCTGTCAATTACATTTCAGCTTGTCAGAATGTGGTGAATTTAATATAATACTAATGTAAAGGTACTACATTTATAAGAAAGTGTAATATAATGAGTTGCATTCTTGTGGAGATCCAGAGCCAGGATATCCAACTAAGGTTAGTTGGACGTTCCTCTTCTTTTGGTGTGCCAGTAAGTTCCTTTGCATCCAGAAGCTTGGGTAATGGGAATCCTATTTGGGCTTGGAGTATTCTTTTTATGTTATTTATTAAATGTTGTGTAAATGTTTTTTTGTGCTTTGTTCGAGACACAAGGCTAGTTTTACTGGGGTTGAGATCAAGTGTATTGATGGCCGAATTCTTCATCCCACTTACTAAATAAAATTACACTGAAATGTATTTCTCCAAATGTGCAGGGTGTAAACCCTAGTGCCAAAAGGAAATTGGCTTTAATTCCTATGTATACAAGAAACGCACTGGCAAGAAGGGAAGCTCCGATATATGGCAGATTCTATATTTTCTATGAATTATAATTCTACATTTCGGAAAAAGTCTAGCGGAGTTTCAATTTTTTTCAATAAAAGGTTGAACTTGAAGAATTGGTTCAAATTGACCCAGATGGTAGATTTATAATCTGGTTTGTCAAATTAAATAATAGCAAATATAGTATCCTAAACGTACACGTTCCTAAACAAGGTCATAATAAATTCATAAATCGTGTATTGAAACAATTGGTTAAATTCATCCAAGGACAGTTAGTGATATGTGGTGACTTCAATATTTGCCTTGATCCCACATTGGATAGGAAATCCTTTAAAAAACCTTAAGACCATAAGGAAATGTAAATATTTCCAACAAAGTATGGTTAAATTCAATTTGCATAACTCCTGGCGTACCTTTCATCCAGGAGAGAGAGACTACACTTTTTATTCTAACAGATGTCAGTCATACTCGAGACTACATTACTTTTTAGTACATCTGTCTGCATTAGAAAAAACAGTAAAGGTGGAGATTGGACCTATTTTATGGTTTGACCATGCTATGGTGAAATTAGTACTGAAAACAGATCATTTAAAAAGATTTAGGAACTCTTGGAAAATGGATTTGTCTCTATTTGCTGAAACTTCCAATGAAAATGTAATAAAGCAGGAGTTATCTCACTTCTTTGCTATTAATGAAAATTCAGTAAACTCTAACGTGGTCCTGTGGAATGCCCATAAAGCCTTCTTTAGAGGGATTTTTATTAAACTTCAAGTCCAGCGAAGGAGGCAAAGAGGGAGCTCATTGAGGGAACTACAGATTGAGTTAAATAATCTAGAAAGATGTAACAAACTCTCTCCGAATTCGGTATGTACAATACCACTTAAAGCAGTCCAGGGCCGAAATTAAAAGAATATTACAAGAAATTGCAGATAGATCAGCATGGGGTTTTCAACAGAAATTATACCATTAAGGTAACAAAACAGTGTAAATTAAAAAAGAAAATATCTACAAAAAAGATAGAATCATATATATAGTTCTCAGCAAAGCAGGGTGGTTGCTAACGCTTGCAGGCTCACATAGCGAGCCCGCCGCAACTGCGGCCCTCGGGAAGCAAGGGCCGCAGTTGCTGGCAAGGAGCGCCAAAGGCGCTGATCCCTACGACCCACTATGACTTTCGGACCACAAATGCGGACCCTCGATAAAGCGAGGGGGCGCGTTTGCGATGGTGGAGGCTCCCATATAGGCTGTGATGAGCCGCAGGCTCATTGCAGGCCACAAATGCGGACCCTCGCGAAGCGAGTGGCCACATTTGTGGAGGTGGAGGTTCTACGGCGCCTCACAACCGGTTACAAACTACCACACAAGCGGGACTTTGAAATAAATAAATAAACACGCAATGACTAACTACGGACTTACACAAAAAAATTTAAGCCGCGGGACTTAAAAAATCAAAAATTGCAGACTTATACAAAAATAAAATACGACCTGTGGGACTTAGAAAAAATCCATTACGGACTCGCAAAAATATGACCTTAACGTATAGAATCACATATATAGTTCTCAGCAAAGCAGGGTGGTTGCTAACGCCTGCAGGCTCACGTAGCGTGCCCGCCGCAACTGCGGCCCTCGGGAAGCGAGGGCCGCAGTTGCTGGCAAGGAGCGCCGAAGGCGCTTATCCCTACGACCCCCTACAACTTTCGGACCGCAAATGCGGACCCTAGATAAAGCGAGGGGGCGCATTTGCGAAGGTGGAGGCTCCCACGTCGGCTGTGATGAGCCGCAGGCTCATTGCAGGCCGCAAATGCGGACCCTCGTGAAGCGAGGGGCCACATTTGTGGAGGTGGAGGTTCTACGGCGCCTCACAACCGGTTACAAACTACCACACAAGCGGGACTTTGAAAAAAATAAATAAACACGCAATGACTAACTACGGACTTACACAAAAAAATTTAAGCCGCGGGACTTAAAAAATAAAAAAATTGCAGACTTATACAAAAACAAAATACGACCTGTGAGAAAAAATCCATTACGGACTCACAAAAATACGACCTTAACGGACAACACGCGCACAGCGGCAAACATTAACAAACACAAAAATTTTATAATAACCTTACACACAGCAAGGGGGACACCCATGACCTCTGCAACACTACTTAAACCTCGATTTCAGTCAAATTTACATCTGAAAATCTCCTAAGCGAGAGAAAAAATGTCAAAATGACAAAAAAACGAAAATGAGGCTACACGACCCCTAAAGACGCAAAATACCCCAAAGCAAATACGGCTTTTCCAAAAACCTGTACGACCTACAACATACACCATTACCAAGGACTCTAAATCATACAAACCAGCGTACCACATACACATTCGCTGCCATTTTACAACACTAACTTGCAGAATGCGGAACTACACAGCTACACAAACGGCTTCCCCTCGCGAACGCAGCCTGTTTACACTACACACTGCACACATTGCTGACACTTACACCTCAGCTCAACAACAGTGCAAATCTACATTATATGCTGCAGGAACATCAAAACAGATTGTTAGCTCTTCAGCACATTCCTTGCTGCATATATTAATTACAAACAGGTAAAGTATATTAATTTATTATTTCATTAATTAATTAATCAGCATTAAAAAAAATATACACAAAACAAAAACAAATTAACACCACATTATCGCAAACAACCACAAACACCTTTACCACGCCACCCACAAGGAGCACCAAGGGTGCTCATAGGACTCAAACTACACCAGGGGAGAGCCTTGTAATAAGCAACAAAACAATATCACTGCGGACCTTACAATAAGCGCAAAAGCGCCTATAATAACAACAAATACACAAACCCAGAGGCTCGCAATGAGCGCCAAAGGCGCTCATTGCGAGCCATGCGATGAGCGCCAAAGGCACTCAGCGCCAGCCTCGCAATGAGCGCACAAGAATCTCAGACCACTAAAACACTTACTCTCTGTGGCAAACAGCTTTACCTGCCTTACAATTTTATTGCCGTCATTTTTTGATGGGCAAGTCGCTAGTTCTTATATAATGAACAGGGCAAGAAAGTTATTAATCCAAAAGAAATAGGAGAAGTATTCTATAGGTTTTATCAAGGCTTATACAACGTAAATGAAGTTAAGAAACCTTCTTCCCAAGATATTAAAAATGTTCTGGGACAGATACATTTGCCTAGAATATCTGCAGTAGATCTTGACACACTAAGCCAAGAAATATCAGAAAAAGAAATTATTGATGCAATTAAAAACCTAAAACTAGGTATAGCTCCAGTCCCTCATGTATTTGTAAACAAATACTTTAAAACCTTATATCCTTCATTTATAAATCAGTGGAAAAATGTATTTAATGAAGTACTGGAAGAGCTCTGTAGGAGGTGACAATAGTCACAATACCCAAACAAAATAAAGATCTAACTAGCTGTAAAATCTTTCGACCTATCTCGCTGCTGAACACGGACATCAAAGTTTGTGCTAAAATATTAGCTACAAGACTCAACTTCATTATTGATCAATTAATATCAAGAGACCAATCAGGTTTCATTTTAGGAAGACAGGGGATAAATAATACTAGAAGACTGATAATATAATATAGAAAAATAATGATCTATATTGGTAGTATCCCGGGTGCTTTACACCCCTTAATATATCAAAAAAGATTATTTAAAAAAAAAAAAACTTTATTGGATACTGTTGATCCGGAAACTACGCTGATTAAAATGTATAAGCATGACACATAGATACTCTAATCATATGAGGTATGAGTAGTGAAATATAGTGATATTCTATATGCATACCATGGACTGTGCTGCAAAATCCTCATAAATCAGAATATACTGGTACTCCTGTTGATACAGGATATACTGCTAATCATAGGATAGTGCAGCAATGTATAAAAAGGGTGGTATCTATATGTATATAAAAACTGATATACATAAAAATGAAATCTGATACCTTGGAAAATACTTAGATAGACTGGAGGTAAATACAAGCATAAATCAAAGGCTCTACAAGTCCACTATAGTATGGAGTATTGCAAGAGGACAATGACACTATTGGATATGAGCTAAACAAAACACATATAGCAATATACTTGCTGTTCAGTAGTTAGAGCTCTCCAATATAGTTCTCCATAGACTCTCTGTTATCAATGAGTAAGCAAAGATGTTGAATATAACAATAAATAAATAAAGTGATAGTTGAGCCAATATAATTTGTACAAAAGGAAGAAATACACTCCAAAGAGTGTTTGTACTTAGCTTCCAGTGTTTCCAGGTTCAGAAAGTTGCAAAAAATGATGTAAACAAATACTTTAAAACCTTATATCCTTCATTTATAAATCAGTGGAAAAATGTATTTAATGAAGTACTGGAAGAGCTCCGTAGGAGATGACAATAGTCACAATACCCAAACAAAATAAAGATCTAACTAGCTGTAAAATCTTTCGACCTATCTCGCTGCTGAACACGGACATCAAAGTTTGTGCTAAAATATTAGCTACAAGACTCAACTTCATTATTGATCAATTAATATCAAGAGACCAATCAGGTTTCATTTTAGGAAGACAGGGGATAAATAATACTAGAAGACTGATAAACTTGATTGCCTTTGCTTATATTAACAAGATTACTTTTGTGTCCCTTTCATTGGACGCTAAAAAAAGCCTTCGACAGAGTCAGATGGGAATTTCTGGAATTGACGCTGCTACAAAATGGCCTCAGAGACTATCAGCCTTATTAAATTGCGATTCGGTAAATTTAAAAGGGCTCTATTTAAGCACACAGCATATTTTTTTTACAGAAGTTTTTAGTCAGTGAACTTCTATCCAAAAGCAAGATCTTCACTAACTAAAAACTTCTGTAAATAAAAAATGCTGTGTGCTTAAATAGAGCCCTTTTAAATTTAATGAATAGCAATTTAATAAGGCTGTATGCGTCTAAGGCCATAAAAGCCTTATATGCCTACGTGCGTGGGCTTTAAATCTTCTATTTCTAAAATTAAAATTAGAACTAGGCAAGGCTGTCGCAAATCGCCTCTATTTTTTGTTCTGTTGATAGAGCCACTGGCAGCCCTAATTAGATCCTCACAAGAGATAGAAGGCATAAGGATAGGGAAAGAATAACACAAATATTACTTTTTGTAGACAACATTGTTCTCACTTTATCAGATCCAATTGTTTCAATTCAAAATCTACATAAATTAATCTGAAAATATAGTGATGTTTTATACTATACTATACTCTTCTAGCATAAGTGCTACATTTTAAGGCACAAAGATATTGTAACAAATTGATCCCTAGTGGCTGGAGATGTGTTGTATGTAGGAGCATCCTGTGAGTCATTGTTTGTCTTCTTGCCTAATTATTTTGTTCACAGCCAATTCCCCACCCTCCCCTTGATGACCCCATCATCGTGGAGACAAACACTCAACTGCAGGCTATTATTCTAATCTGAAAATGAGTGTAATATTGGTTATTGTTATTATAAATAACTAGCGACTTGCCCGTCAAAAATGACGGCAATAAAAACTGAAGCCTGGCAATGCTGTTTGCCACACAATGTAAGCCTCTCCCCCTCTACTTTACTGGCCTTGTGATGAGCGCCTTTGGCTACTGCCGCGCTCTGCGCAAGCGCGGCTACTGCTGCGCAATGCGCAGTTTATCATTGTCAAACTGCGATTCGTCTCAAGCGTGACGACGAATCGCAGTTAGACAATTATAATATGTGATAACTTTAAAAACTGGCTACACATTGTACTGGCTGTTTTTATCACAGTAACTCATTCCTGACATTTTCTGCACTGAAATCACCTGTATGCCAACATGCAACTCGATGTGCTAATTTGAGGCTCAGAGAAGCATCGTTTTGTCACTACGGAGGCAAACAAGTAGACTTTCCTAATTAACACATGAAAACAGCTCATTACTATTCTTGAACTGCTCATCTGCATAAGAATACAGCAGAAGAAAGCAGAAGAAAGCAAAAAGATGATTAACTCATGAATGACTCACTTTAGAATAGATTGCCTAGCACAATGTGTAACGCCAGTGTCAGGGGTGTGTAAATTTATAAATACTTATTTTATAACACATATAAACTAATCAGTCTACTTGTTCCCCTTTGTGTCACTGTTATTACTCTAAATAAGAGTAGTATGTCACAACACTTGTACTATGTACATATACACAAACACATATACCATCAGTCCTGAATTCAATTTTAGGTGTAGAGCCTAAATACAGATATACAGTAGTCCCAAAAAAGGAACAATACTGCTCTGTATAAGGCATGGTGGAGTATGATGAGTTCCCAATGCCTGAACTCCTGGACCTAGTCCGGACTCGAGGAATAGAGATGACTGGGCTAAGGAATTGTACAGTTATGATCCAGGCACTCTGAAAGTTAGATGAGGTCTGACAGGAGATGGACTTACCTAAAGCTGGTTTAGTAATGGAAACTTGCAGTTCCTAAGCATCACCTGGGTGAGCCTGACTTGGGTGATGAGGTGTCCTGGAGATATCATCATCGAAGAGGTAGCCAGAGAGAAATTTTTTCATGAAGAGAGAAAGTAATTCCCAAATTCTCAGGATAGTACAAGTTACAATGGATCCAGTGGCTGGAAACTCTCCTATCATAGATTTAAGTGCTTTGAGGAGTTCACTGGGGATATCCATTGATTTTTACAGGACTATGAGAGGAAATACAGACTCCTTCACACTGATCGAGTGGAATGTGTTTGTATCTTGGTTGGGCTGTTGAGTGGATGAGCCAGGATTTGGGCAGGGAAACCTTCAATTGTCCACACAGTACAGTTGCCTGCATAAGATAATCACAAATGGCATATTCAACCCATTTTGTGGATGAAAAAGCAGCTGAATGGTTTAGAGACACTGGATCTTAAATAACTCATATATATATATATATATATATATATATATATATATATATATTCACCCCTGGCTCATCACTTCTTTTGCTTTGTGAACAAGAAAGTGGATGTTGTTGTCGCTAGTGGTCAAAGTATATATAGACTGGTACACCGGATGTTGGTGTGATGATAGGATCCCCGTGGATTATCGATTGGAGAATGATATTGGCCCGATGGAATGCAAATATATGACAATTGTTACCTGCAGTGAGGACCTCCAAGCCACTAGTCTGTAGCAAGAGCAGCCATTGGATTCAACTACTAAATACGGAGTAAAAAACAGGCATTTAAATTATACAAACAAGAGGGGACAGAGACTGCTTTACGGGAGTACAAGGAAATCAAGAAGGCAGCAAAAGGGCTATTAGACTGACTAAAATAGAAAATGAAAAAATAATTGCAAAAGAGAGTAAGACTAACCCTAAAATATTTTTTAAGTATATTAATGGGAAGAAGGTGAGGAAGGCAGCTATAGGAACATTACAATGTGACACAGGCTATCTCAAAATTAGTGACCAGGATGGATGAGCTAAATAGGTTATTTTCTTCGGTATACACAAGGGAGGTACCAGTGGTTGGGACACTGCAACATAATGGGGCTACACTACCTTTGCCAAATAAATGGTTAACACAGGAATTAATCCAAAAGAGTTTGGAAAAAATAATTGAGGGAACTGGGTTCTGTAATAGCCAAACCATTATATTTAATTTTTCAAGATTCACTCAAAACAGGGTCTCTACCAGATGACTGGAGAAAAGCAGATGTGATATCTATATTTTAAAAGGGAGCAAGAGCAAACCCGGGAAATTATAGACCAGTGAGCTTAGCTTCTGTAGTGGGGAAGCTTTTAGAAGGGTTAATAAGGGATAATATACAAGAATATGTCTACAGTATTTGAACATGATTATAAGTAGGAGTCAACATGGATTTATGAGGGATAGGTCATGTCAAACAAATCTAATTAGTTTCTATTAGGAGGTTAGTAGGAACCTGGATCAAGGCAACTTAGTGGATGTAGTCATTTTGGATTTTGCAAAGGCTTTTGATACAGTGCCACATGGGAGACTATTGTGCAAACTAAGAGATACAGGAATTGCAGTAAATATCTGCTCATGGATTGAGTGCTGGCTAAAAGACAGGAAGCAAAGGGTTGTTGTAAATGGAACTTACTGCGATTGGACTAATGTGGTAACTGGGGTTCCTCAGGGTTCAGTATTAGGTCCTCTCCTTTTTAACATATTTATTAATGACTTAGAGGTGGGATTGGAGTGTGGTGTCTCCATTTTCACTGATGACATGAAGTTGTGCAAGGTAATTAAATCAGATAATGATGTGCCTTTCCCTCCAAAGGGATTTACATAAAATTGAGAAATGGGCATCTAAAAGGCAGATGAGATTTAATACGAATAAATGTAAAGTTATGCATCTAGGAAGGAAAAATAGCCATGCAATGTATAATCTTAATGGAGCAAATCTAGGTGTATCAGATATTGAAAGGGATTTGGGAGTGCTTGTGGACAACCACCTAGGTAACAGTGCTCAGAGCCAAGCAGCAGCTGCAAAGGCAAATAAAATATTAGCAAGTATTAAGAAGAGTATAGAAGCCAGGGAAGCAAATATAATTCTGCCACTATACAAATCTCTAGTACGCCCTCATTTGGAATATGGAGTACAATTTTGGGCACCACTTCATAAACATGACATTTTAGAGCTGGAAAAGGTACAGAGGAGGGCAACAAAACTAATAAGGGGAATGGAGAGGCTCAGTTATGAAGAAAGACTAACCAAATTAAACTTATTTTCTCTAGAAAAAAGGCGTCTAAGAGGAGATATGATTACCTTATATAAATACATCCAGGGTCAGTATAAAGATTTGTCAAGGGAGCTTTTTGTGCCAAGAGGTTTTCAACTGACAAGAGGACATACCTTAAGGTTAGAAGTAAAAAGATTCCACCTTAAAGAAAGAAAAGGGTTATTTACAGCAAGGGTGGTTAATCTGTGGAATTCTCTACCAGAGGAGGTGGTGACAGCAGATTCGATAGATAACTTAAAAAGGGGACTGGATTTATTTCTAATTAAAAAGAGAATTCAGGGTTATCATGGATAATTAGAGAGACAGTATTCGATCGCCAGTATCTGGGGTCAGGAGGGAATAATTTTTTTTTTCCCTTTGAAACAATTGGCTTTCTCAATTAAATAATTGATTAATAATTAATTAACAACTAATTAATTAATATTTAATCTGCATATTGCAGATCAGAGGAGATCTTAAAAGGTTGAACTTGATGGACTGAAAGTCTTTTTTCAACCTTAATTACTATGTAACTATGTAATGTCTAGTCTGCCATCCCAGTTAGTAGCCTAACTTCTGTGGGGAGTAGAGAGACCTGAGCTGTACCCCATAAGTTTAGGAGGTACTTAGGTCATGATGCTTCTTTATCTGCGGTCTGAGCTAGAAAAGCTTCCGGTGGAAGAAGAACCAGGGGCCAACGGATATGTGTGGGAAGACAGACTGCTATACCATGTGACTGATCCTCATCAGGAAGTGGAAGGCTGTTAAACAGCTGGTTTTCTCCAAAGAGTTTATGGCCAGGGTACTGTCAATTGCCCATGACATTACTCCTGTTTGGCACTTGGGTACTCACTGAACCCTCCAGAGCCAGATTCAGACATTCTACTGGCCAGGAGTATCTAAAGATGTTACCAACTACTGGGATACTTGTCAGCGCCTGGGGTGTCAAGAAGGGAGCAAGCCCCCTTACAATTCCTGTTGATTATAGGAACTAATCTTCAATGTGTGGCTTTTGTTCTGGCAAGATATACATATGTACTGTGGTAGATTAAGCTACATGCTACCTGGAAGCTATAGCCTTGTTCAAGATCATTGCAGAGGTCATAGTCGATGCCTTAGTCACGATCTTTAGCCAGGTTGGGTTCCAGAGTGAGAACCTATCTGTTCGTTGCACCCAGTTCATGTCTGTGGCAAAATTGAGGGGTATAACACCTCTACTCTACCCGTACCATCCCCAAACCATTGGTATTTGTGAGAGGTTTAATGGTATACTTAAGGTGATGCTTAGGGCTTTCGTGGATACAAAGAAGGATGAAGAGAAACTGTTTCTACTCCTGCTCTTTGCTTAGTGCATAGTTCCGCAGGATTAAACTAAGATCTCCCCGTTTGTCATACTTATGCCTATGCATACTTAGATGATATTACCATATTTAGCAAGATATGGGATGTCCTTCTGCAGCAACTGGCTGCTGTTCTGGGCTGAATCCACAGGACAGGTCTGACTATTAGACAAATGCCAGTTTGAGAAGGGAGAAGTACAGTATGTGGCGCATTGGGTAGGTGGTGGGAAGATCCATCCAGCGCCAGCTAAAGTAGAATCTGTAGCTAGGTGGTCCACCCCCAGACTAAACGGCAGGTTATGGCTATTACTGAAAATCTGTACTTGTTTACAGCTCCGTCTCTAGGCCTCTAACTGACCTGACCAAGAAGCGACTGCACTGACTGATTGAGTGGACCCTGGCCTGAGAACAAGTCTTCACCGTCCTGAAAACTGCCCTGACCTCCCATTCAGTTTTGGCTGCACCCAACTCCTGGTGTGCTTTCATAGTACAGACTGATTTCTCTACTTTGGTGCTATACTCAGCCAGATCAACGACAAGGGGAAGAACTTCCAGATGCCTACATCAGCCTCAAGATTCTGGACCATGAGTAAATTATGTGGCCATAGAGAAGAAGTGTCTTGCAGTCATTTGGGCTTTAAAGAAGCTGCAACCTATTTCTTTGGTTACAAGTTCTTAGTGGTAGCTGACCACAATCCCCTCCGTTGGTTAAACCGAGTGACAGGGGATAATGTGGTTTTATTTGCTGAAGACTGGCCTTGCAAACCTACAAATTTACCAGTTGTTAGATAGAAATCACCAAAATGTGGATGAACACTCCCGCCAGAAGGATCAATGACATGGTTTTGGCAGCCTCAACTTGTTAGACATGACTTGGGCCACTGGAAAGGGGTGTGATTGTGACAATGGACATACCCAGTATTATCCAGCCGAACCCCTGCTAAGCTCATATCTGTTCTCCATACTTTTCTCCTTGCTTGAACCATCAGCTTTCGGGGTCTGTGAACTAGTATCCCAGTTTTGCTCATTTTCACCTTCTGGCACCACCAGCTCTTGCTTACACCCCAGGTGGGAGATGTGCATAAGTGCAGTTCACGCATATCGAGGGAAAATTGAGATGAGACTTGCTGGCACCATGGCCACACCTTCCCCTTGCTGACTTTAGCATCCCTGGTACCTTTGACATTAGTGGACAATGGGAGAGACTCAAGGAGGAGAGAAGTTCAAGTGGCTTTGTGGACGTGTGTTTTTTTTCTGTTTAATTTGTAACTGGCCTATTGTTCAATCCCCTATGAAATGTTTATCCATTGCAATAAAGTGTTCCTCTGTTTAATGATTACAAGAGTGAGAGCTGTACTTCGTCAGTTCAGGGAAGCTATTTTGCACTATTTTACCACGACAATCTCTGTATGGGAGATCTCTGGTGGGAGATCCACAGTGTGCCGGTCCAGTGGGTCTCATATTCCAAAATGTGGGAAAAATTTAGGAATAATAGAAAAAAAGCTGTTATAGAAGGAACTAGACATCTGTCCTTTGTTGCCTCACTTTGCTTTAAGGTGTGTCACTAAATTCTAGCCTTTTTTTTGTGGTTTCATGAAAGCCGGTTTGGGAACTGGTGCATTAGCTAAACACCAAAGATTTGGAGTCTGCCCTGATAATGTACATTAATGTAGAGACAGCGCTGCGTAAATACAGACGAGGCAATTAATTATATGAAAACTGCTTAATAGCTATCACCAAATCCTATCCTGATTAATGATCCCTGAGATCTGGTTTGGAACCCATTGCATTAGTAACATAATAAGCACTGTCTAAGCCTTTCTCTTCTAGCTCAGATGCATGGCGTGCCAGTTGCGTCCACTCATAGTTCAGAAGCATGGATTGTTTGCCAGTTCCTTCCTCTCCTAGCTCAGAAACATGCCAGTTCTTTCTATTCTTTGCTCAGAAACATGGCTTTTGTGCCAGTTCTTTCTATTCTTTGCTCAGAAACATGGCTTTTGTGCCAGTTCCATCCACTCCTTGCTCATAAGCATGATTTGTGACCCCGTTCCTTCTGCTCCTAGCCCAGAAGCAAGGCT
This sequence comes from Discoglossus pictus, assembly GCA_027410445.1. Taxonomy (NCBI): domain Eukaryota; kingdom Metazoa; phylum Chordata; class Amphibia; order Anura; family Alytidae; genus Discoglossus; species Discoglossus pictus. Next base: position 123,535,752 of record CM050169.1, on the reverse strand, counting down.
TGTAGGCCAGTTGTTTCCCCTCAATGTGTTGAGATGCAGCTCACACAGTAAGGACTACTGTTTGAAGTTAGACTGGTTACCAAATACCCATCTGATCTTAAAACATGGTACCTGTCTAATCTGGCACATAAAGCAATTATATACATTTAATAATTGAAGTGATTAACTGCCAGGTTTTCTTTAATTATAGAGACACAGCAAAGACCCCAGATATTTCTGAAATCAAACTACACACTGTACTGTGCTGTGGAGTTCATACAATACAGATTTATTTGTTTGTTTAGTTACCGATTAGCAATAAATCAGTGTAACTTTTAAATCTTGCAAGTTTAGTGTTATAGACTTAAGCAGATATGCCCCTATCAAGTGACCAGTGGATAAGAGAAGATCAGCCCAGAGGGGTTGTCCTAATAGGTGTTTCCATCTAGGGTCCTGATAACATTGTCTATTGCAGGCAAACCTACACTTGTCAGAAAAATTTAGAACAGAGTCTTTGAGAAGATCCTCTTACACATACTGGATACCAAACATTGGTGGGTGCTGGAGAAGATCTGCTAGAAACAATCATTTTAATTTAATTTCAAATATAATTTTTAAAATCTACATTGAATTTAAGTTGAAACCAGGAACTAAATAAATAAAATAAAAACATGCTATATGACCACTACAGTGGCTATTTAAGGGGGTAAGTGGTAACCATACTATATGACCACTACATGGGCTCTTTAAGGAGGTAAGTGGTAACCATACTATATGACCACTACATGGACTCTTTAAGGAGGTAAGTGGTAACCATACTATATGACTGTCATGAATCAGCCAGGGGCCATCTTGGATTTGGAACTGTTACCTGCCACATGTTATTGAACAGAAGGTTTTGGGCTCCCAGAGTCCCACTGTTATTGTTAGGCATTGAGAGAAGAGGCAGTTTACCACGTCACCACTAATAAAATCGTCATAACGCATTAAGTGGACTGACGTGGGAAGTACTGCCTCAACTCATAACATGTGGGTTATAACATGTTGTAGTGGTAATATCTGTAAATATATTGTATTTGAATGTTGGAGCCATGTTGTGTGCATCATCCATATTGACTGCATATGTAACCTGAGTTGATCACCCATCTGCCTTCCAGCTATCACCTAAAGTAAACACTTGAAGTAATAGTAAGGCCAGAACAAAGGGGTCTATACAGACATTGAGGCACCATAACCCCAGGGGGTCTACAGGGATTCTCACTCTGATAATCAGGGCAAATTCCAGAGGACAGGTAGATGTTTCTCCCTTGAGAGCCACACACCAACTGAATTAGGTAGCCACACCTAGTGGGCGGACCTGGGAGGAGTCTCATGGTTCCCTGCCTGATTGGCCAGAGGCAGTTAGGGGCTGACTAAAGATAGCCCTCCTGGTGATTTTGTATGCCTGTTTAAAAGATGTTGTTTTCAAAATAAAGTTGTTCATAATTTTCATCAAGACGTGGTGTGTAGATGTATTATTTACCCAGGGACATATGCTTGCAGTAAGATTCGTCAGACTTACTGTCAATATTGCTCAGTCTAAACCAAGGGCGGAGACATGATGTTCCTGTACTCTAAACGGCTCCAAGGTCCAGAGTAACCCAAATCAAGTCAGCAGACCCCAGCCAGAGAGTGGGTCGTGATAATTGGTGGCAGTGGTGGGATACTCTGAGAAGGACCAGAAAATGGAGCAGATGGAAGCAGAGGACTACAGACTAGTCCTGCTAAATCAATGGATGGCATTCATGCAATTATGGCATGGCCATGAGCTGGCAAGCTGGTTGGAGGAACTGGTAGAGAAAGAGATGGACTTGGAGGAACAGTACCTTGCCAGGATAGAGTCCTTGGGTGGCCGGAGAGAGGATCTCTATTTTCGTTTGGATCTAGAATATGGGGTCGGTGAGATTCTGAATGGTGATCCGGAATGTGGCATGGGAACTGCAAGGAGGCATAATAACTTGTTTGTTGAACGCTGCCGGGGTCTGGGACTGGAAGCATGGTTCCCGGAGGCTCCTTTGCTGGAACCCCTGATTCAGCAAGAGCTGCAACTGGAGGCTGAGTATGTGGAATTGTGGGATGCGATACCCAAGAAGTATTTTTTCAACTCAGACGGTATGTACCAGAGGGAGTATGCTCACTGGAACTGGGGAGAGGCATTTCTAGACTGTAAACAAAGTGAGGAGTGGGAAGGGGTAAACACTGTTCCTTTGCCAACTCCTGGGGATGGAGAATGTTTGCCCCTAGAACATGCAGTAACTGTGTCAGGGCCTAGTCACCAGCCCAAAGAGCCAGAGACCCAGTGGAATGTTCCCTGGGTGGGGTCAGATAATCCATGTTTGCCCCCTGATACCCCAAGAGATTTAATCCCAGAGGAAGTGGGAACTGTTCACAAGCTAGGGCCAGATAAGTTAAGTCTGCCCTCAGAAGTTCTAGGCAAAGTGTGTTGGCCAGAACTGTTAATGGAGCCAGAGGCTCGGGATGATTGTGTGATGGACGGTGGGAAGGGAGCCTTAGAGGCCAGGCTGGAAGGGAATGATGAGATTCCCCAGCCTGCATCAGATAACCACTGTCTGTACCCTGACAGTCCAGGGGAGTTGTTCCCAGAAGTGCTAGTGAAGCACAGAACCCAGGAGGGTTGTGTAAGAGACTGTGGGGAGGGAAATGAATTGGTTTCTGGCTACAAGGAACCTGACCTCACACAGCAAGAGAGTGCCAGGGGCACAAAGAGCCAGGCGGGGGCAGCAAGCATGCCAGCCTTGGCAAAAGCATTATGGGTGCAGAGTGGCACCATGAAAGAGGGTGTACCAAGTGGGGAGATACCCTGGATAACCATTGTCCAGGGGCCCACTGGAACAGACACCACTCCAAAGACCCAGTTCAACAGAAAGGACTGGGATAAAGTTGCTCAACCCCGGGCAATGGAGGAGTGTAAGCACAGCTTGGGTGGGAGCAGCGTAGCTCCCCAAGCAGCAACGAAAACAGCTGGACCAGAGGAAGGAAGCCAAGAGGAGCTGTCCCTTTGCGATCCCATAGGCCCAGAGACTGTATTAGAGATCCCAGCCCATCGGTGGGGACTGGCTGGGGGGAACAGAGTTGCTATGGGACAGAAACTGTGGCCCACCTGTTGTACTCTGGGATACCAGATTATTGGGGAGGTACCCTGGACTATTTGGGTGGGTGTGAATGGGAAGAGCAATTTGCTCTATACAGTGGGAGCAAGGCCAAGGGCTGGGGGAGGTTTTTACTCTGCACCTTGGGACAAACAAGAACTGGCATAGCATACAGAGGGCCAAACCAGCACATTCATGACTATCAGCGTAGCTGGAAAAATCAGAGATGTTTCCTGCCACGCTTGGGGAGGTGTTGTCATGAATCAGCCAGGGGCCATCTTGGATTTGGAACTGTTACCTGCCACATGTTATTGAACAGAAGGTTTTGGGCTCCCAGAGTCCCACTGTTATTGTTAGGCATTGAGAGAAGAGGCAGTTTACCACGTCACCACTAATAAAATCGTCATAACGCATTAAGTGGACTGACGTGGGAAGTACTGCCTCAACTCATAACATGTGGGTTATAACATGTTGTAGTGGTAATATCTGTAAATATATTGTATTTGAATGTTGGAGCCATGTTGTGTGCATCATCCATATTGACTGCATATGTAACCTGAGTTGATCACCCATCTGCCTTCCAGCTATCACCTAAAGTAAACACTTGAAGTAATAGTAAGGCCAGAACAAAGGGGTCTATACAGACATTGAGGCACCATAACCCCAGGGGGTCTACAGGGATTCTCACTCTGATAATCAGGGCAAATTCCAGAGGACAGGTAGATGTTTCTCCCTTGAGAGCCACACACCAACTGAATTAGGTAGCCACACCTAGTGGGCGGACCTGGGAGGAGTCTCATGGTTCCCTGCCTGATTGGCCAGAGGCAGTTAGGGGCTGACTAAAGATAGCCCTCCTGGTGATTTTGTATGCCTGTTTAAAAGATGTTGTTTTCAAAATAAAGTTGTTCATAATTTTCATCAAGACGTGGTGTGTAGATGTATTATTTACCCAGGGACATATGCTTGCAGTAAGATTCGTCAGACTTACTGTCAATATTGCTCAGTCTAAACCAAGGGCGGAGACATGATGTTCCTGTACTCTAAACGGCTCCAAGGTCCAGAGTAACCCAAATCAAGTCAGCAGACCCCAGCCAGAGAGTGGGTCGTGATAATGACCACTACATGGGGTCTTTAAGGAGGTAAGTGGTAACCATACTATATGACCACTACAGTGCCTCTTTCGGGAGGTAAGTGGTAATCATACCATATGATCACTACAGTGGCTATTTAAGGAGGTAAGTGGTAACCATACTATATGACCACTACAGGGGCTATTTAAGGAGGTAAGTGGTAACCATACTATATGACCACTACATGGGCTCTTTAGGGAGGTAAGTGGTAATCATACTATATGACCATTACATGGGCTCTTTAAGGAGGTAAGTGGTAACCATACTATATGACCACTACATGGGCTCTTTAAGGAGGTAAGTGGTAACCATACTATATGACCACTACAGTGGCTCTTTAAGGAAGTAAGTGGTAACCATACTATATGACCACTACATGGGCTCCTTAGGGAGGTAAGTGGTAACCATACTATATGACCATTACATGGGCTCTTTAAGGAGGTAAGTGGTAACCATACTATATGACCACTACATGGGCCCTTTAAGGAGGTAAGTGGTAACCGTACTATATGACCGCTACATGGGCCCTTTAAGGAGGTAAGTGGTATGCACAGGTGGGATTTTATATTTGAAGCTTATGAGAAAGTCTCATGAAATGGGTTAGAGAATTCCAAAGAATGGTAGCCAGTTTTGACTAGTCCTGTAGGAGAGCGTGGGAGGGGGTAATGATGGTGGACAAAAAGCACAAATCACAGGTAGTGGAGAGCTGGAGTGTATGTGGAGGCAAGATCTGAGATATAAATGGGAGCCACAAATTATTCCAGCATGTACACATGATTTTAGAATTGGGAGGATATCCCCAGATTTGTCACCTAACAGTGGACAATGTGGCAGTACAGCTTATCCATTTAAAGGGGCTCTGTCACCCCAACAGGAGGGTAATCTCATTTAAAGAGCCTCTCTTTGAGGCTCCTGTATGCTAATGTGCGGCTCAGTATGCTAAAGTGTGGCTCAGAGTGCTTGCTAAAGGTGGGAGAGGGGTCTAATTGCCAGATTGTAATCCTAATTAGCACATTAAAGAAGCTAATTAATATGCCTGAGCTGCTTGTTTGCATAATGTGTGTCTCAGAGTGCTTGATAAAAGTGGTCTAGCACCATATAACCGTGTGGGTCTTTATTTTGGCCACTACAGAGACCAACAAGCAAACTTTAATCCAAATTAGCACATCAAAGCAGCTGATTAATATGCATGATCTGTTCCTTTCCCCCCCCTCCCTAGTACAGCCTAAGGATCTATCCTGTTATAGTTACGGCACAGGTCTGCCGATGCAATGCGGCTACCAACAGCTAGATGGTGCTGCCGACATTTTGCAGCGCTGCTGATATATTAGAGAAGTTCTAAGCTTAGAATGGTAGGCTAAACCTTAAACTAACCCTAACCCTCACTCTAACCCTAACAGTTTACCAAAGCCTTATATATCGGCAGCGCCATCTAGTGGTTGGTCACTGCACTCCATAACAGGAAATGACCTTAGGCAACATTTCTAATGGGAAGCATTATTTGGCCATTTAGATTTTTAGGATAAGGGATTTTCTATCACTAGTGCCAACTGATTGATGATTGTTTTATAAATCAGAGTTCTGAGATATCAGTATACTTATTTAAATTGATAGGTGTGTTCCCTGTTGTTTTCATGGCCAGTCTAGCCCTTTGTATATTAAGTGGATATGTCACAATTTTAAAATCACAAACAGTGTTGTTTTTGTTTTAAAGTGGAAATAAAGTTTTCCAGTTTTTGTTCATTGAAATTTTGAGCTGCTCATTTGCATAATGTGTTGCTCAGAGTGTTTTTGATAAAACTGCCAGATAACATTGTGGGGTCTTTATTTTGGTCACTACAGAGACAGACAAGCAGGCTGTAATTCTAATTAGCACATCAAAGCAGCAAATTAACACGCACAAGCTGCTCATTTGCATATAAATGCAGCAACAGCAACATGGACTTTACTCACTTTAGAAAAAAATGGATAATACAACATATAGCCAATTTTTTATACTCTTTAAAAATAATCTAAAAAAAACTTGACACATACATGGTTGTTCAGTCCATCAGTCATGTCCGACTCTAGATGACCTAATGGACATAGCACGCCAGGCACATCTGTCTGTGTTTCTGGTTATGTTTATCCATACATTTTTCTTGGCAAATATACTGGAGTGGGTTGCCAGTTCCTTCTCTATCTTGGGTGACCCTACATGGTTTAGCTCATTGAAGTACACAAGCTCCCTCACCATGGCAAGGTAGCGAGCCAGAAGGGGTAATACATACATTAGTAGTGGCCTAATCTGGATCCAGAATAGATTAACTATCTGAAAGCTGCGAGGGTTGGTATTTACCTCATAAATGCAGCGCTGCCCTCGACACGTTTCACACTATAGAATCATTGTTATTTATCCTCAAATTCCATATCTGTAATGTTAATATATAAAACGGAATATGTTGCTTTTTTCCTGTATGTCTTATTCCGTTGAGCAGGAAACCTCCAAGCAAGTGCTGTAAAGTTATTTATTTAACGTGTGCACAACTGCACCCAAGTTTTTACCATACAAGCCCTGGAACATGAAATAGAAGAGCAGCATGACACAAAGTCAGGACGACCTGCCTTAAGAACACGCTACAATAAAATAAAGAACTAATACAAGTAGGGTAGTGCAAAACCTGATGCCATGGGAGGTGCCAAAGATATTTTCTATATAGCTTACACAGAAATGCCACACATTTTATTTAATGGATTAAAGAACTATATTAACAGTATGCGTCTTTGCTGAAGAATTGATAGTGGAGAAAGTTTTCTAAAAAAACAAGAAATAAAAAAAGACTTTTGATCTTTCCTGTTGGGTGGCCGGTAGCAGTCGGTAGCAGCATGGAAAGGGAACATTAGATGGTGCTGTGGACATTTTACACAATTTCTAATCTAAAACTGTTACCCTAAATCCTTACCCTAACCTTACCCTAACCAGCATCCTAACACTTACCCTAACCCGCACCCTAACCTGCACCCTAACCCAAACCTTACCCTAACCCGCACCCTAAGCCACGCCCTAACGCTATGAAATTGTTTCCATTTCAGATGAAATTCAATAAAATCGGCAGTAAAATCTCTGCATTGCCATCTAGTGGACTCTCGCCGCCACTGCTGCCGCCACTGATAGCAGCCACCCAACAAGAAAGGTCCTAGCCTTCTTATCGATTAGGATCAATCATTTGTATTATGCCATAAATAAACAAAGCTACTGTGTGCACGCCACTATCTTACTATGTAACAACCGTTGCGTCACATGCTGGCCGCCACTGCTGGCAGGGACAAAAGAGGAAAGATCCACTTTCTGTTTTATCTCTACTGCTCTACAAGTTAGCAGTTTTAATAACTTCAGTGGCTTTTTTCTTAAAGGGATATGTAAGCGAGCTGGATTATGAATGCATCTGATAGAGGAGAATTAGTAGTGCATGAAAAAATGTTTCGCATAAAAACATCCCAAAATAAACTTAGCTTACCTTGAAGTTAGCAAAATTTGCTACGTTTTTTGGCATTTGCATTTTATGGTGTGCACCCCTAGAAAACTCCACCTAAATTAGCATAACATTCAAATTCAGACTCAGGCTAATACATTGTATCATTCTTCACCTCAGTGGCTTCTGGCATGTGCTCAGTACAAGAACTGCAACAGTTACGTCCTGTGCACTGTACCAGAAAGGTCAAAATATGTACCCTGCTGTATTTCCTGTGGGTACCCGGCTTATGTAAGCGTCCTGTGGGTGGGAACAGCTGGATTTGACTTTTGTGCAAATAACTTTGTAAGTAAAATGAACTTTTCTATATAACACATGTTTTCATACACTACTAATTCTCCTCTATCAGATGCATTCATAACCCAGCTCACTTGTGTATCCCTTTAAATTGCAACGAGTGCAAGTTACACTAGGATACTCCCCCAAGGAAGGAAAGCAAGAAGAAGAAAAAAGATCCATATGTATAATTAATACATTAAAGACTGCATTTATTTGTTTCTTTTTTTCTACACATTTTTTCCCTCATTATTTCTTGAAAAAGTGCAGGATTGGGATTCAGCGGAAGATTAAGGGAAGGTGAGGCTGTAAACTTCTAATGTGTTAATACTTTAGGGGCTCTAGTAGCACTTCTGTATAATAATGCTGTTTACTAATGTAAAGTAGGAGGGAGTACGGAATAGCGGAGTTACTAGAATCGTGATGTTTCTACACTTCACAGTGAAGCCTTAAACATCCAGACCTATGGGACAGATCCTGTTACTCAGTAAAGTACAGACCACCCACAGACACAAAGTACAGAAAAAACGCAGGCGGGAGCCTTGCTCCAGTTACACACCCAGCTTGTGGTTAAAGTTTCTTTTTTTTAATTCAGGCTTATAACACAGTCTAATATTAACCTCTTCATATACATCTGAGCTGGAGCTTTTCATATACAGCCAAATATTAATTTACAGCAAATGTGCTATCTTCTCACTGCCAATATATGTAGAGATTTAATATTTTGCCTACATCCATCCCTTTAAATGCAATTTTGGGTTCTCCAACTCACGATCCTGAATTTTCTTTTTTCCTGCAGAGATCAAGCCATCATAGATAAGCATCTGGTTTCTCCTCTCTGGGGTTCTCGGTTCATTTAATTTGCAAATTCCAAATTATTATCAAATTAAAAATCAGGAGACCCCACACGGCTTAAAATGTCACAACAGAGACCCAAATTATGGTAGTATGGCAAAGTATGACATTTTGAGCTAAACACTCTGGTTTAATTGTGTTGTGTTTGTGTTGTTCAGTCATTTTGACTCTCCGTGACCTCATGGACTTCAACACACCTTGTTGATCCACTTGGTTGCCAATTCCTTCTAAGGTGTGCTGCAGCATCTAGCTCCTGGTGTCCCATTCAAGTACTGACCAGGCCCAAAATTACTGGGGTCAGCGTGGTGTGACCTCTTGATTCCCTGACTGGAATTGAACCCAGGTTGCACCAGTGAAAGCCCCAAATCCTAACAACTGGTCCATCAGGGAACCCCCGGGCGAATTACCTTGTTACGCTATTATTGCCTTCCTTTTGTATATGGCTTCTGAGGTATCAATGAAGATTGCCTGTTTACAGACTGACAAACCACAAGTCAAATTTCAAAGCAAAAGTAAGAAAAAGTTAAGATGTTCCATAAATACAGTGCATTGCAAAAGTATTCACCCCCTTGGCATTTTTCGTGTTTTGTTGCCTCACAACCTGGACATTACATGGATTGTTTGAGGATTTGCATCATTTAATTTACAGAACATGCCCACAACTTTGAAGATGTTTTTTTTTTTGTATTGTGAAGCAAACAACAAATAGAAAAAAAAAAAAGAAAAAGTCAATGTGCATAACTATTCACCCCCCTAAAGTCAATACTTTGTAGAGCCCCTTTTTGCGGCAATCACAGCTCCAAGTCGCTTTGGATAAGTCTCTATGAGCTTGCTGCATCTTACCACTGGGATTTTTGCCCATTCCTCCTTGCAAAACTGCTCCAGCTCCTTCAAGTTGGATGGTTTGCACTTGTGAACAGCAATCTTTAAGTCTGACCACAGATTTGCTATTGGATTGAGGTCTGGGCTTTGACTAGGCCATTCCAACACATTTACATGTTTCCCCTTAAACCACCCAAGTGTTGCTTTAGCAGTGTGTTTGGGGTCATTGTCCTGCTGGAAGGTGAACCTCCATCCTAACCTCAAATCACACAGAGTGGTACAGGTTTTGCTCAAGAATATCCCTGTATTTAGCACCATCCATCTTTCCCTCAACTCTGACCAGTTTCCCAGTCCTGAAAAACCTCCCCACAGCATGATGCTGCCACCACCATATTTCACTGTGGGGATGGTGTTCTTTGGGTGATGTGATGTGTTGGTTTTGCTCCCGACATATCGTTTTCTTTGATGGCTGAAAAGTTTAATTTTAGTCTCATCAGACCAGAGCACCTTCCTCCATACATTTTGGGAGTCTCCCACATGCCTTTTCGCAAAAACAAAACGTGCCATTTTGTTTTTTGCTGAAAGTAATGGCTTTCTTCTGGCCACTCTGCCATAAAGCCCAACTCTATGGATTGTACGGCTTATTGTCGTCCTATGTACAGATATTCCAGTCTCTGCTGTTGAACTCTGCAGCTCCTCCAGGGTTACCTTAGGTCTCTGTGCTGCCTCTCTGATTAATGCCCTCCTTGTCTGGTCCGTGAGTTTTGGTGGGCGTCCGTCTCTTGGCAGGTTTGCTATTGTGCCATGTTCTTTCCATCTGGTTATGATAGATTTGATGGTGCTCCTGGGGATCATCAAAGATTTGGATATGTTTTTATAACCTAACCCTGACTTGTAATTCCCAACAACATTGTCCCTTACTTGTTTGGAGAGTTCCTTGGTCTTCCTGGCAGTGTTTGGTTAGTAGGGCCTCTTGCTTAGGTGTTGCAGCCTCTGGTGCCAAAAAAGGTGTGTATATGTAATGACAGATCACGTGACACTTAGATTGCACACAGGTGGACATCATTTCACTTATTATGTGACTCATGAAGGTAATTAGTTGCACCAGAGCTTTTTATGGTCTTCATACCAAAGGGGGTAAATACATATGCACACACCAATTTTCTGTTTTCTATTTCTAAAAAATAGTTTTATGTATATACTTTTCTCATTTCATTTCACCAACTTAGACTATTGTGTTCTGATCCATCACATAAAATTCAGATTAACAAAACATTGAACGTAAGGCTGTAATGTAACAAAATAGGTAAAAAGTCAAGGGGGTGAATACTTTTACAAGGCACTGTATATATTTAACACTAAAGTCTAGAAGTCTAAAAAAAGTATATATAGAAAACTATTTTCTAGAAACTGTGCTGGTTAAAACCAGCTAGAATCAATGCTTCAATCCAATATGGCAAATACAAGATCTAGAGAGCAATGGGGTAGTAGTATAATAAATACATTTATTGTCCCAAATAAACCAAAAAACTCATATAAAAAAAAATTCCAAATCGTTTTATCTAGTCCAGACTTCCTCAGATCCATGAAGAAGTATGTACTAGATGAGCTGCATCAGCTATGTATTAAGTGAGTATATTGGTTAATTTGGGGCAATAGAAATAATTATTATACAGCAGTGAGCAAGTCTGTGCTAGACAAAACACAATGTTTTGTGAGTATAGTTGTTTTTTGGGGCATAAATGTATTTATTACACAACAACATTGCAGTTCTTTGCTCTCCAGAAGACATACGTATATGGAAGCCATCAATTCAAGGAGCTATTCATCAATCAGGACTTAATTAAGTATTATTAACAAAAACAGTCTAGTGGGAAGATCTACTGAGATGAGTGACAGCCAAAATATAGTAATTTGAAAGCTGCTTTACCTATTATTAATGGACACACAGTATATAGTACACCAACAGACTAGACAATTAACTAAGATACATAAGTTTTACACAAATGTTACTATGTGGCCAGATATCATATACAATATGAAAATTAATAATTAAAGTAACAGACAGAAGTATATTGTTGTTGGTCTTCCAGGTAACTTCAAAATACCTTTAAATCTGTGGGATGTTTGTGTCCAGAGTGATGTTAATGTAGCTCTGAGTACAGCTTTAAATCTGTGGGATGTTTGTGTCCAGAGTGATGTTAATGTAGCTCTGAGTACAGCTGTGATGAGACAGGGAGAGAAAGTTTGAGTCTAGGATATGCAGATAAGAAGGCATGACATTTTTAATATATTCCAAATATTCATATATTTTTATTTTACTATTCGACCATAATTGGAACCTCTGATTATCAGTGTTTCAGATCTTTCACAGGTTGGCATATTTATGTAAAAAAAATGTAATATTTTATTTTTAATATATGTTTTTATTATTGGTTTTGGTATGTACAGTATGCCAAAAAACACTAATGTTTTGTGTTACAGGCATGGGCATAGGAGCCCAAAAAATCTAAGGGGGATAATAGAACTCTACTTCCAGGACAGGAAGCAGGGGTGGATATACCGCCGGTGCTCCCAGTGAAATGCACCGGGGCCCTGCTTTGAGTGGGCTCCATTGCTGCAGTGGCCCTCAAAACTTTTTTATTTTATTTCTTTGTTTAAATTCTCTGCACCCCCCCCCCCCCAATATAATAAAAAAAATAACCATTTTTTTCTCGTCTTTTCATTAATTTTGGAGGGAGCTCCAGTTCTTGGTAATGTCACTGTTGATGACTGTCTTCACTGTGTTCCATGGTATATCTAATGCCTTGGAAATTCTTTTGTACCTTTCTCCTGACTGATACCTTTTAACAATGAGATCCCTTTGATGCTTTGGAAGCTCTCTGTGGACCATGGCTTTTGCTGTGGGATGCGACTAAGAACATTTCAGGAAAGACCTAATAGAGCACCTGAACTTTATTTGGGGTTAATCAGAGGCACTTTAAATGATGGCAGGTGTATGCTGACTCCTATTTAACACGATTTGGAATGTGATTGCTTAATTCTAAACACAGCTACATCCCCAGTTATAAGAGGGTGTATACTGTATATATATGTGCAGCCTCTTTTTCATATTTTTCGGGGAAAATCTTCTAAATCGTGTTAAATTCACAATCCACCTCACTCCCAGACGTGCCCCGTGCTGTCTGTGATGTTTTTGTAATTTATTTTTTTGTGTATTTAGTGTGTTTTTATTGATTTTTCGTTTTCGCAGTTCGTCCGTTAATCTCGTAATGTTTTGGGTCTCGTATCTTTTTTTTTCTAAGTCCCGCATCTCGTATTTTTTTTTTCATGTTAGTGCTGATAGTTGTAGTGTGTTGTAGTGCTTTAATTGCTCGGCTGGCGAGGCAAGGCTTAAGGCAATGAGCGCCTTTGGCGCTCATTGCCTAAGTGCTACGTGTTAAAGGCTCGCTTCGCTTTGCTCGCTAAGTACTAGGTGTTAAGGGCTCGCCTCGCTTCACGAGGCTCGCAGCGACGAGAAACTTTGGTGCGCATTGCCTAAGTGCTACACGTTAATTGCTCACCTCGCTTTGGCGCTCATCGCCTAACTCATACGCACCACGCAAAGTGTGACCACGTCTCGCAGTTTGACAACTATTATATGTGATATATAAATATATATATATATATATATATACGCATACTGTGTATATATCACATATAATAGTTGTCAAACTGTAAGTTGTCGTCACACTTGCAAGCCTTGTAAAGCGAGGTGAGCCGTTGAGGCACGCGCTCGCGAAAAATACGACTTTAACGGCCGAACCACCAAACTGGAAAAGACTGCGAAAAAACACAAATACAGTATGCCTCAAATTCACTTACACACTCACATACAGCACAGGGGGAGAGCCAGGGAGCCTGTGAGTGATTCAGGTTGCAAGTTAATTTGAGGCAGCAGAGGGGGAAAAAATGGCAACCCGAAAAAACGTAAAAATTCTGAGATGAAAACAAGGCTCAGCAAGGCCAGGCATGCAGAACTTAGAAAATACATGACGCAAAAGACACTAACACTTACACCAACAACGCCAGGCACGCAGGATTTAGAAAATACACAACGGCAAAGACAGTAACACTTACACCAACAACGCCAGGCATGCAGGACTTTGAAAATAAAACCAACGGCAGTCAGCGTGCGCCACGCAAAGATTCAACAGAGACACAGAGGAGAAACACACAGGGAAGGGGGGGGGGGGGATGGTGGAAAGAGACACATGGCATTCCCAAGCATAAAAGTTGCATCTTGCCGAGGCCTGTAATGAGTGGTGAAGTACATGGGAGGAGATGCTCCCAATGCACGCCTTTGGTGCTCATTGCGAGCCATGTGATGAGTGCCAAAGGAGCTCAGCGCGGGGTTTGTAATGAGCGCCGAAGGTGCTCTGGGGGCCCATAGCCTTGCATTGTGTGGCAAACAGAACTGCCTGGCTTAACATCTTATTGAAGTATTTTTTTGACGGGCACGTCACTAGTGTATATATATATATATATATATATATATATATAAATTATGGGTCAAAGCTTTCATGGGAAAGACATACTGCTCCATCCCCCTGTTCATACGTCTCTGGTCACAGGGGGAGGGAGATAGAGTTTGACCTCCAAGTGATGGGCCTCATCAGGACCCAGGTCTATAAAGGATATAAAGGATCATTCAATCACCACTGGCCACTTCCTTTGGTAAACATACATTTCCCACCTTATGCCCCCTTTCCACTACCAAACGTAGGCTAAGTCTGTCTCCAAGAACTTGGTGCCAGCCACCTATGTGCCAAGGGGTCTACAGCCCTCATTTTCAGCTACCTCCAGGCCGTGAGTCTCGCGTAGCGAGGCGAGCCGTTAAACCCGCTCATTGCCGACGAGCCTTGCGTAGCGATTCAAGCCGTTAAAACTGTAGCACTTAGGCAATAAAAACGAAGCACTTAGGCAATGAGCGCCTAAAAAATACATTGAGGAATATTGATTGCATGTTTTTAATCTATGCTAACATATCTGTGTTCATGCTCATTGATTGATATATTCATTTCATATTTTTAATCTATGCAAAAATATCTGTGTTCATGCTGATTGATTTATACGGATGAAGCAACATATTATACATTAATTTTACATTTTTGCACACTTTCAGCAGACCTGCAGCTGAATGAACAGAGACAGTGGCGTTTGTAGGCATTGAACATTATAAGAATAATCTTGACAGGTATAGAATTTAATTACATTACTACAGCAAAAAAAAATAAAAACATTTACAATACATTCAGGAATATGCTTTTAGGTTTTTTATCTATCTAAAGATATGTCTGTTGCTAATGATTGAATGATACGGATGAAGCTAAATATTAAAAAGGATTTCATTCTTATTTCACAGTTTTTTTTTTTTTTTGTTTTGTTTCCTTTACTTATTATAGAATACGACATAAAAAACATTTACATATATCACATATATAAGCTTTCATTCAACTCCCAAAATAGAACTTGTGGTATTCTATTCACCTTGTCTCAATCTTCCTCACCATCAATCGATAATGAGAAATGAGAGACGGAAAGTATATAGAGGATGGAAAAGAGAAGGAAGAACCTAGAGGAATTAGCCAATTCCTATAAATATAATCCCCAAGGGAGTTTCATTTCGTTTGTCATATCTAGTGTTAATGACTATATTGTTCTCATGTATTCCAATTGATTTTATTTTTATCTCTAAGACCATAGATATAATTCGACTTCATCAATTCTTTATTGTAGTTGATTTTGTTAGAAACTTTGCTCCAAGGTGGAGTTGTGGGCAGTTTCCAATATTTCACTAAAAGGTATTTCATAGTTAATAAAATATGTGATATCAGTAATTTATCCCTTGGAAAATTTTTATCTAATTGGAAATGAAATAGGATTACTTCTGGTATACATGGGAAGTCAGTTTTTAGCATAGTTGTTAAATGACTACAGCATTCTTTCCAGAAGTTTTGAATTTTTATACATTCCCACCACATATAAGCTGCAGTACCAATTTGGTCGCAGCCTTTCCAGCATAGTGCGGAGGACAAATGATTAAATTTATTAATTGAGGTCGAAACAAGGTACCACTTTTGAGTTAGCTTGAAATATAATTCTTTAAGGGAACTGTTTACCGAGGATTTCTTAATTAACCTTAAAGCTGTTATCCAATCATTGTCTACCTAATGTATTTTAAAGTCATTTTCCCATTCCTTTACCTTCTCTGATTTTATATATTGCAAAACTTTTTCCCTTATTTTATTAATCTTAGAGATAAGATGAGTCACATGACCCTTAATTAAAAGTGACTCTAACTCATACATTTTATCTATATTTATCAAAGGATAGCCCTTCTTTTTTAGTACTTCTACAATGACTATATAATTTAACCATAATATCTTATCAGTGGAATATTTCTTCCTAAAGTCTGTAAATTTGAATAGGGAACCTTGATCATATAAATCTATGACATTATTAAGTCCGGCTTCCTCTAGATCTGCTATAACTTTGTTATTATTTTCGTTCTTCAGAATGGCTATTGGAGCTGATAGAGACGGAAAATGGAAGAGTCCTAGTTTAACTTTATTATTATCCCAAAATTTTAGCAGTGATCTTATCCCCTTTGGTAAATTGCCCCATTTATCTTTTCTGCCTATAAATTCCCCCAATAGTGATCTAATTGAGGGGGAGCCCCAAGATCTTCCTCTATATTCTTCCAGCAAGTATTCCTATTTTTAATATTCATATTGATTATAAGGGGTAATGCGATATTTTCACAGATTTCTCTAATATCCGGTGATCCAATTCCACCAAGTTCAAAGTTTCTATTAGCTATTATCTTTTTTACTCTCACATTTTTATTTTGATAAATAAAGCTATCAATTAATTTCTGAATATTTTTAATGACCTGACCTGATACTTTTTCTGGAATACATCTGAATAAGTATGTTAATTTAGGGATTATACTCATTTTAACAGTTGCTATTCGGCCTGACCATGATAATCTTATATTTCGCCACTCATAAAATAATAGTCTAATTTCTTTTATTAGATCTGGTATATTCTTTTCTATTATTTTATCAATATGAAATTTGAATCTTATACCTAGATGTGTTATACTTCTTTGATGCCAGTTAAAAGTATAACTATTTTTTTATTTGATTATATCATCAAATTGTACACCGTTATGAATTATGTCAGACTTTAATTGGTTTATTTTAAAGTATGAAGCTTTCCCAAAATCAGTCAGTAATTCCATCAGGTTATTAATAGAATCAACTGGGTCTGTTATAGTCACTATGATGTCATCCGCGAATAGCATAACTTTATATTCTATTTGTCCTATTGTTAAACCTCTAATTTTATTATGGCATCTAATTCTTGAGGCCAATGGTTCTAAGAAAAGTAAGAATAATATGGGAGAAAGAGGGCAGCCTTGACGGGTCCCGTTAGAAATTCTAAATTTTTCTGATTGAAAATTTGGACCAACTATATATGCAGATGATTTTTCATATAATGCTTTAATTGTTTTAGATATAAAGTTGGTCAATCCAAACTTATCTAATACTGCTTCTAGGAACTCCCAGCTGACCCTGTCAAATGCTTTTTCAGCATCTAAAGACAGGATCAGCGTAGGAATTCCCGTTTTTTTTGCTTGGAATATCAAGTTTACTAATCTTCTAGTGTTATCTGAAGCCTGTCGACTTTGGACGAATCCAGATTGGTCTATATGTATTAATTTCGGCAGTATCTTATTAAGCCTATTAGCAATTATTTTCGCATATATTTTTAGATCTATGTTTAAAAGAGAAATTGGTCTATAACTTGTAATTTCCTCCGGGTTTTCCCCAGGTTTTAGAATATTTACAATTTTGGCCACAACCATTTCCTCCTCTATTGTTCCTGAATTTTTAATTTCATTAAACATCTCTAGAAGACCAGTTCTAATTTCTTTCCCAAGGAATTTGTAAAACAAATGGTCAAACCCATCAGGTCCTGGACTTCTATTTCCTCCGGAGTGATTTCTTTATCAAGATATTTATAGTCCTCGCTGTCGATTGAGGGTAGAGTTGTTTTGTCCAAGAATGTATTTATATCATCTCTATTAAGATTTAATTTATTTTCATTATTATAAAGGGATTTATAAAATTCTGTAATGATTTCTCGTATTTTATCTGGGTGAGTATAACTTTTACCATCTGGTCCCTTGAGACTTAATATTTTTCTTTGATTAGTTTGTTTCTTAAGTTTTTGAGCTAAATATTTACTTGTTTTGTTCGCCAATAAGAAGTGGGTTTGTTGAAATCTCCACACCAAAGAATCTGCCTGACTTTGCAGAGCCTTATTTATTTGCTTGTTTAAATTAATAATTATACTTGTTCCTTCCTTGTTCGGGCAATTTTTTTTATTTTTTATTGATCATTCAGCTCTATATATAGTGTTCTTAATGGTTTACCTCTTTCTTTTCTAATATTGGCCATTATAGAGATTATTTGACCTCTTATTACAGATTTATATGCACACCATAGGGTAACATTTGACTTGACCGTATTTGTATTAGTTATAAAGAATTCTCTGGTTTCTTTTTTTATAGATTCAAGTATTTCGTCATTCTTAAAATTTATTGGGTCAATCCTCCAAGTATTTTTTAGGGAAACGTTGTCTTTTCTATCTTCTATAACTAATGATAAGATGGAGTGGTCAGACCAAGTGGTCGGGATTAGATCAATATTTTTTGTTGATCTTATTGTCTTTATATCTAAAAAAAAGTAATCCAATCTTGAATAAGATCTATGGCGGTTAGAAAAATGAGAAAAGTCTTTTTCATGTGGATGGAATATTCTCCAGCAATCTAATAAATCATATTTGCCCATCTTTTTATTAAATTCTGTAGAGGTCTTAGTGATTTGATTTATTGTTTTTTTGTTAATCTTACCTACTCTGTCATTTATAGGATCCATAATCATATTGAAATCCCCACCTATAATTATCTTCCCTTTTCTAAATTTGGTCAATTCTTTAAGGATTTTTAAAAAAAAGCTAATTTGATTGATATTTGGAAAATATAAATTGACTATGGTCATATACTTGTCATTAATCTGACCGCCCCAGATTATATATCTCCCTAACGGGTCTATGCTTCTAAACTCTTCTATTATTTTTAACTCTTGGCTGAAAAATATCGATACACCTCTAGATTTTTTATTAAATATAGAGTCAACTCTGAGGTTATATTTTTTTTTATCCATATATTTCAGTGCCTCTTTATTCCAGTGTGTCTCCTGTAAGAGCAATATGTCTGCTTTCCTTTTTCTATATTCTTGGAAGGCCAAGTTTCTTTTAGAAGGGGAGTTTAGTCCATGAACATTATGGGATAGTAACTTAATCCTTTATGCTTCAATAATTCTAATTACTATTTCTCTTAATATCATTTTTATTCTTATCCTATTTTCCCCTTTGTTATAAATATTATTTTTAAATATTTGGAATTTCTCCTCCAATTTCTTCCTTCGTATCCCCCTACCAATTCCTTTCAACCTACTATTATTTTTGGGAGATCCAAACATACTCACATTCATACAACTAACAAACAAACTCGGGAGTGGACTTAAAATTATGTCCATCATGGTTATAGGGCAATTATGCCGATATTAGGAAATGTTAGGAGATATTAACATCAGGAAATAGTCATGAAGTCATACTAATACAATATCAAATTTTTATATACCGCAGATATATTACCTTCGTTGTCAATAATACATATAGGTTTAAATAAATAGAAACCATAAAGTCACAACAAATGTCATGTTATTAGTAGTAGCTTAGAAGAGAAAAGAACAAAATTTATCATTCCAACATCTTAAACATTTTTCTGTGTATTTCTATTTGATGGCTAAATTCCATACTCAATTCTTAAAAAAAAAAAAAATAATTCATTCTATGTACCCAGAATTCTTTGTAAGTCTTAATCCCTTCTTGTCTCATCACCTCCCCTTTCTACTCCCCCCATCTCCGTGCCTACAAAGTGCAACTGTGCTATTATTTAAAATCTCTCTTCCCCTATCAAGTGTATTTCTTATTGTGAACGTGATATTAATTAAGGGCTAATATCGTCTTCCTTAGGTTTTATATATCTTTTAGTTGTAAACGTGTTGGTGTTAGAGAGTTGTGGTTATACTAATCCAACTATAAATTATAATTCATTGTTATATCCGTGCATCATTTTATCCCAACTATTTTTAAAGTGCCTATGTGCTAAAGCGTAAATCCTTCTTCCCCTAAAAATAATTTTTATCTGTGTGATTGTTTATTGTAAATTACAAAGAGAGAAACTATATTTCTTAATTTACGTAAATTCTAATTATAGACTGCTAATTTTATGATTCATTTTCCTCTTATATCCATAGGTGTATTATAATATATTGTGCTATAAATAAAACTCCTTATCTATTAAATTCAGTGAATCGAATCTATATTATCTTACATCTTTCGGTAATATGAATAAATGTGAAGAAAAAGAAGGGAAGGAAAAATTAAAAGGAAAAAAAAAAGAAG
The DNA here is from genome assembly GCA_027410445.1 of Discoglossus pictus. Taxonomy (NCBI): domain Eukaryota; kingdom Metazoa; phylum Chordata; class Amphibia; order Anura; family Alytidae; genus Discoglossus; species Discoglossus pictus. The sequence continues at coordinate 123,515,448 of CM050169.1, read as the reverse complement.
AGTACGCAAACATCAAGTATCTCAGGTAACTGGAAGAGGGGTCAATTATTAAAGGTCCATTCCACTTGTTTATGTTACAAATTCGATGTTGCTTCTTTATTATATGGCAAGTCAATTTTTATATCCCACTTGTGTAGTAAAGATTGTCCTTCTTTTAATGAATCCACTTTATGCCACTTTGCATCTTTTAGTATAGTAATACCATGAGGAAATTTCCATCTGTATAAAATTCTCTTCTCAGACTTGCTGTTATAGATGAATATTCTTTCCTTTTTATTAATGTTTGTGATGACAAATCATGAAAGAATTTTATTTTTTCATAGGGAAAGTCTAGAGTCTTTTTTTGATGCATGGCTTGTAAAATAGCATCTTTAAATGGTAGAAAATGGATTTTGACAATAACGTCCCTTGATAATGCTTTGTTGGAACCCTTAGGTAGAGGAGTTCTATATACAGTTTCAATTTTTGATTCTTCCTTAGGGAAATGGGGAATTAACCCGCTAAACATTTCCTCCACAGCTTTCTTCAGCTCTTTATCTGGTATTTTTTCTTCAATTCCTCTTATTCTCAGGTTTTTCTTCTTTGATCTGTTTTCCATATATATAATTTTATTGGAGAGATCTTCTATTCTATTTTCCAGCTTTTGTATGGAATTTAAGAGAGTAATATTGTCAGAAATTAACTTGTCACATTTTATCTCATTTTCATTTATTCTTATGGAGTTATCTTGAATTGTTTTTGTATTAATCGCCATCTGTTTTGTTAGATCAGATGTAATTTTTATTTGAAAATCATTTAGCAGGTCCTTCATTTTAGTATAGGTCAGAAGTTCTTCATGGGATTCTTCTCCGCCATCTAATGATGATTGTGAAGATAGTCCTGAAGATTTATTTATATTTGGTTCCAATATTGAGGATTCTGCTTGAGGGATTTCTATAGGAGTTAATTTGTTCTTTGGGGAAAAGAATTGCAAGTCAGGGTTTTTTTTTTTTTTCCCCCTGTTATTCGGCTTGGAAGAGGCTGTATTTTTTCTGTTAGCCATTTTTTTCTTCCTTTTCTATACCTTGTATCAATTATCCTATCAGGATTCTTGGAGTCTTAATCCTTGTCGCTTGGATATATGGCTTGGTCTGTATACTTGCTCTTTATCTCCTACTAGTTAACCACTAGTATTTTTTAGGCAGTTAAAAAACATTTTCTCCTTGTATTGTAGCAATCTTTCTTCCCCCTATTAGTTCTACTTGATCATATATATAGAACTATCTTCTTGGCTCTATGGCCTATCTCTTATTGGGGGGTATTAAGAGCAAGTAATCTTCATAATTGTAGATCTCTATTTCACCATTTATAAGTCCCGGTATATCCAAGTATATATTATATTTTGTGTCTATGTATATTTATACTCCAGTTGCTTGCCTTTAGCTGGTTTTAGTCTTTTTGTAAAAAGAAAAAATTATGTTTTAGCTTTTTAAATATATATTTACTGCTTTTAGCCACAGACTTTACATTGATGTTGCATATAATGTCTTTGGTGGCACTAAGTGTCTGGGAGTGTGGCTGTTCTTATAATGCAGGTATCTGGTCAGTGTCTTCAATCTTTAATTATAAGTGAGTAATCCATTATACCTCCATTCACCATTTTATGTCCGATAGTATAGAGGCCTTAACTTGATAGTAGTATTATCAAACTATAAGTTTCTGAGACTGTTCATATTGATAAAAATCTTACTACCATATCATGTATCTCATTTCTTGATCCCAAAAGGTAACCTTATATATCCTGCTATAGGCAGTTTATGGTATGTATATATATATAGTAACGCTGTGGCTTATTATTTCCCCACTTTGAATGTCATGTTATATCTATGGTGACATACCTTCTGGGGATCTTCCATAGCCTGAGCCACACATCAGAGTTTCAGCGTTTTCAGCGTCTCATCCTTTAGCCTCATGTCATCTCTCCTGCCTGTAGCAGCTTGTAGCAGCTTGTAGCAGCCACACTCACCCTTAGACACCGTCTCCGTGTGATCATACGTCGCTGTGTAGATGTTTGCAGCTTCAGCTCTTCAGAGAGCGATAACATCAAGTGCAGCTCAAACGCATCGATTCTAAGCCACTTGGTAACTTCAATAGGCGCATATACCTGCAGCTATGCTGTTCATGACTTCCTGACTCTCCTGGCTCCTACCACAGACTCATTTTCGTGCCTGTGGACTGACCATTTCCGGTACCCATTCTTATTTCACAGTTTCATCGGATCTGCAACTGAATCAACAACCAGAGTGACATTTGCAGCCTTTGAACACCATAAAGATCACCTTCACAGGTATAACATTTAATTCTGAAGTGATGGAACAAAAAAGGCTACATTATATTTTGATAAAATGGATAGAACTTATTGATTAATTAACGTATAATAATATTTTCATTCAGTAATAATTAGTCATCACTTAAAAAATATTTTTTAGAATATAAGAACAATTATTAACATGCACTTATGTGAATTTGGAAAGAGAATAATTATTAATAATAATATTAAAAAAAAAAATAGGACTAGAAGACTTGCGAAAAAAAGGAATTAAATGTATGTAGTCAAGTCAATCAAGAATGAATGTAATTGAAGGATTAATAATTACGTTATAAAAATATATATAAGTGCAGCCTTTTGCTATTTAATATATGTAAATAAAAAAGAATTGAAATGGTTTTATTTATTTCATTGTAAAAAAGTACAAGATTTAAAAAAAAAAATAAAAGTCTGTTACAATACATATATACTTTCTTAATAGCTATTTATGTTTCAGCTTCTTCAGGAGAATAGAAGTAACTTGGAAAGTTCGACATTTATCCCATTTTTTTAAATCACTCAATAACGGACATTCATATTACTTTACTAATTAATTAATAATTACCTTTCAAAAATATATATATCTGCAGGCCATTGCTATTTAATATATGTCAATAAAAAATTATTGAAATGGTTTCATTTATTTCATTGTAAAAAATTACAAGATTTTAAAATGGTTGATTAGTTCATTCATCCAATTTAATGTAACATTAGAAACAGGTAAAAACAATATGTACAGAAAACAAACAACAAACAATAATTACATCTCTATTTACAATTACAGATTAAAATGGCGGATAATGTAGAAGACAAAATTGAACGCGAAAGAAGATTGGCAAGGGAAAGGAAGCAAAGGTGGAGAGATGCACAGTCACCGGAAACTTCCCAACGCTTGAGAGAAGAAGATCGACAGATACTTTTAAATAAAAGAAAAATGAGTAAGCAGCAAGGGAGTGTGCTGGGGCTTCCAAGAAAAGAAAAAGTAAAAAAAAAACATGTCTGTGAACCATTGTCCAATGATTCTATATTGCCTAATGAATCCAATGTAGAGACACATGACACCAATGTAGATATAGAAATTTGTTCTGATGTCTATGTTGAGAAAATGCATGACAATGTGTTTAGTAGAGCACTACAAGTAGACACTCATTATTGTGGATTACTTAATGTTGTTTGTCAGTTTTGTGGGGCCTATCATTTTCTAAAGGAAAGATCTACTGACGGAGATTTCATTAGTTGCTGTCAGAAAGGAAAGGTAAGACTTCCACTAAGACACCCATTTCCAGATTATTTAGAAAGTATCATGAGCAATCCAACATTTCCAAATTATACTAATTTAAAAAAAAACATAAGGTCTTATAACAGTGCAATTTAATTTGCTTCAATGGGTGCAACATTAGCAGAAAATGTACCAGGACATGGTCCTTACTGTTTTAGAGTTCAAGGTCAAATTTACCACTGAACTTCACATTTACACCCACAAGAAGGAGAGCAAAGGAAATGTGCACAGTTATATGTCTTAGATACAATGGAAGCGGTAGAACAAAGAATGACACTTCCAGAAAATAAACAGTGTTTGCGCATAGTCTTTGAACAGCTGGATAAAATTATAGGAAAAAACCCATACAGTCAAGCATACAAACAATTAGCACAGCTTGAAAAATAACAACAGGAACAGGCTCAAAGACATCAATTGCCTACGCCAGGAGTAAATATGGTGTTAAAAAGAAATCGCAACACTGATAAAAGACAATATAATTTACCAACAGTAAATGAGGTTGCCATGGTGTTTAAAAATTAAGATGGTGAACCACCATTTCAGCGGGATATTAGCAGTGGCGGCTGGTGACTTTTCAAGTTGGAGGGGCGACAGGGCGAAACATAGCCACTCCCCCTTTTTCAAACCACACCCATTTTATAACTCCTCCCCCTTACGTCATAATGACCTTTATAAGCCCCACCCAATGACCTTATACTTGTAAAGCCCATTGAAATACATGATCAGCAATGCAGAAATGTCAAGAAGTAAAGTAACAATGGTTCATTGGTATACAATATAGATTGAAAAAACTCATGTGACAAGACTACAGCAATATCATAATTGCACCTATACGTATTAACAGAAAAATTAAAGGAGTGACACCTACCATTAGTCGGGTCTTCTTCTCAGGGTATTCACGTTCATTAAGTTGACCAACGAGTAGAAACAAATCTGCAGCCACATAGGGTTTGCACCTGGGGTTGAAAGAATACAAGCAAATCAATCAGACCATTCAAGAACAAAACCATACTTAAAAAACATTAAACGACCAAGTGGAACCATATAGGCCCCAAACATACCTTAGAAGACCAAGTGGAACCATATAGGCCTCAAACATACCTTAGAAGACCAAGTGGATCCATATAGGCCTCAAACATACCTTAGAAGACCAAGTGTGACCATAGGCCCCAAACATACCTTAGAAGACCAAGTGTGACCATATAGGCCTCAAACATACCTTAGAAGACCAAGTGTGACCATATAGGCCTCAAACATACCTTAGAAGACCAAGTGTGACCATAGGCCCCAAACATACCTTAGAAGACTAAGTGGAACTATTTAGGCCCCAAACATACCTTAGAAGACCAAGTGTGACCATATAGGCCTCAAACATACCTTAGAAGACCAAGTGTGACCATAGGCCCCAAACATACCTTAGAAGACCAAGTGTGACCATATAGGCCTCAAACATACCTTAGAAGACCAAGTGTGACCATAGGCCCCAAACATACCTTAGAAGACCAAGTGTGACCATATAGGCCTCAAACATACCTTAGAAGACCAAGTGTGACCATAGGCCCCAAACATACCTTAGAAGACCAAGTGTGACCATATAGGCCTCAAACATACCTTAGAAGACCAAGTGTGACCATAGGCCCCAAACATACCTTAGAAGACCAAGTGGAACTATATAGGCCCCAAACATACCTTAGAAGACCAAGTGGAACCATATAGGCCTCAAACATACCTTAGAAGACCAATCAGCACTGCATAGGCCCAAACCAGTGGATCTTGGGATTCAAGAAAACAACAACATTTAACTTCTGTTTAGACAACACAATAATCAATGTCAAACAAACACGTTGAATTAGCATATGGATAACCATATGAGCAGTAACGCCACGCCAAGGCTTCAACAATTGTTACTGACCATTCACACACCTTTCATAGCTCCTTCAATATGCACACCCACACACCATTCATACTTTACTTACCACTAGTTATTTTTGGTAGTGAGGTGGTGCCATTTCTGAGAACTTTACGTACCCTTGAAGGTGCCTCCAATTCCTTCAAACCAATGCATTTAACCGCTACAGGGCCATGGTGCTTTTTAATTACTTTTTTGATCCTCTTCAATGTGGAGAAGCATCTTTCTGGTTCTTTAGTAGTCTTTGTTGTTGTAAGCAGGATTCCTTATAGCTTCACTCACTCTGTTAAATTATGTAGATTAAATTGATGCTAAAGTTGCTGCAGAGCAACAGCACTTGTACAGACATGGAATTCTTGCTTCCCGTACACAAGTGACAGCTACCTTGGAAGTGCCTCCAATTCCTTCAAACCACGCCAAGGCTTGTTACTGACCATGCACACACCTTTCATAGCTCCTTCCATATGAACACCCACACACCGTTCATACTTTACTTACCACTAGTTATGTTTGGTAGTGTGAGGTGGTGCTGCTTAACGCAGTTTATCTTTGCACACCTTGGGGGTATGCATTCTTCTTTGCTTCAATCACTTGTATTTTAATTTTGCACGGCGATCTTTCAAAGAAGAAAACTTCTCAATGGTTTTTTCATTGAGGTCTGGGATCTCGGAAATCAGTTGCTTTTCCATTGAGAGCATCGCCAATGCATTCAACCGCTCCAGGGACATGGTGCTTCTTAAAAAGGTTTTTATCCTCTTCAATGTGGAGAAGCATCTTTCTGATTCTGCAGTGGTCATCGGTGTTGTAATCAGGATTCTTAATAATTTTACTGTCTCTGTGAAATCATTCTGCAGATTAAATTGATGGAAAAGTTTGTGCAGAGCAACAGCACTTGTACAAGTATGAAAATCTGTCTTCCCATACAGAAGTGACAGCTCAGTGCGTAATTGTTCCTTCTTCAGTATTGGATATGCTTGCACGGTGTCTTCCAGAGCTTGGGTTGGAAAGCAAGTGTCATGGGTTTTATACAAGTCACTTTGAACAAGTTTGGCACTGACTAGGTGATTTGAAAATGAAAAACGTTCTTTTGCATGAACCACCACTATGTCACATACCGCTCTTGAAAGTTGAGATCTCAGCACTCCGTCTGTTGACTGTTACATCGCTCGGCAAACTTGCTTCTATCTCTTCCACAGAATTACGGATTTTCTGGATGCTGGCGACAAAGTCTTCTGTGACTTTTTTGATATAAACAGTATCCGTGTCTCACTTCTGAAGCTGACTATAGAGGATGTCAACATGTGGCATTATTAAATGAAATAATTTAAGGAAGTAAAGGAACCCCCTGTCTTCCAGCATTCCAATGAAACCTGCGGCTTCCCGTATAGATGTTGGATCAAAGTTTAGACATGCTTCAATTGTCTGGAAGCACTCAAGTAGTGCATCTCTTTTCTCGTAGATCACGTTCACGGTCCTAACGTTGAAGTTCCATCGTGTTGGTGCACCTCTTGGAAGTCTTCTACCAACTACCTCATCCAGAACTCCAGTCCTTTTTGGAGAGCGTGAAAAAAAAGATGGTATGCCGCCTATGTTAAAAAAAAAAAATTGGAACTCTTCCAATCCTTGAAACTGCTTTCTCCATTATTAGGTTCAGTTGGTGAGCATAGCAATGGACGTAGTGTGCGTTCGGGTACACGTCTTTTATTTTTCTTTGAACTCCTCCTTGATCTCCACGATCTGGCACCATCGTAGCTTTGAGCTATGAGTTTCTTCTTGTCTTCTGGCTCTGGGAGAACAGTATTCAGTGTTTCCAGCACAACAGCAGCAATGGAGTCTGCATCCGTTGATTTCATTTCCGTGAAGCCATCAAATCTTTCCACCACTTGATGCTTCTTGTCAATGTAGCGATAGACTACAACGCACTGTGTCCTAGCGGAAATATCGGTTGTTTCATCCGCTTGGATTGCCACAAACTGGGCTTCCTTAAGCTCTTGGTGAATCACTTCCTTAATAACTTCATGCATGCAGTCCAGTAGCTCATTCTGCACGGTTTTGGAAGTGCCCTTAAACACAGTTGCAGTCTTCAAATGCTGTTCCATTGCACTATCGATACTGCCAACCAAATCCACCAGGCCTCTAAACACTCCTGGATTTAGCGATGTTTCACTCTCGTCGTCTCCTCTTAATGCCAGTTCAAAAGCGCAACAAAAGCGAACACAATCAATTATCTTGGAAAGGATGTACCGGTTCTTAGCCACTTCTTCGTTGTGTTTTTGAATGCTGACTTGGTATCCTTGGTCCAGTTGAACAGCAATGTTCGCCTGTCCAAGCATCTCAAGCTTGATCCTGTTATCCAAGTGAGCTTTAGAACTTTTGTGTTTCGCCAATTTATCAGCTAGATGTTTGACGTCAGTCACTCCAGTTTTGGTCCAAGCAGCGTCACCACCAAATAGGATGCATGGGAAACAATATAAGGACTTCCTAGAAACGCTTCCAGAAAGCCAGTCGTTCTTCTTGTACCATTCAGTATTGAAATTACGGACATATTGCTTCCCTCTATCTCTTGCGATTTGCTGCAGATTTATCTCTGGTTGGTCAGCTCCTAACCGTTTTACTTCCACCTTCTCCTCATAGGTTAGGGTGCCGAAAGGCTTCACAAGTAGAGAGTCAATAGTATTCATTTCTGATACCAATAGAAGAAAGAGATCACGGTATATTAATTTATATTAGGTCACAAAATTACTTTAAAATAACAGTGTGTTGAATTCATTGGTATATATTACAGATTGCAAACACTCATGTGACAAGGCTACATGAACATCAAATTTGCACCTATACGCATGGACAGAAAATTAAAAGCAATGATACTCACCTACAGTTGACTCTCCTTCTCGGGCTATTCACGTCCAGTAAGTCAACCAACGAGTCCAAACAAATCTGCTTCCACAGATAGTTTGCACCTGGGAAGTGATAGAAAACAACAAAAAAAACATTAGAACGTTCAAGACCCAAACCTTAACTTTTAAAACCTTGAAAGACCAAGTGTGACCATATAGGCCCCAACCGCACCTTAAAAACCTTAAAAGACCAAGTGTGACCATATAGGCCCCAACCGCACCTTAAAAACCTTAAAAGACCAAGTGTGACCATATAGGCCCCAACCGCACCTTAAAAACCTTAAATAACCAATTTTGACCATATAGGCCCCAACCGCACCTTAAAAACCTTAAAAGACCAAGTGTGACCATATAGGCCCCAACCGCACCTTAAAAACCTTAAATAACCAATTTTGACCATATAGGCCCCAACCGCACCTTAAAAACCTTAAAAGACCAAGTGTGACCATATAGGCCCCAACCGCACCTTAAAAACCTTAAATAACCAATTTTGACCATATAGGCCCCAACCGCACCTTAAAAACCTTAAAAGACCAAGTGTGACCATATAGGCCCCAACCGCACCTTAAAAACCTTAAATAACCAATTTTGAACATATAGGCCCCAACCGCATTTTAAAAACCTTAAAAGACCAAGTGTGACCATATAGGCCCCAACCGCACCTTAAAAACCTTAAATAACCAATTTTGACCATATAGGCCCCAACCGCACCTTAAAAACCTTAAAAGACCAAGTGTGACCATATAGGCCCCAACCGCACCTTAAAAACCTTAAATAACCAATTTTGACCATATAGGCCCCAACCGCACCTTAAAAACCCTAAATAACAAATTGGGACCATATAGGCCCAAATTGTAAAAAAAAAATAAAAATAAAAAAAAATATATATATATATATATATATAGATATATATATATATATATATATATATATATTGATTGATAGATATATTGATTGATATATATATATATATATTTATATATATATATATATATATATATATATATATATATATAAATTGACATCAATATATCACAATAAATAAATATATATAAATATATATATATAATATATACAAATATATATATACGCATAAAAAATACACATAAATATACATAAACATATACATACAACAATATATATTAATTGATATTTATTATTTGATTAATTGATGTTATTTATTACTTGTTATATTATATTGTTCATGCATTTCTATTACACATTATTTTTTATACATATTACAGTGCTATTTTTTGGCTATACATGTTACAGGATATTATCCTGTAACATGTATATCACATAAAATAGCCCTGTAATATGTATAATACATACAGGGTCAAACAAGTTCACACTAACCGTTTTTACCCTTCCAGGCTTCCATACCTGCTTGCTGATTTGCTAATTTTTTAAAGACTCTCATTGGTTGAAATCGATGTCAATCAAAAATTTCAGCCAATCAGAGTCCTTCAAAAATTAGTATATAAAGCAGACCGTGGGAAAAAAACAATTAATCGCGGGAGGGGCTACTTGTAGGAGGAGCTCTTTTAGTTTGTTGTTTTTTTTTTTTTAGAGCTTCGTTTTTTTTTTGTGGAGGCCTCTTTCAATGGGCCAGAAAGGATGGATGGACAATGGCTTCAATCAAGATTGGATTATTTGACCAGTGGCTTCTATCAACATTGGATTATTTGACCAGTGGCTTCAATCAACATTGGATTATTTTATTTGACCAGTGGCTTCAATCAACATTGGATTATTTGACATGGGCTTCAATCAACATTGGAATTGGATTATTTTCATGACTATATCCAGAGGACAGAAGGCCAACGCTGGAGGGGTCAATTTGACAGGTAAGTATGTGCTGTTGTTTATTTTATTTTTATTGATGTTTGTTTAATGCTGTTTATTTTTGTATAATAATGTGTTACTGTGTTTACTGTATTGTTTTTCCCTTCCCTTATTTTTATTTTATCTTTAAAAGTGACAGGCACATATACATGCCTGTTACTTCTAAAAATGGAATAAAAATAGGGGGGGGGATGCTAGGTAGGTAGTTGGTTCATCCAGGGTGGGGTCGGTCACGCTCAGGCGCCCATCGGTCGGTCGGTGACCGCGTAGGCCACGATCAGGGGTGGCACAGGCCTCATGGGGGTGAACATCCACCCCCATGTGGCCTGGTCAACCCCGCTCACCGCCCGAATACCCCGATCACCGTGATCGGGGTAATCGGGCGGTGTCATAGCATAGGCCGCATCGGGGTGGGGGTGATCGGGCCTCGGGGGTGGCATAGGGCGGCGACATGGAGGTCATCAGGGGTGGCACAGGCCTCATCAAGGGGGTGATCCGATCATCCCCATGTGGTCCTGTGCCACCCCGCTCACCACCCGACTACCCCGATCCTGTGATCGGGGTAATCCGGCGGTGGCATGATGGCATAGCATAGGGCAGGCCTGATCGGGGGTGGCACAGGCCACATGGGGGTGATGGCCAGGCTGGGGGTGGCACCAGGCATTGCAGGCCTAGGGTCGTCGGTGGTAGTTGGTGGGTGGCTGGGTAGGTGGCAGGCCAGGCAGGCATAATGTGGTAACTGGTCACCCCTAACTTTTATTAGGGGCTACTAGGGGTTTGGTTTGGCCAGGGGCAGGGGCAGGGCAGGTGCCAGGCAGGAAGACTTACTGTGTTAGGCAGGCAGAGCAGATGTGAGTAGATTCAGCCAGGGAGGTCTCTCAGTCTCAGCGTGACCAGGGTCAGGAAACAGAAAGGGGGAAGGGACAGGCAACTGGTGGTTTTATTGACTGTATCAGTCAATCAAAATGAAAACTCGAGGCCCTATTTGCTGGCGGGCGCTCAGGGCTAACGGTCTGGGTGGGTTTAGATAATTCTATTAGTAACTGTACAGCCTTCCATCATTGATTGGTCAATGATGGAAAACTGTCAGTCATTAATTGATACATTTATGACCGCCCATGCATATCGTCACTGTGATGGTGGGCGGCATGCATTAACGGTCAGGGGGCCAGGCCAGGACTCATTGAAGAGAAGAGAAGAGTCTAAAGGTTAGTGTACTAGTGTAATATGATCACACAGGGTGCAGGGGGCTACAATAGATACACAGCAGCATTAGTTAATATAGCGCAAGGGTTATCTTAAAGTGACAGTGTCCCTTTACTAACTTTACTTCATTTTAATACTATTGAGACTTGAAATGATGATGTACACCTTATATTTAATTGTTTTTGGTTTATACTAATACATTGTTGTGTTTTTTTTATTGCAGGGTGAAGAAAATATTTGGGGGGGCGTTTGCCCTGACGCCCCAATGGACGGGCCGCCCCTGGATATTAGAATATATCCACGCAATGAAGAACAACCATTTATCAACATAAATATATTAAGTTGTAATTTAGATCCAATGACATATCCCATTTTCTTTCCAAATGGGGAACCTGGATGGGAACCAAAATTACAATTGCAAAGATATCCCAATAGTATACTTCGTGTTAGATCTAATATTTCCATGCTGGAATATAAAGTGGCACAAACTGCTATTCAGGATTCTTTTAATCCAATTTTAAATGAGGGCAAACTCACTCAACAATGGATTATTGATTCATATCTACAAGTTGAAGCCAATAATCTAAATTTCATTACATTTCAACAAAATAAGTTACAAGTAAAACAGTATTGTGGATTGATGGATTATGTTGCAGAATTGGCTTCCAAAAGAGAAATTCCAGCTGGAAGAGCATTTATTTTGCCATCCACTTTTCAAGGATCTCCTCGGAATATGCGAGAAAGGTATAATGATGCCATGGCTATTGTCACAAAATTTGCAAAGCCAGATTTTTTTATTACATTCACGTGTAATCCTCAATGGCCAGAAATCAAAGAAAATTTGAATCTGGGACAAACTACTTCTGACCGACCAGATTTAGTGGCAAGAGTATTCAAAATCAAACTCAATTCATTAATACATGATATCGCTAAAGCACACTTATTTGGACAATGTGTGGCTTTTGTTTATACAATTGAATTTCAAAAAAGGGGACTGCCACATGCTCACATACTTGTAATACTGCAGGAAAAAGATAAGTTGAATACTGTAGAGAGAGTGGATTCAGTCATTTCGGCTGAATTGCCAGAGCAAGAAAAATATAACAAACTTTGGGAGATTGTTACACACAGAATGATTCATGGCCCATGTGGAGAGATGAATCCTAATTCACCATGTATGGAAAATAAAAAATGTACTAAAGAATTTCCAAAACAATTTCAAATGCAAACTTATGCAAATTGTGATGGATACCCTTTGTATAAAAGAACACATGGACAAACAGCTATTATCCGTGGGCAAAAGGTTGATAATAGATTTGTTATTCCATACAATCCACATTTGCTCATCAAGTACAATGCACACATCAATGTGGAAGCTTGCACTTCTATTAAATCAATCAAGTATGTGTATAAATATATATACAAAGGATATGAAGCAGCTACTGTTGTTGTGCATGGTGCTGCAAACGAAAATGAAAATCCAATTTTACATGGAATTTATTTAGATGCTCGCTATGTGAGTGCTCCTGAAGCAATGTGGCGCTTTTTGAAATTTGAGATGCATGATCGGTCACATGCTATCTATCGTTTAGCTGTACATTTGCCTTAAAGTCAGTTTGTTTGCTTTACTGCAGGAAATGAAAGAACTGCATTAGATCAAAGTGAACACAGAGATACCACACTTACTGCATAGTTTAAATTAAACTGCCAGGATACGCAGGCCAGACAATTTTTTTACATAGAGATACAATATCACTATGTATTTGTAAATGGTCTATGGCGACAACGAAGAAGAGATGCACATAAAATTATACCACTGATTTATACCGTCAGTCCAAGGGACATTGAACGTTTTAGTTTAAGATTACTTCTTTTACATGTTCTTGGTGCACAGAGTTTTGAGCATTTACGTACAGTGAATGACATAGTTTATTATACATTCCTATTAGCTGCAAGACATTAAAACTTCATAGCTGATGATACAGAATGGGAGAGGTGTCTGGAAGAAGCAGCACTATGTCAAATGCCTAAGCAAATGAGACAACAATTTGCATTCATTTGCATCTTTTGCAATGTACCTGATGCTTTTACTTTGTGGGAAACATTTAAATTAAATATGTCAGAAGACTTCTTGAAACGTTACAAGGAACCAATAGCACTGTTAAAAACCTTGATGGAAATACAAGAAATATTGTTTGCTCATGGATTAAATTTTGCAAGTTTTAATTTGCCAGATCCAGGACTTATAGATGACATCAACTTTAATAATTATGACACTGAGCTACAAAAACAAAACACTGAAGATAATCTGGCAACTTTAAATACTTTACAGTTACAAGCATTTCATGCCATCACAAATGCTACAGATGATGAAATGGTCAAAGACCGGTATTTCTATCTAGACGGCCCGGGTGGATCAGGAAAAACGTATCTATACAATTGTTTGATGAGTTATATTCGATCACAGGGTCAGATAGCTATGCCATTTGCAACAACTGGAATTGCTGCACTTTTGTTAGACAGTGGTAGAACTGTGCATAATGGATTTAAGCTGCCAGTTGCCATTTTGGAAACATCAGTGTCAGATATTCAACTGAATTCTTTACAAGCAAAAACATTTAAACAAACAAAACAAATTATCATAGACGAGGCAACAATGATGTCATGTCATGCACTGCAATGTATTGACAGATTCTTAAAAGAAGTGATGGATAATAAGTTGCCATTTGGTGGAAAGGTGATGCTGTTAGGAGGAGATTTTAGGCAAACATTACCTGTTGTGCCATATGGAAATAGAACGGAGATCATTGAAACATGTATCAAGACCAGTAAACTGTAGAAAATATTTACACATCTGAAATTATAATTAAATATGAGATCTGAAGGCCAAAATAAATTCAATGATTGGCTCATTAAAATCGGAGAAGGAAAACATCCAGAAATACATGATTTACCAAATGATACCATTGAAATTCCATCAGAAATGGTTTGCAATGAGTCACTCATATCAGCCATATTTCTAAACACTCTTAATAATGAGGATTACTCAGACATTGCAAACAAAGTGATAATAACATAAAAAAATATTGATGCCTGGAATGTAAATAACGAAATTTTAAAATACATAAATGCGCCACAAAATAATTATTACAGTGCAGATTCAGTTCTGGCTGATGATAAAGACAGTGAATCGAATTTTAGTATCGAATTTATTAATTTGTTAACACCATCTGGAATGCCACCACATATTTTACAATTGAAAAAAGGGGCAATTGTCATGTTATTGAGAAATATGAATCCAGAAAAAGGACTTTGTAATGGGACCAGATTAATTGTGCATGAGTTAAAAGATCATTTTATACATGCAGAAATTATAACTGGGACCCATAAAGGTGAACAAGTTTTTATACCTAGAATTGATTTAGCTCTAAGTGAGAGTGGTTTGCCTTTTGTCCTTCAAAGGAGACAATTTCCAGTTATCATGGCATTTGCCATGACCATTAATAAATCCCAAGGACAAACTTTTAAGTCTGTTGGTATTTTTTTTAAAAGAACCAGTTTTTGCACATGGACAACTCTATGTTGCTTTTTCAATGTGTACGAATCCAAAGGAAATTAAAGTGCATGTTGAAGAAAACCAAAGTCAGGATCATTTATTGGAAGATGGATGCGTTTATACAAAAAACACTGTGTACTATGAGGTGCTTTAAAGATAGGACAGTGGTTTCATTTCCACGACAACCTTTTATGGTACTTGATATGATTGCAGAAAAACACTATTTCAATAAGAAACTCTATAGAATGGCAAAAAAAAACATAGAGAACAGTGGTTTTACTTCCAGTACAAAATTTAAGTACTCTGGGACTCTTTAAATAGGGGCCACTATTTCACTTAGGAAACTCTATGTGCCATTTGCACAAAGTACAAACAGAACAAAAAAAAAAGGAAACTACAAGAAAAACAACAGTAAAACATCCTTAAACATATTGGAATGGGTTAAAGGTTACATATGCACATGATTGGCCCCACAAAACAATTATCTGACATTGTATTGACTTGCAAGGGTTAAATGTTATTGTTTGATGTTACTATTTTTATATGTTAAAATGTGTATTTTCAAAGTTTTGGAAAGTTATTTAAATATATATGTGATATAGTCAAAGATGTATATTAATAATATACTACAAGTTCCAGCATTTCATAATACTTTGAACTGTATAATTTAAAGACAGAGTATTGATCCAGGGAGTAATCCGATCGCCAGGTAATGGGGTCAGGAAGGAATCAATTTTTTTCCCTCTTTGATACAATTGGAAAAGTTGAAATGTGGGGTTTTATTGTTTGCCTTCCTCTGGATTCAATGCCAATTTAGTTTAACAAGAGTTTAACAAAAATGTAATGAATGTTACAAAGCATGTCATTGTTAAAACAATTTAGTTACTCAAAGTTAATATAGTCTGCAGTTACTCATGGATAAATATCAATTAAAAAGTGTTAGTATTGTTAAAAAAAATATTAAAAGATTGTTTAATATACAAGTTGCATGTTACAAACTTTGATGTTATACTTTACAATATGTATGCATGAAAAATGCACACATTGTTATATTGTTATTATATATATCACAATTAAAAGACTGAAGATTGAAAAATAAAAATGAAACATGTTGGTTAAATATAAGTTGAAAGTTTAAAAAATAAAAAGTTACATTCAAAAATTAGTATTTATTTGTATATAAAAAAAGGTGACAAATGTATCAGACTCCTATTGTGTGGCAAACAATTTTCACAGCATTAACATTTTATTGACCGTCATTTTTTGACAGGCAAGTGGCTAGTTTATTAAAAAAAGCTGTGGCCCGTGTTTCTCCCACTCAGTCATTGTGTCCATTATTTCCCTTAAAGCCTAAATGGATCATGCCTGGGTCATGTATTAGTGCATCGCAACACCTCCTGCTCCTTGCCATGTTTTCATCCATTGCTTTTCATTTGCATTTTGTGAGAAATACTGCATTGCATTGACCGTTCCCAGCTCACCCTATGAATAACATTATTTTACTAAGATATTCTCCTATTTTTTCACCAGTGCAAGATCAATGGTTTGCTCTAAAGTGCAATGTCTTCAATAGCTCTCTGGGTTCTTTATTGTTCACACCTCTCCATGCATTTATCTCATACCTGACAACAGGCTCTTACAAGCTTCTGTGTTATATTTACCTGTTATGTATACATAAACATGATGTCAGTATAGTTTATGACAGTTTTGTGTGCTGTATTACACAAAAGTGTAATTTCATGCTATAGGGATTAATTACATAGCAGCTGATGGAGAAAAGGCTCCCCTGTCAGGTTGTAAGTGAGCATACCTAGCCATGTGGCTGACTTCACCTAAAACAGTAACATAATCTTTGCAGCTAAAGAGATGGAGGAGAATATCAGTGAGGGAGAATAGGAGGGGCAAAATGGCTACTCCTATAATTGGCAATATGAGCGGCAAAATAAAGCAAGTAGGCCCAAAATACTTTGTATATATTTCACTAAAATCTTTATAAAAAGTATCAAAGAAATTGATTTTGATTCAATGTTAAAACGTATGTTTTCCAGAGTTCATTGGCCTTTAAGATGATAGGAGAGGCGCATGGTTTAAGGTCTGTGTATTAGAAGAAAAAAGGAGAAAACAGGTGACAGATGAGGGAGGAAGTACGGCATTGGCATGATTAACACCTGGGAGAAACACTGGAAGCAGATACCATCTGTATGCAGTTCTTTTGAAATGTTGTTGAGACAATTAAAATAATTAAATAGAAGTGCAACCCCAGTAGGATAACCATCCCTCCTAGGCTCAATACTAACAAGGAGTCCAATATAGAAACCCCCAGACACAAGCAAAGTTTGCTAAAATTAAGATTTTTACTTGTATCACAACATATGCAATTTTTTAAAACTACTACTACTACTACTACTACTACTACTACTACTACTACTACTACTACTACAGATCTCTCTTCCTTGTTTGTGTACCAGCATAATTTTCCTTTCCAAAAGATCCCTGTTCCTAAGCACTTTGAAATCATCTAGAATACTCTTGTGGAAATAAGTAATTGCTATTTTTTTAGAGTTTACATTCAATTGACGTTACTTTATTTACAAAACTAAAGTTGAACATTCCTTTCAGGAAAAGAAAACTTTATTTAAATAGCCTCCCTCCTCTCATTTAACTGTATAAATATTGTGCTTTGGTTTCTTAAATGACATTTATATATGTATACCACAATGTGTAGAGTTATTTAAAGAGTATACGCACACATACCATACATACACATGCCTACAAATGGATAACGGAAAATCTGAAGTGGTGATGCAGAGCCTTCTTTCAACATTATAAAGAGTAAGTTAAATTTAAATTTAAGTTTATTTTCGATTAAACTTAACTCTTAAAAGGAAAGTTTAACAGAGCTCAGTGTCAGTGATAAAAATCTATTTTAAAACGGCAGCTTCCAGTGTCCACAACATGGAGAAGTAACTAGCAAAGTAGGCAAAACTGGGAAAAATGTCAAGAGCTAGCCCAACAGCAGCTTAAAAGACTTTGAAAGCACAGTAAGATTTTGTCTGCACAAGGGAAATGTGGGATTTACAACTACCAGTGTTCTCATCAAGTCTAATCTTATAACATGGACACACACTTCTGAGAACATAATAAGTAGCAGCAGCCAAGAAAACAAACTTTGTTTAAGTGAAGTTTATCAGGCCGATATTATGCATTCTATTGTAACTGTTTATCTTGATTTTATCAATGTGATTATGATATAAGAGTTACACCTCATTTACTTTTAAGAAGTCCCCAGAGTAGCTTTTTCTCACCTTCAATAGTCCCCTCCTTTCTTCTGTCGCTTGAGAGGGAGCACATTTTACATGTTTTCATGTCATGCCCACAGGGTGGAGCTTCACACTACTACCATTGCAGTGGTGTTTCATGGAGATACACAGCATAGCACTGTCTGCTTGGTAGTGCACTGAGACCCCTCCTTGTGGGCAGGGCTTTAGGTCACAGCTGAGGAAGATATCACCTTTCGTGAGAGAGTCCCAATAGGGGTCCCTATATACAGTGTGGTTAAAGGGTGACAAATGTAAAGGAACCCTAATTCTTCTACCACGCACTGTGATGGATTATTGATGACCATCTGAAGCACTTATACCAGGACATATATATAAGGAGACGGGGGATCACTTTGGATACTTCTGTACTTGAGCCATATTCATACCTCATTGTTTTGGGGTTAACAAATGTGAGTGCACACTTTATATTGTTCCTGTTTTTGTATTGAATACATTTGACGATACTGCACTATTGGTTTGTTTTTGCGCCTCTCATTTTACTCTGATTATGAATTGAATAAATAAGGTGACAATATACAACTTTGTTGCACTCCTTTTCCAATCTTTTTTTTTATTTTCAGTTTATCAAAAAAAACATACAAAAATGTAATATAATGCAAGACATTTAAATACCTATATTCATCTTATTATGGGAGACAAAGTACACTTCAAGAGGGATCATCAGACAATATCCATCAACTGAAATTTGTGGAACCATTCAGTATGTCATCAATAATGTAATTTCCATAGTAACCATAAATTTAAATCAATGTCTTCAGCTCTTACATAGTAAGTAGAAAAAGAATCAGTTACATTTTTAAAAAGAGTATACTTTTTAGTGAATACATGTATAAGAACAAAGAACACACATCCTACACACAATTCCGAGAGTTGAGGTGGGGAGAGGGGGCAGTGAGGGCAGCACATTTATATACTACTACGAAGGAGTTAGTCCAGAGTTTAATACATATTTATCTCATATTGATCATTTATAATTCGGGACTTTATATATCCCTTCGTTTTTATAGTTTAGTTCTAAATATCTATTCATTTGCATAACAATTTCAATACCAGGCCCTGAGGGCAATCTTTCCCCTTTCAATTTACTACTATAAGCCATTTAGCTGCCATTAGAGCCTGCAGTAAGAAGCTCTTAACCTCCAGTAAGATACAGTGCCTTGCAAAAGTATTCACCCCCCTTGACTTTTTACCTATTTTGTTACATTACAGCCTTACGTTCAATGTTTTGTTAATCTGAATTTTATGTGATGGACCAGAACACAATAGTCTAAGCTGGTGAAGTGAAGCTCTGGTGCAACCAATTACCTTCAGAAGTCACATAATTAGTGAAATGATGTCCAACTGTGTGCAATCTAAGTGTCACATGATCTGTCATTACATATACGCACCTTTTTTTAAATGCCCCAGAGGCTGCAACACCTAAGAAAGAGGCACCACCAACCAAACACTTAGTGAAGACCAAGGAACTCTCCAAACAAGTAAGAGACAATGTTGTTGAGAAGTACAAGTCAGCATTAGGTTATAAAAAAAAATATCCAAATCTTTGATGATCCCCAGGAGCCCCATCAAATATATCATAACCAAATGGAAAGAACATGGCACAATAGCAAACCTGCCAAGAGACGGCCACCCACCAAAACTCACGGACCGTGCAAGGAGGGCATTAATCAGAGAGGCAACACAGAGACCTAAGGTAACCCTGGAGGAGCTGCAGAGATCCACAGCAGAGACTGGAGTATCTGTACATAGGACGACAATAAGCCGTACGCTCCATAGAGTTGGGCGTTATGGCAGAATGGCCAGAGAAAGCCATTACTTTCAGCAAAAAACAAAATCGCACGTCTTGAGTTTGCAAAAAGGCATGTGGGAGACTCCCAAAATGTATAGAGGAGGGTGCTCTGGTCTGATGAGACTAAAATTGAACTTTTCGGCCATCAAACAAAACGCTATGTCTGGCACAAACCCAACACATCACATCACCCAAAGAACACCATCCCCACAGTGAAACATGGTGGTTGCAGCATCATGCTGTGGGGATGTTTTTCAGCAGCCAGGACTGGGAAACTTGTCAGAGTTGAGGGAAAGATGGATGGTGCTAAATACAGGGATATTCTTGAGCAAAACCTGTACCACTCTGTGGGGGATTTGAGGCTAGAACGGAGGTTCACCTTCCAGCAGGACAATGACCCCAAACACACTGCTAAAGCAACATTTGAGTGGTTCAAGGGGAAACATGTAAATGTGTTGGAATGGGCTAGTCAAAGCCCAGACCTCAATCCAATAGAAAATCTGTTGTCAGACTTAAAGATTGCTGTTCACAAGCGCAAACCATCCAACTTGAAGGAGCTGGAGCAGTTTTGCAAGGAGGAATGGGCAAAAATCCTAGTGGTAAGATGTGACAAGCTCATAGAGACTTATCCAAAGCAAATCCATCTTCAAAGTTGTGGGCATGTTCTGTAAATTAAATGATGCATATCCTCAAACAATCCATTTTAATTCCAGGTTGTGAGGCAACAAAACATGAAAAATGCCAAGGGGGGTGAATACTTTTGCTAGGCACTATATTTTTAGGAAAAATATGAAAAAGAGACATCCATGCAAGAGCGCTGTTCCAGTATGTTTGGACTAGAGGGCAAGCCCACCACATTTGTAGTTCTGCCCCAATTTGTCAGCATCTTCTCAATTGTGTTTTTTTTAATTCTCCATAGATTAATTGGTACCAGATACCATCTATTCAATGTTTTAAAATAGATCTCCCTATAGGTAGCATTTTTGATGCATCTATCTGTTATTGAGAATGCCCCAAGCCAATTTTCTATGGGCCGTGACTGATCTAGTTCTTCTTCCCATAATATTATTTTTAGGGATTTAGATTGTTGTATGTCTCTTATTAGGCTAAAGCACTTTGAGGTCATATGTGATTTATATTCAGAAAGAATTAGGTTTTCACAAGGAGTCTGCTGCCTAAATACTTTTAGATGAAACCTAGAAGTTAAAAATCTAGTTTTTAAACTGTTATAATCTAACCAGAATTGATTTGGAACTTAATATCTTGTCTTTAGATAATCAAACTCCACAAATTTGTTATTCGATTAAATATTTACATATCTAGTATTCAATTTAAACCAACATCTTGAGTTTTTCCAAGATACCGATTCTTTGTATTTAAATTCATTAGAAGTCATTTGCCTTTGAAAGAGAATTGAGTTTGTGTTACTTTCAGTGAGGGAGTAATTCTCTATCTGGGCCCAATCATTGAATTCTTCCCATTGCGTCCATCTTATTATATGGGCTAATAAAGTGGCTTCTTGATATTTCTTAATATCTGGGTACTCTATTCCTCCTCTACAGAATTTGTTAACCATACCGGGTCTTTTAATACACATTTTTTTATTTTGGTGAATGAATAGATTTACAGTATTATCATCTGCAGTTGATTGATAATATACATAGGACATTGAATTGGGATACAACGCATTATATAGGTAATTATTGGTAATATTGTCATCTTGATGGCCTTAATTCTCCCAAGTCAGGAGATGTTTATATTTTTTCAGGTATCTATAGTCTCTATTATATATCATTGAACTTTTTGATAATTTAATGGAATAATTTTTTTTACCTCTGTGAATAAAGTAATACCTAAGTGAGTTATTGATTTTTAGCCATTTAAATGGACATAATGTTGCCATTGTCTCCGACTTATTTTTCATGATATTAAAAGTCATAGCTTCAGATTTCTTTATATTTAAGTTTTAGTTGGATATCTCACTATATTTTCCAGTGATTTCTTGTAAGGCTTTCAATGATTTTTCTGGCTTTTCCATAGTTAAAATTATGTTGTCAGCATATAAAGAGATTATGTGTTGTTTCTGATGTATCTCAATACCATGTACTTGCTCTGGTTCCCTCACGGCTATCGCTAAGGGCTCAATAAGCAATGTGAACACCAGTGGGGACAGCGGGCACCGCTGTCTGGTGCCGTTTGAGATAACAAATTTATCAGAGCAAAATCCTTGTCCAGTAACTCTTGCAGATGGGCAAACATATAAAGCACTGATTGCCTTGAAGGTGAATTCGCCTAAGCCATATTTTGACAGGATGAGGTACATAAAGTCCCAGACCACACTGTCAAAAGCTTTCTCTGCATTGAGTGCCACAAAGACGGCTTCCATTTTTCTATAGTTCAGATATGAGATTATATTTAGACGTTTCCTTATATTGTCAGGTCCCAATCTTCTGGTTTGATCCGGGGCAATCAACTTTTGTATAATATGATTCAGTTTTTCCACCAGAATCTTGGTGTATATCTTTATATCTCAGTTTTGTAAATATATAGGTCTAAAATCACTGCATTCTGGGTTTTGTTTAGTCGTTTTAGGTATAGTTTTTATCTGTGCTTCTAGCATCTCTGTGGAGCTTGACCATTATTCTTAATTTCTTTTAAAGTTTCACACAAGTATTTGAAAATGTATTTTTGGCATAGTACGTAATATTGGTTGATAAGTCCATCCAGGCCTGGCGCAGGTCTAAGTTTCAATTTTGAAATTGCCCAAACTACTTCCGTTATTTCTTTGTTTAGAATTACCATCTTTGATTGTGAGGTTTTTGGTAAATTAATTGTGTCAACAAAGTTCAAAATGTTCAGTTTTGTTTAAGTTTAAATTATACAAATCATAATAATATTTCTCAAAGGTCTTAGCTATGTCTTTTGGACTTGAAAGATGCTCTTTATTATGATTTAACTTATCTATTCTGTTGTTTATAGCTTTTCGTTTCAACTTATTTGCCTATAATTATTCCCGCCTTGTCACCACAATGATAGAGACGTTGTTGCAGGGCCCAAATGGGTATAGGTTTTATTTGTAATTGTATCTCCTGGATTTTAATCATAGTTGTACTATTTGGAGTGTTTTTATTATGTCTATCCAATTTGTTTAGCTCAATGTGAAGCTCTCTTCGAGTTTTACCTCTCTGTTTCTTTTTTTTGTGCTTGCCACTTTATCAATAATGCCCTTTAATATGCTTTGTGCGTTAACCAAACTGTTCCTTTAGAGTTTACTGAGCCGTCATTAATTTGGAAGCATTATCTCAGTTCTTCTTTGAGTTTCTCTAGGATCAAGGGATCCTTCAGGAGCTCTCTATCCAGCCTTCATGATGAGTCGGTCCTGACGCGGCCACCCATGCCAAAAGTCACTGTGGCCTTCCAATGATGGGACCATACAATGGGCCTATTTCTGCTTCCTTTACGCTATGTAAACAGCCAGAAACAAGAAAGATATTGTCGAGCCTGCTATATGATTTGTGTTTATGTGAGGAGAAAGAATAATATCTCTCTGAAGGATGTAAGATTCTACATGTATCGTAGAGTCCATATTTTACCAATAGTTTATAGAAATGTTTAGAATTTTGTACTAGGTACGGATCGGGATTAGACTCCACTAAGGATTTTCTATCCATACTTTCCCGTTTCTGAGGCTCCTAAAAGTTGAGATTTATCACCAAACAGAGGCCTGAGAGAAGTTTCCATTATAGAAAGCTTTTTGGTGGATTGTGAATATCCTAAAGGAAATGTTTATTAATACCAATACTTTCTTATTATTCCCCCACTAAGATTATGTTCCTATCCATAAATACTGTGATCAATGTGAACGTAAAAAAAACATTTCAAGGATTAATATAAATTATACAATTTTTTTGTGAGTTTATCCAATCTTATCCAAGACTTATAAAGTGCATTTTGTTGCTTCAGCTATTTGCCCTTTTATATCTATAGTAATGTGTTATCCAGGTGACTGTGCAAATAAACAATTTTTATTGGCTAAGATTAAATATTTAAAATATTTCCATATGTAAAAATCGACTTTGAATATTGTGATAGAAACGTAATCATACCCGTAAATTCATGCATTTTTTCCCCTTCTTATAATGAAAAATTAAATGACCAACTATCTACGTATAAACCCCTATATTTCCTTTATGTCTCCTTTCTTTTTGTGAAATTCCTCCCTTAAAGCCTGAGTATTATATCTTATAGTCTTCTATTAGAAGATTTATATCCTTTAAAAATGTATTTCCTTCTTTAAGAGAGTAAATAACGAACGTCCAAGGCAGCAGGACGTGCTGTGAGTGAGCTCCGTGATCTTGGCCGGGGTTTAGGGGTTAAATATTCCCAAAAGGGTCTGAGGACTCCCCAGCAACATCGGGGAGCATCAGGAGCAGCTGACCCGACCCTCCCAGGAAGCCCCAACCTGTGGAGGAGAGACGCCGACGGAGTCACCGTCACCCTTGGCCAGGAGGCTCCGGAGCAGTGAGAAGCTGCCCAGCCTGGGGCTGCGCCGGCCAGGACAGGTCACCGGACGAGCTGCAGGAGGGGGAGCGAGGAGCCCAGAGTCCCCAGATGCCCAGAGCCTCAGAAGCAACGGAGGTGAGAGGAGAGGGCACTGAGAGGAGGCACAGAGGAGGCCGCCATCTTGGGAGGCTGGCGGAGAGGCACACAGAGCTGGGTACGTGGAGCACACGGAGCAGCAGGTCAGCTGCAGGGGAGAGCCAGGAGGGCACTGGAGAGCCCTGTAGGGCCGGTGGCAGAGTCCCAAGGGGTCAGTGGAGGAGAGTCTGGGTGGCAGAAGAAAGCCCGCGAAGAGGCGGCGGCCATCTTGTGAAGCCACGAGGCGTCCTGAGCCTGGTAAGGCCTCTACATTCCCATTCCCTGCCTAGAAAGCCTGAGACAGTTTAATTGCTCTAGACACCCTGTGCTGGGGGGAGAACACGAGCATACTTGCACTAAAACTCTACTCAGCTCCCCTTTAGCAGAGAAGGCAGACACAGAGACTCTAGCCTGACCCTAAGGGGACAAAGACTTTGCACTGCTTATAAGACTGCAGAAGGGGCCATACAACCTCTTTATCTTCATCTACATTACTACTGCCTCATTACTAATGGTAACAAGATTTACCTTTCCTTATATAACTGCTTCAGCCGTGGCCTGTGCTCAGTATTGGTACAACAACAAACCAAACATTATATCATCATTGGAGGGAGCAGCACTGTCACCTACTGGTGCTCAGAAAATAGTGCAGCCCAGCACTCAACAAGATACACCACCCGCACCAGACAGAGCATTGACGCCATCTAGTGGGACATTGATGAAAGCAGCTTGGGCCTACTGAGAGCACTTGATCGACAGAGCTCAACAATACACTGAGATGTAACTACAGCGGCCATACATGGTTCTAGCCGGCAAGGACCAAAAAACACCAAGACAACATTACAGGAACTGGGTGTATCCCGACAGCTCCGAGCACAGCAGATCTACTTACCTGAGAGGATATAGCGGAGCGGAGGGTTCTCATCAGATCAGCTGGCTAAATGCCTAGGCATCCAACAGCCAACGCGGAGACAATCAGCGGCGCAGAAATGGGGAAAAATAAAAAATCCTTACCGTCAAAGAAAATTGACGAGCATTTTAAAACCCTGGAAGCATTAAACACACCTCGGATATAGAAGATAAGTTGGAAGACTTGGAGAATAGATCCAGAAGATTTAATTTGAGGATTAGAGGTGTCCCCACGGCTATAGTCGATCTACCACGCTACCTTAAAGGCACGATAGATGAGATCCTCTCAGGATACCCGGACCACGAGTGGGAGGTAGAGCGAGCGCACAGAGCCTTTGGGGGGAGCCGCAATCCAGACCTCCCTAAAGACATCATTGTCCGGCTTTTGCGCCAACAGTCCAGAGACCTGATCCTCGCAGCTACCCGCAACAAGACCTCGACCACTGGTCCTGACGGGGCTAAGCTCCAGTTTTTTGCAGATCTTTCTACAACTACGCTACAAAGACGGAGGCTGATGAAGCCGGCCCTGGAAGTGCTGCTACGCCATGGCATCAGATATCGCTGGGGATTCCCCTTTGCCCTGATCTTCTCTGTGGGAGGTATCCAATATACAACACGCTCCCTAGATGACTGCCAAGAGCTTCTCAAGCGCCTAGAACTGATTGGGGGGGACACAGCTCCTATGGCATCTGCTTCAGCAACTTTGCCTCTTCCGCAGAGACAGTGGTCTGAAGTGACCAGACAAAAGAGGCCTGCTGATCACGTCTCAAAAACTGCCAACAGACGCCCCAGCCAAAACATGGACACTCTGACACACTAGCACAATTGTCTTTACCCTCAGGACTGTTCAAAATGAGGGTTCGACTAAAGAGGCACCATGCTATCAGAAAGTCCTGCTCCCTTTTTGCTTTTTTTTTGGCTTGCTTTTTTGCTGCTACCTAGGGGAGACTCTCAGGAGGGTTGCTCAGAACTGAGCTAGCTGCTCTGTACTACCTTCCCCCCCTACTTTTTGCCTTTTGGACTGGCTCCCGGAGGAACTCAGGACTTTTGCTACGAGTTGTACCCAGCTGACAAAAGACTTTTGAACTGTTATTAACCATGTTTTGCTTTTCCTTCCTACCTAGCAGGTTGTAGTAGACTGTTAAAGACACACCTACTGTTGCTAATTGAGGGAATAATATTTAGCCTGGCGAGACCCACTCTTGCTGGTCTAGGTTTAGCTGCTTCTACTGTTTATAATTAATGTAAAGAGTTTTGTTATTAATATTTGCACAAATTATTTATAGATCAGGTCACTCTATTACGGTAGCACTCCTTTTATCTTATTTATGATAGTCCTTGCCGGCAGGAGCTGCAGTGGAACCTGCTAGTACTTTAACGGATAGACAGGAATAGGTTAGGGCTAGAGGTCCTAAGAATGCTTGATTTTTCAATAACCACTCTATTTGTTCTTCTCACAACTTTTTGTATTTGTGCTCACCTAACATTCACTTACCAACCCTTGCTCACCCTTCCTATACTGGGTTTGGAACGAAGCAAGCCATTCTTTGATTATTGTGTCCCGACCACAGCATCCATTTTTAGAGTATATCTAAGCCGGGATCAGTTATTGATGCTGTTTACCCGTCCTCCTCATGCCAATCACCATCCACATAATTTAAACTACCCACATCCTTTGCCTACTTGCCTCCTGTGCCCCTTTAGCACTCCAGGGGTCTCAGGGCATAAGCGTAATGATCCTTATTTGGTGGAGGCTTTAGTGGTTGCCTGCTTGCAGGTCAACAGGCACAATCTAATTCCATTTACAATTACATTAATCAAGCCAAAATTAAGCCAACTGTTTTTTATGATAGGGCACCAGGGGGTGGCATCAAAACTCACGCACTCTCGCTTTTATATTCTAACTAGAATCAAGCCTGCTAGAACTCGCTCACCCAGGGCTCGACCACTTCCACGCCTCCAGAAGGAGAAGCCGCTCCTCACTCCCTCCTCGACAGCACGCCGGAAAGGTAAGGCTAGTTTAGCATATCTGACAGACACCTTGTTAATTTACCCATGCCCGTAACAGTACTCACTCATAACGTGAAGGGCTTTAACTCTCCTTTCAAACGGAGGAAGGCCTTTTTATACTATAAGACTTACAAACCATCTGTAATATTCCTACAGGAGACCCACTTCGCTAGGCATAAGACCCCTACATATCTTAACAAAGATTACCCTCAGTTCTTCCACTCCACCCACACTTCCAAAAAAGAGGGGGTAGCGATATTGCTACATAGGAACCTCCAATTCCAGTTAACATCCAAACTGATAGACAGGGAAGGGTACTTTATTATTATAAAGGGTACGATCCTGGGAAACACGATTTCTCTGGCTTCCTTCTATGCCCCCACAACGGCACCACATAAGGCCCTAATAAGATTTTTGAGGGCACTGGAAGGGGGGGACTGGGGGAACTTAGTGATAGGAGGAGATTCCAAAGGCAGACAAATTTAGGGCTACAGTGAGTGACCGATTCTCCAACAAAATTAGACAAATTAAGAAACTCCTGCACTTGGTTAGTCTGGTAGATGCCTGGAGGGGACTTCACCCGAGAGGGAAAGAATTTACCTTTTACTCACCCACACATGGCTCCTACTCACGCATTGACACTATTTACATTAGCAGCTCACTTCTTGACAGTTCACATAGAGCGACCATAGTGCCTTGCACTTGGTCCGACCATTCAGCAGTTTTATTGGAAGTGGACCTGGGAAGTCAATTCAGCATACCTTACACCTGGAGGCTGAATGAATACCAAATCTCACTACCTTCAACTCAGGAGCAGATAGAGAGAGAGTTGCTGGACTTCTTTGGGTCCAATGCGGGCAGGGAGACGGGAGAGGGTTGGGTTTGGATGGCTCATAAAGCCTTTATAAGAGGAGTGTGCATTAAATTAGCTTCTCAGTTCAAAAAGCAGAATCTACAAAGGGAGAGAGATCTGGCGAGCAAATTGGCACGACTAGAGCTACAAAATCAGCTCTCCCCCTCCTCCACCCAGAGAACAGAGATTGACAAGACGAGGCTGGAGCTAGATAGCGTATTGTCCATAAAAATGGACAAGGCACTAAGACGGACGCAGCATCTGTTTTACAATAAAGCGAACAAACCGGATAAATTGTTAGCCAGAAGCCTGAGAGCAAAGTACGCCCAATCCAGGATTTCCCAAATCAGGAATAATGAGGGCGATCTCATATATAGCCAAAATGAAATACAAAAAGTTTTTAAGGAATATTACCAAAATATATACTCTACTAAACAGGTGGCCATGGAAAATAACATTGCTTCTTACTTAAACTCACTAGACCTTCCTCAAATCTCGCCCGATGATTTACACTCTTTAAATAAGGAAGTTACTGTCAAGGAGGTCCTAGAAGCGATTAAGGACCTAAAACTAGGAAAATCCCCGGGCCCGGATGGGTTCACCAATATCTACTATAAGAAATTCTCAACACTTCTGGCTCCTCATCTATGTAATCTCTTTAACTCAATACTGAGAGGGGAGATTGCCCCCCCCAGAACTAAACCATGCTGACTTAACAGTATTCCCTAAAGAGGGTAGAGATCAGAGAGATGCCAAAAATTATAGACCTATATCACTGCTTAATGGGGATGTCAAGTTGCTTGCCAAGATCTTCTCTCAAAGGGTCTCAATATTCCTTCCCTCCTTAATTCACAAAGACCAGGCAGGGTTCATCCCGCATAGGCAAACTGGCGACAACATCAGGAGAACTCTAAATGTCATCCATTTGGCTAGGTCTAGGGGGACCCCGGTCTGCCTGCTCGCATTGGACATAGAGAAAGCGTTTGACACCTTAGAGTGGCTCTTTCTGTTTGCCACGTTGGCAAAGTTTGGGTTTGAAGGCAACTTCTTAAACTTATTACACACTTACTACACGCTACCCAAGGCCACTTTGAGACTACCAGGTTCCCAGATGGCTAGTATTAATATAAAGAGGGGCACGAGACAGGGGTGTCCTTCAACTCAGGAGCAGATAGAGAGAGAGTTGCTGGACTTCTTTGGGTCCAATGCGGGCAGGGAGACGGGAGAGGGTTGGGTTTGGATGGCTCATAAAGCCTTTATAAGAGGAGTGTGCATTAAATTAGCTTCTCAGTTCAAAAAGCAGAATCTACAAAGGGAGAGAGATCTGGCGAGCAAATTGGCACGACTAGAGCTACAAAATCAGCTCTCCCCCTCCTCCACCCAGAGAACAGAGATTGACAAGACGAGGCTGGAGCTAGATAGCGTATTGTCCATAAAAACGGACAAGGCACTAAGACGGACGCAGCATCTGTTTTACAATAAAGCGAACAAACCGGATAAATTGTTAGCCAGAAGCCTGAGAGCAAAGTACGCCCAATCCAGGATTTCCCAAATCAGGAATAATGAGGGCGATCTCATATATAGCCAAAATGAAATACAAAAAGTTTTTAAGGAATATTACCAAAATATATACTCTACTAAACAGGTGGCCATGGAAAATAACATTGCTTCTTACTTAAACTCACTAGACCTTCCTCAAATCTCGCCCGATGATTTACACTCTTTAAATAAGGAAGTTACTGTCAAGGAGGTCCTAGAAGTGATTAAGGACCTAAAACTAGGAAAATCCCCGGGCCCGGATGGGTTCACCAATATCTACTATAAGAAATTCTCAACACTTCTGGCTCCTCATCTATGTAATCTCTTTAACTCAATACTGAGAGGGGAG
Source organism: Discoglossus pictus (assembly GCA_027410445.1). Lineage (NCBI taxonomy): Eukaryota > Metazoa > Chordata > Amphibia > Anura > Alytidae > Discoglossus > Discoglossus pictus. Next base: position 123,484,981 of record CM050169.1, on the reverse strand, counting down.
ATTGCCCCCCCCAGAACTAAACCATGCTGACTTAACAGTATTCCCTAAAGAGGGTAGAGATCAGAGAGATGCCAAAAATTATAGACCTATATCACTGCTTAATGGGGATGTCAAGTTGCTTGCCAAGATCTTCTCTCAAAGGGTCTCAATATTCCTTCCCTCCTTAATTCACAAAGACCAGGCAGGGTTCATCCCGCATAGGCAAACTGGCGACAACATCAGGAGAACTCTAAATGTCATCCATTTGGCTAGGTCTAGGGGGACCCCGGTCTGCCTGCTCGCATTGGACATAGAGAAAGCGTTTGACACCTTAGAGTGGCTCTTTCTGTTTGCCACGTTGGCAAAGTTTGGGTTTGAAGGCAACTTCTTAAACTTATTACACACTTACTACACGCTACCCAAGGCCACTTTGAGACTACCAGGTTCCCAGATGGCTAGTATTAATATAAAGAGGGGCACGAGACAGGGGTGTCCCCTGTCCCCACTGCTCTTTGCTTTGGCCATAGAGCCCTTGGCCCAGGCGATAAGAGCGAACTCCTCTATAGAGGGGGTGCGGGTGGGGCATCAGCATCTAAAATGTTCTTTGTTTGCTGATGATCTACTGTGCACTCTCTCGAATCCTAGCTCCTCCATAGACGCCCTACTGGGCACAATCAATGAATATAGCACTCTGTCTGGACTGAGATTGAACCATAGCAAGACAGAAGCCTTAAGTGTGGGCATTCCTAGGGACATCTTGGACCATCTACAAAAGGTACACAACTTTCTATAGCCTACCTCTTACATTAACTATCTGGGGATAAAGTTGACTAATTCACTAGCAGATATTTATAAAACCAACTACCCACCCCTATTTAGGACCCTTCGAAGGGACTTAGACAGCTGGACAAAAAGGCAGATTTCGTGGACGGGCCGAATAGCCACGGTCAAGATGAACATCTTGCTGAGGCTGCTTTATCTGGCCAGGACTCTGCCGATCCAAATTAATAACAGGGAATTGGCACAGTTTCAAGCCCAGGTCTTTAGATTTGTTTGGAGGAATAGACCCCCTAGGATCGCCAGACATACTATGTATAAACATAAGTCTAGGGGAGGACTATCCTGCCCTAATTTTAATACCTACTTTAGGGCAGCTCAAATTGCCTCTATACCATTGATACATTCTACCACCCTACAGCCCAGCTGGGTTTTTATTGAAGAGCTACAAATGGCCCCATTAAAATGGGAAATCATTTTATGGGCTCCGAGTTCGCACACGTTTGACTCCCAAATCCATAACCCTATAACTAAATTTACACTGAAAATATGGAAATGGGCTAGGAAAGAACATAAGCTGATTCACCCCGTATCACCTCTTACTTCAATATTTACATCAACCTCTCTAGCGACCACCCTCACAGCTGACGCCAAAGCATTCTGGACTATACACAATTTAGACAAACTTGAGGCATGGTTTGAGGGTGACAGAATTATTACTTGGGCAGAAATGAACAGGAAAATAGGGATACCACACCAAGAAATGTTTAACTATATCAAAATTAGACATTGGGTTGAGGAGATACATAGGATTCATGGCCCGCCCAAAGGATCGTGGATGTCAATAGTATGTAAAAACACAAACTTAATTGGAGGAACCTTAGGTTCACTGTACACTATGTTTAATGCCCCAAAGGCTTCGTGGAAGCCTGCTTACACACTGAAATGGGAGATAGACATGCAACAAAACTGGGAGGGGGACAAATGGGCGGAATCCTTTCTGAGCCTATCTAAGGGCTCATATAACTATAGCTTGCTAGAAACCTCATTGAAAATCTTACATCGGGCATACATGACTCCTGTCAGGCTAAATAAGATATCTCCAACAACTTCAGATAGGTGCTTTAGAGGATGCCAGGGTAGGGGAGACTTTATTCATACATGGTGGAAATGTCCTAGAGTGGCTAATATTTGGAATGAAACTACCAAATTAGCTTCACGAATTCTTAAATCTCCCCTAGAACCATCAATCTCGACTTGCCTGTTGGGAATTCATTACCAGGGGCTAAGTAGTAAGGGGAACAAATTGGCCCAAATGATTTTTTTAGCCGCCAAAAATATAATTGCTAGACGATGGAAAAGCAGTCATATCCAATTTCAGGAAGTCATAAACAAAATAAATTATCTTTGCATTAACGAGAGAATGACTCACACTTTGTTGGACACTCACCACATTTACCTAGAAATTTGGGGACCCTGGATTCAGTCTCCAGATAGCACATTGTAAGGTCTGGACAGGAAAGAACATTACATTTTGGCTAACAGCGGTGGCTTGTCTGGGGAGTGGAGTGTGGAGCGGACTGGAACGGGTAGAGCCGGGAAGTGGAGAGGCAACTCATCTAGACGACAAAAGGTACTGAGGGTGGCATGGGAGATCATGGGAATGGATGTGGTGAGGAATACTTAGGAGTGGAACTTTAATTGCGTATCTACTTAAAACCATCACCAAAAAAGGGGAAAAAAAATGTGAGATATCTGGCTAAATGATTGTTTATTGATATGAATATTATATTTTAATAACAATGGACACAGTTATTTCAATAATTTCAGTTAACAGATGTTTGCAATGTAATTGTTTTTTATGTAACATAAAAGCTGTTGAATAAAAATATTTGAAACAAAAAAAGAGAGTAAATAACCTTTATAGTAGATCCATGTTTGATATTTAATTTAGTGGGAAAGTCCCATCTGTATGTGATATTGTTATCTCTAAGAATTTTGTTAGAGATCTAAATTCTTTATGTTCCATGATAGTCTCTGATGGTAATTTTGGAAAAAATGTTAACTGCTCGTATGGAGCCTCAAAGGTTTTAAGTTTGAAGGATTTTTGCACTATTGCTTGTTTGTATGTGTAAAAATGTAATTTCATAATCAAGGTAAATCCTTAGATAATCTCTGAGACAGTGGCAATCTGTGAATTTTGTCTATCATATGATCTTTAGAATAGTAAGGTTCAATCAGTGAGCTCAATCTGACTGCATCACTGTCTCTTAGATTCCTCTTATTCAGATATTATTTTGTCTAGAAAATGTTGCCAATCTATTATATTTTTGTTTAAGATTAATAATCTCCTCTCTTAATCTCTGAGACTCCACCTGAGCTTCATTTTGCTGTTTTATCAATGTCTCTTGTTGAAATCCCATTAATGCTAGTTTCTCAGACAATATATTTATATCCTTAGAATTTTTTGCAATCTCTACACTTAACTCTTCAACAATTGAGGTCTTCAAATCTTTCAATAGATCTCTCATTGTTTCCTTTATAGTAGAAATAGCCAGTTGTCCCTCCTCCAGCTGTCTCAGTAATTTCTTCAACAATGGATGACTCCCCTGACCCCGTTAATATCTCAGATTGATCTAAAAAAAAATGTATTTCAGGGGTTAATTCAGAGTTGTCCAATATTGTGGATTTATTTAGAGGGGGGAAAAATTACTTGAGTTTTAGTGGAATGATTTTCTTTATTTCTCATTTTGTCCCCTCTTTTATCTCCCATTGGATCACTGAGAAAACTGTGCTCAGAGAGATAGCTAACGCAAAAAATGGTTCTGTTCCAATTTTTTACTCAAGTACCCACAGCAAGAGTATACAGTACGCTAAATTGACCAGTTTATAGCAAAATGTGTTAAAACCTCTAAATAGTGCTTACCCAGAGGTAGACTTTCAAGTAAAGATATCTTACTCAATATTAGTGCTGCAAAGTATTTACATTATCTATTATGACAGGAAGCTATCAAAGAGGGTAAGATTATTTGTTCAACCTGAGATGCTAAAATTTAACTTTGTATTATATCTCTACAGCCCTCACTTAAAATACAATAGTCAACATGTATTCTTTGAGAGACAACTAGCAATTCATTTGCATATTACTCGCATGTGCGTCAGAAAATGTCAAACAAAATCACATTTTTACAAACATTTGCAGTCAACTGTGTGTAACAACTAATGAGCAGAGCAAGGTTTCACTACAAACCAGTAAGACCTTATGCTTAATTTTCAAACACTAATAATATATACAGCCTTATTAAATTTCAATTCAGCCAATTGAATAGGGCTCTATATAAGCACAGAGCATATTTATATTACAGAAGTTTTTAGTTAGTGAACTTCTATCCAAAAGCAAGGTCGTCACTAACTAAAAACTTCTGTAAAAAAATATGCTCTGTGCTTATATAGAGCCCTATTCAATTGGCCGAATCTCAATTTAATAAGGCTGATAGTCTCTATGCTCTTGTCCTAATGTAGGCATACAGTATATACTTTCCCATAAAATGATCAAGTTGGACTTTGTAATCATAACCTCATTGAATATTGAAAAATGTATTTCTTATTCATCCCAATTACTCTGCTTTAAAAACAATTAGTGACTTTCTACATTTATCACAGGGTAAGCAGCAAAAATTTCACAGGTAGCTAATAGTTGTTTTGCAAGGTTTAGAATAAAACATCAGTGTCTTTGACTCTTGTCCTGCTCTGTCTTGTACAGATTTTAATGTAACATGATATGGGGCAAATAGTATCAGCTTCAATATCAATTTAGCAAGAGGAGCACATGTGAGATTGAAAGCCAACGGCCCATTCCAGCCTAATAAGATATACCAACTGCCAACTATTGTGAGAGTAATGTTAGCGAATAAAAACAATGTATGCTGTTTAACAGAGAAGGGTTATTGAGTCATTTAGATGTTTCTAAATATGATCCAGTAAGCAAACAAAAAAGTTCTGTTCCAGTGTTTGGACAGTGTCCACTTTGAGCGTATTTTGCACTCTTCCTATAGTAAAGGTGCAATAGGCCCCATCTCTTGTCACATGAAAACTGTAGAATAATTTTCCATAGATGAGGCAAAACAAGATATCCGATTTACTGCTATGCAGTTATTCCAAAAGGAAAAGCAGACGGTCTGTGCAATCTGTAATTCGAAAGGATTTTAAATATTATCTCCTCAGGCTCCACTGTTTCCCCGGATTCAATTAGAGCAAGTGATACAGATACAGTTATGACTCCCAGGGGCTTCTATAGGCATCTGCCTTTCCTCCCCTTCTCTCCCCAAAAATATAAAGATCTGACCCGAGCATTCATTTGCACCAAACTGCCTCTGGACCAAACCAAGACGAAAGGTTGCTCTGGCCAAACCATTGGGTGTCCTTGGCGTTTTCTGTGCGGAGTGGGTAGTGTTATCCTCAGGAGAGGGCTTCTCACCGAGCAGCGTTCTTCTTCATGGGATCACTCTTTCATGGTATACATGATTAGTTGCCTCACCACATGGGCAGACCAGGTAAATGCATATAGGGGGAATCAACACAACATATTATAGAAAACATATATACACATATAGACATATGTGTGTATATGTTTGGCCTGGGCCTGCATGAGTGCTGCTGGCACTGGGGAGCTACAGTTCATTGAGGGAACCATGTATGCCAACATGTACTGTGACATACTAAAGCAGGGTATGATCCCCTCCCTTCGGAGACTGGGCCACAGGGTAGTATTCCAACATGAGAACGACCCCAAACCCACCTCCAAGACAACCACTGCCTTGCTAAAGAAGCTGAAGGTAAAGGTGATGGACCGGCCAAGCATGTCTCCAGACCTAAACCCTATTGAGCATCTGTGGGGCATCCTCAAATGGAAGGTGGTGGAGTGCAAGGTCTCACATCCACCAGCTTCGTGATGTCATCATGGAGAAGTGGAAGAGGACTCCAGTGGCAACCTGTGACGCTCTGGTGAACTCCATGCCCACGAGGGTTAAGGCAGTGCTGGAAAATAACGGTGGCCACACAATGTGTTGCTATTTTGTCCCAAATTGGATATTTCCACTTAGGGGTGTACTCACTTTTGTTGCCAAAGGTTTAGACATTAATGGCTGTGTGCTGAGTTATTTTGAGGGAACAGCAAATTTACACCATTATACAGGCTGTACACTTACTACTTTACCTTGTAGCAGAGTGTCATTTCTTCAGTGTTGTCACATGAAAAGATATAATAAAATATTTACAAAAATGTGAGGGTGTGAGATACTGTATATATATCAAGCAATAACCTCTTCTCCTTCTCCTCCTCTATATCTCAACTATCAAGTCCTCTCAGTACAGTTAAAGTGAAGTTAAATTTCAAGTTATCGGATGTAATTATTGTTTTTTATTTATATATTTTTACTTTTAAGATTTCGTATCCAAAAACAATACTATCAGTTCAAACTAAAATATGGAAAGTCTGGGATATGGAGCTTATTATTCTAATTTACATTGATTCCTATGGGCAATGCTTGTTTGGAACCTAAATGGTTTGGAACTCATCCTGCCGCCCGGAAGGTATTAAGGACAAAAAACAAGGTACCACTGTAGTTGACAGAAATAGACAGGTAGAAAGAGATTTTTTAGAAACGGAAAAAACAGAAAAAACAAAAATGGATTTAAAAGGAAATTGTGGGATTATATTTTATCAATACTGTGCATTACATTGTGTGTGTTAGGCCTGACTTGGTGGGTATCTAAGGTGACATGTAGGCATGCTGCAAACATATCAACCATGGGTAAAACGTTTATTGACATGGGTAAAACGTGCGATTTATCCAACTTGGAAAACATGATAATCATTGGCTTTTGGGCCACCATGTGCAATTGATGTCAGAGGTGAATGTCGGCTGCGAAGATACTTGTCCACATGTTGGATTGATTTTTTAGGTAAATACTTTTCATGTTTTTTTTAAATGTTAACTAATTAAAAATGTGCATTGAGATGTATAATTTAAGCATTTTCACATACAGGAAATAGAGTTGAAGATAAGCTAGAACACCTTCTTGAGTTTTTTATGACACATTTAATGGAGTAAAGACTATACATCTTAAAGAATAAAGATAGGCCCAAAGGGAAACCCCCCTGGGACATCCAGTGTTACCACCACTACTCCACTTTAATTTCTTGTGGGGTAGGGAACCTACTCTATCTTCTTTTTAAAAGCCACACATTTTATTAGCCTATCTTAAATAATTAACTGAAAGGACCACTTTATTCAGCAAATTTGGACCACATCATTGTGAAGATCTTATAGTGTATGTATTTTATAAATATCTAATTAGGTTGTTCTTAAAGCCATTTAGACCTTTCCTTGAACGTATTATCAGGGTGGACACAAATACTCAACTGGAGGCTGATGCTCTAGTCTTTTAACTCAATATTCAATAATGCACAATATTGAATATTGTTGAGATAAATCATTAAATGATCGACACACAATTAAAATAACCAGTTCATCTTGCTAGGTTGTTACAGTGATCCATTAATTTTTTTAAAACAGTCTTTTACCTATTACATATGCTAAAAAAAATGTTTTTTTGTCATAAAATAGTTTGACAAGTGTGAATCCATCATCACTCTTAATGCACATATTTAAAATGTAAATGTATAGGGAACCAGTGCAAAGTGCTACATTAAAGCTGCAAAAAATGCATGGTGTGTTAATTCTTCACAATGTAACTTCATCCCCTTTCATGCACCTCGATTTACAACCTGGCTCCAGACAATATGAAATGTTGAATAAATAGGTGACACTATTTTCTCTGGAATGTAACATGATTTTTTTTTCCATTTGTGCAAGTGTCAAATGTACGGTATGAAATGAACAAATTATTTCAGTTCCCAGCATCTGATGTTATGTGTTAGTACCACCTTAAATGACACAGAAAATATCCCATTTAGTTCAGAAATGTACAAAGTACACATAAAAATACATATAATCGCAATTAGTTGTACCGTATTGGTCCGAATATAAGCCGCACCTTTCTTCCAATTTGCGAGCTTGCGAGTTACGGGTGCGGCTTATATTTGCGACCGTAAAAAAATGACTGCCGATTTGTGGGCTTTGCGAGTTACGCGTGTGGCTTATATTTGCAAACGTAAAATGACTGCTGATTTGTGCGCTTGCGAGTTAAGGGTGCAGCTTAAATTCGCGAACGTGAAATGACTGCCGATTTGCGTGCTTGAGACTGCGGTATTGTAGCAATTGAATAGCGATTTCTGATTTTAGTGATTCTAACATCCTGTAACCTGCAAAAAAAGTTACAGAACTAATTAAAAAGCCTGTTTCTTGCAATGGCTGATCACTTGCAGAGAGGCTTTTTCTCTCCAATTTTAATGGTGCGGCTTATATTCGAGTACTATCTTTTTTATATTTTTTCCCCTTGAATTTTACAGGTGCGGCTTATATGCGGGTGCGGCTTATTTTCGGACCAATACAGTAATTAAAACTTCTAAGTAGAAGAACCTTAAAGGACCACTGTAGATTAGGGAAACAAATCACTATGGACATGAAAGCATTTCCAGAGAAAATCTTAATTTTAGCAAACGTTCCTAGTGCATGGAAGCTACCATGACATGCTTTTTTTCAAGGCACCATTTGCTGGTTACCTAGCAGGCAAGCAATACTTCCAAGATGCCTTCCACTAAATTTGGGGATGGGAAGGTATCAAATGCTGAAATTGCATCTGAATCAACCAATTAATCAGGAACTTTGTTTAATTTGCACCAAATTCCACACTTGGGCAGTAATAATTAGCAGAACATACCCACTCAGTCTTCAAGATGCAGGAATTGTGGAAGCAATGTCTACTAAAATAAAGATTTTATCTCAAAATATATTTATGCCCACAGTTTACACATATGTTAATGTTGTTAATTCACAAACATATGACTTTTCCCAAAACTGTAGTGGTCTTTTAAATGGATATAGAAGTTAAAGTTATTTTATGTATAAGGACCCACTCTAAAGTAATGGCGTATTAACAGCTATTTAAGATTAGCAGTTAGGTTTAATAAAGGGGGTGCTACCTTGTTGTGATGAAGGTGCTTGCTTACTTCAATGATGCTGTGAGCTATACCATGTAGGGTCACCTAAGATGACAGATCATAGGAGAAATGTCAGGCAAATCACTATCCACTGGAGTGGCTACCCACTCAAGTATCTTTGCCAAGAAAACTGTATGGATAAGAACCACCAGAGACATAACAAAATCATACTAGAAAGTGAGCTCCTCAGGTCAGAAGTTGCCTTCTACATTACTGGGGAAGTGCAAAGGACGAGTAGGAGTAACATCAGATCTAATGAAGTGATTGGACCAAAGTCAAGAGGAGGCCCTGCTGCGGATTTGTCTGAAGGGGAAGGGTAAATTGGTTACTGTAAGGAATAATTCAGCTTCGGGAACCTGGAACATTAGAACTATGAAGCAAGGTGAACTGGATACAGTCAAACATGAGAAAAGAATAAACATTGATAACCTGGGAATTAGTGAATGGAAACGGACTGGAATGGGACATTTCATATAGGACAACCACCAGATTTTTTAATGTGATCAAGAAGCCCGCAGAAGAAATGGAGTAGCCATGCTAGTCAATCAAATGGTGGCCAAAGCAGTGCTCGTTACAACTCAATAAATGGCAGGATGATTTCAGTTTGAATCCAAGGCAAGTTATTTAACATTAAAGTGATCCAAGTCTATGCTCCAACCAGGAAGGGTGATGAGGATGAAATTGTCCAATTGTACGAGGATCACGTCATAAATATAACACCAAGAAAAGATGTTACTCATCATAGGAGATTGGAATGCTTAAGTAGGGAAAAAGATACCTTGAATAATGGGAAAGTTTGTCCTGGGAGTACAAAATTAAACAGGTCAGAAATTAGTAGAAAGCGAAGGTCAAGAAATCACTTCAAGAAAATTGGTGATTTCAAGGGAACCTCCTTCTGTGACTTAACAAAAGGAGATCAGATAAAGAAGAGGTGGCAAGAATACACTGAAGACTTATACAGGGAGGATTTTAACAGCAGTTGACCAATGAGCTAGAACCAGACATAGTGGAGAGTGAAGAGAGATGTGCCATAGGAAGCTTTGCTGATAATAAGTCTGGAGGAGTTTATGAAATCCCAGCTGAACTATTCAAAATCCTAGATGATGATGCTGTGAAAGTGTTGCTTGCCGTATGCCCTCAAACTAGGAAAATTAAAAAATGGGCAGTAGACTGGAAAAGGCCAGTTTATATCATAATCAGATAAAAAGGCAGTACCAAAGAGTGCCAGCACAGTAATGCTTAAGATCCTGCAAGCTTAGCTTCAAAAGTGTATGGACGAGAAGTACCAGATGTGCAAGCCAAGTTTTGAAGAGGCAGAGGCAGAAGAGATAAAATTGCTGCTGCATAATAGACAAGAGAGTTCAAGAAAAACATTTGCTTCTCTTTTATAGACTATTCTAAAGCCTTTGACTGTGTAGATCACAACAAAATGTGGCAAATTCTTAAATAGATGGGAGTACCAGATCATCTTATGAGGAATCTGTATGTGGATCAAGAAGCATCGGACAGAACCGAACATGGGACAACAGAATGGATCAAGGAGTGCAAGAAGGTTGTATATTGTCACCTTATTTATTCAACTTATATGCAAAATACATTATCCGTGAAGTTGGGCTGGACAAATACAAAGCATGAATCAATATTGTTGGGAGAAATATTAACAACCTCAGATACACGGATGATACTACTTTGATGGCAGAAATTGAGGAGGAACTAAAGGGCCTATTGATGAGGGTGCAAAAGCTGGCCTGCTGCTCAATGTTAAAAAGATGAAGATCATGCCAAATAAACGAGGAAGAAGTGGAGGCAGTGACAAAATTTATTTTCCTGGGATCCAAGATCTGTTCAGATGATGACTGTAGCCATGAAATTAAAAGATGTTTGCTTCTGGGGAGGAAAGCTATGGCAAGCTTGGACAATCTAGTAAAAAGTAAAGCTATTACACTATCAACAAAGGTCTGCATAGTTTAAACTATGGTATTCCCAGTGGTAGCATACAAATGTGAGAGCTGGACCATAAAGAAGTCTGAGTGCAGTATAATTGATGCCTTTGAATTGTGGTGTTGGAGAAAACTAATTTTACTGCAAGAAGACCCAATCAATCCATACTATAGGGAATGAATTCAAACTATACACTGGAAGGTTTGATCATGAGGCTAAATCTCGAATACTCTGACCATATCATGACAAGACAGGATTCCCAAGAGAATACTCTGAAACTGGAAAAAATTAAAGGTACATGAAGTGGACGACCTAGGCAGAGATGGATTAATGAGCTTTAGGGAGCTCAGAGGCGCAGTGGCTGACAGATGTGCCTAGTGTGCTGTGGTCAATAGGATCACATAGAGTCAGACACAACTGAACGACTAAACAATAAAGAAAAAAAACAATTGTAGTGACAGACAATTCTAACAATTGAACAGTTACATTTTCTTGTTAAATGTCTGTGTCCCTATTACATTTTTTTTTCCACTGGGCATTCTATACATCTATATTCTCCCCCACTGCTAATTTTAACGGCTGTTGATAATCTCATTACCTCAACGGGTAAATCTTTCAGTTCATTTATGCATGAAAAAATTAACTTCTACATCAATTCCAAGACTTCTCCACCTTGAATACTAAATTACAAAAACATTGCAATTGTTTTGATTTTCATGTGTACTGTTCATTTATTCAGTGGGACATTTTCTGTGTCAGTTTAAACCTACAGCAATTAATTAACATAAAATATCCTGTGCCATGTTTTAAAGGAAGGCTGTAGTTCCATTCTTTCTACATAGTATTTTAAAAAATAAAACTTCATAAGGGCCATAAAAAAACGCAGAAAACATTTAATTTTGATATGCACTTTTTTCTTAATGTGCAGTTCCATTTTCTTTAAGTAACTTCTTCTTTCTGCAGCATAACATTTTTGGTGTAATATATTTTTAGCAAGCTTAGTTATTCAGAATACTATATAGAAAAAAATGACCACAGTGTACTTTTAATGATACACTTCAAGGTCAGTTTTGCTTTGGAAAATAATTTGAAGTTGGTGGGAGATATAACTCCAGGGAGAAAAATGTAAATCTGAACAGCTGTAGAAACTGTGAGCTTTTAACAATGCTACAGAGGTTATATTTCCTGTTCCAATTTTGATTAAATTGTATTAATTTGCTAAAACATCACATAAAAGAGAATTTTCCGGTACCTTTTTTATATATTTACCAATTTATAATAAATCCTGATTATTCATGTTGTTAACTGTGAACACAAGTCTTTCACAGCAGACTATAAAATGGAAATGTTGAGTCTCTGGTCCCATGATGACATAGCGTAAGGTTGGCTCCAATCGTTAATTAATATTAGATCCAAGGAGATATTTATTTTGGAGGCTGCCATGTTTTTTCCTGCGTGAAACAACATTCTACGATATTGTAATTCACACCTCTTCCAGGCGCCAGTCTGCAGGACGCACAGCCCCTCTCACTCTCAAAGCTTGGCCTTACCAAGGGGATCAAGGGATAGGCATTCGTATATTAACCCTTTATTATATTAAAGTGGTCCGGTAAAGGTCCCACTTATTGTAGAACCCATATAAATAGAATAAATACAATTGGCTGTTATTAAAATATGCAAGTGGAAGTGTTAGATAACTGAGCTTAAAAGTTTGTTTTTTAACGGGTTAGTGTCATATTTATAATATGCTGAGTTCAAGAACTTGACTGTGCAAAATGTTTACACAGTTTAAAATAAATTAATTACAGCCTTTATTTTTTAACTATTGTTATTAATTTGCCTTAATGATGACAAATATGTTGTCATGATTTGTAGGATTAGAAATCAGAAGGAGTGGCAGGATCTGTATTCACTTCTGTTTAATTTGCTTCATACAGCCACCCTGACGATAGAACTGAATGGTAGAGTAAGGCCCCATAGGATAACCCACCCCTTCAATCTACAGGCAGACTAGCAGTCCAAGATGGAATCCCACATGATACAACCTGACATTTAATTATACGATTTTCTCTAAAATGATTTTAATGTTCTACTCTTGCTAGATTTAAAAGTATGCAAAGGTTTTACCAAACTATGGGGGTCATTAATAAAATAAGGTGCTTAAATGTAAAAACATACATAGAAAATACTCCATTAATTACATGCAAAGACGTTACCTATTTCCAGGGCCGGATTAAGACCTTTAGAGGCCCTAAACACTTAAAAGATTTTGGTTCCTCCTTTATATCTACAGTGCCTTGCAAAAGTATTCACCCCCCTTGGCATTTTTCGTGTATTGTTGCCTCACAACCTGGAATTAACATGGATTTTTTGAGGATTTGCATCATTAATTTACAGAACACGCCCACAACTCTGAAGATGTTTTTTTTTATTATTGTGAAGCAAACAACAAATAGGACAAAATAACAGAAAAAGTCAATGTGCATAACTATTCACCCCCCTAAAGTCAATACTTTGTAGAGCCACCTTTTGTGGCAATCACAGCTCCAAGTCGCTTTGGATAACTCTCTATGAGCTTGCCACATCTTACCACTGGGATGTTTGCCCATTCCTCCTCGCAAAACAGTTCCAGCTCCTTCAAGTTGGATGGTTTGCACTTGTGAACAGCAATCTTTATGTCTGACCACAGATTTTCTATTGGATTGAGGTCTGGGCTTTGACTAGGCCATTCCAACATATTTACATGTCTCCCCTTAAACCACTCAAGTGTTGCTTTAGCGGTGTGTTTGGGGTCATTGTCCTGCTGGAAGGTGAACCTCCGTCCTAGCCTCAAATCACGCACAGAGTGGTAAAGGTTTTGCTCCAGAATATCCCTGTATTTAGCACCATCCATCTTTCCCTCAACTCTGACCAGTTTCCCAGTCTCGGCTGCTGAAAAACATCACCACAGCATGATGCTGTCACCACCATGTTTCACTGTGGGGATGGTGTTCTTTGGGTGATGTGATGTGTTGGGTTTGCGCCAGACATAGCGTTTTCTTTTATGGCCGAAAAGTTCAATTTTAGTCTCATCAGACCAGAGCACCTTCCACCATACATTTTGGGAGTCTCCCACATGCCTTTTTGCAAACTCAAAATGTGCCATTTTGTTTCTTGCTGAAAGTAATGGCTTTCTTCTGGCCATTCTGCCATAACGCCCAACTCTATGGAGTGTACGGCTTATTGCCGTCCTATGTACAGATACTCCAGTCTCTGCTGAGGAACTCTGCAGCTCCTCCAGGGTTACCTTAGGTCTCTGTGCTGCCTCTCTGATTAATGCCCTCCTGGCCCGGTCAGTGAGTTTTGGTGGGTGGCCGTCTCTTGGTAGGTTTGCTGTTGTGCCATGTTCTTTCCATTTGGTTATTATATATTTGATGGTCCTCCTGGGGATCATCAAAGATTTGGATATTTTTTTATAACCTAACCCTTACTTATACTTCTCAACTACATCGTCCCTTACTTGTTTGGAGAGTGGTCTTCATGGCAGTGTTTGGTTAGTGGTGCCTCTTGCTTAGGTGTTGCAGCCTCTGGGGCCTTTCAAAAAGGTGTGTATTTGTAATGACAGATCATGTGACACTTAGATTGCACACAGGTGGACATCATTTCACTAATTATGTGACTTCTGAAGGTAATTGGTTGCACCAGAGTTTTTTATGGGCTTCATAACAAAGGGGGTGAACACATATGCACATGCCAATTTTCTGTTTTCTATTTCTAAAAAATAGTTTTATGTATATATTTTTCTAATTTCACTTCACTAACTTAGATTATGGTGTTCTGATCCATCACATAAAATTCAGATTAACAAAACATTAATCTTAAGACTGTATTGTAACACCATAGGTAAAAAGTCAAGGGAGGTGGATACTTTTGCAAGGCACTGTATTTCAAAATATAAGCAATAATAAACCATTACAATGTATATCATAAACATCTATTATTACTATTTTATTATTTTTTGTATTACTGTATATGAAGCAGCTGTGAATGTCTAGTAATTTAGTAATTATTAATCCATATATATATAATTTAATAATGAGTATTGCAATATAATTTGATACATTTTGTATTGGACAAACGTTTTATTTATAATGACGAGCTTTCGAGAGGCTCAACCTATCTTTATCAAGTCTGAAGAGTATTGCTTCAGACTTGATAAAGATAGGTTGAATCTCTCAAAAGCTCAAGAACAATTTTCAATATTAAAAACGCTTTCAAAATCAGGGTTAACTACTGATGACCTATACCTTTTATACGGCCAATGGGGGAGATGGCTTTGTCATCCAGGCAGTGCTGAATTTTCAGGTATGTCGTTACATCAAACACAATGCTCTTCATTCGGTGGAGATTTGATGTGTTAAAGTGGTTTGCTTAGGAAAATGTTCGGTCTGGGATATAACCTATGGATATGTCTGGAGACTCAGGTTAGTGTCTATCTAAATAGATTGTTCTTAAAGAACTCAGCCACAGCTCCTGTCCCCCTTGATGACCTTAGAAGGTAGAGATCAACAATACCACTGGGGGCAGATATCACATGTTTAAAGCAAGTTAAATAATTAATATTTTTATCACAAATCATGAAATATGAATTATCTTATTGAATTTTCATTATTTTATCAAAGCATAAATAAAACAACTAGCTCCACTTGTTATGGGAATACAGTAGACCTTTGCCTTCTTTTACCTCCTTTACCTCCCATTTTTATCATGCATTTAAACATTACAAAAGTTTTTTCTTTTTTTTTCTTTATTTTCATTTTATAAACAATCAAAATACAATACATCATACACGAAATTGACATAATCCACATACATTCCACAAACACGCCATATGTAATACAACCAGGATCTACCAAAAGTTATTGTAATATACATTTGTAAATAGGGAGGGGCACGAGCTGTCCCAAATAATCCAGTTACTTTTCACATTCCGTTTCCCTGTTCTTTTTCACTATCTCCAGTATTTCCTCAATTGATGGAACCTGCGTTTCTTTCCATTTCTTTGCGATTAGCCATTTCATCACAGAGACAATTTTGATAATCAAAGCTTTTTCATTATAAATAACCTTATCGACAAAATTATGGAATATTGCACTTTCAAAATTTGGTACAAAATTTTTATTACATAATTTGGATATAATATCGAAACCTTCTTTCTACAACTTTTGGGCATGAGGACAATCCCCAAAAATATGTAAGTATGAACCCTCCTGGCCACATAATCTCCAGTATTTGCCAAAATTACTATTAATCTTTATGACCGCCATCTTGGAGGGTACCCAATGCCTCCTATTGACTATTTTGAAAACATTTGCTCTGTATGGTTGGAATTTGATTACACTTTGCGTTAATTATAATGCCTTAAACCAATTTTCTTTTGTATATTTTAGTTTGCCCTCTAACTCCCACATTTCCATTCCTGGTGTTTTATCCATGTTATTTTTATTTTAGTTTTGAAAAATTTGCTATAGTGTTTTTCCCATCGTTATTTAACAAAAGTTTTTCCAAAGGGGACAATTGTCGTAACCTAACCATATTGTATTTTGAATTTATGATCTTTTTTTAAAATCTCGTATTCCAACTAGTGATGTCGCGAACATCAAATTTTTGGTTCGCGAACAGCGGACGCGAACTTCCATCAAATGTTCCCGAACGGGCGAACCCGGCGAACCGCCATAGACTTCAATGGGCAGGCGAATTTCAAAACCCACAGGGACTCTTTCTGGCCACAATAGTGATGGGAAAGTTGTTTCAAGGGGACTAACACCTGGACTGTGGCATGCCGGAGGGGGATCCATGGCAAAACTCCCAGAAGGAGCTTAGGGAGGTTAATGAGTGGCTAAAAAAGTGATGCAGTGCAGAGGGTTTTGGGTTTTTAGAGCACTGGGCTGACTTCTCACTTGGGTACAATCTCTATAGCAGGGATGGATTGCACCTTAATGATGAGGGCGCTTTTGTGCTAGGGGATAGGATGATAGAACGGCTGGGGGAGTTTTTAAACTTGTAGGTGGGGGGGAGGGACTATATAGAAGTATTGGGGTAAATAGGGTAGAGAGGGAAAGGGATGAATTAGTTACCTATGGGGGAGGAGAAGGGGGAGGGTTACAATAGAAAGTATGGAGGTATTAATAGGGGCTTCAAATACAGTGGCAGGCACTTCACAACAGCAGAGCCATAGCAACATAAAGTGTATGATTGCTAACGCAAGAAGTTTGCCTGGGAAAATGGATGAGCTAGAAATATTAGCAGTACAAGAAAAATGGGGCTTAATAGGCATTACGGAAACATGGTGGGATGAATCTCATGACTGGACTGTTAATCTGGATGGTTATAACCTATTTAGGAAAGATAGGGGAAATAGTAAAAGAGGAGGAGGGATCTGTCTTTATGTTAAGCCTGAATTTAAGCCTATAGTCAGAGAAGATATTTATGCTGGCACTAACGGCATCATTGAATCTTTGTGGGTTGAGCTAAATAGTGGAGGAGCTAATTCTAAACGCATATTGGTGGGAGTATGCTATAAACCCCCAAATCGAAAATGAGAAGTCAGTTGCAATGGAAAGTAAGACTAACCCTAAAATATTTTTTAAATATATTAATGGGAAGAAGGCCAGGAAGGAATCGATAGGACCATTACAATGTGACACAGGCCATCTGATAATTAGTGACCAGGAAAAGGCAGATGAGCTAAATAGGTTATTTTCATCGGTTTACACAAGGGAGGTACCGGTGGTTGGGACACCGCAACATAATGGGGCTACACTACCTTTACTAAATAATTGGTTAACGCAGGAAGTAATACAAAAGAGGTTGGAGAAAATAAATGTTAATAAAGCCCCAGGTCCTGATGGAATACATCCAAGGGTACTGAGGGAGCTGGGTTCTGTAATAGCCAAACCATTATATCTAATCTTTCAAGACTCACTCACTACAGGGTCTCTACCAGATGACTGGAGAAAAGCAGAGGTGATACCTATATTTAAGAAGGGATCTAGAGCAAATCCGGGGAATTATAGACCAGTGAGCCTCACTTCTGTAGTTGGAAAGCTTTTAGAAGGGTTAATAAGGGACAGAATACAAGAATATGTCTATTTGAACAGGATCATAGGTAGCAGTCAACATGGATTTATGAAGGATAGGTTGTGTCAGACCAATTAGTTTTTATGAGGAGGTTAGTAGGAACTTGGATCAGGGCAATTCAGTGGATGTAGTCTTTTTAGATTTTTCAAAGGCATTTGATACAGTGCCACGTGGAAGACTAGTGAGCAAACTAAGGGATACAGGAATTGCAGTAAATATCTGCTCATGGATCGAGAGCTGGCTAAAAAACAGGAAGAAAAGGGTTGTTGTGAATGGAACATACTCCGATTGGTCTAATGTGATAAGTGGGGTTCCTCAAGGTTCAGTATTAGGTCCTCTCCTTTTTAACATATTTATTAATGACATTGAAGTAGGACTCGAATGTAGTGTCTCCATTTTTGCTGATGACACTAAGTTGTGCAAGGTAATAAAATCAGATAATGATGTACTTTCCCTACAAAAGGATTTGCATAAATTACAGAAATGGGCGGCTAAATGGCAGATGAGATTTAATACAAATAAATGTAAGGTTATGCATTTGGGAAGGAACAATAGCCAAGCAATCTATAATCTTAATGGAGCAAATCTAGGGGTATCAGATATTGAAAGGGATTTGGGAGTACTAGTGGACAACCACCTAGGTAACAGCGCTCAAAGCCAAGCAGCGGCTGCAAAGGCAAATAAAATATTAGCATGTATTAGGAAGGGTATAGAAGCCAGGGAAGAAGATATAATTCTGCCACTATACAAATCCGTAGTACGCCCTCATTTGGAATATGGAGTACAATTTTGGGCAACCACCTCATAAAAAAGACATTTTAGAGCTGGAAAAAGTACAGAGAATGGCTACAAAACTAATAAGGGGAATGGAGGGGCTAAGTTATGAAGAAAGACTAACAAAATTAAACTTATTTTCGCTAGAAAAAAGGCGTCTAAGAGAAGATATGATTACCTTATATAAATACATCCAGGGTCAATATAAGTGAACTTTTTGTAGCAAGAGATTTTCAACTGACAAGAGGACATCCTTTGAGGTTAGAGGAAAAAAGATGTCACCTTAAACAAAGAAAAGGGTTCTTCACAGTTAGGGTGGTTAAACTGTGGAATTCTCTACCAAAGGAGGTGGTGACAGCGAATTCGATAGACAACTTCAAAAAGGGGTTAGATATATTTTTGAATAAAGAGGGCATTCAAGGCTATCCTAGATAACTAGCAAAGGAATATTGATCCAGGGAGAAATTTGATTGCCAGTTTCTGGGGTCAGGAAGGAATTTTGCTTTTTTTCCCCTTATGAGACAATTGGCAAAGTTTCAATGATTTTTTTTTTCTGTTTGCCTTCCTCTGGATCAATAACAATTAACAATAATAATAAATAGTCCACATTAAAAAGATCAATAGAGATCTAAAAAGGTTGAACTTGATGGACTAACTCTTTATTCATCCTCCAATACTATACTATTAATAATTATTTAATCAATAATTTAATTAATAACTAATCTGCATATTGCAGATCAGAGGAGATCTTAACAGGTTAAACTTGATGGACTGAAAGTCTTTTTTCAACCTTAATTACTATGTAACTATGTAACTATGTAAAATTACATAGTTGATGCAGAGTCTGGTTTTCAGCCATAAAGGGCATAAATCACCTAACATTCCTAAATTGTTTGGAATAACATGCTTTAAAACATCAGGTATGATGTTGTATCGATCAGGTAGTGTAAGGGTTACACCCGCTTCACAGGAACAGACCAATCACCCCGTTTAATGCACCGCAAACAACCGCAAACAGTCCTTTTGCACAACCGCAAACTCCCCATTTGCACAAGGTTGGATACCAAGCTAGCCATGTCCCGTTCCTTGTCCTCATTGATGTCATTGAAGGTCTCTTCCTCCACCCAGCCACCAAGGGTCCCCGAAAGGCGACAACAAGCCCCCTGGGGCGCCTGCTGTGTTTGGTCTTCCACCTCCTCAAAGCCACCTTCCTCCTCTGACTCCTCTTCTTCAGACTCCTCTCTCTGCGTTGCCTCTGTCTGCGTTATTATAAGGTGTGTACTCTTAAGTAGTACTATTCCTATTGGTTTAATCCCTGTGAGGTCCACTATTAGGGGACGTGTATATGGCATTGATTTTTGGAACAGGGAGATGGAAAAAGATGCTTGGTCGGACCTCCTACTTCGAATTTGGGGCACTGCACGTGCAATGTAATGTGCCACCAGATAGGAGTGGTGTATTAAGTTGTACTATTTATTCCTATCAGTTTGATACCAGTTACGTCATCTATCAGGGGACGTGTATATGGCATGGATTTTTGGAAGCGGGAGATGGAAAAAGATGCTTGGTCGGTCCTCCCACTTCAAATTTGGGGCACTGCGCGTGCAATCTAAGGTGCCACCAGATATGAGTGTCACTGTGCACTGGCAAAAGTTGGCAGAGTAGGCGCTGTAGGCCTCACACACACGCCTGTAGGCAGGCAACTGATATTCAATCGATTACAGTAAAAAAAGTGTTGTTTTATGTCACTGTACACTACGGTTGCACCAGATATGACGTATCACTGTGCACTGGCAAAAGTTGGCAGAGTAGATGCAATAGGCTTCACACACACGCCTGTAGGCAGGCAATTGCTATTCAATCTATTACAGTCAAAAAAGGGGTTGTTTTATTTCACTGACCACAAAATAAGCTGTGAGCCTGACACAGGCAGGCAACTGAAATTAGATTACAGGAAAAAAAGGGTTGCTTTCAATGTATGGTACACCACCAGGTATGAGTAGTGAAAATAAGCACAATATAAGCTGTTAGGTGCTAGCCTGTCACACACACACACGCTGGCAGGCAGGCATATGCAATTAGATTACACAGAAAAAAATTATAAAATAAAATAAATGATGTTCTAGCCCTAAAAAGGGCTTTTTGGGTTGCTGTCCTTGCAGCAGATATCAGATGAGTCCTTCAGGTCTGTAGTGGAAGCTAAATACACAGCCTGGCTATCTATTTCCCTTTTAAATCTCCAGCAGCTACACTATCTGTCCTCTCACAACGAATGCAGCTTCAGAATGATTCTAAAATGTATGTTGTCCTTCAGATGGAAGGCCCTGGAAGGGAGTGTATGCTGCTGATTGGCTGGAATGTGTCTGCTGACTGTGAGGTGCAGGGTCAAAGTTTCCTCAATGATAAAGTATAGGGGGCGAACCGAAAAGCGCATGTGTTCGCCGTCCGCTGTGAACGCGAACATGCCAAAATCACTGTGAATAGTCCGCGGGCGAACTGTCCGCGACATGTCTAATTCCAACCATTCTGGTAGTTTAAATTATTTCTTTAACTCTGAAAGGAGTTTAAATCCTTCACTATTAAACAAATCGCCCAAGGTGTTTATTCTGTATTTAGCCTATCCGCCTCCATAAGGGATTTTAAGTTTCTCCATTACCAACCTTAACGGGGTTGCAGCTGAAGGAAACTTAATACGTTTATGTTTCTTATTACATCTAAACCAAGTTTTTAAACATATCTCAACTGTTGGTATTCATTTTTGTAATAACTTTGAATCTTTCTCTACCCAGTTCCAATAATTAATTTCGCAATCTGAAGCCAGAGATTTTTTGATTTGGGACCAATTTTGAATTTACAATAGTCGAAGACCATCTCATACAGTTAGAAATCATTACCGCATTGTAATAGTCTTTTACATAAGGCATAGACAAACCACCTCTAGAGAAGCTTCATTACAAAATGTTTTGTTATATGAAAATGTAGTGGTTTGTTGAGGAAAAATGAGTGACGGCACCTGTGTAGCTTTAGCAATAATTTCCTTACATGAATTTAATTTATTTTCCATGCAAAATAAAACATCTATAATGTACATAACATGCTCTTTTAAATATTACTCAAAACTGGCCGGCACGGAGGCAGCACAGGCACGCCGGGTCTGACGCAGCGCTGCGTGACCCGGTGGAGCCTGGGCGATGCTGATTGGCTGGGAGGAGGAGGAGGGACTTAAGCCCGTTTTGCGGGCTTCCTCCTCACTCCGCGCCGGCCATTGAGCCATTGGTCAGATAGGAAAGTAGCAGATAAGGAAGTAAGGTATGTCTAGAGGGTGAGGCTGGTTGAGCAAAATTCAGGAAGCTTAAGCTAGGTAAAAAAAAAAAAAAGGGGGGGTGGAAAAGAGTTGAAGGGTAAGGATTCTGTGAATTCTAAGTTAGGAAGCAAATAGGAATGTTTTTGGTTGCCGGGAGGTGAGGCACCGGCCCACGGGCTTAAGTGGGCGTTGCCCTGCTTCATGGCCATGCTTAGTAAAGCACTGGGAGGCTCTGGGCTCGGGCCCAGGGCCTGAGGTTACTGACCGGGCCGGGCTCCTCCTCCGGGATGTTATTTGAGCTGTGATTTAACAATGTTAATTATGTTAATTGGTTATTGGTTTATGGTTGCTTTAATAAAGCTTGGGCCCGTACTTTTCCCAAGAAACGCTGTTTCGGTGTGTTTATTTATTCTAAAGCCGAATGGATCTTGCCAGGGTCATGCCAAAAGTCTACTTCACAAAACAGTAGCATTAAATGGAAGTGCGACTCACAGGTTACATGTCAGGCTACAGCAGTGCCAAAATGGAAGCTCCTCGATGCAAGCAGAGTTTGCTAAAAATAAGAGTTTTGCTAAAATTAAGACGTTTGGTAATAATATTTGCATGCTCATGTTTTAGGCAGCTGCTATTGCTAGTTGGTTATATACAAATGTAACATTTTTCTCAAATTATTTTGGTCCTAAAAGATTTTAAGTTGACTTCCAGGTTGACAGATATACAGTAGCATATTTTCTTTGCTTGCCTCTCATCTGTGACACCCTGAGATTTAATCACTGATAATGTGAATAATATAATTAATTGGCTGTTGCTTCAATAATAGATGTTGTCTCTCTTGGTGCACAAGGTCAGATTTCCTGTACTGCCAATATCATTGAGGACCCATTGTTTGTATGTTGAGCATTAGTAACATGGAAGCTCAAATTGCACTCACTCTATCTGAGATGGAAAAAGCATGTCAGGAAAAATATCTCCTTGCAAAAGCAATGTACTTTAAACAACCACTGTAGTTCAAGAAACATGGCACTTGTTTGTGAAGTATTTAAGAGGACACACTGACACCTGTAAAAGCCATGGATATATATTTACATAGATGAATACTAAGGGTATTCCATTATATAGTGATATTTTTTTTATTGGACAAACTTATTCATAATCTCTCTTTATCAAGTCAAAAGCAATATATTTGTATAGATATTTTAGGAGGGTCTCCAGTTACGACATGAAGAAAAAACTAGCTATTGTCAGTGTAAATTTACTCACAGGTTATCAGTTTTGTTCAATCAGAAAAGAAGCAAGTTGTTGATAATGATTATTAATGCTTAAAATGTATGAAGGCTAGGCAATTACAGTGGACGGCCTCTGTAATTTATTATTTTCAACCTAATAAAAAAAATGGAAATTATTTCTTATGGTCATTGCCTTCCTTGGAATCAAAACAAAGAGTCGGTCAAATAAAAAGTAATTCATATAAAATATATAGTTGTCATAATTGCAAGTTTGTTGGTAACGCTATGTTAAAAGTTAAAAGTTAAGGGGTCCACATGCGCAATGAGCGCTTTCGGGGTCCAAATTTTACGTATTTGAGGAGGCACTCATCGTGACTGGCTTGAGGGGCTGCAATGAGCTCCAAAGGTGCTCATCGCGAGGTCTGTACATGACTGTCTTGACGGGGCTGCAATAAGCGCCCATACGTGACTGGCTTGACGGGGCTGCAATAAGCACCCGTACGTGACTGGGTGGAGCGGGGGAGAGGCTCAAAATGGCTTACGAATTACAGGCCTCAAAAAAATTACGAATTTAATGGCTGCCATTTTTTTAAAGCCGAAAGACGCCAATTAATAAAAAAATGACCTTACAACCTCACACAAGGCACAGGGGAAGAGACAGGGAGCCTGTAAGTGAGGTTGCAATCTAATGGCTAAGCGAGGAAAAAAATGGCGGCCGTAGAGCCGTAACTTTTTTCAAGCCTGTAAATCAGAAACACTTTTCGCGGGGTGGAAAGAGACACAGGGGTGAGGGGGTCTAGAGACACAGGGGAGGGAGATAAGGGGAAAAAAACTATGGGGGGAAATATACAGAGGTAGGGATAGGGCCCAGAGATAGGGTGTACTTTTAGCTGGGCAGGGCTTCCAATACTATTTTCTACCAAGTTGGGCTTCATAGAGAGTAAGGGGTGATTGGCAGGTTCAAGCACGTACTAAGTAGTGGTTAACCTCCAGACAATGGATACAACGGATATCATTTACAAAGTACTTGACATTTCCTGACCTTTGTCTCGCAAAACAACAATTTTCAATAGCTGTCTGACAACCTAGTTCACTATGCTTGATGTCTCAATCAGATCCACAGACAACCCCCACTGAAGCCTATGGAGCCTAAACTGGTGCTACTGCGAGCTCTCACCCACTCAGAGACCGGCCAAATCTCTGTACTGGTACTGAACTTGTTATCGTGGTTGGCTACTAGAAGTGGCTACTTGTACGTGGTAAAGTAACACTAACTCTATTTTTCTGATTAGCCCTATGTGTTTTAAGCAAGAGAAATACATCATAGAACAAAGGTGTACAAAGGCCAAAATGAACAGTTAACCCCCCAGGCTCTGACCACCCAGTGAATTAGTCTCTTGGAGCTTTGGTGAGTATGAGAATAACATGATGTAGGCATTTATGGGGACATACCCATCCTGGGTGTACTGGCCAAAATCTGGGTAAGTGAGGTATAGTCTTTAATAGAAAGAGAAAAAGGTAAAAGGCAGAGTGGCTATAAAAATAGTTTTGATTGATGATTAAGACAGTGTGCAGAGCCGCAGGCTTCTAGAAGATCCAGCTGGTAGCCTTTTTAGGCCCTAGGAACAGACTTAAATCAGGGCTGCTCAGGTGCAAAGGTTAACCACTGCAGTCCTACTGGAGGAAGAGAGTACGTCAAAGCTCACGTAAAACCTTTGGATATCTCAACATATAAATATATTCCCTCTAACAGCATAATTAGATAGATAGATAGATAGATAGATAGATAGATAGTTAGATAGATAGATAGATAGATAGATAGATAGATAGATAGATAGATAGATAGAAAGATAGATAGATAGATAGATACATGCATACATAAATTATGATGAAACTGTTGTTCAGCAGAACAGATTATGAAAAATGAAAGGTTCTCAGAGGGTGTGTACAGAAGCTGAATTTGCCAGATCCTGTTGAATTCGCACATAATTCTCAAGCATGTCAGAAGCTGCCAGTTATGTATGTAATTTACACAACCATTGCCAAATCTTTGTATAGTAAACACAAAATGTGCCAGAAGCAAATGTGATTAAAAGAAACATACTGACAGATGCATGCCTAAAAAACAATATATTGCCAAATCAAATATGCAACCCATACACGTAAAGCCTCATCCTTTCTGACTCACAGTGTTACCTACTCTATAAATCAAAAATAATCTCTTCTATATTTATTATAAAAAAATTTGGGCTTTATTTTGGCACTCATATCACTTAGTATAGAGGCTGCTATTTTGCCCTTTATATTCTCCGTCACTGATATCCTCCTTCATCTTGTTTAGCATGTGCTTGCAAACTTATATTCACAGATGAGGTTATTGATGGGTGGACCCATCCACACAGATGGGTAGGCTCCACTTACAGTATGATAGTGGGAGTCTTTTTTCAATTAGCTGCTCATGTAATTTATTTTGCAGGAAAGGAGAACATTATTAAACAAATAAAGTGTAAACTAACAACTTGGTTTTGGGGTGAAAGAGTCTCTTTAAAGAAATGTTTATGTACGTTTGCAGACATATTTAGATTAATAATGAGTTTTCTTATCTGCACAGCTTTTGCTATTTTTAGTTTCTTGTGGCCCTTTAATACAGCAAGGCTCATACAAGACTATATCATACTGAATCTTGCACCATAGGCCATTGTGAATATTGGGTCTTGGCAGCTCCAGGTTTCTAATTCACTAAGTGAAAAAAAAATAGAAAAGGGCATATTGGCTGTGTAGGCCGCATGCCAAATAATGAGATTTAGCATATGATTTACGTAAAAGTTTAATTTTTATTCTATGTGACTTCATTAGTTCTAGTCAAGTACTAAATGTCCTCCTTTGCTAACGAGGAGGATACTATGTACATAATGGGGATGTACATGGCAGTGCACTTAGCTGCTTCTGGGCTCACTCACAGAGCCTCAAGGAACAGAGTGACTAAACAGCGGACATGTAACTTGTGATCAGACCTGCAAATGGAGTCACATGGAATAAAAATAAAATATTTAAAAAATACATTTTGAGTTTTTTTTAATAAAATGATCAATTCTCAATCTTTAGCATACTGCCTACACGGGCAGTATGCCTTAAAACACTTTCATACAGTAATCACATATATACAGTAATCACATATATAGTTGTGAGCATGCGAGCTGTTGCTAATGCTTGCGGGCTTACCAGCAACTGCGCACCTCGCAAAATTTACGTCGGGACGCAAGGAAAATACGACACACGTTACGACCCATTACGACCTCGCAAAAAACGGCCGCAACACGCGCACATCAAAACATGAAAAATACAACAAATACACACAACAAATACATAAAAAGCTTACTTACAGGAAGAGGGGGCACCCAGGACCTCGAAAACTGAAGTTACACCTCAATTTAACTTAAAATAAAAGAGTTTAGACACTGAAAAATTCTCTAAGCGAGAGAAAAAAGGGCCGCCGAAAAAAACTAAAACGAGGCTACAGCAGTCTCAAGACGCAAAACACCACCAAACACCTACGTAGAAAAACACCTACGAGATTAAAAAATAAGGACGCAACCCGCGCGACCCCAAAAACATTACAAACACAATAAATACAAACAACAAACACATAAAAAGGTTACCCACAGCAAGGGGGGCACCCATGACCTCTGCAAGTAAAGTTACACCTCGGTTTAAGTACAAATTTCGGAGTATAGACACCCGAAAATCACCTAAGTGAGAGAAAAAATGGCTGCCGAACAAAACGAAAACGAGGCTAAAGGACTCTAAACACGCAAAACACCACCATAAACAGCTACAGATATTCCGACAAAGTCGGACGACATAAAAAACGAAGGACGCTAAATCAGCTACAGCCGCAAACCACACATTAGCCGCCATTTTAGAACGATAGCTTATACAATGCGGAAGTACACAGCTACGCTAACTGATTTGTCTCGCGCACGCACACTATTACACTACACACATTCATCACGCTTACACAGCAGCTCCACAGCACTAATGCTGCAGCAACATCAAAACAGATTGCCAGCTCTTCAACACAATGCTTCAAAATAGGTAAAGTATATTCATTTATTAATCTATTATTTATTTTATTATACAGCATTAGCTCACTTACAATTTCATTGCAGTCATTTTTTGACAGGCAATTCGCTAGTCCTTTTATATTAGTGTATGCTGTCAGCAGTGGGCTTGTGTTTGTGAAGGGGGATCTGGCTGTTACGTCCATACTAAATATAATATCTCAGTAGACAGTTCTGCTGAGTAGTAATTGTTAATTTCCCTGAGTGTTCATGCAGGATCCCGTGCATGCCCTGTCCGCAATGTCATCCTTGTATACAAAACTTAATACAGATCCTTCAAGTCACTCCTCTGTAACAGATACTCATCTAAACGCAATGTGTTGGGTTCCTAGGCAGCCCCAGACATGCACAGACGCACATATATACTTACAATCCCATCAAATATTTAGTAATTGCTCATCTCTTAGGAAGATAATATAGAACCAGAGGCTAACCCTGTCTGGGACACAATGGGTGCACGCAAATGCCAGAAATTCCTCTTATTGTATCTGACTTAATTATTGACATGCCTATTTATGAATGATGTCATACAGCAGCATTAAACACATTATCTATCTATTCATCTATCTATCTATCTATCTATCTATCTATCTATCTATCCATTTATATAGAAGAGTGAAGCTGCAATACTAATTATTAATCTCTCTCTCTCTCTCTCTCTCTCTCCCACTCTCTCTCTCCTTCTGTCTCTCTCTCTCTTGCTCTGTCCCTCTCTGTATATATATATATATATATAATTCCCATCTCTGTATAATTTGCATGGGTTTTGCTCATCAGCTGTTGGAGTCTGGATTATATCACTATCTGGAGCAATTACTTCATCTGTTTACTTATCCTTCAAGTAGTTTTAGCAAATCTGAATCTGAAGTGGCAAGCGACAGAATAGTTTACACATTAACAGGTTTGAATGGTTTAGCTTTCAAAAAATGATTAGTCTACTACTTTTCTTTGGGCCATATTATTAAGAATTTCAGAGTGTGTTGTCTATTAACTTTTTCCATATAAAGCAGCTTTTGTAGCCTCAGAGAACCCCATTGCAAGTCCTGGGAGTTTTAGTGAATGTATATGAGAATATATTACAGCACTGCTCTGCATAGTCTATGTATAAGTCTGTGTGTATGTATAGAGACTGACCTAAGCAAGGCCAAGTTGGTATGTATATATAAAGATTATACGCCAATCACACATTGAATATGATGATTAGACACAGACCACTTATTAGAGGGAAACCGGCCACAGCATTTATTGGTAAACACAAATAACGTAATAACCATAACAATAATAATAAACAAAATTAAAAATAGCCACAGTATACCCTACGCCCTGGGCCTACCACTATACCACTGTCCCCTCACCATCCGCCACTGTGACAACAACAAAATACGGACCTTGCCTGTTATTCCAGCAGCATCCAGTGCCAGCAGCAAATCTTCCACCTGTCTGCTAGATGGTGCTGTTGAAGTTTTAAGCCAGGAGCGCAGCTACAATTATGAGCACTGGTGTTGGCTAGTGCTGGAAGACTCCTATTAGCTGTTTATGATGCTGTTGACGGCTTTATTGTATGTTTATTGTGCTTTAACTGAGGAGATCAGAATGGAGACCTGGAGGGTGGGGGTGGGATCAGAATGGGGGACCTGGGGGGTGGTAGGAGATCAGAATGGGGGACCTGAGGGGGGAGGAGATCAGAATTGGGGACCTGGACCACCCCATTCTGATCTCTTATTCCCCCAGGTCCCCATTCTGACCCCCCCCAGGTCCCCCATTCTCATCTCCTACCCCCCCCCCCCCAGGTCCACCTTTCTGATCTCCTACTTTAAAACACAATAAACCACCAGTGCTCACAATCATAGCAGAGCTCCTGTTTTAAGACTGCAACAGTGCCATCTAGCGGCCAGTTGCAGATTTGCTGTTGCACTAGTTGGCGCTGGAATAACGGGCAAGGTCCCAAAATAAATTTTCTGTTAACATATATTACAGATAAATCATACACCGAAAACAAACAACCACTTAATATAATCAACTAAATAAATACCACCCATATTATAATTTTACTTTAATGAACATTTATTTTATTTATGTATTCATTTATTTATTTTTATAAGGGATGGGTGGGTGGGTATCTTCTCACATGGCTAGCTGGGGCATAATGGCGCAGAAGAACCTATAAATGGCTCCCACCCACAAAGACAAACTCCGGTACTACCAGGTCAAGTGGCCCCTTCCCTTCAACCCCAGGAGGCCTGGGGGTGATCTACGGGGCCATTCATTATATAGAAATACAATTTCAACTTTGAAAAATATTCAGCATCCAGAATGTATACGTCTATGTATGTATGTATGCTATGTGCACAGCAGGAAGGCACAGGCTTTTATGGACTGGGGAGAGAGTCCCTCCAATAATCCATCCTTCCCATGTAGCTGGTGGTGTATCCAAAAGCTTTGCTAATTTTAATCTGCTAAGAGGGCCAAAAATCTGACTGGGAAAAATACTAACTGAGCCTTTTGAAAGCTTCTCTAATTTTAGACTTGGGATTAGGAATGTATGTGTTATACCAGTTTGTTTTCCAAAGCCCCATTGACTTAATTATTTGGACTGGGGTTTGATTTTTTAATGCCGCTGATCCTGCTCTGATTCTGCAAGAATTTGAGTATTGAAATGGGTTGTATCCTCATCTGGTAAGTATGATCCTGATGTAGTGTATAATGGATAATGGTTGACTTGAGAGGTAAAGGATGGAATGAGTTTTTGTGTTGGAGTGTCTCATTTAGTATTTGAAGAGTTGTTACTGGGCATGTTTCATCTTGTGTGGGATAATAGTTAATAGAAACCAGAGTGCGACTAGATTTAGTATATTGGAGGTGGAGTGTGCATGAGTGTTTGAGATTGAGATATGGTGAATTTGCTGGGTCTCAAGAAATGTAGATGCTGCCATAATGATGAGTCAATCAGTTGTTTGAGTATGACGATTCTGACCTGAGTCTTGATGATTTAGATGGTTGGGAGCGTTTTATTAAGCCTTTGAGAAATAATTTCCGTAGGTGGTGCAGATCAATATGATTTGCTGAGTAGTTGTGTGGTGAGACGTGGTGGTTTAATAAGAGCAGTTGGAACAATTTCCATGCTCTGTCGTAAGTTTGATGAAAGTTGTCTGCTAGGTCCTCTAACATGGTTTTACTGACTTGTTGAATAAACGGTCCTAGTCCTGTTTCTGCGTTAGATGTGTTTCTGGGTGAAGGATGGTGAAACCGGGAGGGATTGAAAGGCAGCCTGTGGACTAAATGAAGATGAATGAGGGGAATTCAATTGTATACCCTTTAGATTGTAAGTTTGCCTGTCTTCAATCTTGCTATGTGCTGTAGTGAAAGTGCTGTGTATGTTTGATTTTAAGCTCATAGACGGCCCTCCATTTTTTTTTCTTTTTGTATTGTGTTACTAGTGTTTTGACTTGAACTCATCCCTACATAGACTTACAGAATATGTTGGCATGCCACAAATAAATGAAATAACAATAATATACAGATGTAGATCGAAGTTAAATGAAAGGGAAAGGAGAACTAGGACATTGTCATTGGATCAAATGATATTATTTTTTTAAATTACAGTATTTTATTGGCGTAATTGAATTGGCCTAAAAGACATCAGAGATCTTTGATGGTCTTAGTAATGGCAATGGTGATGTTTTGCATATATTCAAGTATTATTTGCACTCCTAACTCATAAATATTTCAAGTACATACAGGAATGGAGATTTCTCCTAAATTTGCACTCATAAGTATCATGTATTTATTTGAAAATCTTCCTCTAATTGTTAGATGTTTTTATCTGTCTCATATATACTGGATAAGAAAACAAGGAGAGGGAGATGAG
The DNA here is from genome assembly GCA_027410445.1 of Discoglossus pictus. Lineage (NCBI taxonomy): Eukaryota > Metazoa > Chordata > Amphibia > Anura > Alytidae > Discoglossus > Discoglossus pictus. The sequence continues at coordinate 123,453,747 of CM050169.1, read as the reverse complement.
CAAAGAAAAACAAAAAATAATGTATAATGTCAAAAATGACTACTTATATCAAACATATTATTCTCACACCAATATGCCTGTAGTCTTATTGCTCAAAAACAATAGATTGACCCCTAAACACAAATGGCTCAAAATTGACATTCAATTATCCAATTATCCACAATCCATGATGCACCCTCATATATCATATATATATATATATATATATATATATATATATATATATATATATATATATAAAAGGGTGCATCATGGATATATATATATATATATATATATATATATATATATATATATATATATATATATATATATATAGCACTTTATACATAGCACATTTATACAATATACTTAAGGCTATACAGATCATAAAGCCATACAATGACTATGCCCATTCCCTGTGGGTAGACAAGACAAATAGCAGGCTCCTTTTGACAAGCACTTTCCGTCTGCTTATTCTTAATACATCAGTTTGTTAGGCGCTGTCTGCTCCACTGTTTGAATTTTTAGTCATTTATTACTCCATACTCTGAGAATGTTTATGGTACCTTTAAAATGTTTTAATTTAATGAAAAAAAATAAGAATTAAAAAGAATAGATGTGGTTTGACACATTGATCTATTTGTTTTTTTGAATTTTTATATAATGTGAGAAATTTTAAACAATTTCCTACAATTCAGCCTAAAATTATACCTTATTTTTGTTTTGTTTTTTGTAAGTGGAAGAAGTTGCTATTAAAAAAATAAAATAAACCATGCAAAATAATTTTTGCATGAAAATAAATAATTTGATGTTAAATTGAACATTTATTTTAAAACAACATGTTTTAAATGTTACAAAAATAGTTTGTTTTTTTTGCATGGAAAATATTAAATATAATCTGTTTAAACTTAAATGCAGAAAATGCACAGAGCAGATATTAGTATGTAAATCTCATTGACAGACAAGTGACTCATACAGCTGTACAACTCCTAATAGGCTAAAAGGAGAAAATCACCCAGATCACTTAAACATCGGAACCTTCATAGTTTCCAGAACATTATTTGTACAAATAAAATACACTCTGACAGATACTGATGCAACCACATTTTTTTTTCATGTCTCTTTAAGAAAATAATATAAATGTAACTCAAAATAGCTACAGTAAAGTTTTAGCTCCTCCCATACACTGACCTGTTAAATAAAACAGTGCTGAGAGGGAGGAGTGATCATTAAAGGACCACTGAAATCCCCATAAGTGCTCTCCATCATTAGGTAGTGGTTAAAAAATATATACAAAAAGTATGTTCCTTTTCAAAATGAGGCAAATTTCATTGAGTAATAATTCTTAGAAGTCAGAGAATTTCAGTGTGTTGCCTCTTACCTGATAGAGTAAGGAGCTTTGTGTCCCAGATGGTTGGAAGGAATATTAGTATAGAGCCTTTGAGTCAGACAATGACTATCTAGTATGTAACTACTTGACTATGTTAAACCTACTAGACTATCAAGCACATATATATATATATATATATATATATATATATATATATATATATATTATATACTAGCGAATTGCCCGTCAAAAAATGACAGCAATGAAATTGTAAGTGAGCTAAGGGTGTTTGGTGTATATAATGTGGCTGATGTAGCGTCGTTCGTTTTCTACATCGTGCAAGTTTTTCGGAATATTCGTTTTCTATGTCGTGCGAGTTTTTCGAAATATCCGTAGCTGTTTGGTGGGCTTTTTCGGAATATCCCTAACTGTTTGGTGGTGTTTTGCGTGTTTATGGTAGTGTTTTGTGTGTTTATGGACCTTTAGCCTCATTTTCGTTTTGTTCAGCGTCCTCCTCATCCTCCCTCCTCAACCCTCTCCTCAAACCCCCCATCCTCAATCCCCACCTCCACCCCCCCATCCTCAACCCCCTCTTCCACCCCCCATCCTCATCCTCCTTCCTCAACCCCCCTCCTCAACCTCAACCCCCCTCCTCATCCTCAACCCCCCTCCTCATCCTCAACCCCCTCCTCAACCTTCCTCCTCATCCTCCCTCCTCAACCCCCTCCTCAAACCTCCCATCCTCCACCCCCCCATCCTCAACCCCCTCCTCCACCCCCCCATCCTCATCCTCCTTCCTCAACCCCCCTCCTTATCCTCAACCCCCCTCCTTATCCTCAACCCCCCTCCTCATCCTCAACCCCCCTTCTCATCCTCAACCCCCCTCCCCATCCTCAACCCCCTCCTCCACCACCCATCCTCATCCTCCTTCCTCAACCACCCTCCTCAACCTCAACCTCCCTCCTCATCCTCAACCCCCCTCCTCATCCTCAACCTCCCTCCTCATCCTCAACCCACCTCCCCATCCTCAACCCCCTCCTCCACACCCCCATCCTCATCCTCCTTCCTCAACCCCCTCCTCAACCTCAACCTCCCTCCTCATCCTCAACCCCCCTCCTCATCATCAACCCCCTCCTCCACCCCCCCATCCTCATCCTCCTTCCTCAACCCCCCTCCTCAACCTCAACCTCCCTCCTCATCCTCAACCCTCCTCCTCATCCTCAACCCCCCTCCTCATCCTCAACCTCCCTCCTCAACCTCCCTCCTCACACCCCCATCCTCAACCCCCTCCTCAACCTCAACCCCCCTCCTCATCCTCAACCCCCCTCCTCATCCTCAAACCCCCTGCTCAACCTCCCTCCTCATCCTCCCTCCTCAACCCCCTCCTCAAACCCCCTCCTCAACCCCCCAATCCTCATCTTCCTTCCTCAACCCCCCTATCCTCATCCCCCCTCCTCAACCTCAACCCCTCATCCTCAACCCCCTCCTCATTCTCAACCTCCCTCCTCATTCTCCCTCCTCAACCCCCCCATCCTCAACCCCCTCCTCAACCTCCCTCCTCAAACCCCCTCCTCAACCCCCCCATCCATTCTAAACCCCCCTCCGCATTCTAACCCCCCCTCCTCATTCTAAACCCCCCCTCCTCATTCTAACCCCCCTCTCCTCAACCTAAACCCCCCTCCTCATTCTAACCCCCCTCCTCATTCTAACCCCCCCCTCTCCTCAACCTAAACCCCCCTCCTCCTCAACCTAAACCCCCCTAAATACACCCCCCTCACTTACCTGCTTCTGCTCCGGCACCCGGTATATGCTAATGACGTGGCGCGCTGGCGCACATGTGACGTCACCTGGTCAAGGAGCGGTGCGGAGGCCGGAGCAGAAGCAGGTAAGTGAGGGGGGTGTATTTAGGGTGGTTTAGGTTGAGTAGGAGTGGGGTTTAGGTTGAGGAGGGGGGGTTAGAATGCGGAGGGGGTTTAGAGTGAGGAGGGAGGTTGAGGATGAGGAGGGGGGAGGGAATATCGGCGTATAACACGCACCTATGATTTGCCCCCTATTTTCAGGGAGAAAAAGTGCGTGTTATACGCCGATAAATACGGGGGAGACACAGAGGAAGAGGGAGAGAGACACAGTGGAGTGAGATCAGGGGAAGAGACACAGGAGAGTGAGAGGAGGGGAGGAGAGACACAGAGGAGTGAGATCATGGGGGAGGAGAGACAGGGGAGGGAGAGGAGGGGGGAAGAGATACAGGGGAGGAGGGGGGAAGAGACACAGGGGAGGGGAAAACACACCGGGAATGGAGAGGGGGGAAACACACCGGGGAGGGAGAGGGGGGGAGATGGAGAGGAGGGGGAGAGACACAGGGGAGGGAGGGGGGGAGAGACACAGAGGAGGGAAAGGAGTCGGAAGAAACACAGAGGAGGGTAGAGACACACAGGGGTGGGAGAGGAAAGGGGTAGACTGACAGGGGGGGGAGGGGGGTAGACTCACAGGGGAGGGAGAGAAGGGAGAGGAGGGGAAGAGACACAGGGGAGGGAGAGGAGGGGGAAGAGACATAGGGGAGAGGGAAAAGAAAAAAAAATAACTGAATCAAATATATATAGTATATACAGTAACTACTCTGGGGGCTTTACCCTGTCAACCAATGATCAGTAATACAGATTTATGAGTCCTACCTATCTGCCAATGAGACCTACATACTCATTGTGGAGTCATATATGTTGCAATTGATACCTACCCATTTCCATGTACAGTTCCTTGCAAAATTATTCACCCCCTTGACTTTTTACCTATTTTGTTACATTACAGTCTTAAATTCAATGTTTTGTTAATCTGAATTTTATGTGATGGATCAGAACACAATGGTCTAAGTTGGTGAAGTGAAATGAGAAAAATATATACATAAAACTATTTTTTAGAAATAGAAAACAGAAAATTGGCATGTGCGCATGTATTCACCACCTTTGTTATGAAGCCCATAAAAAGCTCTGGTGCAACCAATTACCTTCAGAAGTCACATAATTAGTGAAATGATGTCCATGCATTTTAAGTGTCACATGATATGTCATTACATATACACACCTTTTTTGAAAGACCCCAGAGGCTGCAACACCTAAGCAAGAGACACCACTAACCAAACACTGCCATGAAGACCAAGGAACTCTCCAAACAAGTAAGGGACAATGTTATTCAGAAGTACAAGTCAGGGTTAGGTTATAAAAAAATATCCAAATCGTTGATGATCCTCAGGAGCACCATCAAATCTGTCATAAACAAATGGAAAGAACATGGCACAACAGCAAACCTGCCAAGAGATGGCCGCCAACCAAAACTCACGAACCGGGCAAGGATGGCATTAATCAGAGAGGCAGCACAGAGGCCTAAGGTAACCCCGGAGGAGCTGCAGAGTTCCACAGCAGAGACTGGAGTATCTGTACATAGGATGACAATAAGCCGTACGCTCCATAGAGTTGGGCTTTATGGCAGAGTGGCCAGAAGAAAGCCATTACTTTCAGCAAAAAACAAAATGGCACGTTTTGAGTTTGCGAAAAGGCATGTGGGAGACTCCCAAAGTGTATGGAGGAAGATGCTTTGGTCGGAGGAGACTAAAATTGAATGCCATTTTGGCCATTGAAGAAAACACTATGTCTGGAGCAAACCCAACACATCACCAAAAGAACACCCCCCCCACAGTGAAACATGGTGGTGGCAGCATCATGCTGTGGGGATGTTTTTCAGCAGCCGGGACTGGGAAACTGGTCAGAGTTGAGGGAAAGATAAATGTTGCTAAATACAGTGATATTCTTAAGCAAAACCTGTACCACTCTGTGTGTGATTTGAGGCTAGGACGGAGGTTCACCTTCCAGCAGGACAATGACCCCAAAAACACTGCTAAAGCAACACTTGAGTGGTTTAAGGGTAAACATGTAAATGTGTTGGAATGGCCTAGTCAAAGCCCAGACCTCAATCCAATAGAAAATCTGTGGTCAGACTTAAAGATTGCTGTTCACAAGCGCAAACCATCCAACTTGAAGGAGCTGGAGCAGTTTTGCAAGGAGGAATGGGCAAAAATCCCAGTGGTAAGATGTGGCAAGCTCATAGAGACTTATCCAAAGCGACTTGGAGCTGTGATTGCCACAAAAGATGGCTCTACAAAGTATTGACTTTAGGGGGTGAATAGTTATCCACATTGACTTTTTCTGTTATTTTGTCCTATTTGTCATTGTCATTTTCTGCAAATGAAATGATGCAAATGCTCAAACAATCCATGTTAATTCCAGGTTGTGAGGCAACAAAACACGAAAAATGCCAAGGGGGTGAATACTTTTGCAAGGCACTGTATATACTCAGATGTGTGCAATTGGCAAGTATACGGTAGTTGCAAGCCCTGCTCCTGCAGAAATGTTATTTTCCAGTTAGTTTCTAGTACATTTAACAAGGTTTACTTAAAAGGATATGGAAGGTGTCTGGATTTTGCTAGGTGTTTCTAGTAACTTATGTACTTAATTTTATTAAGAATTGCTTTCTAAGCTCTGGTTTACTGCCTAAAATAAATCAAATAGTCTCTTTATGAGTCTGCCAACTGTAGCGTATGGAGACATAGACTCTGTAGGACTGGATGTGCAGTGTGGTGTCCTAGCCTATCAGAGACTATGTCTCAGCAGCATGTTGCAGAATATTGCTAAGCGATGCTCACTGATTGTTTAGTATGAGATACTGCACACCCAGTGCTATAGTCTGTGTCTTTGTGAGCTGCAGAGGGTGGACACAAGCTATTTGTATGATTTTAGTAAACCAATGCTTATAATAACTTCTTAATAAAATAAAGTACATAAAAGTAAATAGATACATAGCTGTATAGTATACCTGGTAAAATCAATGAAGCTTCCATATCCCTTTACTGTTTTCCCATTGAAAACAACTATTTTAATTTAAAGCAGACCTTTAACATCTTCAGAAAAATGTGAACTATTCGTCTCATTTATATCTGTTTTTACAAATATATCTACTTGGGCAAGTAGGTCTTGGAATATGACACGTAAATGTGAAAAAAAAAAGTAAATTCGGCCCTGCTAATAAATTTACTACTGCCTCATTATTTAATACAATTTACAAATAATTTATGATGAAGTAGAGCAATGAATTACTGGCTCTGACAGCACAAAGTAGCTCAAATGTTAATTTTATTTAACAGGTTAGAATGTCAACCAAAAGGCCCAGATCTGGTTACAGGCCAAGCTTTGGTCGCCGTCCAAGCACAATAATGAGTCATTTGTAACCAGAGCCTCCCATATATTTGTGTTCAGCTGCTTGTGGTTCTGGGACAATATTTCAGGTAATCAGGTAAAGTGTATCAATATATCACAAGGGAAGTTTAATAAAACTAAGAATTACTAAAATTAACGGACAGTGTCTGAATTCCTTAGAGGAACTAGGATGAAATAGGGAGCCAGGAAAATGGGATTATAAACAGTTTCATAGGAATTTGTATATTTAACACTGATTCTTTTTCTTATTTTTGCTACATTGAGATTTCTTTCATGGGATTTAAAAACAAAACAAAAAAACAGGCTATTTATGAAGGAAGAATGCGAAAACTGTTAAAATTTATGTGTCTAGCCCCGAAATACCAGGCAATTCTCCTCTGAATAAAATACATCTAACCACAGACACACTGGCCCCTATTCAATTGAGCAAATATTGGTTACTGGAGCCTGTAATGTAGCACATAAACGAATTAGCTATTCAATTGGCGTCTTTTAGCGAGCCGCAAATGATTTGCGGGTTACGGGCTGAAAATCCCTGCGGTTGACAATATTGTAACTCCGACCCAGCTAAAGCTTTGATCTTTCAAGCCTGTAAATGCTATTCAATTGCTTCAATTCCTCAAGCCCGCAAATGTACTCACACCCGTAAATGGAAAATGTAGAAGAAAATCCTATAGGTACCAGGTAGGACTCGCAAGGGGGTTAAACACCTGCACGTAGCACTGTAAATGCAAAAAAAAAAAAACAATACTGCAGTTTAAAAGACGGGGAAAGCGATGAAAGACATTATAATTAATTGTCCAACAGTCTCAAGCTCGCAAATTTGCAATCAAAAATTATATTTTTTAGTGTTTAATTTCTGTGTCATATCAATCTCGGGCCACCCACATGGACTAGAACATTATCATGATTAATTTTTATTTTTTTGTACATTGCCAGATTGCGAGTCCAATCACATTTCTTACCTCTAAATGCTAAGTGATTGACGTTTAACCTCCATGTTTTACTGACGTAATGATGACAGTTTCCTTTACTATTGGCTGTTTCTAAATCGATAGTTACAACATTCCTTAACTGATCATGATCACGCTCTGAAATGCTACATACGGGTGCATGGTTTACAGTTTAGGCTTACGGCCTTAAATTGTGGGCTTGTTCAATTGAATCGCTCTGTAAATGTAGCAGACCTACAGCCGGTATAAAGACAACTGCGGGCTAGCAATTGAATAAGGGCCACTGTGTTTAGAGTGATAGGTAGATAGATATAGCTTAGTATATATATATATATATATATATATATATATATATATACTAACAACTTGCCCGTCAAATAATGACGGCAGTAAAATTGTAAGGCAGGTAACGCTGTTTGCCACAGAGAGAAAGTGTTTTGTTCGTCTGAGATCGTTCAGTGCTCATTGCGAACTTCGCTCTGAGTGCCTTTGGCGCTCATCGCGTGGCTCGCAATGAGCGCCAAAGGCGCTCATTGTGAGCCTCTGGGTTGGTGTATTTTTTGTTATCAGAGGCGCATTTACGATTATTGCAAGGCTCTCCCCTGGTGTACTTTGTTTCCTATGAGCACCGTTGGCGCTCCTTGTGAGGCGCGCGGTGAAGGTCTTTGTGTTTTTTTTAGATACTTTGGTGGGGGGGGGTTTCTGTATATTTTTTTTTTCTGTATATTTTTTTGGGTAATTAATATATGCAGCAAGGAATGTGCTGAAGAGCTAACAATCAGTTTTGATGTTGTGTAAATAGGCTGCGTGCGCGAGGGGAAGCCGTTTGTGTAGCTGGGTATTTCCGCATTCTGTGTATGTGGTACGCGGGTGTGGATGATTTAGCGTCCTTGCTAATGGTGTATGTTGTAGGTTGTACAGGTTTTTGTAAAAGTCTTATGTGCTTGGCAGTGTTTTGCGGCTTTAGGGGTTGTGTAGCCTCGTTTTGTTTTTCTCTCGCTTAGGGGATTTTCGAGTGTCTAAACTTTTTAAATTGAAGTGAAATAGAGGTGTAACCTGTCTTCCAGACGTCCTGGGTGTCCTGTCTTGCTGTGGGTAAGGTTTTTATTTTAGTTTTGTGTGTATTTTGTGTTTTTTCTATGTTTTCCGCTGTGCGCAGGGCGGACGTTAAGGTCGTATTTTTGCGAGCCCGTAATTGTTTTTTTCTAAGTCCCGCGGCTCGTATTTTTTTTTTGTAAGTCTGTATTTACCCCTTGCGTGCTTTTTTTTTTTTTGAAGTCCCGCTTCGGTGGGCGTTTGTAACCACTTGTGAAGCGCTGTAGAGCCTTCACCTCCGCAAATGCGACCCCTTGCTTCACGAGGGTCCGCATTTCCGACCTGGAATGAGCCTTCTTTTTTTATAATCTAACCCTGACTTGTACTTCTCAACAACATTGTCCCTTACTTGTTTGGAGAGTTCCTTTGTCTTCATGGCAGTGTTTGGTTAGTGGTGTCTCTTGCTTAGGTGTTGCAGCCTCTGGGGCCTTTCAAAAAAGGTGTGTATATGTAATGACAGATCATGTGACACTTAGATTGCACACAGGTGGACATCATTTCAATAATTATGTGACTTCTGAAGTAATTGGTTGCACCAGAGCTTTTTATGGGCTTCATAACAATACATATGCACATGCCAATTTTCTGTTTTCTATTTCTAAAAAATTGTTTTATGTATATATTTTTCTCATTTCACTTCACCAACTTAGACTATTGTGTTCTGATTAGTGATGTCGCAAACATAACATTTTCGGTTTGCGAACAGCGGACCCGAACCTCCATCAAATGTTCGCAAACGGGCGAACCCGGCGAACCTCCATAGACTTCAATGGGCAGGCGAACTTCAAAACCCACAGGGACTCTTTCTGGCCACAATAGTGATGGGAAAGTTGTTTCAAGGGGACTAACACCTGGACTGTGGCATGCCGGAGGGGGATCCATGGCAAAACTCCCACGGAAAATTACATAGTTGATGCAGAGTCTGGTTTTAAGCCATAAAGGGCATAAATCACCTAACATTCCTAAATTGTTTGGAATAACGTGCTTTAAAACATCAGGTATGATGTTGTATCGATCAGGTAGTGTAAGGGTTAGGCCTCTTCACAGTGACAGACCAAACTCCCCGTTTAACGCACCGCAAACAACCGCAAACAGTCCATTTGCACAACCGCAAACTCCCCATTTGCACAAGGTTGGATACCAAGCTAGCCATGTCCCGTTCCTTGTCCTCACTGATGTCATTGAAGGTCTCTTCCTCCACCCAGCCACCAAGGGTCCCCGAAAGGTGACAACAAGCCCCCTGGGACGCCTGCTGTGTTTGGTCTACGACCTCCTCAAAGCCACCTTCCTCCTCTGACTCCTCTTCTTCAGACTCCCAGAGTCTGGGGGCTTCCACTGCCCAGCATGGAAGATTATACACAGGTCAGAGTCTGGGGGCTTCCACTGCACAGCATGGAAGATTATACACAGGTCAGAGTCTGGGGGCTTCCACTGCACAGCATGGAAGATTATACACAGGTCAGAGTCTGGGGGCTTCCACTGCACAGTATTGAAGATTACACAAAGGTCAGAGTCTGGGGGCTTCCACTGCACAGCATGGAAGATTATACACAGGTCAGAGTCTGGCGGCTTCCACTGCCCAGCATGGAAGATTATACACAGGTCAGAGTCTGGGGGCTTCCACTGCACAGCATGGAAGATTATACGCGTTGCCTCTGTCTGCGTTATTATAAGGTGTGTACTGTTAAGTAGTACTATTCCTATTGGTTTAATCCCTGTTTCGTCCACTATCAGGGGACGTGTATATGGCATTGATTTTTGGAAGCGGGAGATGGAAAAAGATGCTTGGTCGGTCCTCCCACTTCAAATTTGGGGCACTGCGCGTGCAATCTAAGGTGCCACCAGATATGAGTGTCACTGTGCACTGGCAAAAGTTGGCAGAGTAGATGCAATAGGCTTCACACACACGCCTGTAGGCAGGCAATTGCTATTCAATCTATTACAGTCAAAAAAGTGTTGTTTTATGTCACTGAGCACAATATAAGCTGTGAGCCTGACACAGGCATGCAACTGAAATTAGATTACAGGAAAAAAATGGTTGTTTTCAATGTATGTTACACCACCAGGTATATGTAGTGAAAATAAGCACAATATAAGCTGTTAGGTGTTAGCCTGTCACACACACACGCTTGCAGGCAGACATAGATTACACAAAAAAAGTTTCCTCAATGATAAAGTATAGGGGGCAAACCGAAAAGCGCATGTGTTCGCCGTTCGCGGGGGACGCGAACATGCGAAAATCGCCGCAAATAGTTATCCGGCGAACTGTTCGGGACATCACTAGTTCTGATCCATCACGTAAAATTCAGATTAACAAAACATTGAATTTAAGGCTGTAATGTAACAAAATAGGTAGAAAGTCAAGGGGGTGAATACTTTTGCAAGGCACTGTAGATAGATAGATAGATAGATAGATAGATAGATAGATAGATAGATAGATAGATAGATATAATGATAGAGGGATACAGTAAATAAAAGACTGTGCAAGCTTAGACCCCAGGAAAACATCCAGTCTTTTGTTCTTCACATGAGTTACACTGAAGACAATGCACTCAGATTCCTAAGAGTTTATCAGTAAATATTGGCAATGATCTTTCATTAACAACAAATATTATTTTTCTTTTTTTAGTGCATTAGAAAACTAAAAAATTACTATAAGAAAATACATTTTTTTATAACATTCAGTTGGAAAGTACTCAGGTTTCCTTTAGCGAGGATTTGTTTTTACTTAAACCAAAAAAATATTCATGGGACTTTTCTGGGATAATGTATTGGAGCTCATGTTCAGCCCGGCCCTGCAGAGAAATTGTTGTTGTTCTGTCCTTCAGTCATGTCCAACTCTCGGTGACCATATGGATACAGCACTTCAGGCACATCTGGTTTTCATGGCAAAGATACTGGAGTGGGTTGCCAGTTCCTTCTCCAGTGGACTGCAATTTGTCTGACCTCTCTGCTATGACCTGCCCATCTTGGGTTACCCTACATGGCAAAGCTCACAGCTTCATTGAGGTATGCAAGCCCCTCCACCATGACAAAGTAGTGATCCAGAAGGGGCAGAGAAATACACAGTCCAAGGCAGTTCAAGGCACTCTAAGAAGTCTATTCTAGCACCAGTTCCATTTCTTTTTCCCTGCTGATTGTCTCTGCCTTTTTCATGGTAGGGTGTGTTCTTTTAAACTAATGAGCTTTCCATTAGTGCTGTTGAAAGCAGTGGTAGTTAGAAGCTTCCTCTTCATTCAAAGGCTCCTCCCACCACGCAGTAAGCTGATCAGCAGAAACTGAAATAGTAGATTCCACTGCCGTATAATTGCATATAATAGTTATAGAATAGAGGCTTTCTTATTTTACTTTATATTCTAGAAACACGTGGCTTGTTTTCAAGTGTAGTTCCTCAAAAAGTATATTGTAAATCTAAAGCTACAGCGGCCCTTTAAGATCCATTATATTGAACCTTGAAATTTCTCACAGGTACGTGTAAATGAGATCCAAGACTTTGTGATCTTATCAGCGTCATCCAAGTGTCAGACGCTCCGTGTTTACATTACAGGCTAATACAACATTCATGTGCAAGGGCTAAAAAAGGCTCAGGGTTGTAATATCATACAGAATGCATGATACTGTTATACAACACACAGCACTGAGCACATATGTACATTCTATACAGCTTTTGTATATGAATATTAACAAGAGATATTGTTCTTTGTTTGTGGGTGGATCAAAAAGTCTAAACATTGCAAACCATAATGTAAGTTTTTTTGTTGTTTATTCATTCAGTTAGTCAAGTCTGACTGTCCATGACTCCATGAACTGCAGCATCCCAGGAACAACTTGTGTCTGTTTGTGCTAATCCATACGATTATCATGGCAAGGATACTTGAGTGGGTAGCCAGTTCCTTCTCCAGTGGACCGCAATTTGTCTGACCCTTCTACTATGACCTGCCCAGCTTGGGTGAACCTACATGGCACAGCCTACAGCCTAACTGAGGCACACAAGCCCCTTCACCACGACAAGGTAGAGATCCAGAAGGTAAGTATACTGCATGTTTTTTTTATCTACAGATGTAAGCAGGGCTTGGTCTACCTTTTTGGAGCCCCTAGGCAGTGAAGTGGAGGAGCCCCAGCGACTGTGTATGCAAGGTATGCATGGACCCATTTTTGCCTTTTCTTTGCATTTAAGTTCCTTTTCCTGTTGTAACTCTCTTGTTCTAGGTGGTTACCCCCTAGTAGCTAGTTTATAAAATGAGGCATTTTGTTTTTATTAAGCCAGGAACCACTTAAAAAAAAAAAAAGTGGTGCCCCTCACAGGGAAGCGCCCCCAGGCGGTTGCCTTGTTGGCCTAATGGGTAATCCTGCCATGGTTATAAGTTATACCATATTTGGAACCTCTGCTACTTTTTTCCTGTTTACTTTTTTATTATCGATGTATAATAACAAGACACAAATTAGACGGTCACATTTTCTTTCTTTTTTGTTAATTATAAGCTAGAGATATAAAAAATAGATGCAAAAATGAGATTACTTGTATCAGAATTCCTCTTAGTCAAATATGTTTCACAATGTTGATATTATAGTTAAAGTCATTATTAAACAAAAGCAAAAAATAAATGAAACAATAAGAAAATGTATTTTTAATTGAAACAATGAAAACACTGACTATCAAACCTTCCTATACTATAAAATAAACACACTTTCTTGTACTAAATCCTAAAATAAAACTTATGTCCACCCATAAAATCTATATAAAACACTGGTAACCACTGGACTGCAGCCTTGTCGTGGTGAAGGGGCTTGTGTACCCCAATGAATTATAGCAGAGAGGTCCACTAGAGAAGGAACTGGCACCCACTCTAGTAACTTTGCCAAGATAACCATATGGATAAGCACCACCAGAAACACAGACGGATGTGCCTGGCGCACTATGTCCATATGGTCACTGAGAGTCGGACAAGACTGAAGGACTGAACAACAATCATTGCTGCTTTACTGAAAGATATGAGTTACAGCGGGAACTGTTAGCGATAAATGAAGCATGTCAAGCTTTTTAGGTAGAAGAAATTGGCAGACTAGATGAGCCTTTTGATTTTTTGACTGTGATCAAAAGTTTCTATTTGTGTTATGCTATTACAGTGTATTGTTATGATAATTACAGGATGTGGTCCATGTAACCTTTACGAAGATGGGGGCTTTACAAATAAAAGACAGATGTAATAAAAAACAACTCTCCCCTTTGCACATGAAAATGGGGAATGGGTTAAAAAAACATAACATTGCGTGGTGTGTGTTAAATAAGAATGAAGCAGAGGGGCCACAGAGGCATTGTTGAGTGTGATTAATGAAAATAAAAAAACTCTGTATGGAGAAAGGTAGCTTTCCCACCCTTACTCCTGCATTGTCAAATAACGTCCTCGAATCCTTCTTTCAGCCCATGAAAATTGTCCAGTCCAAAAAGCAAGATAAGAATTCAATAATAAAAAAAACAGCCCATAAAAATGCATAATCAAGAAGTAGAAAAATCCCCCCAAAAAACGTACATTGAACATCTTAAGTATAGTGCCTATAGGAGTGTCCCAGCTTTTAGACAGAACGATTATTAAAGGTATATGCAATTGAGCCGAGTTATTAATGCACCTGATAGAGGAGCATTAGTGGTGTATGAAAAAAATAGTTTGCATGAAAAAATACCAAAATAAACAGTTAAACCGTTACCTTAAAGTTTTATGAATTTCTTGCATTTGCAAACTGTTTTCTATCAATGTTGACACCCCCTGAAAATCCCAGGTTAACAGCCTTATTAAATTGCGATTGGGCCAATTGAAAAGGGCTCTAAATAAGCACATAGCATATTTTTTACAAAAGTTTTTAGTTAGTGAACTTCTATCCAAAAGCAAGGTCTTCACTAGCTAAAAACTTCTGTAAAATAAATATGCTATGTGCTTATATAGAGCCCTATTCAATTGGCCCAATCGCAAATTTAATAAGGCTGTCAATTAGCATAACTAATACATTGTATCTTTTTGGCCTGGGGATTGAGCTGGCAGCTTTCCTTTAGATTTCTGTAATACTCAGAACAAGGTCTGTGTCCCTTCATTCACTGATTGTTTTATCTACATCCCAGATACTTCCCCCAGCCCCAGTGATTTGCCCTGTGACCTCCCCCAGCCCCAATGAATTGCCCCATAACCTCCACCAGCCCAAGTGAACTGCCCTCCAGCCCCAGTTAATTGACCTGTGACCTCTCCCAGCTCCAGTGAATTGCCCCGTGACCACCCCCAGCACAAATGAATTTCCCCATCTCCGCCCCCCCAGTTCCAGTGAATCCCCCCCTCATCTTCCCCAGCCCTAGTGAATTGCCCCCATCACCTCCCTCAGCCTGAGTGAATTGGCCTAACACCTCCCCCAGCCCCAGTGAATTTCCCTTCAGCCCCAGTGAATTGCCCCGTGATCTCCCCCAGCCCCAGTGAATTGGCCCCATCACCTTCCCCAGCCCCAGTGAATTGCCCTGTTACCTCCCCCAGCCCCAGTGAATTGCCCCGTGACCTCCCACAACCATAGTGTATTGCCCCATCACCTGCCCCAGCCGCAGTGAATTGCTCCAATATCTCCCCAGGGATAATTAATTGCCCTCCAGCCCCTGTGAATTGCCCCATGAACTCCCCCAGCCCCAGTGCATTGTCCCATCAACTGCCCCAGCCCCAGTGAATTGCCCTGTGACCTCCCCCAGCCCCAGTGAATTGCCATCCAGCCCCAGTGAATTGCCCTGTTACCTCTCCCAGCCCCAGTGAATTGCCTGTGCCCATCCCCAGCCCCAGTGAATTGCCCATCACCTGCCCCAGCCCCAGTGAATTGCCCTGTGACCTCCCCCAGCCCCAGTGCATTGCCCTCCAGCCCCAGTGAATTGCCCCATGACCTCCCCCAGCCCCAGTGAATTTTCCCAACACCGGCCACAGCCCCAGTGAATTGCGCTATTACCTCCCTCAGCCCCAGTGAATTGCCCTCCAGCCCCAGTGAAATGCCCCATGACCTCCCACAGCCCCAGTGAATTTTCCCAACACCGGCCACAGCCCCAGTGAATTGCGCTGTTACCTCCCTCAGCCCCAGTGAATTGCCCCATAACCTCCCCCATCCCCAGCGAATTGCACTATCACCTCCCCAAGCACCAGTGAATTGACCCATCACCTTCCCCAGCCCAAGTGAATTGCCCTGTGACCTCCCCCAGCCCCAGTGAATTGCCCCGTGACCTCCCACAACCATAGTGTATTGCCCCATCACCTGCCCCAGCCGCAGTGAATTGCTCCAATATCTCCCCAGGGATAATTAATTGCCCTCCAGCCCCAGTGAATTGCCCCATGAACTCCCCCAGCCCCAGTGCATTGTCCCATCAACTGCCCCAGCCCCAGTGAATTGCCCTGTGACCTCCCCCAGCCCCAGTGAATTGCCATCCAGCCCCAGTGAATTGCCCTGTTACCTCTCCCAGCCCCAGTAAATTGCCTGTGCCCATCCCCAGCCCCAGTGAATTGCCCATCACCTGCCCCAGCCCCAGTGAATTGCCCTGTGACCTCCCCCAGCCCCAGTGCATTGCCCTCCAGCCCCAGTGAATTGCCCCATGACCTCCCCCAGCCCCAGTGAATTTTCCCAACACCGGCCACAGCCCCAGTGAATTGCGCTATTACCTCCCTCAGCCCCAGTGAATTGCCCTCCAGCCCCAGTGAAATGCCCCATGACCTCCCCCAGCCCCAGTGAATTTTCCCAACACCGGCCACAGCCCCAGTGAATTGCGCTGTTACCTCCCTCAGCCCCAGTGAATTGCCCCATAACCTCCCCCATCCCCAGCGAATTGCACTATCACCTCCCCAAGCACCAGTGAATTGACCCATCACCTTCCCCAGCCCAAGTGAATTGCCCTGTGACCTCCCCCAGCCCCAGTGAATTGCCCTCCAGCCCCAGTGAATTGCCCCATGACCTCCCCCAGCCCCAGTGACTTTTCCCAACACTGGCCACAGCCCCAGTGAATTGCGCTGTTACCTCCTTCAGCCCCAGTGAATTGCCCCATAACCTCCCCCATCCCCAGCGAATTGCACTATCACCTCCCCAAGCACCAGTGAATTGACCCATCACCTTCCCCAGCCCAAGTGAATTGCCCTGTGACCTCCCCCAGCCCCAGTGAATTTTCCCAACACCGGCCCCAGCCCCAGTGAATTGCGCTGTTACCTTCCTCAGCCCCAGTGAATTGCCCCATAACCTCCCCCATCCCCAGCGAATTGCACTATCACCTCCCCAAGCACCAGTGAATTGACCCATTACCTGCCCCAACCCCAGTGAATTGCCCTCCAGCCCCAGTGAATTGCCCTGTGACCTCCCCCAGCCCCAGTGAATTGCCTCATCACCTGCCCCAGCCCCAGTGAATTGCCTGATTGACCTCCCCAAGCCCTAGTGAATTCCCCTATCACCCCCCAGGCCAGTGAATTGCCCTCCAACCCCAGTGAATTGCCTCATTACCTCCCCCTGACCCAGGGAATTGCCCCATCACCTATCCAAGCCCCAATGAATTGCCCCATCAGCTCTCCCAGCCCCAGTGAATTACCCCATCACCTGCCCGAGCCCCAGTGAATTGCCCTGTGACCTCCCCCAGCCCCAGTGAATTGCCATCTAGCCCCAGTGAATTGCCCTGTTACCTCTCCCAGCCCCAGTGAATTGCATGTGACCTCCCCCAGCTCCAGTAAATTGCCCCATCACCTGTCCCAGCACCTATGAATTGCCCCATCACCTCCCCCAGCCACAGTGAATTGCCCTCCAGCCAAAGTGAGTTGCCCCATCACCTGCCCCAGTGAATTGTACCGTGACCTCCCCCAGCCCCAGTGAATTTCCCCATCACCGGCCCCAGCCCCAGTGAATTGCCCCGTTACCTCTTCCAGCCCCAGTGAAGTGCCCTATAACCTCCCCCAGTGCCAGTGAATTGCCCTATCACCTTCCTCAGCCCTAGTGAATTGCCCTGTGACCTTCCCCAGTCCCAGTGAATTGCCCCATCACCTGCCCCAACCCCAGTGAATTGCCCTCCAGCCCAGTGAATTGCCTCGTGACCTCCCCAAGCCCTAGTGAATTGCCCCATCACTCCCTTGCCCTCCAGCCCCAGTGAAATGCCCTGTGACCTCCCCCAGCTGCAGTGTATTGGCCCATCACCTGCCCCAGCCCCAGTGAATTGCTCCATCATCTCCCCCAGGGATAGTTAATTGCTCTCCAGCCCCAGTGAATTGATCCATGATCTCCCCCAGCCCCAGTGAATTGCCCCATCATCTGCCCCAGCCCCAGTGACACTCACACATAGACTCACTCACACAGATTCACACACACACTTACACAGACACTCACACAGACATTCACACACTCACTCACACAGAAACACACACTCACTCACAGACTCACACATACACACTCACACAGACACACTCACTCACAGACATACTCACTCACACAGACACTCACACTCAGACACTCACACACACACTCAGACACTCACACACTCAGACACACACAAACTCAGACATGCACACTCACACACACACCAACACAGACACGCTCTCACTCACAGACACACTTCACTCACAGACACACTCACTCACACAGACACTCACACTCAGACACTCACACACACTCAGACATGCACACACTCAGACACACACTCACACAGACACCAACACACACTCACTCACACAGACACACACACTCACTCACAAAGACATACACACTCACACAGACAGACTCACTCACACAGACCCACACTCACACACACAGACACTCACACTTTCACACTCACTCACCCAGACACTCACAATCAGACACACTGTCACAGACATACACACTCACTCACACACACAGACACACAAACTCACGCACACAGACACTCACATAGACACCCACACTCTCACATTTACTGACACAGACACTCACACACTCACTCACACAGACACTCACACTCAGACACTCACACAGACACACTCACACAGACATACTCACTCACACAGACACTCACACTCTCGCACTCACTGACACAGGCACTCACACACTCACTCACACACTCACACAGACACTCACACTCAGATACTCACACTCAGACTCAGACACTCAGACAGACACTCTCTCACTCACAGACACACTCTCACTCATACAGACATACACAGGCACAGACACACACTCACAGACACAGTCACACACTCACACTCACACTCACACTCACACACTCACACAGACACTCTCTCACTCAGAGACACACTCTCACTCACACAGACACATACACTTACACAGACATGCTCGCGCGCTGCCCGCCTTTCCCTTTTCCCTCCTCCCTCTTCTGATGGCTTCCAAAACCTCTGAGCTGTGTACACACTCACACTCAGACATTCACACAGACACACTCACTCACAGACTCACACATACACACTCACTGACACACACTCACACAGACACTCACACAGACACTCACACACGCAGACACGCTCACTCACACAGACACACTCTCACTCACACAGACACACTCTCACTCACAGACACACTCACACAGACATACTCACTCACACAGGCATACAGACACTCACACTCAGATGCTGAGACAGACACTCACACTCAGACACTCACACAGACACACTCTCACTCATACAGACAAACATACTCATTCACACAGACGCACACACTCACACACACAGACACTTACACAGACAATCACACCCTCACACAGACACTCACACTCAGACACTCACAAAGACACTCTCTCACTCAGAGACACACACTCACTTACACAGACACGCACACACAGACACTCACATAGACACTCATACAGACAATCACACAGACTCACACATATACACTCACTTACACAGACATGCTCACACAGACACACTCACTCACACAGACACACACACTCAGACACTCACTCACACACTCGGACACGCACACATTCAGACACGCACACTCACACAGACACTCACACAGACACACTCACACAGACATACTCACAGACACACTCACTCACACAGACATACAAATTCACTCACACAGACACTCACACTCAGATGCTCAGACAGACACTCACACAGACACACTCTCACTCATACAGACAAACACATTCACTCACTCACACAGACACACACACTCACACACACTCACACAGACACATACACAGACAATCACACACTCACACAGACACTCACACTCAGACACTCACACAGACACTCACACAGACACTTACTCACACAGACAATTACACACTCACACAGACACTCACACTCAGACATTCTCTCACTCACACAGACACACACACTCACTCACTCACACAGACACTTACTCACACAGACAATTACACACTCACACAGACACTCACACTCAGACACTCACACAGACACTGTCTCACTCAGAGACACACTATCACACAGACATACTCGCGAACACGCCCCCCCCCTTCTCCCTTTTCCGTCCTCCCTTCTCTGATGGCTTCCAAGACCTCCTAGCTGTGCTCAGAGATAATCAAATGCAGTGGTGACGTCACAGCTGACTTCACCGCTCTTTGTTGATTGGCTTAAAAGCCAATCAGCTCATGCATGCGCTGTTAGCTAGGGTACAATTTTACAAATTTGTACCCTAGAGCGCAGCGGCAGTGTCTGGGGGTATGAACATCACCCATAACACAATTTTTTTTTTTTTTTTGCTAAAATGGTTTGCTATTTTCAATGCAAACATTTTTGCTAGGTGGGTTATAATGCTCCTCTACAGGATGCATTAATAACCCAACTCACTTTAATATGCCTTTAAGTAGTTTGTCACTAACCGAAGAAATATATAGGTGATATTTAAGTGGTCATAGAAAAAAAAACGTGTCTACAGTGGCGGAGCTCCTGTTCGTACAGCAGGTGCAAAGTACCAGACACAGTATACGTGCCCTCTGCTACTGGCAGTGCTTTGGAGTAAAGTTTTTTTAGGGAGAGAAGCAGATAATTATGTTTACAGAAAAGTGATCTGGACATTTACATATAATTTTTGTTTTTTTATTGCCTTCTTAAAGTCACTTACCTTATATGAAGTTGCAAGGGAGGGCTCAAATTATTTTGCACTTGGGTTGTAGCTTGTTTCATGCATGTGCACAGAAGGATGGCAGAGTTTAAACATGAAGTCATGTTTACTAATTTAACTGAATACAAGCTTGGATTATTTATATGTACCTTGGCCAGTTGTGGGCAACGCATAGCAACCCGTTCCTACAAGGGAGCTTTGGCCTGTGCAACACAACTTTGAGAGAGGAATTCACATATTGTCAATGGCTCCCAAATATTTTTAACTGAACTCTAGAAGATTTTTTACACCCCTGACAGGAACCCACGGCTGTATGTAGTTAAGGTTAGTGGGATTTGAACGGGCTAGTCATGGAAGATAAGGGGTTAAGGCAGAAAAGTTAGTAGGAGGAGTTAGGAAGCTGAAACTCAGTTATAAGCTGATGAGTCAGCCATTTTGTCAGTGATGCTGCAGGTTGGTACAATCTAGTAGCAAGCATTAACACCAGAGGAGTCCTGGCCTCCTCAGTGGTAGATGGCATGCTGGACAGGATTAGGAAGGAGACACTAGCCAGGAGGCCCATCCTGGCTAGTATCTATAATTGCAGCCTCAATGGTTGAGCCTGTCAGTACTTCTAGTTAACAGGGGAGGGGAATGCAAAGATGGTGACAGTGCGGTTGCCCCAGCTGATGAAGGAAAACAGAAAGAAGAGGTTTTTGTTCTGGCTGATACGGCAAAGGGGAGACCGTCTCTTTGTCAGGTGCGATCAATGGGCATGCATGTTCCTTTGAATGTCAAGGAGAAGATCTGGAAGCGCGAATTAATTGAAATGTTTGCTTTACTCCCGTTGGATAGCTATTTTGATGTTAAGGAGAGGGGAGTGAAACAAAAAAGCAGAAAGAAGAGAGGAAGAAGCGGTACAGGAGGCTTCCAAAGACTTTTAACAATTGGCTTCATGCTTATGTGATAATGGCGAGTATCATTGGAGAAAAGTTCCCTGAATACTGCTCGGCTCTGTTTTGCTACTTGGACAAAATCGAGAATATCCATAGGACGTACGGGGTTATGGCTGGTGGCTTTATGATGAGGACTTCAGGCAAAGGATGGCTGCAAATAGTAACATGCAATGGGACAAGAGGGATATGGCATCCTGGATGATGATAGTAATGCCTTCCAGAGAGAGTAGCTCCTTTCATACACCAGGATCCAGTCTGGGATGCTCTAACAAAGCAAACCTGATACTGTGCGGTTTTAGCTCAGGCTTTGTAATCCCGGCAAGAGCTCCTCCACCTGGTAAGTTCAAAGGGAATTTGAAATCTACAAGGCAGCATGCGTTATAGTAAAAAAATAAAACAAAAAAGAGGTGGCTATGGGAAGGATGGCGAACCCCCTTTTCTCACCCCCAATGGAAAATTTGCATATTTCCCTCATCTGTCTTACCCAAAAGGTGGGTCGGTGAATGATGGGATTGACGAATCCTTATCCTCAGTCAAATATGCTTCTTTCCATCAGGACCTAGCTCTGGCGAGCAAAGCATGGAAGGGGCCTTTCTGGCAAAGTTTGACATTGAGTCTGCCTTCCAGTTGCTCCCCGTACATCCTGTTTCTCACCATCTGCTGGACTGTAAGTTCAATGGCGAATACTACGTGGCTCTTTGCCTACCTATGGGATATGCGTACTTCGAGGCATTCAGTTAATTTTTACAATGGGTGTTGCAATGCGCGTCTGGCAAAAATACTTTTATTCACTATCTGGACAATTTTGTGATGGTAGCACCATTGTGGAAAGCTTGTGAGAATCTAATGAACTGCTTCAGGAGAATGCCCAAGGAATTTGGCATTCCATTAGCCATAGAAAAAACGGTGGGGTCGGTGAATGTAATACAATTTCTTGGTATTTCCGTGGACTCGTTTAAATTGCAATCTGCCTTGCCTATATACAAAGTGGAGGACTCAAGCTAATCAAACGACTGTAAAGCGGCACACAAGAAGCTCACCCTAAAGGGACTGCAATCCCTGTTGGGCAAGCTGAACTTTGCTTGCACAGTGATCCCAATGGGGAGGATCTTTGGTAGACGTCTATCACTAGCATCGGCGGGTGTCAAGAAACTTCACCATTTTTTAAGATTAACAAAGGCTAAGGTTGAGGATTCGGAAATTGTTCCTGGAGCAGTTCAATGGAAAGTCATTCTTTCTTGCCAAAAGAGTGGCGAATCATGAGTTGGACCTGTTCACGGATGCTTCAGGATCTAATGCTTTTGGGGCATATTTCAGAGGGCAATGGTGCGCGGAACAGTGGTCGCAAGAAAGGAGAGGATCGGGTCTGGTGAAAAGTTTGGCATTCTTGGAACTTTTCCCTATTGTGGTGGCAATCTACATACGGGGTGACCAGTTTGCGGAACCAGCACATAATCTTCAACTGCAACAATATGTCTGCCGTCATGGCTGTGAATACGTTAACATCTGCTCCAATGCCGGTGGTTCGTCTGACTTAAAGGTAGGTGTTGGCCTGCATGGAAAAGAACATCCTATATAGATGAACCTACTCAGTGCCTGGAGCATCTATGGAGTCTAGCCGAGTGCTGACTCAGGCTTATGTCCTGAGAGAAGTTTACAGAAAGAAAAGGGGTCATGTTAACCTGTAGGGTCAGTGAATAAGATCATGGGGTGGAGGCATCGGGAGGACATTGGGTAAATTAGGCATTATTAGCGTTAGTGGTTCAGTAGTAAAGCAGCAAGGTAAAAGGGTCATTGTTGTGGGAGGTTTTATAAATGTTATGTCTGTATTGTTTGCCAGTATGGGGAAGCGGCAGGTGCGCATCATGGGCCACTCATACGTATACTGGGCTAATCAGATATGCTAGAAGTCCGGGATGCTCTAACAAAGCAAACCTGGTTCTGTGTGGTTTTAGCTCGGGCTTTGTAATCCCGGCAAGAGCTCCTCCACCAGGTAAGTTCAAAGGGAATTTGAAATCTGCAAGGCAGCATGCAGTTATAGTAAAACCTTTTTTTTTAAAGAGTTGGCTATGGGAAGGATGGCAGGCCACTTTTTCTCACCCGCCAGTGGAAGATTTACATATTTCCCCATTAGGTGTGGTTCCTAAGCGGGAACCAGGTAAGTACAAGATCATTCATCATCTGTCCGACCCAAAAGGTGGGTCGGTGAATGATGGGATTGACGAATCCTTATCCTCGGTCAAATCTGCTTCTTTCCGTCAGGCTTTACCTATAGACGCAGGCCTTTCTTGCAAAGTTTGACATTGAGTCTGCCTTCCAGTTGCTCCCCATACATCCTGTCTCTCACCATCTGCTGGGCTGTAAGTTCAATGGCGAATACTACGTGGGTCTTTGCTTACCTATGGGATATGCCTAGTTGAGGCATTCAGTTAATTTTTTCAATGGGTGTCTGGCAAATAAGCTTTTATTCACTATATAGACGATTTCTTGATGGCACCATCTTGTGAGATTCTAATGAACTGCTTCAGGAGAATGCCCAAGGAATTTGGCATTCCATTAGCCATAGAAAAAACTGTGGGGCCAGTGAATGTAATACAATTTCTTGGAATTTCCGTGGACTGAAAAGTGGAGAACTTAAGCTAATCAGCCGACTGTAAAGCGTCACGCAAGAAGCTCACCCTAAAGGGACTGCAAACCCTGTTGGGCAAGCTGAACTTTGCTTCCACGCTGATCCCAATGGGGAGGATCTTTGGTAGACATGTATCTCTGGCATCGGCAGGCATCAAGAAACCTCACCATTTCTTAAGATTAACGAAGGCTAAGGTTGAGTATAGGGAAATTTGGAAGTTGTTCCTGGAGCAGTTCAACGGGAAGTCATTCTTTCTTGCCAAAAGAGTGGCAAATCATGAGTTGGACCTGTTCACGGATGCTTCAGGATCTGATGGTTTTGGGGCATATTTCAGAGGACAAGGGAGCGCGGAACAGTGGCAACAGCAAAGGAGAGGATCGGTATACTGGGCCAGATGAACCACAGTGGTGAAAGATGGGGGGCTTACAGTTGGGTTTTGATAACGATTCGGTTGAAATCAGGTGGTTTGGATAAAGAGGTAAGTTGTGGGAAGGTTTATTGTGCGAGTTTTCCAGTTTGCTTGATGTGGGTCTCCTCCAGATATATTAGTTTTACATGCTGGGGTAATAATTTGGGGATTATGCCTTTGAGAGAGTTAATTAGAGTGATACAAAGGGACCTAGATATGTTAGTTCCATTATTTCCCAGCTTAATTTTGGTCACAAATGGTAACGAGCTTAAGGTTGAGGTCAGATTGGACAAATGTAGTAATAGATCCATTGCTTTATATTTTAGGAAGCTTGGTGGGGATTACCATTTGGCAGAAAAGGGGCGGAGAACGCTGTGATGGAAGCGCGTTCTTCATGGGGTTTATGGTTTACTAGGCTAGAGGTTTTGGAGCAGAGAGCACTGTGATAGAAGCAAGTTCTTCGTGCAGGTTTTACTGGGGGGATCTGGTTAAATAAACATGGTAGGTGGGGGTATGGGGTGTTGTGTTAGAGGCACGTCTCCTGTGGGATGCTACTGTTGGTAGTGATGTCAGGATTGTAGTTGGGTTGTTATCTTGTGGTGGGGGCGCAATGTTAGGGTATTGTGTTTATGGTGGGGTGCTTGCTGACAGTGGGTTAGAGCAGGATAAGGTATTGTGGTGGGAGCAATCAGGGGCCAGAGAGTTCCCTTGATTATT
Organism: Discoglossus pictus; assembly: GCA_027410445.1. Taxonomy (NCBI): domain Eukaryota; kingdom Metazoa; phylum Chordata; class Amphibia; order Anura; family Alytidae; genus Discoglossus; species Discoglossus pictus. Next base: position 123,428,376 of record CM050169.1, on the reverse strand, counting down.
GTTGGAGATGGGCAAGCACCTCTTTGTGATTGTTTATTACGTTGTTGGTTATTAAGTTATTATTACTAAGTTATAATTAAGTTATTTGGTAAATAAGTGAAAGTATGTAATCAATAAAAGATGCTGGGGCCGTTTAACCCCAACCGGAGTGTGAAGTGTCTTTATTCTGGGGTTTGGTTATTACTGGGGAATCCATATTGACTATGCTTAGGTTAAGGAACCCACAGCCGTGCGTAGTTAAGGTTAGTGAGATTTGACCGGGCTAGTTATGGGATGAACTTGGGAGATAACAGGTTAAGGGGGGAAAGTTAGTAGGAGGGGTTAGGAAGTTGGAGCTCATTTATAAGCTGGAGGAGTCAGCCATTTTGTCAGTGATGCTGCAGACTGGTGCAATCTCCCTCCCTCTCTGTAGGTAGTGCGGTGGGTAGCTGTCAATTTAGAGAGCATTGGTTTCATCACAGCTGTTGGGTTGGGCGGGGGTGCTTGCCGACAGTGGGTTAGAGCAGCAGGATAAGTTATTATGGTGATAATTGGAGTCGGGCAAGCACCTCTTTGTTATTGTTTATTACGTTGTTGGTTATTAAGTTATTATTACTAAGTTATCATTGAGTTATTTGGTAAATAAGTGAAAGTATGTAATCAATAATTATGTTGAGGCTGTTTTATGAGTGTGAAGTGTCTTTATTCTAAGGTTTGTTAATTAGTGGGGAATCTATATTGACTATGCTTAGGTCAAGTACTTCTGCCTCTGCAAATGCAATGTAATATCTCCTGCAATGTGGGTGTCGCACTGTCGGACAAAATACCATTGAGTTTTAACCCAGGCTATTGAACCTGGCTGGAATAACATGGCTTTATTGGCAGTCTACTGTGAGTTTCCAAGCGGATAAAAGATGAACTCATTCTGATATACCAAACTCCCTGGAAAGTTTGATCTCTTTGGTTACCTGAATAGATGTATGTTTGAGCGAATGCAATAAAGAGAAATCTTCTATTTTCAAAGTTTCAACCTGCAAACTAGTTCCAAAATCCTTCTGCTACTAACTCTTCAATCCATTGAAGGACCTCAATATTGCTCTGGAAAGATAGAACTTGAGACTAATATGTTAACAGTAACAGTGGGTCTCTTCCACCAAGAACACATTCAGCTCTACCATATGACTGCTCTATAAATTTGCTTCCTGGACCTACACCACCAAAAATAATTTATCCATTGTCATAGCCTGTGTCCAAAGCCATGTGAGAGTACTCTTTGTAAACATAGCCAAGGGATTCATCCAAGAGTCATCGTAGCTAATAGGGACGGGCTTCTTATTTGTCTCCAAAAAGAAGGGTGGCCTTAGACCATACATTGATTGAGAGACAGGACAGAGAGAGAGAGGACAGAGAGAAAGAGAGACAGGACATAGAGAGAGATAAGACAGAGAAGGAGAGACACAGGGCAGAGACTGAATAGACATTTTATGATAGAAACCTATATATAATTTATCACCAGAGAGGATAGAGATAGAATAATAAATGAATACAAGAAAGCCTAGGCTATGCATAAGCCTGCCCTTGTATGAATAAAGCCAATGTTTTTTTAGACATATGAAAAGTGTAGAGTAGATTGGCCTTTTGGATCTAATCTTATAGTGTCCTTAGAGTTATACAAATGCATGTATGTGTAGTAAACTAACCCTAAAACTATCCCACAAGCAGGGTTGTGTTTATGACCATACGGCCTAGTCCTAGGGCAGTACAGTATGAAGAGGCAGACGGATGCCTGAAGTTGCTTGTGTAGTGCCATGGAGTAGTGTATGATATCCAAACCCTGGCTACCATTATTCAAGCGAGCATTGAACACTGGGTAAACTAATGCAAAGCCATGTTGTTTTTTAACTTGAAGTATTGCTAGATGCCAAAGGAACAACCAGTTGACTTTAAACCTTAATAACCTTAATATAACAAAATTAAACTAATTAAAAAATTAATTAAAAAATATACTGTAGATGTGATAAACCTTATGCCCTGTGATATTGCTGCATGTGGTCTTTCAGAGTATGTATGACATCCCCTAGATATGTCTCTACTTGGATACTATCTTCAGGTAAAGCCAAATGAAAATATTGACATTGTGAAAAACATTCTTCTGAACTGTATATAAGTTGCTGTACAATAGGTGACTATGGCTTTGCAAGGATACATGTTGAGGGCTGTATTTCTTGCCTTGAGATGATGATAGTTTTGTTGGGACACTTTTTACTATTTTGTTTCTTGTTGCAATAGGTCTCATCACCTCTAGTGGGAATATTTGGTAAGATTTGGGATTCAGCTAGAGGTGCCTTATGGAATCAGACCCCCCTGCCCACACAACCAATCTATCCAGTCATCACAATACATTTTGTAAGACATATAAATATGAATTTTAATTCAACACAAAAGGCTTAAACACATTTACAAAATGGCATTCAATGCAACCAGGCAGTAAAAGGATTACACTAAAAGGTTGTCTCATTTTGTGTCAGTTTATGGAAAATATATCTGGATAAAAGGATAATTTTAAACTCTTTTACTGTATAAATTCCCAGCACATCTGATGTGTATTCATCACTGGCAGGGAAACCCCAGCTGCTCCACGGGGATGTCCATTTGGAAAATTAATTTACTCGAACATTGTTTTGTCTTTTTGTAAACAAAGACAGTCAAAGTGTTTGGAAAATACTAACTGCTCTGTTTTATATGAAATCTGGACACAACTGTGAAAAATCAGTTTATTTGTATTACATTATATTGTGCTGACAGTCTACGTACTGCTTTATAAGATAAATATACAACTTTAATCAGTGCAGAGATTAGCACTCTGAGCCTAAACATTGGAAGGTGCTCAATAAAGTGCAAAGGCGCCTCTTTACCACTACCAATTACTATTATCATTTCACTAAATAAAATGGTAGATTCTAAAACACTATTATATACAATTATACAATAATATATAAAATGTAAAATAGTAGAGGACACAATAATTCAAGGAAAAAGGCACAATATTCTAACAACATTTGCAGCTGTGTAAGCCATATGTGTTTGAAGTTTGCAATATTTAGATGCCAATCAGGCCTTTTGTTAGCTACCAAAGTAAGATTACTGTAAGAAAATGAATTTTTTTAATAACATCTAGTTAAGAAAGTTCTTCTAAATACCTGCATTTTTCACTTATAACATATTTTAAAACACTGTAGTGAACCATGGTCATACATTTTTTTTTAGAGAAAATGTTGATGATTCTGCTTGTGAAAAGCAGAAACCAATTAGTCTCTGTTACCTACATCCCTGAAAGCTGGATCATGAGGTAGTGGTAGGGAAGTAGGGAACAGGGAAGGAGTAGAAAGCTTTGTTAGATAATTGGAATTGAAATTGACACCAAACTCCTTTACCGCATATGCCCAGAAGAAGGCAGTTTGCACTAATAGATGCAATCACAAATTTAAACGCCTCTCTTACTCTCGCAACTTCCACCAAAATATAAATACCTCCCGGATCCAGCAGAGGCATAAATATTTATTTGTTAAAAATTTTAGTTATGTCTTTATGCTTAATTATGCTTTTAGTCTTCTAAATATATATGCTTTTTTCATTGTACAGTTGCCCGTCAAACCACATTTCATTATTACAATATGTGATAGATAGGAAGAGGGGGCTGAAGGGGTTAAATGACCACTATAAGTATGGCTTGATAAGAAAAAAAACATTATTGAACTTTTACAGTTCATTTAAACAATTATTATTATATAAAACCTTCAGACTGCATAAGGTCCGATTCTCTCCAGCTCCTGTTTGCTGTTTTGGGGATAGTGTGGAGCCACCAAGGGGGAATGCCAAATTGAAAACCACTCTCTGAAACAAATATTAGTAGCAGGGAAGCGTGTACCCAAGTACACTTTCAGGTCACTTCCCACTAACATACTAGTGCTGTTGTTTGGCAATTTAGATACCACTTCCCCCTAAGGGGCTCCTCCCAGAAAACTTCACTCAGGAGATGGAAAGAAACAGAGCTTATACCATTTGGGGATCATTGAAATAGTAATTAATTGTTTAAATGCCCAGTAACATTGTAATAATATATATTTTTTTATCAAGCCCTATTTAACTTTTCTTTAGATAGTAGTTTTTAAGTATACTAAAGTAGTCCATTAACCAATGTATGTGAACGACCACCATCTTTGGCTGAACATCTGCCCAGGGATGCTAGGCAAGCACGGACAATTTAAACAATAATTCAGATGATCTGGCACCAGTGGTACAGGGAGGCCCTCTCATGTACTGCTTGTAGACAGAGTTACTCCTTTCAGGTGACTAGGTTTATGGCCCCATCAGCCCAACTCATCAGGTTTTTGGCGATAGGTTATAAAGGGTGACCCAGGGTACCTCCAAACATATATTTATTCATATATATTCGTATGTGGGGTTGGAAGAGTGCATGGGTTAACTGGTGGTCCAGTGGTTTGGATTCGGTGCTTTCACCCCTGTGACCTGGGTTTGATTCCAGTCAGGGTACCAAGAGGTCACACCACCCTAAAGCCAACCAGGGTGGGGCCCGGTTCGTACTTGGATACCATGAGCTTTCTGTTGTGGTCCACTGGAGATCGAACTGGCAACCCACTCCAGTATCTCTGCCATGAAAACCAAGTTGATCAGCATAGTTGATAAGTATAACTGCTCTCAGGGGCTTGTCCTCTGTCAGCCAATGAGATCTACAGACTATAGTATGCTCTCTGCATTTGCTATTAGTTTCAATTAAGTTTAAACAGGTTTTACTTAATATTTTGTCATGAAAAAAAAAGTATGTGTAAACCTAAGTTTACTGATGGATCCATTTTTCTATTTTTTTTAACCATTAAATGTATGTTGTTTATACCACCTAGCTAGTTTTATTGTATAGAAATATATACTTTATCCATCACATATAATAGTTGTCAAACTGCGATTCATTGTCACATTTGCGACAAATCGCAGTTTGACAACTGCGCATCGCGCAACTTGCTGCGCATGCGCATTGCGCAAATGGGTTGTGCAAGTGCATTGCGCGGCAGCGGCCCACGCAGGCGCATTGAACGACGGAGAGGAGGGGAGACACACAGGTAAGAAGGGGGAAGACAGAGGAGAGGGGGAGAGACACAGGCAGGGAGAGGAGTGGGACAAACACAGGGCAGGTGGAGGATGGGGGAAAAACACAGAGGAGGGGGGGGAGTGACCCACGGGAATGAGAGGGGGTAGAGACAAAGAGGAGGGGGGAGAGACACAGGGGAGTGAGAGGAGGAGGGGAGGAGAGACACAAAGGAGTGAGAGAAGGGGGGGAGAGACACAGGGGAGTGAGAGGAAGGGGGAGAGACAGAGGGAAGTGAGAGGAGGGGGAGAGACACAGGGAAGGGAGACGAGGGGGGAAGAGACACAGGGGAGGGGGGAGACACACAGGGGTGGGAGAGGATGGGGTAGACACACAGGGGGGGAGAGACACAGAGGAGGGGGGAGAAACACAGGGGAATGAGAGGAGGGGGAAGAGTCACAGGGGAGTGAGAGGAGGGGGGAGAGACACAGGGGAATAAGAGGGGGGAGAGACACGGGAATGAGAGGGGGGAGAGACACAAAGGAGGGGGAGACACAGGGGATTGAGAGGAGGGGGAAGAGGTACACGGGAGTGAGAGGAGGGGGGAGAGAGACACAGGGGAATGAGAGGGGGAGAGAAACAGAGGGGGGGGGCGAGAAACACAGAAGAGGGAGGGGAGACACAGGGGAGTGAGAGGAGGGGGGAAGAGACACAGGGGAATGAGAGGAGGGGGGAAGAGACACAGGAGAGTGAGAGGAGGGGAGGAGAGACACAAAGGAGTGAGAAGAGTGGGGGAGAGACACAGGGGAGGGTGAGGAGGGGGGAAGAGACACAGGAGAGGGGGGAGACACAGTGGTAGGAGAGGAGGGGGTTAGACACATAGGGGAGGGAGAGGAGAGGGGGTGACACAGGGGTAGGAGAGGAGGGGGGTAGACACATAGGGGAGGGAGAGGAGGGGGAGAGACACAGGGGAGTGAGAGGCAGGAGAGACAAAACAAAGTGAGAGGAGGGGGGAAAGACACAGAGGAGGGGGGAGAGACACAGGGGAGTGAGAGGAGGAGGGGAGGAGAGACACAAAGGAGTGAGAGGGGGAGAGACACAGGGGAGTGAGAGGTGGGAGAGACACAGGGGAGTGAGAGGAGGGGGGAGAGACACAGGAGAGTGAGAGAACGGGGAGAGACACAAAGGAGTGAGGGGGAGAGACACAAAGGAGGGAGGGGGAGAGACACAGGGAAGGGAAATGAGAGGGAAGAGACACAGGGGAGGGGGAGACACACAGAGGAGTGGGGGAGGGACACACAGGAATAAGAGGGGGAGAGACACAGAGAGGGGGAGAAACACAGGGGAATGAGAGGGGGGAGAGACACAGAGGAGGGGGAAGAGACACAGGGGATTGAGAGGAGGGGGGAAGTGACACATGGGAGTGAGAGGAGGGCAGGAGAGACACAGGCCAATGAGAGGGGGAGAGAAACAGAGGGGGGGAGAAACACAGAGGAGGGGTAGAGACACAGGGGAGTGAGAGGAGGGGGGAGAGACACAAAGGAGTGAGAAGAGGGGGGAGAGACAGAGGGGAGGGAGAGGGGGCAAGAGACACAGGGGAGGGAGAGGGGGGCAAGAGACACAGGAGAGGGAGAGGTGGGGAAACAGACACGCGGGACAGGGAGGAAAGACACAGGGGGGAGAAGGAGTAAAAACACAGGGGGGGAAGGAGACACAAGGGATGGAGAGGAGGGGGGAAATGAGACACAAGGGAGGAAGTAGACAGAGGGAGAGACTCATCGCGAGGCCAGTAAAGTAGAGGGGGAGAGGCTCCCATTTTGTGGCAAACAGCATTGCCAGGATTCACATTTTATTGCCGTCATTTTTGACGGGCAAGTTGCTAGTTTAATATAAAGAATAAAATAATAAATAAATAATAATTTAATATAAATAATCCAGATAAGTGAAATCCCTTCACGCACAACACTGCCTACCCCCAACAATCATCCTTGGTTTATCCTGAAGTCTTTTTTGGTATAAATATCAACCCTTGCATATTTGACATTTTGGGGTAGATTTATTATTATTCATTAGTCTCTATAGAAGCATGTTTTTGTCACAATCTCTCTTTATCCAAGTTATATGCAACAGTAAGAACTAGGAAACATATTTGAATCACTTGGGGGAGTGAGACAGACAGGAGGGCTCCATGCAAAATATTATATCGTGTTGGCAAGACAAAAAGTGTAAATCGGCTAAAAATCAATTAAAAAAAGCTCAGTCTCATAAATGAGATATATGTGATGGTTTAACTACAGTTAGTTATAAAATACCCCTTTGTCTGATGTTACTTATCATCCGTTGAGATAAGGTTAAAAACATGTAATATAATACATAAATATATATATTTGATGTAGACATATAGGGTCACAGTCTGTTGAAGTTACTGACAATATACTAATTTTAAGAGTTAGAAATGAGTACCTTTCAACAATATTATAAAACTAGTAACTTTCCCGTCAAAAATGACGGGGCAATAACATTTACCGCCTCTCTCTCTCCCCCTCCTCTGTTACTAGCCAGCATTATTCCATAGTACATTTTAATGATCATATTTTAGTGGGGGTCAGTACAGAGTCCCTATTTTTCTAATTTTACAGACTTTATCAATGTTGAGTAGAGCTTTGCTAACAGGTGTGGATTGTTTCAACATTTGATAAACTATAGTGTACTCCACTCAGAGGGGTTCCCTGGTGGTCCAGTGATTAGGATTTGGTGCTTTCAACACTGTGACCTGGGTTTAATTTCAGTCAGTAACCAAAAGGTCACACCACCCTGATGCCATGCAGGGTTGGGCCCATCAGTACTTGGATGGGAGACCACCTAGGAATACCAGGAGCTGTATGCTGTGGCCCACTGGAAAAGGAACTGGCAACCCACTCCAGTATCTCTGTATCTCTGCCATGAATATCATGTGGATCAGCAGTGTGTGTTATGGTCCATGAGGTCACAGAGAGTTGGACATGACTGAGCGACACAAACACACATTAATAAAGGTAAATTCTATCCTGCTAATATATACCACGGCAAGTGCCAAGTATGCAAGTATTTTCTTTATTAATACTTGTACTATTCTCACTTTGTGCATAATCTCCAGTTTCTTTGACTGTGTGGTAGCATTACCTGGGGCCTCATTCAATTGCAATTTTGCCAATTGAATAGGGCTCTATATAAGCACACAGCATATTTTTTTACAGAAGTTTTTAGTTAGTGAACTTCTATCCAAAAGCAAGGTCTTCACTAACTAAAAATTTCTGTCAATAAAATATGCTCTGTGCTTTTATAGAGCCCTATTCAATTGGCCAAGTCGCAATTGAATGAGGCCCCTGGACTGCAGGACAATCCTATTTAAAATATATATTACATGCTATATTCCCAAGTCCCCTTTACTAGGTAATCTTTCTGAATGCCGTTATATTTATATGTGTATGTTTAACCATAAAAGTAAATAGATATTCAGGAAGCTAATAAGTTAATAACTAGAAACCAAAATGGTAGATCCCACAGCAGACTGATACCTTTATGAAAATGAAGTCAAGATCTGGAATCCTTATAACGTACCTATCCCTTTAATATCCACCTTGTCAGTGTTTGCACCCACCCATACACAGTTAATCGTAGATCCAAGATAAGTGCACCGCGTTGAGGCCTCTTTTGCGCCACTAGAGGGCTCTTTATCAGCATTTCTGTAGAAACATTTGGGTAAGAGTCAATCATTTCCAGGTTCTTTCTTACTGTAGTTTGGGAAAATATTCATAGGTTTGTGACCAATTAACAACACTGACGACCGTGTTAGCTATGAGCATAAAAGCATTTTTAGGTAAAATCGTTATTTGAGCAAATACTCTTTGTGCTTGAAGGAGTCCATGTTTGTATCATCAGTAATAGCTTGGAACTTGATGGTGGGTGGCCTGATATTTTATTATTGGCTAATCTGGAGTGGAATTAGTTTAGCCTTTAACCTTCTTTCATTGTACACACATGCTCAGTAGAAGGCATCTTCCTTGAAAAATCTGCTAAACATTTTTTTTTCTAATCTTCAGGCCAAAGCATATAACTTATTTTAAAAGATTTTATTTTTATTCCATTGAACCCATTTGCTGCTCTGATGAAGCACTGCATGTCCTCCTTTGCTGCTGAATCACTATAAGTATGGGAGGGGTGTTAGTGCTCACTATTCCTCCAGGCTATATGTGTGAGCTCGGAAGCAGCTATGTGCACAGCCATGCACCCCCCCATAATTTACATAGAAGCCCCCAAGAGTGACTCAACAACAAAGGAGGACGTGTATTGCTTGATCAGAGCTGCAACTGGAGCCACAAAGAATAAAAATATCAAGGTTTAAAAATAGGTATTTTTTTTTTTTTATACAATTCTGTATCTTTGACATACTGTTTACAGTATGAAACAACTTTTCATACAGTGGTGATTTCAGGACACTTTTCTCTAAAACCTATTTCTTATTGACAATAAAAATATTTGGCATGTGTTATTTAAATGTAAACAGGATTGAGTCAGATATACCCCCTGCGATGGTTGGCTAGCGCAGCGCACTCTCTCAGCTAGGGGTCGCACTGCTTGCCAAGACCCCCTCTATTAATGAAGTTCCCGCTAGTGCAGATAGGCTGTATGTATTTAATCAATCTGTAATGTCAATGTGTCATTGAGGTGGGCAGGAGTGGAAACCTGCGGTTTTATTGGAATAATAGTGCAGGACATTGAAAACAGCTGTAGGAAAGTGCGTGCTGCAATCTGTGTTCCTGCATCTGATGGGACAGGATTTACTAACATGTAACGGATTCAGTGAGCAAGATAAGTATTTGTGTACTGCATCTTTAAATGGCCACTATAAAGGCCCATCGTATAATCTGTAATGATCATTACATACTTTTCAATTTAAAAAATAAATAAATTTGATAAAGGGATAAATCCTAACAAATTAGCCTTTGTTCTCCCGTCTGCAGCTTACTTCCCTGCAGCTGCCTATACACTACACAGCAATACTGACAGAGCCTGGGGAAATTAGCTCAGCATTCTGCTACAGCTTGCAACAGATAGGAGGAGCTGTAGCCTAAGGATCATGGGAAAACCAATAGTGTGTTTTATTTATTTATTTATTTGTAAAATATGTTGCAAAACAATGTAATCAAAATAAATTTAAAAAGTTGTTTATGTTTAAAAGTCATTAAATTGACATCACTGCAGTCATGTGATGATGACATAGCTGTTAATCTATGTGGGTTTGGATATATAATCGGGGATCTATCCATCTTTGCCTACGCATTTCTTCTGCAGCACTGACAACTGCAGTTACAGGTGCCATCCGCCAGAGGGCGCTGTGAGTTTTCAGGCACCTTCAAGTTCCAGGAAAGGCAAAGAACCATTTTCCCCTCCGACGTGGCGCAACTCGACGGCGCTGAATCGACAGCAAGGCCATCGCTATCTTCGGCGCAGGCACTCAGCCCCAGGCGCACCTCTCATAGCTCAAGGCCTCTTCTGTCGGCGCACCTTATGTGCTAAAATCAGCAGCGCCATCTGTCGGCCGGCGGCGGAACTACAACTGTCAGATTTTGCGATGGTGAAGAGGGAATGGACCATAATCTGTACGACAGCAACCACCTCTCTGTGAAATGAAGTCACATCATAGTATCTGCAATAAGCTGACAATAAATTTAGAATCGTAATAAGATATAATTTTCATTAATTACTGATAATCCAATGAAACCTTGGCTTATTTGTTTTTCACACAGTGCCAATAAACTGAAGAAAGAACCCAATGCTTCAGATGCTTATTATTAATTAACTAGGAAATTGCTGGTCTTCTGCACCAAGACCGTTGCTCACGTTGCGGCCCTTAGGGCCGCAACTGGGAGCCTCTCAAAGCGAGGCGAGCAGTTGAGGCATGCCATTGCGAGGCCCGCAGGACTTAGGCTGCAATGATATATCTAATTTCTGAATACACAAGACACAGAAACATGCAATTTCACTCCAGGCCACACAGTGGCAGTAAAGTACTGCTGTAGATGACCTATGTCAGTAATTGTTTGGCGATGAACCAATCTACAAAATGCTGGTAAACAGTTTTAAACTTCCTACTCCCAGGATGAGTGGACCTATTCCACGAGGGCCAACGTTGGGATCCATCCTATTGGTCTGGGTAACAGGCTCAGCGACCAATCAGGAGAGAGCAGACAAACCTGGAAAATTCAGTTTGACCAATTCCCTAGTGCCTGGGGCACCCATTGTTCTTAATGGGAGGAAGCGCCATGGAAAAAGGAGGACGGGAGATGCACTGCTGTCTATCAACTGGCGAGGGGTACAATGTCTCTGAAAAGATCTATAGCACTTTTGGTGATCTATTGGGATTGTTTGGCGTCTCCTTGTCGACCCATACCAGTAGTACTACGCCAATCAGCCCAGAGCTGACAACCTTGGGAATTTTGATTTTACAAATGACAGTCAATGGAGACATGCATGGTGTTTTTAGGCTCAATTCTTCTATAGTCTCAGGGTCTTTTCCTTCGACTCCCAATGATCAAGCCCTTCAGGGGAAAAGTACTGGCCCAAATGGCCCGTGTCTCATCAGTATTTATACACCTAGTCACTGCAATAGGGACAGCTCCTCATAAATATATGAATATTATAAGGAAATGTTATCCTCAGTAGAGAAGGCTTTGATGAATAAATAAGAATTTAAAGATATTTTCACCAATACAGAGACATCTAACTATACATACATATATATATATATATATATATATATATATATATATATATATATAAATGACGGCAATAAGATTGTAAGGACTGTAAATTGTGTTAGTATTCCAAGATGCTTCGGCGCCCATTGCGAGCCTCGGGCTGAGCGCCTTTGGCGCTCATTGCGTGGCTCGCAGTGAGCACCTTTGGCGCTCATTGCGAGGCTGTTGGTTGTTTGTGTGCTATGAGCATTGTTTTTTTTTGCTAATGAAATAATTAATAATAATACATGAATATACTTTACCTATTTTGAAGTAATATCTGCAGGAAGCATTGTGCAGAAGAGCTGGCAATCTGTTTCCATGTTGCTGCAGCATACAATGTGTGTTTTGAGGGCTGTGGAGCTGCTGCGTTAGTGTGAGCAATGTGTGCAGTGTGTAGTGTAAATAGTGTTGCTAGGAAAATCCGTTAGGGTAGTTGTGTACTTCCACATTGTGTAAGTTAGTGTTTTAAAATGGCGCCTAATGTGTGGTACGCGTCTGTGGCTGTAGCCTCGTTTTCGTTTTTTTCAGCGGCCATTTTTTCTCTTGCTTAGGGGATTTTCGGGTGTCTAAACTCTTGTATTTCGAGTGAAATTGAAAGCTTTTTATGTATTTGTTGTGTGTATTTATTGTGTTTTTAATGTTTTCATGTGCGCGGGTTTCCGGCGGTAAGGTCGTATTTTTGCGAGGTCGTAATGGATTTTTTTCCAAGTTCTGAGTCTCGTATTTGTTTCTCGCAAGTCCGTAAATTTTGCGAGTCCGCAGTTGCTGGCAAGGAGCGCCTTTGGCGCTCCATGCCAGCAACTGAGGCCCTCGCTTCGCGAGCCCACAGCGTTAGCAACAACCCGCTTGCTCACAACTATATATGTGATATATATTGTAAATATATATATATATAATTTGTGTGCACATTGGAATGTCTAAAACAAGTTAAAAAGCTTGTTTTCTGCACAGAATTCTGAGAAATACAATTACACTGCACTCTGGGAACCCTGGCAGGGACGCTCTTTGATAGTAATTTAAAAAACAACAACTCGATTTGGGGGGGGGTTCGAGCTTCTATTTAACGCCTTTAAGTCAGTTGAGGCAACTTGATTCTAAGGGTCACTAACAGTCCAAGATATCAGTGTCTCTCTTGTTTATTTGTGAATTTCTTGTAATAAATAGGCAGTTATAATATAGAGAAATCTTATTAAGCTTAGATATGCGTTTTTATTGCCCCATTTCAGAATAGAATATTTTACTATTTATTTTTGTTTTATATACAGTAAACTCCCCATTATTCCGGCACCCACAGGGACTCCCTATGACCTGAATTTAAGGGTCTAAACGACCCCAAAACCCTTAAAATGCCTTTAAAAAGGCATTAGCACCTAAACTGGGTCATTTAGGCCCAGAAAAAATAATTAGAAAAAAAGTTAGCATTTTTTTTTTTTTGCAGTCTGGAACTGCTGGATATTGGCGGTTATGCCGGTTTAGCGGGGGTAAATTAAAACAGGGGAATTGATGCTGGTGCCAGTAGCTTGAGAGTGCCGGTTGGTTAGGTGCCGGATAACCAGGAGTTTAGTATACATCATATTTCAATTGAATTGCTACTTTGGTTGAGTGGTTGTGGCAAATAAAGAAAAGCATGTTTGGAAGTTACTTGCATGAGTAATAATACTGTGATTAAATAAAATCAGTATAATGCTGCCCTCTAGTGTTATTTCAAACAAAATAGCTACGTTATTTATTTTAGTAAATTACCATACGTGAGAACAGTAACATTCAATTTAATTTAGAAACATACCGGTATATTTAAATATAACTTATATTTATATATTTATACCTGGCTATTCTTTTATTCATCTATCAGATTCAGGGCTGGGAAAGGATTATTTTAATTTTAGTTAATTCCTGTGGAAAAAATGAATTCAATATTCATCCGATTCAGCATCAGGAATGGACTAGGGATGAATATAGAGGTTCCACTGTATTTAAAATGTTCTCAAACCATAATCAGAGTTTAATACTAATCTTTTTTTTTTTTTCACAATCAATTTTTATTGGGACATGACAACAGATAAAAACAAAAAAACATACATTTGAAAATAAACAACATAGTTACAGTGCGTGATATTTTTTCCCGTATATTGCAAATTACAGTATAATATATGTTACTTATTGTATTTATCTAATAACTAGCGACTTGCCAGTCAAAAAATGACGGCAATAAGATTGTAAGGCAGGTAATGTTGTTTGTGTGCAAAATTAATTTTGTTGGTGTTTTAAGATCCTTTGGCGCTCATTGCGAGGCTCTTGGTTGTTTGGCAATGAATAATGAATAAAATAAGAAATTAATATACTTTACCTATTGTGAAGTAATATATGCAGGAAGCATTGTGTTGAAGAGCTGGCAATCTGTTTTCATGTTGCTGCAGCATTAGTGCTGTGGAGCTGCTGTTTAAGCGTCATAAATGTGTGCAGTGTAATAGTGTGCGTGCGCGAGGCAAAACCGTTAGGGTAGCTGTGTACTTCCGGATTGTATAAGTTATTGTTCTAAAATGGCGGCTAATGTGTGGTATGCGGCTGTGGCTGATTTAGTGTCCTTGTTTTCGGATGTCGTCTGACTTTTTCGGAAAATCCATAGGTGTTTTGTGGTGTTTTGCGTGTTTATGTCCTGTAGCCTCGCTTTAGTTTTGTTTGGCGGCCATTTTTTCTCTCGCTTAGGTTATTTTTGGGTGTCTAAACCCTTGCTGTGGGTAACCTTTTTATGTGTTTGTTGTGTGTATTTATTGTGTTTTTCATGTTTTTGGAGTCGCACGGGTTGCGTCCTTGTTTTCAGATCTCATACGTCTTTTTCGGAAAATCCGTAGGTGTTTGGTGGTGTTTTGCGTCTTTAGAGTCCTGTAGCCTCATTTTCTTTTTTTTCAGTGGCCATTTTTTCTCTTGCTTAGGGGATTCTCGGGTGTCTATACTCTTTTATTTGGAGTTAAATTGAGGTGTAACTTCAGTTTTCGAGGTCCTGGGTGCCCCACTTGCTGTAGGTAAGCTTTTTATGTATTTGTTGTGTGTATTTATTGTGTTTTTCATGTGCGCGGGTTTTGGGCGGTTTTTGTGAGGTCATAATGGGTCGTAACGCGTCTTGGATTTTTGTTTCTTAAATCCGTAACTTTTGCGAGGTCCGCAGTTGCTGGCAAGGAGCACCTTAGCCTCGCTATGCGAGCCCGCAGCGTTAGCAACAGCCCGCATGCTCACAACTATATATGTGATGTAATAAATTGCTTTAAACAATAGACTGTATTAATATACTTATTATTCCCATTTAAGTTTTTCTCATTTTCATCTCCTACTCTCTTCCCGTCTAACCCCATTCCTTCTTTTCTTATGTTGCTTCCTGCTTCAATCCTTAAATAGAAGAGGAAACTGTATGGTCTTTTTTTCTCCATATAGTTGAATATTAACGATATAGTCGTTTTCAGAATGGGTAGATGGAGTGATGTTTTTGTGGTTAAGGTTGTGCCCCTTTAATAATAATAATAATAATAATAATAATAATAATAATAATAATAATAACTTTAATTTGTAAAGCGCCAATATATTCCGTAGCACTGAACATGGCCTGAAAAAATTCAATATTGTAGTATAAATAATGGAGGGCCCTGTTTTGAGCTTAGAATCTTATGTCAGTGCTTTTACCCAAAGTACCCTACAAGATTGGAAACTCGCCGCTTACAATCTAAAGGGAGTTAAATAGGCAGAGACCTGGGGAAAAATGTGAGATAAGGAATAGCGAAGGTCAGGAAGGAAGTAAAATGTACTTGGGTGGGAGGTCTGTAAAGTGTTTTCTACAATGATGTGCCAGGTAGCATGCTGACAGGAGTGATATTACAAAGAGCAAGGGAGGATTAGGTGTGTCAGGAGAGTAAGGAGTTAAGTAATGAATGTGTGTCAGTAGCAGCTGTGAGAAATGCAGGTGACCTGTGTTTTAAAAGAAAAAGAATCATAGGTAAGGTTGGGTAGGTTAGTGGGCCCAGACGGCAGAGGGCAGGATAGATGTTATTCTGTACAGGGGCTTAGGTTAGCGGTGTGGGGTCCAGTTGAGCCCAGGCTGCAGAGGGCAGGATAGATGTTATTCTGTCCAAGGGCTTAGGTTAGCGGTGTGGGGTCCAGCTGAGCCCAGGCTGCAGAGGGCAGGATAGATGTTATTCTGTCAAGTGGTTTAGGTTAGCGGTGTAGGGTCCAGTTGAGCCAAGGCTGCAGATGGCAGGATAGATGTTATTCTGTACAGGGGCTTAGGTTAGCGGTGTGGGGTCCAGTTGAGCCAAGGCTGCAGATGGCAGGATAGATGTTATTCTGTCCAAGGGCTTAGGTTAGCGGTGTGGAGTCCAGTTGTGCCAAGGCTGCAGAGGGCAGGATATATGTTATTCTGTCCAAGGGCTTAGGTTAGCGGTGTGGAGTCCAGTTGAGCCAAGGCTGCAGATGGCAGGATATATGTTATTCTGTCCAGGGGCTTAGGTTAGCGGTGTGGGGTCCAGTTGAGCCAAGGCTGCAGATGGCAGGATAGATGGTATTCTGTCCAAGGGCTTAGGTTAGCGGTGTGGAGTCCAGTTGAGCCAAGGCTGCAGAGGGCAGGATAGATGTTATTCTGTCCAAGGGCTTAGGTTAGCGGTGTGGGGTTCAGTTGAGCCCAGGCTGCAGATGGCAGGATATATGTTATTCTGTCCAGGGGCTTAGGTTAGCGGTGTGGGGTCCAGTTGAGCCAAGGCTGCAGATGGCAGGATAGATGTTATTCTGTCCAGGGGCTTAGGTTAGCGGTGTCGGATCCAGCTGAGCCCAGGCTGCAGATGGCAGGATAGATGTTATTCTGTCCAAGGGCTTAGGTTAGCGGTGTGGGGTCCAGTTGAGCCAAGGCTGCAGAGGGCAGGATAGATGTTATTCTGTCCAAGGGCTTAGGTTAGCGGTGTGGAGTCCAGTTGAGCCAAGGCTGCAGAGGGCAGGATATATGTTATTCTGTCCAAGGGCTTAGGTTAGCGGTGTGGAGTCCAGTTGAGCCAAGGCTGCAGAGGGCAGGATAGATGTTATTCTGTCCAAGGGCTTAGGTTAGCATGTGGGGTCCAGTTGAGCCAAGGCTGCAGATGGCAGGATAGATGTTATTCTGTCCAAGGGCTTAGGTTAGCGGTGTGGGGTCCAGTTGAGCCAAGGCTGCAGATGGCAGGATAGATGTTATTCTGTACAGGGGCTTAGGTTAGCGGTGTGGGGTCCAGCTGAGCCCAGGCTGCAGAGGGCAGGATAGATGTTATTCTGTCCAAGGGCTTAGGTTAGAGGTGTGGGGTCCAGTTGAGCCAAGGCTGCAGAGGGCAGGATATATGTTATTCTGTCCAAGGGCTTAGGTTAGCGGTGTAGGGTCCAGTTGAGCCAAGGCTGCAGATGACAGGATAGATGTTATTCTGTCCAAGGGCTTAGGTTAGCATGTGGGGTCCAGTTGAGCCCAGGCTGCAGAGGGCAGGATAGATGTTATTCTGTACAGGGGCTTAGGTTAGCGGTGTGGGGTCCAGTTGAGCCAAGGCTGCAGAGGGCAGGATAGATGTTATTCTGTCCAAGGGCTTAGGTTAGCGGTGTGGGGTCCAGTTGAGCCAAGGCTGCAGATGGCAGGATAGATGTTATTCTGTACAGGGGCTTAGGTTAGCGGTGTGGGGTCCAGCTGAGCCCAGGCTGCAGAGGGCAGGATAGATGTTATTCTGTCCAAGGGCTTAGGTTAGCGGTGTGGGGTCCAGTTGAGCCAAGGCTGCAGATGGCAGGATAGATGTTATTCTGTCCAAGGGCTTAGGTTAGCGGTGTGGGGTCCAGTTAAGCCAAGGCTGCAGATGGCAGGATAGATGTTATTCTGTCCAAGGGCTTAGGTTAGCGTGTGGGGTCCAGTTGTGCCCAGGCTGCAGATGGCAGGATAGATGTTATTCTGTCCAAGGGCTTAGGTTAGCGGTGTGGGGTCCAGTTGAGCCAAGGCTGCAGATGGCAGGATAGATGTTATTCTGTACAGGGGCTTAGGTTAGCGGTGTGGGGTCCAG